>OY776678.1:7253170-7913170 GCA_963675555.1 Leptura quadrifasciata | reverse complement strand
GCCAACCTCTGAGAACGTGTCACTAGAGTCTTTACTACTGAATTTAATTGTGCTGGATAGTGATGTGATGCCGCATTTAGATATCTGTCCGTGTGAGTGGGTTTTCTGTATACTGTGTGACCTAGTGTCCTATCTGATTTCTTTTTCACTAATACGTCTAAAAATGGAAGCTTGCCTTCTGTTTCTACCTCCATGGTAAATTTGATCTTGTCGTGAATGCTATTCAGGTGGTCTAAGAAACTATTTAGTTGTTCTCTTCCATGAGTCCAGATTACGAATGTGTCGTCCACATATCTTAACCAAAGTTTTGGTTTGAGTGGTGCCGTTTGTATTGCACGAACTTCTAGGTCCTCCATGAAGAGATTAGCGATGACTGGAGATAACGGTGAACCCATCGGTGCTCCTTTCGTTTGCTTCTAGCGCTGGTCATTGTATATAAAGCATGTGTTGTTTAAACAGTGTTTAGTTAGGCTAAGAATATGCTCCTCTGGATGATACTTTCGTTTGAAGAAGCACAGCAACCTGCCCGAAATGGACCTATCACGAGGAGTCAGAGCCGAGCGCGGACCAATCAAGGAGAACCACGGCATTCTGCGGCACCGATTGGACACGAGGATGCCCGACCACCTGCGAGAAGTCACGTGAAGCGTGACGTTTCAGCGAGGCCACTTGTCGGGTTGGCTCAGGCTCCTGCTACGCCTACCACAGGTGGTGGGGGGACCGGTAACACGTAGCCAAATGCGCAGGCGCGCCCTAGACTGGAGCATATATAAGGAGCCGCACAACGCGGGGAACGTCAGTTCAGTTCGAGCAACAAGAAGCAGCAGTAGGCAGCTTTCAGTGAGAACCTGAAGATGGTAGATGAGATTCTGCCGAAACGTTGTTTAGGCAACGGTGACTCCTGGAGGAGTCCATCATCGATGCGGGAAAGCAGCCGGAAGTACAACAACACTTCATTTAACACCCGCGAAAACCTAAAAAACAACATATATATATATATATATATATATATATATATATATATTATTAGTTTAGTTGTATTATTTTTTGTCTGTACTTTCCTGTTCCGTAATTGGGTGTTTACCTGTTGAACAGTACATGTAAATAAATGAATAAATAAGGATCACACTTACAAATATTGTTTGTCTATTACAATTCAGTTTGCCTCTTGCCCATATTTGAGCTATCTAGCCGCAGACAAAAGCTTTACTAAACATATTTCAATAAACACATTTCTGTCAATACTTTTAGAAGCACTTTCATTGAAATTAACGTATTGTAAAGTGTTTGGATATTTATGGGTGTACTTTGCTTTGCAATTCAATAAATTTTTTCAAGCATCAAAATATTTTGACATCGACAAAAGATATAAATAATAAAACATCGAAATGCGCGTATAATTTCCTCCAGGACCTTCCCTGAGGAACGGGGCATTTGGATTTCGTCTACTTCTTTCAGAAAGCATCTGTGCTCCGCGAACAACCGCCTTGCTCTTTGAGAAGTTTTCATATAATTCGAAGCAAAATTTACGCATGTGCGATTTGTTCATAATCCCCTTGGGTGCCTCGTATTTAAATTTACAACATTTTAAGTTTTGTGTATGTTTTAAGATAAACGAAAAGAAAGGGAAACATTCGAGGATATAAGAATATCCCTTTTCTCTAGAGTCCGCAACTGTTAGAACTGTTTTGTAAGTATTTGAAAATTTAAGGGCGATATATTTTAAAAGTTTCCGACTCGTAAATCATCGTGAGAAGTCAAAAGGTGAGAAGGCAGATTTAATTTTAAACTCTATTATGGAGCCACTGTTGGAGTTTTGTAGAGGAACTGAGAAGGCATTTGCTTGATTAAACTTAACGTATTTATTAGCTGTTAATTTATTTTTTCGCATTGTCACGAAATTAACTTTTCTGAAGTTTTGTTCTTTGACAATTGCAAAATTTCCCATGTTAGTATTTCTGCAACAAAATTAATGAGTTTAATTTTGACTGATTATATCTTCGGAGGTTGCTATCTAGAGAATATTAAATCTCGAGAAATTTTTGCTTCGAAATATTCATGATTGGGGAATTTTATTAATTGTATGAATAGTTCGAGTAATTATAAGTAAAAATCCTGTAAAAAGTATCAGGTGTCTGGGTAGCACCAACGATTGTCATTTAAAATGGGACGTACATGTTAATAATATAGTAAAAAAATTAAGAAGTTTACTGCCAACATTCAAATATTTTAAACAAAGTGATAAGAAACACCTTAAAATAATGTATCATGCATTAGCCGAGTCACATATTACATATGAGATCTGGGATCATAGGATGGGAAGGGGTAAAAAACTGCTTCTTGAAAATAAAATCTAGAAACAGTACAAAAGTGAATTCTAAAGGTGATATACGACAAGAGTTATAATTATCCATACAATGACCTATACTTAGAAAGTCGGGTACTTGATCTCAGACAACTTTGCTGTGAAGAAATTTTAATAGAGGTGCATGAAGTTAAAAATAATATCAAAAGAAAAGAACATACTTATGGAATCAGAAAAAGACAAATTAATTAATTTTCAAAAAACGTGCAAAACGATTGATCAAAGAAGTTATCAATATATTGGGCCAAAAGTCGATACCCGAATATGTAACAAATCTGACCTCACATACATTATTTAAAAAAAAATCAAGAATTGGATAAATTTCCAAACACGACTTAAAATCCACCAGTTAATTGATATCAAAAGCAATTAAAACTAGTTGAAGCTGTACTTAAGCTTTGATAGTCCGGGCGAAATCAGTCAACGACCGGGAAAATTTATCCGGATGAAATATTTTTGTACCATCTCGTTCAAAATGTGCTGCTTTATAAGAAAGTACAGTTTGACAGATGGAAATGTGGCCAGGAATTGTTTAAACAATTTTTTTAAAACAAATTAAAAAAATAGACTTTTCCATTTCAGAAAAAATATGTTCGTATTTTTCACACCAAAAAAAAATTCTTAGACATTTTTTTCTAAAGTTGATAGATTTCGTGAAAAAAATTCTTGATATCTCAAAAAACGCAAAATTTGCGATTTTCAGGGCTCAAAAATTGTATGAAAATTAATGTTCTTTTACGTAAGAAAAATTTGTTTCTATTCTTTGAAGCTTATACCACAATAATATTGTGATATATTTTGTTATTCTCTAGCTTGTGCTTGTTTTTTAACTGTTGAGATGTGCGTGGGCGCTCGCCCCAGTCAGCATAGTGGCGCGCCTCACTAAGATATATATATATATATATGGGTATTTACGCTTGCATTAGCTCGTCGTGCATCTACTGAAGTATAAAAAAAAGGTATAAGCATAATAAGAATAATAAAATATATCTACAGTATATTGTGGTATAAGCTTCAAAGAATAGATACAAATTTTCTTTACATAAAAAAATATTAATTTTCATATAGTTTTTGAGTCCTGAAAGTAGCAAATTTCGCGTTTTTTTAAGATTTCAAGAATTTTTTTTCTCGAAATCTAACAACTATAGAGAAAAATGCTAAAAACATTTTTTGTTTGCTTTGATGTGAAAAATACGAAAATATTTTTTCCGAAAGGAAAAATCAATTTTTCTAATTTGTTTTAAAAAAATTCGTTTAAACAAGTCGTGACCAAATTTCCATCTGGCAAACCTTGACTTTCTTATAAAGGAGCACATTTTGAACAAGATGGCACAAAAATATTCCATCCGAATAAATTTTCCCGGTCGATGACTGATTTCGCCCGGACTATGAACACCTATTAGTAGTATTAGATTTCATCTATATTCTTGCTGTAATATGCTACGTACTTATTTGCTGAAAGATACAATTAAATTAGAGGACATTTATTTGATTGAATTAAATTATCATTCAATTTAATTTAAATTATGTACCTGCTAATTACTAAAATTTTTAAGATTAAATTTTTATATCTAACTATTCTCAAAACATTTGTCCTTTTTCTTTACTATTATTTACCTGTCGAGTTGTATAGATTATATCATCATTATGAAATGTTTATATACACTTCTTTGTTACTGTTTATTGATAAAGATTAGCTAATCCCAAGAAAAAGGTTCGCCTTCTGTGGATTATTCTAATGTTTATTTACCATTTTATTTGTTTATTTACTATCTAGCTATTTGAAAATATTGCTAACTATCATTTACATCTACATATGTAGACCGCCCGCGCCGCCGTCTTGGAAATATGGCGCTCTATATAAATTTTTTGCAAATATCTCCGTTTCTATTTCCCTAGTAAAAGAAGTAAATTAATGAATTGAAGCGTATAAAATTCTACGTAAAATATGTTTTATGCATTTTTCCCGTCAGATCAACAATTTTCAAGATAACAGCGCGTCAAACGCACGCAAATAATGGTAATCTAGCGGTGGAGCGTTCTTGCACCTGTCTCCTAAATGTGGGCTAACTGATATGTGCAAAGTAATTTCAACATAAATATCTGTTAGCATCAAACGCATTGGTACAGTTTTCTGTATCATATTTTGTAGGGACACGCCTGCTTCCTTAATGGGTACGATATTTATCTTTTCATTTTGTAACTCGTTTCCACATCACCCAAGAGGTAGAGCCTAGCGGTGTGTTTTTTATCATGGTATCCCCCGTAGGCCTAATCCACAACATTATTACTTTTAAGTACGTTTTGGTTGTGGAAGAACTGATGCATTGTCGTTTGAATCTTCTTCACCGTTATAGTCACTTTCCATAGCATTTTCATCTGCTATTTCTAAGAGATTAGTCTCTGCTATATTCACCTCGCCTTCCTCAAGCACTTCGGGATTGCCTTCGCAAGAGGATTCATTGCAATATTAGCAAATGGTACTTGCACGAAATGCTTTTAAACAAGGAATCGGGAGCAGGTTGTTTAGTGTTTCGCACAGAATCGAGTCTTGTCTGGGTTTTCCCCCAACCATATTTCACTGCATTTTTTTCAACCCCACGCTTGGACTTGGTGGTAAGTCCTTAGGCAATGTTACCGCGTAGCGTGTCTTATTGCTGACAGTGAGGCCAAGTTGACCTTGTTTTTCATCACCGATCGTCTGAAATTCCTGTATCGGCGGGAATTCAAGGTATCGGTTTCGTAACATCCACCATACAATGTCGCCAAAAAATGCTTCTCCCGCAGTGGCTAGTGCATCGAAGTCTGCATGTGGATCTTGGGAGGTTTCAATAATTTCAAGCGACTTGTTGTTTTTCGCAAGAATATTTAAAAATGTCATCTTTCCCTGATTAAAAAAGCAGACGTTGTATCACAACTGCTGAATGCATGCAGGAACAAGATATTCTTGCCTACAAAATTTACGTAGACTATGCGATGCCCCAAGCAGGTTTCCGTAAGAAGATATTGTCATGCTCGCTCGGCAATACAATCATCAGAACTAATAAATCTACACCTTGTCCTACAATATACACTGCTGAATAGGACGAAAACATATCAGTAGCTGTTTGAATTATGAGAGTGTCCGCATCTTCTTGTGCATGCATCACTGTAAAATTATAGTTGTCTAATTTTTTCGCGAGCATGCATATCAAACATCGTTTATTCGAGTCTCGAGATAAAAACTTTTCTGAGGCATGATAGGAACCATCGCGTCGTCGAAAATAACATCAGCTACAGAATGTTGCTTGGTACGTCGATATCGTTCAGCGCTTTTTGTGCTTTTGCTAGCCGCATCATCTGGGTACAATATAACAGTTGCATTGAAATCATAATTCCTGTGTACATAGTCCACTGTGTTAATGCGTTTGATAATAACAGACATTTATGTTGAAATTACTTTGCACACATCTCTTAGGTTACATTTAAGGAGAAAACTGTTGGTCTGACGGGAAAAAGGCATACAACATATTTTACGTATAATTTTATATTCTACAATTTATTAATTTACTTTTTTTAAAGATCAATGGAACGGAGATATTTGCAAAAAACTGATTTTGAGGGTAATCTTCAAGATCGCAAACTCAGGGTTATGATCAGGGCGGTACATTTTACGATCCAACCAAATTTCATCTCCTTACGAACTTTTTCGCGGTAGATCCCTTTTCCTCCCCATTATTGCTTAGATTATATGTATTTATCCTTATTGTAAACACATTTTTAGTAAATAAATTTATTCTTATCTTTATCCTTAGGCTTATCCCTATCTTTATCCTTATCCTTATCCTTATCCTTATCCTTATCCTTATCCTTATCCTTATCCTTATCCTTATCCTTATCCTTATCCTTATCCTTATCCTTATCCTTATCCTTATCCTTATCCTTATCCTTATCCTTATCCTTATCCTTATCCTTATCCTTATCCTTATCCTTATCCTTATCCTTATCCTTATCCTTATCCTTATCCTTATCCTTATCCTTATCCTTATCCTTATCCTTATCCTTATCCTTATCCTTATCCTTATCCTTATCCTTATCCTTATCCTTATCCTTATCCTTATCCTTCTTCTTATTCTTATTCTGTTCTATATGCAGTAAAAGTGACATTTATTGTGTAGATGTACTTAATAGCCGACACACGAAAAATTTCTTCTTCTCATAAAACATGCTATTTTCTCTTCGAACATCGAATATGAAACAACTAAATAGTATTAGACAAATGACAGTTTAAATCATTAATGTCATGTTATATTGGCGTTTGATGGAAAAAAATTTTCTGTTGTCAAAATCTACAACATATTAATACGCATTTCTCATAAGATTGGTTCAGGGTCCTTTTCAATATTTTTTCAAAAGCTAAAGTTCTAAAATTCTTCTAAAATTATAGTTTCACTTAATTTATATATTAGTTGCTACTGCACGCTGTTGATGACCTTACCACCTCGATATTTTGCAAAATAAAAAGATTGTTTTGATTCATCCAATTATCTATGGGCACGTCTACACAGTGCAACTACATGAATTTTGACAATATTACCAGATGTAATAAATGTATCATATTAAATTTTATTACTATAATCGAGATGCATTTCGTTTGTATGAAATTATGATATTATGAAAATTTCATGTTGGATAAACTATAAATATATACAATTAATATTAAAATCCTTGTGACAGGTCTAAATATGCAAATTATAGGAAAATAATAACGATTTATAAACAGCACGTTTATTTGATCTAATTATTATAAATCAATTAAATATAATACAAAATTACTAGGCACTATGCATATCAGATATATAAAATTATATACATATAATTCTTTTTTCAGTAAATATTACAGGCCCAATCTATGTGGGTATTATATGAAAATTATACGACAATTTAATTCTATCTCCATTAATTTATTAATTACCATTGAAATGTTTTAAAAATAGGTGAAACTCATGTGTTTGCCCGACCTCAAAATACAGTCTCCCATGGTTCAAAATATGCAATATTTCAGAAAAATGAGATGCTGAATATATTTCGTTTTTTTATTTTTAATAAGTTGATGGTAAAAGATGTTACTGTTCCACCTATGCGGATTTTTTCCACTGGGTGAGTTTACAAGGGTGGTGCACAAACAAAAAACACTGAAATCGATAGAAAATGACACTAAAAAATGCCTGTGTCAAACAATTTTTCATAAAAGGCAACTGTCGCTAAAGTACAGCCGGCCTGAAAATCCGGCTCGGTGGCTCAACGCCACGTATTAGGCTTGAGACCATGGAGTCTCCGATTGAAATGTTGGCTAGGGCTAGTTTCTAATGCTTCCTAGTTCCTCTAAAGTTCAAATGTGCTTCTTAGAGGGCGGAATATTAAAACATAATATTTTTAGTCGCAAACTCCTCTATCAAAATTCTTATTTTACTATAAGGAACGTAACCAGACTGCAACCAACAGCTACTCTCCTGGCTATATACCCCGCCGAGCGCTGAATTACAAGTTACAAGCCTGGCGCGTTAAGTGTAATAATTGTATATTACCATCAAAACGCTAATGCTTCGATTGCAACAAACACCAGCCGAAAGGCTGATCCTACTTAAAGGAGCTCGCACATGCCTACCTTGTACTGACGAGAGCCAACAGCTCGAAACTGCAGTCTGCAAGTGGTGTGTGACGACTGGAATGAGAGCTCCTTTAAGTAGGATCAGTCTTTCGGCTGGTGTTTGTTGCAATCGAAGCATTAGCGTTTTGATGGTAATATGCAATTATTACACTTAACGCGCCAGTCTTGTAACTTATAATTCAGCGCTCGGCGGGGCATATAGCCAGGAGAGTAGCTGTTGATTGCAGTCTGGTTATGTTCCTTATAGTAAAAATAAGGATTTTATAGAAGAGTTTGCGACTAAAAATATTGTTTTAATAGTTCCTCTAACCCCCACCCTATTATTAAAGGGAGTAAAATATTACATTGGGATTTAGTGTGTATAAGACTTGGACACAAAATCTGGATGTGGAAGTAGTGATTCCTTGGGCAGCGGATTTTTTTGTTCAGAATAACGTATTGTACTAGTATGAAAGGCTCATATCCTAAACACCTTTGAACCCATAATGATCTAATCTTGTACAAAGGGGTTTCTAAAGCTGCTGATTAAGAATATCTTACTAGATTTTCTCTAAAAAATCGCTAATACTTTTTTTTCAAAAATCGGACCCCCTCTTCCATCATAGAATCGAACGCCTCTGACTAGTCTACGTCTCCATGAAAAGTGGGACACATTGTAGAACCTTTTCTTATTTATTTACATATTTTTGTTATAATTAAATTTAACTTTTTTAGGATAAGTGCCTGCAACTCAGTGTCAAGAATGAAGTGCTGTGTGTAATACTTCTATGACGGATGCAATGTTCAGTGTTATTATACCGGTTGAAAACCCCAGCGGTACAGCGACTGCTCCGGCCTGGAGACCGTCGCATATTACTCCATATTTTACCTGGCTCGTCCCAAAATCTCCTGAATATATTTACGAAATAGCATTAATATCTTGTAAAGTGTAATTACTTGGCGGCAACGGCGGCAGGTTGATGTTACTATATTACACTTAACTCAGGCTTAACTTATTCACACGCGGAGACATGAAATTAACAACATGAAGACAGCTGATTTATGCACTCAGCTATTCTCAGCACTTTCGAATTATATACTCAACCGGTTGCGTGTCGCCTGACTTCGTATTAGCGAAGAAGAGACATTACACTGAAAATTAACCATATACACCATATTACTAATTTATATGTGCCTATCTTCGTGCCGAATTGCAGTGAATCGTAATATGTAAGCTGTCTGTTAATGTCAAAATTAGTGTTTGTTGTGCCCAAATATACTTAGTCTTGTCGGTTAGAAATATCGCTAGTCAATTAATGATATCACAAGTAATAGGGCCAAGTTCCTAGAGATTTCTCAGGATTAATATAAAGTTGTCAATTATACCGGGAAATATGTACCTGGCAATGGGGACGTAAAACTTGTAAAGAATAATTCATATGAATATTTGGTATAATTTATTGTATTCAAACAAGTACCATATTAAATAATTATGTATGGATACAGGGTATCCCGGCACTATGGGGCAATACTTCGGGAACGTATGGTTTGGACCAAAAATATACTAAAAGTACCTATAATTAATATAAGAGATTTTAATATATTTTTAGAAAAACTATCACTAGCTTTAGAAACTATCAGCAATAAAAATAAATCGAAAAAAATCATCGTTACTGGGGATTTTAATGTCCATTTTAACACTAATGAAAAAAATACTCTTGCGGTTCTAAATATTTTTGCTTCATTTGGTTTATATCCTATAATTAATAAAAACACCAGGAAAAATCATTGTCTGGATAGTATTTTTATTAATTTCAATAATAGTAATTTTAACTGGGAAATTTTAGACACTAGACTGTCAGATCATTTAGGGATTTTATTGAATTTGAATGACATCAATCCAAAATCAGCATTTCATAGAATAACTTATAGACCGATTAATGAAACTGGTCTATTTTACTTAAATAAATTTCTACAAAACATAAATTGGACATTCATAAATAACGAGAACATAAAAATTGAGGACAAATTTCAAATATTTATCGATTATATAACATCAGCTGTGGAAAAAGCATTTCCTGAAAAGTCAAAATTAGTGAATGACAATAAAACATCAAATATTAACTGGTTTAATGGCGCCTTAAAATATAAAAGGGATATGTTGCATTTCCTAGAGGATATATATAAAGAAACACCCACAGAAGAATTAAAAAAAATAATAAAATCTCATAGATATAATAGATATAATTACAGGCCCGAACTTTCTAAAGCAAGAAAAGATACCCACGACAAACTTATTGCAGGTTCAAGCAACTCACAAAAAGCTATGTGGAAAATCATAAACAGCAACAAAACTCACTCAAATGTTTTATCAGATAATTTATCCCCAAATGAGTTTAATCTATATTTTGCTAATGTTGCTAAAGATATAATAAATAAATTACCATTCACTAATAAAACCTACAAAGATTTCTTAGGAAACGGTACAATAGATAACAAAAATAAATTTTGTTTCAGAGAGGTAACTTATATTGAGGTAAATGATGTGATCTCAAACCTCAAAAAGACTAAGGCTAAAGATGCTTATTTTTTTTATATGAAAATTTTAAAGGCAATAAGATACATAATTTTAATTCCACTAACCAATTTAATAAACATCTGTATCCGTACAAGTACTTTTCCTGATTCACTTAAACTTGCAAAAGTCATACCATTACACAAAAAAGACTGTATAAATGAAGTTGGAAATTATAGACCCATTTCCATTTTGCCTTTATTATCAAAAATTCTGGAAAGTATATTAAAAAGACAGATGACTTATTATTTTGAATCAAACAATCTACTTAGTTCCAGTCAATTTGGACTCAGAGCTAACTCGTCGACGACTCTAGCCATAGAAAAGTTAACTAATATTATAAATAAAGGTTTTGAAGATGGTGCATATATATATATATACTCACTTTTTAGACCTTTCCAAAGCTTTTGACTGTGTATCGCATGACATTCTAATAGGTAAACTACATTTTTATAATTTTGATATAGGTAGCATTAATTTAATACAATCAAATCTTACAAATCGTTATCAATATGTTACTCATCGGAATTCAAACTCTAGTTTAGTAAAGATGGAAAACGGCGTTCCACAGGGCTCTATATTGGGACCTATATTATTTCTAATATATATTAACGATTTAACTGATATCACCTCATCAACATTCGTCCTATTTGCAGATGACACCACCATCATTCAGTCAGACAAAAATCTGGTTACTGTACATTCTAATATGAATGATACACTGTTAGAAACTCAGGAATGGTTTGTAGCAAATCAACTTTGTTTAAATCAGTCAAAAACTGAAGCTATGGTATTTAGTCTAAGAAACTTAGTCGAAAACACTAATAAAGGTAGCGTTAAATTTCTCGGAGTTTATCTCGATAATAAGTTGCCGTGGGATCAGCACATAAATTTTCTTTGTAAGAAAATTTCAACAAACATATATCTACTCAGAAATCTTGTAAGTAATGTGTCCCAGAAAACACTAATCACAGCCTATCATGGTCTTATACATTCGTCCTTATCGTATGCTATTTTGGTTTGGGGTCATTCAAGTCACAGTACAAATGTGTTTGCACTTCAAAGAAAAGCGATACGAATTATATACGGTCTAAATTACAGAGTAGACTGTAGACACGCTTTTAAAGAATTAAATATATTAACGTTGCCCAACACGTATATCTTACAATGTCTGTTATATATTAAAAGAAATTTGTGGAGGTACACTCCTCATAGGGAAATTCATGGATATTCTACGAGAAATAGCAAAAATATATGTCCAGATTTTTTTCGTCTTAGTAAATCCCGCAATGGAACAAATTACTACGCAATAAGGTTATTTCAATCATCTACCAGAAAGAATTAGAGAACTCGAGTATATTCCATTTGGAAATACTCTTAGAAAATTTCTAAAAACTAATGCCTTCTATAGTATTGATGAATATCTCTCTTCAAATTTTTTGTGACTAAAATTTTTTTTTATATGCATATAATTTTATTACGCTACTCTGGTTTTACTTAACTGTGTTTATATGTATGTATGTGTATATGTGTGTGTATATGTATATATGTATGAGTGTGTATACGTGTGTATATAAATATTACTTTTTATATATGTGTTTTATTAAATTTTATCTATTTTATTATACAATTTATACTACTTTTTATTTTTATATCGTACCAATGACTTGTGTAAAATACTTTTGTATTAGTGACACCAATAAACTATTATTATTATTATTATATTATTATTATATAATTTTTTTTCTTAGGGCGCCCCCCTACGAAGATATTACCCTTTAAAGGTTACATATTCAAGAAGGTTTTTTACCTATTACTTCCAAACAGTTCTATCGATTTTAATAAAATTTGGACTGTGTACATATCAAATGAGTATCTTTATTCCAGAAATATGGCGCCCTTCGGAACGCTCCTAATGCTTTTTACCCCTAAATTTTGATATAAATTAATTTTTTTAAATTAAGGTCACATTTTTAAATTCCTTAAACAATTTTCTAAAAGAAAATATTCTTGTATGACATCTATAAAGCGAAATGATTTTACTGATAAGTGACTAAAGAATACTAGTAATATAAACTATCGCATGATATAAAGAAAACAATTGAATAAATTTAGTAATAATAATAAGTCGTCTTTATTTATATTTTTCTGTCTTGGCGAAGTTCAGCAAGCTTGTTCTACTACTTAACCAAGACAATTTACAAACATTTTAATAAATTTTTTAAATACATGGAAGCTGGATAATATTTACTCTATAACTAACTGATACACTGGTAAAAAAGTTTGTAAAAAGAATATAATAATAAAAATAGTGTCTGAGTATGCAAAGTCACTGTTCGTCAATAAATAATTTCTTCATTATTCTCTTGAAGGTTAATTTTGACGGGGCTTTAAAATTATTTGAGTGAGAATTATAAATGGTTACTGCTTGATAAGAGAAGGATCTTTCAAACATTGCCGTAGAATGTCGAGGTATGGTAAGTTGGTTGATATTTCTTAGTTCTCTTTGACGTACATTAACTCTTGGCACTAGTTTAAAAAATAAATATTCGGGAATTTGAACTCTACGGTTATGCATTTTTAACCACCGTATTTCTGATAAATACCTGCTTATATGATCTGTACGACGTAAATCAAAAATAAATCTAATGCATGAATTTTGTACCTGTTGTATTCTAGTGGAAGATTTTAGATCTTGACACGGGCCATAAAGGACGTCACAATAATTAAACAAAGATAATATAATGGAATCGCATAACATAATTTTGGTTTTTTCATTAAGACAGTGCCTGTTAGCATATAGACTTTTAAGTAAACAATATGATTTTCTAATCAGGGAATTTATATAGCTAACAAACCTAAGGTGGACATCAATATTTAATCCTAAACATTTAACTTCTTCCTTGTATTCCAGTTTTGGTCCATCCACAAATAATGAAATGTCGTCTATGGCCCTCTGGCGGTCTTTGGCTGTACCAAATACAATAACTGACGATTTATGAGGGTTAATAGAGAGGCAGTGATTTTTTGAAATACGTACCAAAGTAGCAATTTCTTCATTTAGAAGATCAACTATATTCTTAGGATGTTCAATGTTAGTAGGGCAGTACAATTGAGTATCATCTGCATAAAAATGTGGCGTAAAATGTTCTAAATAACGATGAAAATCGGAAGTGTAGATTATAAATAACAACGGGGTTAAAATTGACCCTTGTGGAGCACCATACATCACATTTTCATCATTTGATATGTTATCATTTATGATTACACACTGCCTTCTATCGGTGAGAAATGATTTTATTAGATTAGTTGCAGTTTCGTCAAAGCCGTAATATTTGAGTTTGGTACAAAGCATTTTATGGTTCATAGTATCAAATGCTTTACTGTAGTCGAGAGAAAGAAGTATCGTGATATTGCCGTTATCCAACCCGTTAATAATATCGTCAGTTATTTTTAGGAGAGCACTAGTTGTACTATGATTCTGTCGAAAGCCAGATTGGTTGGTGGGTATAATTGAATTAATTTGTATATAGTTATATATTTGATGTTATTAGGTATACATGATTTGCAGGAAACAACTACTCAGCGGGCAAATACCCCGACCTGCATTGAAATACACCTTACAAATCATGAAAGATTAGTAGCCAATGTCATTTGTCAATTCCCTGACCAGACATAGACCGGCTTCGAACTTATTAGTTCTCATCAGTATGCCATAGGTCATGGCATGGATATGTTACAAAGAATGACTATCCAATGTAAAGCCATTCAACAACCCTGGAATGCTATTTCAGATACAGCGATCCAACATAACTCGCTTACAAGAATTCTTGTACAGGGTGCTCACATCGAACATTTATTGTAGTTATGTATTAAAACATATTTCAGTCGCAAAACTCCTCTAAAAAATCCTTATTTTACTATAAGGAAAGTTAAGTGCAATAACAATACATTATCAACAAAACGCTAATGCTTCGATTGCTATTATGCTAAGCCCAGTCAGGCTATTTATTTTTAGATTGTAGCAGACACTGGACCGCTAGACGGCGATAAAAAATCTTAACTTTTTCTTCCACTAAAAAAAATCAGAAAGGAAGTAAGATATACAACTCTGTGCGTCACCCCTTTGAGGAGGGGGTTGGAGGTACTTCAGCGGGTCTTCCAGTTGGGTTTGCTCCTAAGCCTCTTTATTTTGACTTATTCTATGGGCATTTAAAAAGGTTTGCTTCTATTTAGAAGAGGAAGGATCTGTCCATTTTTAGTCTTGTACGCTCTTAGCTACTACCACGAGTGCGTATTCTCTAAGCGATCGGACATCATCTTTTTAGTATATATTCATTTTAGCTAAAACAAAAAATTGCTTAGGTATCTAGAATTAGCAATTTCGTCCAATTCCGTCAATAATTGTCATCTATTGTCTAAACTGAACTTTAATAAGTTAATTATAATTTTCGTGTCATTATAGTCTTGCTCAGATTTACGGTGCACTCAAAAAAATGGCAACAAAAACTTTACGACCTCATTATTATCGCCGTTGGACCATTAGGCGTACTGTCATCAAATAAGCCGACGCACAATAAAAGCCTATAAAGATAAGCGAGTCAATTTGCGAACGAAATAGTACAGAACCGTACTTAAAATTCGTATATATTAGAATGTACATATTAATAATACCAGATCGTAACGCGCTGTAATAATTGAACTATTGAGTTGCTGATCTAAATATTTCAAATCCGTACCTGGGCGCAATTACTTTTGCAACTAGTTTAACGGTATTTTAATGAGGTCGTAAAGTTTTAATTGCCTTTTTTTAATGCACCGTAAATCTGAGCTCAACTATATCACAGCATATATAGTTATTAAAAAGTTGTTTTTCATTATAAATTTTTCTATTAATTGTGCATTGAGGAGTTTAATTTGGTATAGCAACTATGCAACAACAGACTTTTAGCAAGGAAATCAATTTTAAGTATCTAATAAATAATAAAAAATCTCAATATAAATGTAATATATATAAATAAATTCAGCTGCGTGAGCAAGAAGGCACACTTTCTACAGAACATATTATGATACACGACGTTCTCTTGCGGCAAACTGTCAAAGTTGAAAAAATTACTCTGAAATCCATCAGCATCTCGTACCATTACTACAGCACTATTCTGGAAATTTTCAGAGTATGCACGTACTCCAGAGCACCCTAGGTGTAAATTATATATTAAATTCAAAAGTTTTTGCTACATCTCCTTCGCTTATTACTTTTATATTGGAAAAAAATAATCCATCGTATACTTTCCGAAAGAAATAACAGTGACTAAATAATTAAATTTTCAAAGTCGAACTTCCGGAAACTTAAATATTAAATAATACTCTTAATACTTTTTTCTCTAAAGAAATATTATTACCTATTCGTATGTATTGCCCAATGAGAATGTATTATCCGCTTATAGTATTACTAAAAACTAATTCAAAAAAACTGATTATATATGTTTAACGTAAATCAATAGAAGAGGTAAATATTTCTGCCAATATAAGACAAATTTTAACCTCAAGCTTATAGTTGTAGGCCTGTCCATATATACAGTGTAGAAAGTTTAATGAGAGTGACAAGGATATTTTACATGATAATTGTTTATACAATGTTGTATAAAATGTAACTGCTAGTCAATTTCTTAAAGATACGTTCCCTGGTCGTTGGATAGGCAGAGGACGGAGTGGCCACCTCGATCACTAGACTTGACGTCTTTAGAATTTTTTGTGGGTTACTTCAAGACAAAAATGTAAGCAGTTTAACCAGAGTCGCTAGATGTTTACGTCAATGGATTGTTCAAGAATATCAACATTTAACGTCATGGGTTTTTAGTGGCTCTGAAGGTGAGGGGCTAGGGGCGAGCGTAGATGCGTCTTTACTATGTACATACTTCGATATGCGATGTAAAGCAACGTTAGTTGTGGTTAGTATTGTAGAGGAAAACGATAAATGAAAACAATCACAGACGTAGTGGGAATAGTGGTGGGTAGCGTAGATGCATCATCATGTCTTACGTCTTTTATGTCGCGTGCATTAAAATGAGAGAGAAGGTCAACCATATGGTCCGTCTTCTTAGCATCTCACCTCGCACCCCCTTCTCAATTATACGTTTCTCGCATTATACTTAGATGGGCGACCATTTCAAAGAAGACCGTGTCCTCGCCTCACATCTTCCAGCGGCTTGTATATCAGTATATGCGCGGAAGCTATGCAACCTTAGGCGAGGATTGTGTAGGTGATATACCATCCTTCGGAGGGGATGTAAAGCCGTCGGTCCCTTGTCTATTAAATGTTAGGCAAGTAAAAGATCTCTACTCTTCTTAAGGAAACAGGTACCTGGTTGGGGATAGCTCGTCTACAGGCGTCGGTGATAGGTCTCAGTAGCGGAAATAGACCGACGTTAAATAAATGTTAAAAGAAAAAAAGGTGAGGGGGTGAAGCTAATTCTAGGCCGATTCATAAGAAAATGTATCAATATATCCAAATTTATTTAGGATGGATAGTTTTTATTGAAATACACTGTATATGGTTACCGCAACGTGTTGCAATTTATGACCTGGTGTCGCAACGAATTCCCTTTCGCATCAAATCTTATGTATACTATCACAAACACAATGTCAACACGTGTCATAACGGACTACGAAACAATAAGAAAGTTGTGCGTTTCAGCATTATTGGAGGTCCATAGTCGTCACGTGACAACGAGTAATATCGCGTGCAAAAAAGTTTGTTAAAGTTCAGAATTCATTGAAGATTTTTAGATTTTCTAATCTAAATAATACGTATAACATCGCCTTTTCGGTTAAAATTTAATTTAATGGTTTTCTAAGTTGACGTCAATTATTGCAAATTATGCTTTTATTCAGTTTTAAACAATTAGGGTGGTGCGTGGTATTTTCCCACCTATGGAATTATTTTGCATTTTGTACTTTTTTCTATTACTAATATCGACCAATTGTCTTTACCTTCATTTAATTATTTACTTATTTTGTTTATTTTTGTACACCACGCAAATCCAATTACGTGGTGGTAAAAATAGATCAAATTTATGTATATAGTAGGGAAGTAAACATATACATGCGCAAATACAATAGGTAATGAAAGAATAATAAAAAATATTTAACTTATATTTTTTATTATTCTTTCATTGCCTATTGTATTTGCGCATGTATATGTTTACTTCTCTACTATACTCCAATAATTCCTCCCCAAACGTTTATAGACCATCTGTGTTGGTTATCAACTTGCATAAAAAAGTGAGGATTTTCCGAAGCCTAATAATGGAAATTGTAATGAAGCTATTTCCGAATAGAAAATAGCACTATTACTTTTATTTTAATTTTCTTGAAAACCAGAATTCTATTTCTTTTTAAGCACACCCGGTATACTTTCATAATTAAAATATCCGTATTTTGTTTGAAGTAAAGTATTTCAAGGAAAAGCCAAGTTTAAAATTTCATTTGGGAACGAATTAATAATAAATTATTTAGATTAATAATTATTAATACTGGGACTATTAAATTCATTCTTTTTCCGAAATAATATAAGTAAGTTATTTGCAAGCGGTTCCGAACATCTAAATTACCAGAAAATTATTATTTATATCAATTAACGCTACTAGTTATAAACATTCTGCCTCGCCGTCGACTGAAGACTACTTGGCTGAGATGTGCCCGCGCATTCTGATTTAAACGTTCTGATTTCTAGCTCAACAAGGGGAGATCCTGAATCGGCCTTCTGCGAAGGCTCTCTTTGGTTTTCCGCGGTCGACCTGACCAGTCGACTTTTGGTAGGGTTTTGCTATTTTAAAGTCATATCCAATTTGTGGTAATTTTGGACTTAGAATATTTGCCGTAACCATTTGAATACCGTTAATTTGTCTTTGTTACATTTCGATAATTTGCGCCTTCAGCGACTTGTAGTAATTTTTGTTTCAAAACTTCATTTTTGCAAATTAACTAAGTGACTGCGAAATCCTCAGTCGGGGACGCTGCCTTTAAGTGGGACACTCCACCTGAGTCGCATTGTCACTCTGCCCGAAAAAATACACCGTTAATGAAATAAGTCATTTTGCATTCACGATCGCAAATAACAAAGACCAATTAATTCCTGATAAACTTGATGTCCGAGCCTGTTTGATTAGCAGCTTATTTTCTTTGAGGCTCTTTAGGCGACGCTGCCTTTAAGTGGGACACTCCAACTGAGCCATACCGACTTGTTTCATTTAGTAGAAAATCCGATAACCAGGTTCGCAACGTCAAGTAGTAAATTCTAGCTTTTCCGAAATATTCTAGATTAATTCATTTTGTTAAAATCCATAGAGATTTAGTAACTTATCTGTCTGTCGTGGAGTCAGTCCTAAATTACTCACATTTGAACGTGTCGAGCCACCGTTTTGCTTTGCTAGTCATACCCGTTATTTTGCTTTCACTTTTCCGTTTGCCCTGTATATGTCGCGTATACTTACTTAATTTCATTTTGGAGTAAATCTAGTCAGAGAGTAAGAATAGAAATTTTGCATAATATTAGGGTTACAAAACTTGGGTAATTAAAAATTTCTTTTCATTTTCACGAATGTCAACTACCTGTATAAATTAGTTTTATATAGATAAATGTACCAGAAGTTGTAAATATATTTCTACATCATATATCTTAAGATTTTCCTTCTTGACATGTACATAGTTTCAATATATGATTAAAACGTGTTGTGTGTCTTATTTTGAGTCACTCCTCTAAGTTAGACTGTCCTGAAAAGTAAAAGTGTTACAAATATAATTTTTTTTACAGCTGTCCATTCCTTGAGAAAGACGGCCTACGTTTCGACCTCTGGTAATAAACCGTCTTCACTGATTCTATTTGGGGCCTCTATTATACCGCTAATAGAGAAAGTGGTGTTTCTACACTTAAAATCAGAAACTGGCGCTCGAGGCAAAAACCGCTTGCACTAGTTTCAAAGTGCAAGTTGCAAAACCGACGAGGAGGCGTCACAAAATTGTGCCTATTAACAAATCCATTTTTATGAAAAGTTGCCTCATCACTGAATAAAACAGTATTGTAGAGGTTACATCATGTTGCATTTTACCTCTGGCCCAATTACAAAAGTGTAGGCGCTTTTGCAAATCATCATCAGATAATTCCTGGTGTAGTTGAATATGATATGCACGCAACCTATTTGTTTTTAAGATTCGACCCATAGACCGTCTACTTATTCCTACTAATGAGCTCACTTCTCTTTGACTAACATGGGGATTCTCAACCGTTGCCAGCACCACAGAAAACTCATTTTCTTCATTCACAACACGTTTTATTCTTTCACTTTTTTATATTCGACATTTCCAGTTTCCAGAAATCTACCGAGAAGGTTTTGGAAGCTGCTAATATCAGGAATCCTTCTTTTAGGATAACGTTGGTGATAAATTCTATTGGCAAGTAAACAATTTCTGTCTGACTCGCCCAAAACAAAAGTCATGTCTACAAGTTCCGCTTTATTAAAATTCATAATGTAAAATTCCAAATATTTTAAATTCAATACAAATTTTAACGACCGATAAGTGTGATAAATGCTCCTTTGTACACGATAATTTATACTAAACAGGTTTTATTGCTTGTCGAATAACGAAAACAACAAAAAAATGTACAAAAAACATTACAGTAAAGGACCGGTTAAATACTATTCACTCATTTCAATGGATTGGAAGAAATGGTCCCACTAAATGGCCTCATTTCAAAATTGCATAAAGACGTGTGTCAATCAAAATGAGCAACACGTCGAACACCTATTATAAATTTTTCTAATGAATTATTTGAGGGAACCTCTTTTTTAAGTTTATTCTTGAATTTGACACTTATTTATTTATAAAACGAAAATGGTTGCAATTAGCCATAGGGAAAGTACTTACAAAAAATGTTCGTTTTTCATTTCTACATCACATCGTCGAAAAATATATAGGGTGTTCCATTTGAAAAAAAATGAGAAAATTCAATTTAAAAAGCTCTTAATTGAAAAATAAACACTTATTTATTTATAAAACGAAAATGGTTGCAATTAGCCATAGGGAAGTACTTACAAAAAAATGTTCGTTTTCTATTTCTACATCACATCGTCGAAAAATATACAGGGTGTTCTATTTGAAAAAAATTTAGAAAATGCAATTTAAAATGTTCTTAATTGTAAAATAATTTATTGCCACCCTGTACATTGTTAGGAAATGAAAATCATTCAAAAGCATTAACTAGATGTCTCGTAACTGGTATTTACATAAATTTTCTTAAAACCCATAATTGTAACTGTGGTGATTTTTTTAATATCCATCTGTAGATTGCATTATTTCAACAAAAAAATTCATTACATCCAAGTGGTTGGGAGACATTCAATGCTAATATAGGAATGAATAGAGCCTAGAAAGAGGCTTAAAGAAATGTACAGATATACATAGCATTCCATTTAAATAAAAGGCACTTGGTCCTGTAATTTCGTCTTGGCTCGTCCTGTATGTTCGAAAATAATTTCCAGTTATGACTTTTTTTATCAAGTTTACTTGCAATTTTTTAAAAAATTTCTAGCTATCATAGAACTCTAGATATCCGACGCATAATTGCCCCACCCTGTATAATGAACTACCCTGTACAAGATTTATTTTTCTACTGTAATGACACAAGTTCAGAATTATTATTAAGCACCTTAATCATCTTTCCATTTCGGAGAATTTGTTAGTAAGTGACATTCTTATCAATAGCTATTATACGCGATAAAGAACCGTAATTCATTTCTGTTCAAGTATTACTACCTCTTCGTATTCTAGGTTATGCTACCGTGAGATAGTTACGCTTTAACAATGATACACCTTCGTATCGATGAATGTACAAGCATATGTGGTAAATTCAATTAATCCTACAATAAACAGCCATATGTGAACGTTAGACAATATTCAAATTCATTTTGGATGTGCGATAGAATGTAATTCGGCATCAAAAGTACATGAATATACTATCGTTACTCTATCGATTACGTTCTATTTTTGACAGGAATTGCCGTTGAAATATTCTGTGCATTATGCACTATGGCACATTGATGCCTGAAAATGTTATGCTATTGACAGGTGTAAATAGAGTCACCGCCTTTGGAAACAAATATTTAATGAAACTAAAACCTGTTGACGAAAATAAAGCAAATAATAATATGCTTAAAACGTCCTAAATAGTATGCATATAAGCGAGGACAGGCTTCAGCGCCATTCATTTATCTCAACGCCTCATACTTTTACGACCACACAACTACCTATCTTTATTTCAATTTTATTATAACCATAACCAATAACGATGTACCACGTGGCATTTCTCATGGTCACTGAAAATATTTATTTATTTATTTTTGTCAGATATTTTTTCCTGATAAATATATTTCTTTATAATAAATAAATAATTTGCTAATTATACTAATTAAGGAAATTACGATACGCTTTCGACTTTTAACTGCTATGGAGTTTTGACCTTGCCTAATCCTTTGTGATCGTATTTTCGCCATTCATATGTTCATCTATCAGTATATCCATCTATATGCAGCGCATACAATAACCCAAAAATCTGTCCTGAGGAATTAGACAAATCTTATATTTAAGAATTCCAATAGTGGAATGTGGAGAATAATACAATTTTTCGTAGAGATTCCAAACATTGGGTAGTTGTTAGTTGTCTTAAAAATAAGATATTCCTAGAATATCTACTTTCTGCAAGTGTCGAAAGTGTTGAAAAAGGGGTAAATTAATTTTCGATTTTAATTTTTTTTGTTTCCCTTAAACTGTAAATTAAGCAACGAAAATGCAGTCTTTATTGTCAATGTTCAAGGACACTTGCAGAAGGTAGATATTCTAGGAATATCTTATTTTTAAAACAACTAACAACTACTCAAAGTTGGGAATCTCTACGAAAAATTGTATAACACTCCGATTACCTTACTCCACTATATGGAGTTTGGATGTATTGAAATTAATGAATCTATTAAGGCGAATATAGACTTTACTCTTTCGATGTGCATCGCGGATGATTCATCTGCAATGAAATGTGTAAAGATTGTTCCCATCTACGTTTCATCCAAGCTGATCATCCACATTGATCAGTAGACCAAGTAGAGATACCCTCTACTTTAGATGAAATCACATTCACTGGAGATGAATCATCCGCAATGCATATCGAAAGCGTCAAGCCTATATTCACCTTTACCGCAGTATGGACAATTTATGAGACTTTTTATCAGAATATAAATCGCTAATTAGTATACATTAATTAGTAGATGGACCAAATGGGGGTTAAATATATCAATTTTAAGTTCGTATTAGAGCCAACTATGTCTTCAGTAAAAAATGTCTAATTTTACGATTTTAGATCATGGAATGCCTCAAGGATCTTTTGTGGGGCCATTATTTTTTTATTTTATTAGAAGAGAGTTCATAATGTATTGTTTTAAAATCTAAGTTGTTTATTCTTAACGAAACCTTATTTTAACAAGAATCACAAGATACGTTCAAAACACGAATTCTGTTTCCTTCTTTTTTGTTTTGACATTTCTGCAATTGATGCGCAATCGCTTTTTAACCCTACAACAAATATTCTAACTCCATTTTTATAAAAAACGCTTGGTCTTATGTTGTTTAACATCGAGGATCCGGTATTAAAATATATTTTTATGTACACTGGGATCAATTTACAATTATTCACACATTCCGAACCATAAATAAAAAAAAATCAAAATAGGTGCTTGATAATGTACTCTAGCAGCTAATAAACTATAAAAAAGACTTACATTTCTTATGAAAAGTGTCGCAGGACCGTGTTCAAAACCTGGGGAATGAAATCCAAAGTCTTGTAGATATACACTGTTATCATAAGGCCAATGATAATCTATGGAGCTGTGGTTTGGTAGCCTAAGTGTAAACAGACTACAGCGAAGATCAAGTTCAGTCAAGTGCAGAGAGTTGCCTGCCGAAGCCTAACCTACGCGAACAACGCCATAAAGAGCTATGGAGGTAATGCTGTGTCTGCCACCACTAGATCTATATCTAGGAGAACAATGATATGCCTCAAATCCGTTAGCATACAACCAAATGTAGGCTGTGGAGAGACCAGAAGTCGCCTGTTGAATGAGGCTGTCAGGAAGACGCTTCTTCTACAGGCGTGCACAAATGGCATTTCTCCTTGGTTTGTCTTTAACAGACCCTACATAATAGAGACGAGTAGTGAGAATGAGGCTGCTGACGAAGGTATGGTCAACGCCCAATTCCATCTAAGAAACTACAATAGCAAGAAGAAAAATGTACTGATGCTTAATAAAGTAATGTTTTGTTCTTTATTTCATACAAAAAATGATCTACATAATCTATGTAAATTTGAGTATAGTATTAAAAACTATTTTCAAAATAATACAGAATATTATACGTAATTATAAATAAATATATTTAATGCATTAAATGTAGTCACCTACATGTGTTATTACATCTTTTTTGTGTAATCAGAATTGTTGAAATTAACCAATTAATAACATTGCATAAATGGCAATTTAAGTTTTAACTTCAACTTTGTTTTTTAAATGGAAACCTATATTTTCTACTGTAACATCTTATTTTTCAGAAAAGATGAAGTATCTGTTATCTGAAACTTTATTTTATCCAAACTCAATTTTGTTAGATATTAATTGTTTAACAAGATTTTTGGCTACCTTTTGTTATGTCTTATTTTATAAATTAAAACAAGAGTCATTGAAGAACAACTTAGGGCTTTATTTTTAACACATACCAGCACATGGCAATATCACATTATCACACTGCCTGATACCCTCCTCTCTATATAACGTGGCATCCGGTACACACGGTACTGCCAACCTTAACAATACCAACCTCAATATTGTCTGAAAGTTATTTGTGGCATTCTACGAATATTCTCTCCTATTATTTGGGTTTTCTACCACAAGGCAAGCAAGTCCATGGTTAGGGAAAGGATTCAATATCATAGAGAGGATAATAGTACATGTGGTAGAAAACCCAAATAATAGGAAAGAAAATACCAACCTCAACATCTCCCCTCTTAGAAAACTAGTTAATCTAATTATTAATTAACAGTTATAGCACATAGTCTTTATATCTATCTGGGATACGAATCACTCTACCACTGCGTGTTCTCTGAGGCATTGGCTCCGGTACATTTATAGGTTTGTTATCCGTGGACTGATCCACATCATTAATATTAGGATTAGTAATCTCAAATTTTGTACAAGTTGGTTTTACATGAATAGTATTTCTTCTGATAACATTACCACGTTCATTCATAATCATGTACGACCTTGGCGCCTCATGCTTATTAACAATTTTTCCTTTTTCCCATACCTTTCCTTTCTGAACAAGAACGTTATCTCCCGGTTTATAATTGCAAGTACTATTTTTTGCTAATTTGTCATGATTGCGTTTAGAACGTTCTTGTTGAGTTACAAGTTTTGCATGAGCATCCTGAGGTATGGCCGATTTAAGCAGTTCATTGTGTATAGGAAGTTTGGTTCTAGTAAGTCTATTCATTAACATTTGACTAGGAGATATACCTATTCCAGAGACTGGTGTATTTCTAAATTCTAACAGAGCAAGGTGAATGTCAGTCTTATCATGAGAGCATTTTTTAAACATTTTTTTCGCAGTTTGTACTGCACGTTCAGCTTGCCCGTTACTTCTGGGATACCTAGGAGAGCTAGTGTGAAATTCAAAGTTCCATTCTTTAGAAAACCTTTTGCACTCAAGTGAATAAAAAGGCATATTATCACATATAACAACTTTTGGTATTCCAAAGGAAGAGAACAGTCTTTTAAAATGACTGATAACCTCAGATGATGTTTTATTTTTTAATAAAATTATTTCAAGCCATTTTGAAAAATAATCCTGTACCACAAGATAACTATTTCCCCCATAATCCATAATGTCACAAGCTATTTTAAAAAATGGTAGATTGGGAATTTCATGAGAAATTAGTTCGTTCTTTTGCTTACTATTTTGATGTTTCTCACAAATGTGACAAGATATGACCATATTTTCTATGTCACTTGACATTCCTGTCCAAAAAACAACTTGCCTAGCGCGTTGCTTAGTTTTATTAGCCGATACCACTTTTTGAGGCATCGGCTTGTATTACAATTGATTTCGATGCATCAAAATTGGCCAAAACAGGTGCACTTGAAATTTTCTCTTTAATTTTATTTAATGCTTCAGAATGTGGCGGCAACCACTTAAACTCTATTTTATTTTTTAGCAGTTCACGTAAAGGAGCCGTTAGCTCTGCCAAATTTGGTATAAATTGACGTAAAAAGTTTATTATTCCTAACACACTTTGTAACTCCTTAACATTATTAGGGTATTTTATTTCTTTGATTGCTTTTACTCTGTTTTCATCAATTTGCATACCTTCAGCCGAAAAAATATGACCCAAATACTTAACTGATGACACTTTGAATTGTACTTTGTTTTTATTAAATTTAATCCCAATTTCATTAGCCCTTTTTATGACAGCATTTAATATTTCATCATGCTCCTCTTCCGTATCAGCAGCAATTAATAAGTCATCAATATACACTTGCACGCCCTTCAAGTTACCAAAGTTATTTTGATTTACAGCTTGAAAGTATTCTGGGGCCATGTTCAGAGATATAAAGACTATGTGCTATAACTGTTAATTAATAATTAGATTAACTAGTTTTCTAAGAGGGGAGATGTTGAGGTTGGTATTGTTAAGGTTGGCAGTACCGTGTGTACCGGATGCCACGTTATATAGAGAGGAGGGTATCAGGCAGTGTGATAATGTGATATTGCCATGTTCAAACCGAAAGGCAATCTATTAAATTTATAACATCCAAAGTGTGTTGCAAACGTACATAATTCACTCGATTTTTCAGTCAGTTCCACATGCCAAAATCCATCTTTAAGATCCAGTACCGTAAAATATTTTTTACCTTTAAGTTTCTCAATTACGTCTTCAAGTGTAGGTATGAGTACATGAGCTGGTCTTTTTATTTCTAAATTTAATTCTCGCGGGGGGCGAGCGTGGGTGCGTCTTTACTATGTACATACTTCGATATGCGATGTAAAGCAACGTTAGGCGTGGTTAGTAGTTGGATTGGTGACCGTTCCAACGAAGACCACGTCCTCGCCTCACCCATCTTCCAGCGGCTTGTATATCAGTGTATGCGCGGAAGCTATACAACCTTAGGCGAGGGTTGTATAGGAGATATACCATCCTTCGGAGGGGATGTAAAGCCGTCGGTCCCTTGTCTATTAAATGTTAGGCAAGTAAAAGATCCCTACTCTTCTTAAGGGAAGAGGTTCGGCAAAAATTCCTGGTTGGGGGTAGCTCGTCAACAGGCGTCGGTGTTAGGCCTCAGTAGCGGAAATAGGCCGACGTTAAATAAATGTATAAAAAAAAATAAAAATTCTCGCGGATCTAGACATATACGCAGTGAGCCATCATTTTTCTCAACTGTGACCACATTATTTACCCACCCGTTTGGACTTTCCACTTTTGATATAATGTTTTTATTTTCTAGATTATTTAAAGTATCTTTAAATTTTTTATGCAAAGCAAAAGGAATTCTCCTGGGCGGGTTAACAACTGGTATGGCTTCCTTATTAATTTGAATTTCACACTTATCTCTAAATGTTCCCAATCCTTCAAATAAAGCAGCATTTTCCCTAATAAATTCATCCTTCGTATTAAACTTTATCAATTTATTTTGCAATTCGTTTATATTTTTATTACGCGAAATGAGATTCAATTTTATGCATGTATCGAGGCCTAAAATAGGCGAAACATTTTTATTGACAATAATAAACTTAGCTGTAATTTTAATATTATTGCACTGAATTTGGAGCATCACAGCACCAATGAGTTGTAATACATTGCCACCGAATGCCTCCAATATTATATTAGTGCTCTGTACTTGCCTTTCTAACCCACCAATGTCAGCAAAAACTTTGCGTGATATTACGTTTACATCAGCACCAGTGTCCAACTTAAATTTAATAGGTATTAAATTCTTACCAATATTAACATTTTGAAACCAAGAATTAACAGAAAAAATTTGACTATTTTGATTTTTTACTCTAATTACATTTATCACAAACTCCTCGGATTCTTCGTCTTGCGGTTGATTCTCATTTATCACTCTCACATTTTTTACTTTACACGACACTGCAAAGTGATTTAGTTTTCCGCACTTGCTGCAATTCTTCCCATAGGCGGGACACTCTCTAGGCCCATGCCACCTATTACATCTTTTACACTTAAATTTATCTTGATCCGGTGCCGTTGCATTCCCTTCAGAATTCTTCGAACTATTTTGACTGCCTCTAAACACGAATTTCCTTTTGTTGACTGCTTCTACTTCTGTTGACATTCCTTTTAAATGTTTTACCTGTGATTTGGAGACCTCAGCAGCTCGACATACATCTATAGCTTTCTCCAAAGTCAGATCACTTATTTGTAGTAACTTTTCTTGCACTGATTTATCCAGAATTCCCAATACTATCTTATCACGAATCATTTCATCTGCCAATGTTTTAAATTCACATGACTTTGATAACTTTTTTACTTCGATTAAAAATTCATCAAAACTCTCATCCTCCTGTTGAGCTCGACTGTAAAATTTAAATCTCTCAAAAATTACATTCTTTTTGGGACTGCAATGGTGCTCAAACGCTTTTACTACTGATTTATAAGACTTCGTTTCAGCATCGGTTAATATAAAAGTGTTGTAAACCTCCACGGCTTCCTCACCTATTATATTCAAGAGAATTGCCACTTTCGTTTCGTCCTCATCTTTTAACGTACTTTTTCCCGATGCTTTCAAGTATATTTCAAAATTTTGTATAAATTTGCGCCAATTTTCGCTTACATTTCCTTGAAACGACAAACTTGACGGCGGTTTGAACTCCATATTTTTAGGTTAAGTTCTCACAGACACTTTTTTGATTGTTTTTTCTTTTAATTTTCGACTTACTTTTCACCTCGACTGCGCCATGTTATGTCTTATTTTATAAATTAAAACAAGAGTCATTGAAGAACAACTTAGGGCTTTATTTTTAACACATACCAGCACATGGCAATATCACATTATCACACTGCCTGATACCCTCCTCTCTATATAACGTGGCATCCGGTACACACGGTACTGCCAACCTTAACAATACCAACCTCAACACCTTTAGTTAGCCAAGACCATTTACTTTAGAAAGTAGTACAATATAAAAAACATATTATTTTTTGTGGTTGTAAAGTTTGAAAACAGCTGATTTTGTACAACTTCATAAGACTAACAAATGTAATTTCTGTATGTTGTGTTATTTCCTAAAATTGACGATTTATGATAAAAAATAATGTTTGTCTGTTGGATATAAGTTTGCCTAATAAGTTGTGGTATGAATTCTCAAACTTCATAACGACAAAAAGTAATATTTTCTTCTGTTGCGTACTTAGCCAGTTCTTTTTGTTTAATTAACACCACAGGTAATTACGACCCCCTTTATCCCGGAAGGTTCTAGAAGAGCCTTGTGTGGGAGGGGGCTACACATTTAGAGACAAGGAACCCACACCCAGTATCCGTGTATAGTGAAAAAATCCCTCTCACAGTATTTTCCACTACCACGACCGGGGATCGAACCCGGAACTTTTGGGCGAGAGGCAAGTGCGCTCACCTCTCAACCGCCAGCCATACAAATTGTAATAATTGTAATTGTAATATTACTTTTTCTTTCCCTTGTAGTATGAGCGTTTTATTCGGTTCTTTACAATTTTTATCTTTCAATAAATTATTTTTGTCTTTATTTTTATCTTTTATGCTTATCATTTTCAAATTACTTTTTACCCATAAGAAACAATTAATAATATTACATATGGTAAGAAAATATGTTAAACTAATTGAGTCTTTAATTTTTAATCTGCTAGATAATATTAGAACAACAAGCGCAAATGTCGGTCAAATTTCTGCAAGGCAAGCACGCAAGGCAACCGCTGGAAGTTTAACTACTCAACGAATGTCCGAGTTATAAATTAGTAAACACAAATAAGAGCATAACAATTGTCTTTGAAATAAGACTTCCCCAAACTTGACAGGATCCAAGTGAGCCTCGGGCTTTAGGTATATAATTGAATCTACTGCATATTATATGGCGACTTCTATCTTAGAGAGTAACAAACGTTGCATGTCTCCATGATTTAATAGCCAACTTCCTAAGATCCATCATCCCCTGACGGATAAATTTACTAAGAGAATCCCAGGAGAAACGTAGAAATTTTAGTCAGTGTCCTTGAGTCGCAAACCGTCGAATTGTTTTCGTTCGGTTGTGTGTTATCTTGTAATTATGCCTCTCATCTCATTTGTTTCATTTGTCATTTAGGAGAAAGAAAATTTTCTGAATTAGTTGGTGTAACAAATGGCAGTTATCTCGGTGGTGTGGAAATGAAAACGATATCAAGGTTTTTGCACGGTGACAGGGAGTTGGCAAGCACATCAAGAACAATTGAAAGCTACCCAAAATTATTAAGATGCTTGAGCACAAAGTACCTCGATTTTAAGGAAATAGGAATAATATACGAGGTTTCCAATGAAGTCCACCCAACCCCCAATATTGATATAGTATAAAGTGAAGGTAAATATAGTTTACAAATGCATGATAATAAGTGACAAAAGCAATCATATATTTTTTTTAACAAATGGAGAGTAATTATTGAAAAACCGACTTCGCGACTCAGTGCTTACATGTTATGTTTGGGATCAAAGAATCTGGAGTTCACATCTTGGTTTGAGCATGGATATACAGGGTGTCCTAGATTTAAACGGACATACTCTAGTGGAAAGTAGAGCATATTCAAAGTTGAAAACACCGCTATACTTACCGTTGAATGTGAACCGTTTCTGAGATACGGGGTGAGGTGTTTTATGGTTTTTGACCAGAACATATTATACTGTTTTAGGTTAATAAGTAGCTTAAGTGTTTTTGGAAAAATTCAACTACCGACCTCCATTTATTTAATATGGCTATTTGGTTCGTTAATATCACACTGTATATTAATTTTTGGTAAATGTTAGTAAACTTATAAAAAGCCTATGGACTTTATGAAATGAAATGAAATTTATGAAATAATGTCATAATATTTGATGGCACGTTTATGGTTATTCTTCAATACATTTTCAAAAGTATTGAAAGACCAAATTTGACATTCTACAAATAACACAATCCAGTTGCTAACATCACTATTATATTAATTTTAGCTAAATACTCCGCAGAAGAGGTTGTTATTTGTTTTTGTTTTGACATTCAGTGTTTTTTTCGTACAAAATGAAGCAAATTCCATTTATTTCACGAATAAAAAAAAGTAATAAAACGATGCGATTAACACAAGACATTGTTGCATTAAAAATCTCAGGTAGGCATTTGTCAAATGTGTAATTTTACAAATAAGAATTGCTGCTCGCTCTTAGTAATTATTAAGGAGGCTCCGCATCATCCTCGTAGCATTCGACCTTTTCCAAGTCATTGTATTTTAGTGCTAACTGTGTTTAGGCAAAATACGCAAATTTTACCATGTAATTCATTGTTCGTAAGGAGGAAGAGCTGTTTTGGTTTATCGTTGAGTCCTTATGTATATAGGACACTTGCAGATAGGATGGAATATTATAATTCCTATAAATAAAATAAAATAAATAACACCACAAGTAATTACGACCCCCTATATCCCGGAAGGCTCTAGAAGAGCCTTGTGTGGGAGGGGGCTACACATTTAGAGACAAGGGACACACACCCAATATCCGTGTATAGTGGAAAAATCCCTCTCACAGTATTTTCCACTGCCACGACCGGGGATCGAACCCGGAACTTTTGGGTGAGAGGCAAGTGCGCTCACCTCTCCACCACCAGTCCAGTTTATATTTTTATAAAATTTCCTTCTGCTATGAAATTGCTTATTCAGTAATGATTACCTCTTTTTTTTTAGTTTATTCTTGAATTTGACACTTATTTATAAAACGAAAATGGTTGCAATTAGTCATAGAGAAGTACTTACAAAAAATGTTCGTTTTTCATTTCTACTTCACGTCGTCGAAAAATATACGGGGTGTGTGTTACATGGCCAATGTCCATTTAACAGTTTTATTTATTTATTTATTTATTTACATACACAAATCAACAAATTTACATTCCATTTACAGGGCCGGAAACTAACATACATATATTATCAAAACTTGTGATATAAATTAAAACTAGAATATAAAAACTAGTATTTTGTTTATATTTAGCACGATCTGTGTAACATTTTGATTCAGTTTTTTTAAGTGAAACTGTTTTCAACTAACAGAATTTTACTTGTATAACTGCTAAACCATTTCACATTGTTTTATGTACATATTTTTATATCTTAGGAACTCAGTCATGTTTTTTTACACTTTTATGTATTTCTGTTCTATACAGCATTATCCCAGAAAACAATTGTCTACAAAACATTTATTTACATCAGATACCTGTATTTCAATTTATATATTTTTATTTACTATGTAAGTACATATGGTTATTTTCCTTACCTTTTCTCGTTACTATATATAGGATATCATATAAGATGTAATATATTTACTGACTTATCACAATACGTTTTACTATTTATTTATAGCTGTTCATATTTTTGGTTATGCTTATCTTTCATATAGATAAAATTTCGTTAACTTTTCATAAACCACCTAGTTGGTTAATTTTCCTACGATTTTCACTCCATTTCATTAAGAGACGTAAATTGCCAAGGAAACTTTAGAATCCATTCTTGCAACAAGATCCAATTGTGGGCCTGGATTGCTGTCCCAGAACCAGTCACCTCAACAATCGTCAATCTAGGATCCTGGTATAAATTTGTTATATATATATATATATATATATATATATATATATATTATTATTGTTATTATACATGATTTGCAGGAAACAACTACTCAGCGGGCAAATACCCCGACCTGCATTGAATTACACCTTACAAATCATGAAAAATTGGTAGCCAATGTCATTTGTCAGCTCCCTGACCAGACATAGACCGGTTTCGAACTTATTAGTTCTCCTCAGTATGCCATAGGTCATGGAGCAGACAAATGACAGTGGCCAACCTGCTAGTCTTATACAGACTAATGTAAATGGTGTAGTGGTGAGAGGTAAGTGAATCCTCTCATGTGGTCTAATGCTACTATACACCAGACATCACAGATGTCTCCATGGTGTATAGCGACTTGCCATTTTGCAAGTACCGAGAGCAGCGACCTTCAGCCCTTGGTGGACTTAACCTATATACTGTTATTATACATGATTTGCAGGAAACAACTACTCAGCGGGCAAATACCCCGACCTGCATTGAATTACACCTTACAAATCATGAAAAATTGGTAGCCAATGTCATTTGTACTACACCATTTACATTAGTCTGTATAAGACTAGCAGGTTGGCCACTGTCATTTGTCTGCTCCATGACCTATGGCATACTGAGGAGAACTAATAAGTTCGAAACCGGTCTATGTCTGGTCAGGGAGCTGACAAATGACATTGGCTACCAATTTTTCATGATTTGTAAGGTGTAATTCAATGCAGGTCGGGGTATTTGCCCGCTGAGTAGTTGTTTCCTGCAAATCATGTATAATAACAGTATATAGGTTAAGTCCACCAAGGGCTGAAGGTCGCTGCTCTCGGTACTTGCAAAATGGCAAGTCGCTATACACCATGGAGACATCTGTGATGTCTGGTGTATAGTAGCATTAGACCACATGAGAGGATTCACTTACCTCTCACCACTACACCATTTACATTAGTCTGTATAAGACTAGCAGGTTGGCCACTGTCATTTGTCTGCTCCATGACCTATGGCATACTGAGGAGAACTAATAAGTTCGAAACCGGTCTATGTCTGGTCAGGGAGCTGACAAATGACATTGGCTACCAATTTTTCATGATTTGTAAGGTGTAATTCAATGCAGGTCGGGGTATTTGCCCGCTGAGTAGTTGTTTCCTGCAAATCATGTATAATAACAGTATATAGGTTAAGTCCACCAAGGGCTGAATGTCGCTGCTCTCGGTACTTGCAAAATGGCAAGTCGCTATACACCATGGAGACATCTGTGATGTCTGGTGTATAGTAGCATTAGACCACATGAGAGGATTCACTTACCTCTCACCACTACACCATTTACATTAGTCTGTATAAGACTAGCAGGTTGGCCACTGTCATTTGTCTGCTCCATGACCTATGGCATACTGAGGAGAACTAATAAGTTCGAAACCGGTCTATGTCTGGTCAGGGAGCTGACAAATGACATTGGCTACCAATTTTTCATGATTTGTAAGGTGTAATTCAATGCAGGTCGGGGTATTTGCCCGCTGAGTAGTTGTTTCCTGCAAATCATGTATAATAACAGTATATAGGTTAAGTCCACCAAGGGCTGAAGGTCGCTGCTCTCGGTACTTGCAAAATGGCAAGTCGCTATACACCATGGAGACATCTGTGATGTCTGGTGTATAGTAGCATTAGACCACATGAGAGGATTCACTTACCTCTCACCACTACACCATTTACATTAGTCTGTATAAGACTAGCAGGTTGGCCACTGTCATTTGTCTGCTCCATGACCTATGGCATACTGAGGAGAACTAATAAGTTCGAAACCGGTCTATGTCTGGTCAGGGAGCTGACAAATGACATTGGCTACCAATTTTTCATGATTTGTAAGGTGTAATTCAATGCAGGTCGGGGTATTTGCCCGCTGAGTAGTTGTTTCCTGCAAATCATGTATAATAACAGTATATAGGTTAAGTCCACCAAGGGCTGAAGGTCGCTGCTCTCGGTACTTGCAAAATGGCAAGTCGCTATACACCATGGAGACATCTGTGATGTCTGGTGTATAGTAGCATTAGACCACATGAGAGGATTCACTTACCTCTCACCACTACACCATATATTATTATATATATATATATATATATATGAATGCTATTATTGTTCGTTGAGATCGAGGTTAAATCGAAAGAAATTGCCTTTCAAATATCAAGTAAATAAACAAATCGCTTCATCTATAGCCGGTGTATATTTCACTAGTATCAGTATTATTATGAAAAATTAAAATCAACAATTCTATAAAGTATGAGACGTATATTGATTTAGAAGTTCTTATTAATGACGCCTGGCTCTCGAATTACAGCTTGTAATAATAGTACGACACAATTCATTAAATATAAAAACCCATAATAATAATAACTGAAGAGGTCCCTATAGAGTATGAGAGGTATGAGACCAGGGATAAATGAAATGCAAAGGTTGTCAGTTTCATTCTGTGGTGTGGAAAATATGAAGAGGACAATATGTAGCTAAGTTTGGTTTGTTCAGCATGATACCTTGGTCTGGGCTGCCCGGCAAGGTAGGTAAGTTGGGTATGATACCTCGGTCTGGTTATTCCTGCGAGGTGGGGCACATGTTTGTTGTCCTGATCAGTCAAACATGGTTGTCCGGGCTTGACGATCTGATCAATCGGAGCCATTAGTTGTAAGAGGGCTTGACGACCTGATCAGTCGGAGTCACGGGACCGGAACATGAGTCGGTGTTCTTGTGGAACTGTATCTCCACAAGGATCGTGTTGACTCATGGGTACCATAAGTCAGTTAAAGTTAGTAGTAAGTTAGTAGATAAGTAGCAATTAAGATTTTGATTCATGTTGAGTTATTTTATTCTTTTTGATTAATTAGAATCATTAAAAAAAAAACTTGGCCAAGTTCATTGTTTTCATTTCAGGTTAGGCAGACTGTGGATCATCGCGCTGGGCAATGAAGCTGAAAAACATAGGTTATATGGGTTATCTCATGCCTTTGTTTTCTTTTGTAGAAAGACTGTCTCATTCCAATCATCATGTTCCCGCGAGGACGCTGGTCGTCAGGAAAGGCCGTGTTAGAAATTGTTAAAAATCAGCTGGACCCGGATAGTGCCGGCGCAGTTGGAGGTGTTTAAGGAATAGGCACGTTCGGTGATATAAATACAGCCGAGGAGATCTGATGTTGGATGCGGGGACATTCGGTTACTCACTTTCAAGCAAGATGAATGTTATACTAATTAATACTAGTTGAACCTGTTCACTTTTACTGTTTCTGCGAATATAATTTTTGTCAATAATGGGACTTTTCTTTAAATTCTTACATTTGTGCTTCTGTATTATTAGTATGACTTAGTATTATTATAATGTATAAATTTATATATCGGACTTTTGTCATTAATGTTAAGTGTAAGTTTGTCATCTGTGTTTTATGTTTGTTATTACGAAAGTTTGTAGCTGGTAGTTTTGATGACTTTCCTATACTGTGTCACATAGTCTACTGGAATAAATATTATTATTATTAACTAATGCTAAACTCAGCCAGATTATTTATCTAAATAGTGTCTAAATCGACTAAATTAAAATTAAATTTTCAAGTTGTTATTGTCTAAATAAGTTTGTGAACATGTCAAAATATTTTCATATTTTCTCCCTTCAAAACTAAAAATCTGTTATGCTCTAAAAGATTTATTCCAAGATTCTTTTATTTGCCTTTATTTCGTAATTTTGCGCTCTAAGTAGGTATAAGTGTATTAGGCTTAAAAATCTTCTTCAAACATACACTTCTTATATTTAAAAATACTCCATTAAAAAAACATTAAGTCTGAGAATACAAATCTCACAAGGTACGGAGGAGCGCGGTTGAGGTCTATTTTTCTGGTTTTTAAACTCATTTTCATGTCGAGCATGAAATTGTTTACATAAATATACATAAATTATCTGCAATCTGAATAAAATATGGGGTAGAAAATTTTAAAAATCTTATTATTTACGTGTACTTGTTGTGACAAGTGAGACATCCCAGTAAGGGCGCGTTGTGATTTATGAACAGCCTGCAAACTGAGTTTTACGCTATAAATCGCTATTCTCCACCGAGGGGCGAGACTTTAATGAGACATTATTTTTGAAACATCCCCGGCATTAATCACGGTGTAGTTCAAGTCGTCGTCACGAGATTTTACCAGTGGAACGTGACTATATCTGGGTATATCGCAATTTGGTGTTCAATGGATGTTTGATACAGTTATTGAATTTCACGTAAGTCTCGTTTCTCTTACTGGCCCAATCTCGGAGACATTCTATATATTATTTATACGCGAAGACTGCAAAAATTTCACGCCACACGTTCAGAGGGAATTGGATCAATCGACATTTTTGCAATAGTCAGAGAAAATTGAATATAGTATATTAAGAAATATTTATTTAAAAAATAATTAACCGGCAAAAACAAAGCGACGCCGTAGAGTTTAAATCACTAAATAATAATGCTTATTTACGAAAGTAGATATTCTTTCCTATTATTTGGGTTTTCTACCACATGTATTATTATCCTCTTCAAAAACAAAACACCGAATCTACAAAATAATAGAATTATTGGAAAAAAGCCTCTGCGCCCGTGACGTTTACGCCAAAGGAATAGTCAGAGGTTATGTTTTGCAAATAATATAAATCGGTATAAACACAGAAATAATGTATTTTGCTGACGTTTCGTAAAGTAATCTCTTTCCGTTTTCAAAGCTTTTTTTTGGAAGAACTCTTATTTTGCCGTGTATGTCAAATATACAGCTTTAAGATTCTGTTTATGTTATTTCCATAGATACTTACTACTTACACAGAACATAGAACTGATGATATTTTCTTTTAGATAATGTTGAGTTTGCTAAGTTCTTCTTTTAACATTGGTAGCCATACAAATATCTACAGAACAATTCGATACGCACTTATCTTCATTTAATAAGATTATTGCTGATTCTTTAATGTTTCTTTTTTTGGTATCTGCTTCCTTTGTTAAAATTTTTTCCGAGTCCCAGTTTATTCTATGTTCCCAAGCATGTTCACAAATCTTTGATTTCTGAATTTCATTATTTCTAATGTAATTGTTGTGGTCATCCAACCTCACACTGAAAGGTCTGGATGACTCACCCACACACATAACATTTATCACATTCGCACGGGATATTGTAAATACAGTTTTTTGAATTCTGTTCCCTGTATATCGGTTTTGCTTTTGTTAAAATAGACCTTAAAGTGTTCCCCGTTTGAAATATCGTCCTAACATCAAATTTGTCACCTATACGGCGTAGCTTTTCCGATAGACCGTATACATAAGGAATTATTGCTGTATAATGACGTTCAGGTTTTTGTCGTACCTGATTGTCCCTATTTTCAACATTTATGAAAACTCTATCAACAAACGTTTCAGGATATTGATTTTGTACTAGAACCTATTTGATATATTTTTTCTCGTTATTTAATATTTCATTATTAGATGAAATTATATTGGCCCTATTGTATAAACATTTTACAACACCCCTTTTAACATTTATTGACTGATTTGAGTTACAATTTAGATATCTATTAGTATCTGTTGGTTTTCTATAAGCTCTCGTTTCAATTGTATTATTTACCCTTCTAATTAAAACATCTATAAACGGTAGTTCATTCCTACTTTCTAATTCTAATGTGAATTTAATAGACGTTTCCTTACTATTTATATTTTCCAAAAAACTATCTAGTAAATCGACACCATGAGGCCAAATTGCAAAGATGTCGTCAACATATCTCCACCAGACAACCGGTTTGTTTATACAGTTTTGAATATATGTGTTCTCAAAGTTCTCCATAAATATGTTGCTTAAAATTGGTGATAATGCAGACCCCATAGCCATACCAAAATCCTGCTGATAGAACTCATTGTCCAATTGAAAATAGGTTGTTTTTATACACATCGTTAATAGTTCCATTATACTATTTACACTTAATTTAGTTCTAGTTTCCAAATTATTATCATTTAGCAACCTGTCTTTAACTATTTTTAAGATTTCATCTACCGGAACATTGGTAAAAAGACTAACTACCTCAAATCTAACCATCAGGTGTGATTCATGAATATCGTTTTCATAAATTTTTTCTATAAAATGTTTACTATTTTTAATATATGAATCGGTATTTCCAGATAATGGATCAATAATTTTAAGTAACAAATTATGACGTGGTGAATTAATAGAACTAACAATTAGTCTTAAAGGAATATTTTGTTTACGTGTCTTTTGTAAGCCATAAAAATGAGGAGGCTTACTATAAACTGGTGTAAGTTTCCTTCGTTCAAAATCATTAAATTCATGTTTGTATTTAAAAAAAGTTCTGTAAATTTTGCTCTCTATTGATTTTGTTGGATCTTTGTTTAGTTTTGAGTAGGTCCCTCATTTACAAGAGTCATGATTTTTGTGTTATATATATGTTTATCTATAATGACTGTGGCAATATTTTTATACTTTCAACGCGTTTTAAAGAATTTATCGATAACTTTTCTTCTGGAGTTAAATTATTTTTAATTTTGTATTGCTTCTCTAAAACAATTTTTGCCCGTATGCGATATTCATTACCATTATCTGTTGGTAAATTTTGAGCCGTTTTTTCTATTGACGTTACTATATCAAATGTTGGAACAGATTTCGGGTTTATTGCAAAATTTAAACCTTTAGATAAGACAAGCCTGTCTGAAATTGACAAAAGTCTTTTTGACATATTAATGACAGCCCTGTCAATTAAAGGATTATTATTTGTATTTTGTAATTGCCTAATCTGTTTTTCCCTTATTAAGTTTCTAAATTTATGTAAATGCGTACCTTTTTGCAGATTAAAATATTTTTCATAACTCAACCTGACATTCCGTTAGATAGATAGATAAACAAAGGAGCTGGTTATTTAGTCTTTACCACCACGACTTTTTCAGGTCTATTTTGGTGGTCCTACAATACATTTCTTATAGTACCTCACCCAGTTTTGTCCTTTGTGCTAGACTCCATCCGCCGTTGGTTATTCTTCACCGAGTACTTGGAATTTCAGTCTCACCAGGGCTTCACAGTGGCACAATACGTGAACTGAGGTTTCCTCTTCCTCTTGACAGAACCTGCATGTTGCGTCCTCTGCTAATTATGGACGTTAGTTTTCATACCACAATTTATTCAAGGAGGAAGGAATTTCAAGTCAAGGAATATGATAATTAGATTAGTCGATGAATTACGGTCCTAGGAGTTGCTACGATCCAATCGCTGAGTTTTTTCTTAAATAATTTAATTCAGAACTTTCAAATGATTCGGTATATCATTATAAACTTTTGGACATAGAAAAGTGAAGCTTTTTTAGCCAATTGTTTTTTCCGTTTTCGGTATTGCGACAGAATTTGATTTGAATCGAATGGTCAACTATTTGGTTTTTACAAATATGATTCTTTTGATATAATATCAGACTTTGGCAAAACAACTGTCTTATGTCCAAAATTCCCGTTCCTAGATACAAGTCACAGCTGGGAAAAAGGTAAGGTTTATTGAATATAACTTTCAAAATCCATCTTTGCATTACCTCCAGCTCCTTTTGATGGCAGTTCAATACACGTCCGTACTGTAAGTGAGTTTGAACCAAGGTCTAGTACATTGTTTTAAGGTGACTGATATCAAATATATTTCTGAAGTATTTAAATTTTGGAATTAGACCACGTAACATTCGTACTATATTACTTAAATGGGTGTCCTATTTCAGGTGGCTATCAATAACAATTCCTAGTTATTTAATCGTTTTTGCGGATTCCAGTTCTATGTCGACGTCACTATAATTGAGAATGATTTTATTATAATGAGGGAGGTTGTTAACGTAACTGGTAAAAGGTAAGTATTTTGTTTTTTAATATTTATGGTATTTATGGTAATTATGAGGCAAAAAAGTCTAGTAATATAGGAACTCTTGTTGTATAATTTCCTTTAAACTTAACCAACTTTGTCTTTATAGAATAAAGCCGTGTCGTCGGCAGTGATAGGGATATTAAATATTTCATTTACATAAATGTTAAATAATAATGGACCCAGTATGGTGCACTGCGGAACTCTAAAGAGAACGTTTCTTGAGCTTCTGACTATATTGTCAATTTTAACACATTGTCTTCTGCCTTGTAAATAACTTTATAGCAGTTCATATGCTTTCCCGCTGAAACTAATATTTTTAAAGGTATCTAACAAATTAGGATGGCTGACCATATCAAAGGCTTTGGCAAGGTCGACAAAGATGCAAATTGCAGGTTCTGGGTTGTCTAAGGCTGCATAAACATTTGACATTAATACCGCCATTGCATCTTAAGTCGAGTTTCCCTCCTGAAAGCGGTATTGGCTATTAGACAGTATACTAAAATTGTTTATGTAGCTTAACATTCTCTTTTTAATTATTTTTTCATATATTTTTATAGATGTGACAATAATGAAATAGGTGTATAGTTTTGAAGGTCCAAATGGTCTCCAGATTTGAATATCTAGCTCAATAATAGCTGTTTTGAATGCCTTCGGGAAAATTCCAGTGCTGAAGGATTTATTAAAAATGTAGACTAAGGGTGAAGCTAAAAACTCCACACATTCTTTGACCGTTTCGGCCCTCAGGGTATCTAGCCCCAGAGTTTTGTTGGGTTTTAGTTCCATTACAATTTATGTAACTTCTTGCACACTTGTTTGCTCTAAGAAGATTGAGTTTGATATGTGCGCTTTCGGAAATTTGTTTTGGCCGGTTTAATCTTTCTTGCTAGGTTACCGCCGATTTCTGTAAAGAAGGTATTGACATTTTCGGTAATTATTTTTTCATCCTGAATAATTTGTCCATTTTCAAGTTTTATTTTATTAATAGCTATATTATAGGATATATTTTCAATACTTTTAACACAACGCCACATGCTTTTTGGACAATTTTTATTTTTGTCTATTTGCGCCTTGTAATAGTCTTCTTTAACTTTTTTTTATGAGTTCTTGTACCATATTTCTGTAGTTTTTATATTCCAGCTGTATATTAGTGTTATTAGGATATAATTTCAGTTTTTTATAAATAGAATTTTTGCGATTTATAGAATTAATTGACTCTGTTTCTTTTAATTTTAATTGTTGTTCAATTGTTTATATTTAACTATGTATTTAACTAAAGCAGGAGTTTCCTTATTTTCAGGTAAAATGTATTGAAGAATGTTTGGATAATGGTCTATTATCTGATACTGCAGAACTATCGGTACCAAATAATATTCTCTTTGTATTTTTGTTCTAAGAAATATGTGATCTATGCACATATTGCTTGAAGATTGGATCCTAGTGTATTCATGTATGTAATATTCATAGCCCAATTCTGTTAATATATTCAGATATTCTTGAGAAAAGTCATTATTATTATCGAGTATATCAATATTTATACCTCTAGCAATCATGTCTATATCGTGAAATCTATATATTAATTACAAATAATTGAGATTATCCGAGCTATTTTGATTAATGTAATTATTTGTTTTTAAAATTTAAGTATTTGTGAGGCTACTTTGTTTTCTCTGTTTGCGTTATATAAACTTCAAAGAAAACTGCATGTGCCAATGTATCGTCTACAAACCTGTGTAAATATTATGGAATTGTTTAAACATCGCCATTTTGCTATACTATTCTACTATTTGACGGCCCATTACTGGCTTTTATTTTAGTTATTCAATAATCTAGCTTTCCTGGGTAATACGTCTCTCAATTTTTGAGAATCAGACGGACATCTGTTATCCCATGCAGAACTGTTTGTTTCTACATTTAAGTCCTGATTACTAGTTTACAATTTTGCACAGTTAATACATTTGTGAGCCAATTACATGATGCTATTCCCCACATTTGGAATGTATGTGTTTAGCAATACTGCTGACTAAAAAAAAAAAAATGATTAAAACTGTTACATTTAAGACACCTTCGCATATCAATTGCGTTATATACATCGCAATAGCCATATCTGATATATAATTTACAATTACCTTGAAATATCTTATCGTCATAGGACATTACATCCACCTGCAGGATAGCTTGTAATCTTGGCATTACAAAGCCGTTGAAAAGGAACAAAAATAAGTTAACATCTGTAAAAATAGGGAAAATCAGTTTCTTGGACATAACTCGCTTAGTTGTAAAAGTGTAAAATGAAGGTACGGATATGTATACGGATTTTTCGCTGCGGCGGGAGCCGCTTTCGCGTTTTATTCGAGGAAGAAAGTGACTTGGCGACTTTTTTTTTCTTCCCCCGATAGACACTCAGGACCTAAGTAATGTGTCTAAATTTCAAGTCGCTATATTTCTCCACATTGAAGGGGAGACTATATGCATCATATAATTTTAATTGTCAGTCGGTAAGTGATTTAAGTTTAGTAATATCCTTTAAGTTAACATCCAAATCATCCGCTATATCATAAATAAATAACGCAAACAAGAATGGATTCAGAATAGAGCCTTGAGATACCCCAGAAGTAGCCTAAAATTTGACAGATTTGAAACTGCGACATTCCACGTATTGTGTTCTATTAATAGCAAGGGAGAGGGATCTGGTATGCGAAGCTTATTAAGTAAAATTTCGTGGTCAAGTCTGTCGGAGGCTTTGGAAATATCGATGTAAATCATGTTGACGTGTATGTTAATATGTAAGTTTTCCGAAATAAATTCTGTTACATCAAGCGGATTGGTTAATATAAGTTTATTGTGTAACTTTTTAAATTTAATATCCTATATAGTAACGCGTGTTTAAAGAGGGACATATTTATTTATATATCACACATCGGAAATGGTTTTTATTCCTGATATCTGAATTTTTTAAGGAGCACTTCGCCAACAATTTTCAAAATTTTTTAACGACGCAAAACTTGATTTTGCTATAAAACGAGTCTATCCAGCGCCTCGTAAATTTAACGAACAACTTCATTTTTGTAAACATGGTTGGTTTATTTCGAGCAGTTGCACTCCAAATAATGTTTCAAATGTAATGCAATACCTCAGTAAACTAGTTAAATAACTCTGCAGTCAATGCTTAAATTTTTAATTTAAAATAAACTACAAAGTGGTCGAGCGTCAGTAATTTTAATTGAAAAACCATGTTGTGCCCGATAAGTGCATAGGACTGAAATCACCATTCAAATTTCGTATTAAAAACTACCCATTATAAAAAATCTAATGGCTGAAATGTCGATATCATGTTTAAATGGAAGTTTGCCCGAGTAATTATTATTAAGGTAATATTTTTATTTTTGTTGATTTATAATTGTTAAAATTCGGGCAATAGCTTTGCAAATTAAACCACATATATTTTTAACGTTATGTTGGAGGACTGTTATTCGAATAGTATAGGAATTTATGTAAAAAACGATTTTTTATCTCGCAATGGGATTATAAATACCTGAAGATGAACTTATGAGGTGAATTATTCTATGACAAAAAAATTGGGCTTTGAAAGGATATTATGTCCGTTATTGAGCCTATAGTAACCGGGAAGATGCAAGTAACTTGTTTTTTGTTTCCTGTCATCTCTTTTAATGTTCTCCACATTCTGCTGTCTCCTTCACATATATCTATATTTTGATCATAATACTTAATTTTTCACTACGTATTGTTGAAACCACCTTAACTCGTAACCTTTTATAGCCTTCCCAGTCTATTTCAGAAGTAGTTATATAGAATTTTCTATATGCTTTGTTTCTCATGGTTGCGCCTGCAATACTGATTCTATTTTCCAACAATATTTTTTCTGTTTATGTTGATTTTTCTTTTGGAGTTACTTTGACTATTGCTGTCTAAAGAACAGAATCATGATCAATATTCCATAAACACCTATAAAACTGAGTACCTAGGACAAAATATTACACAAGTTTTGAAGAAGATAGTGTTCATATAGTAAAACCAAAGATGCATGGTTTTCTGGAACGAAGCAGAGAATCCTCTGCAAAACAAATTCTTAATGAAAATTTAGGAATAGATAACGTTACTGCCATAACTAGTATCCATAATGGCGTAATCATAAAAATCTCGGTGTATTCAAGCATAAAATCGAAATGGCATGAAAAAATAAATATTTCATTTACATTTCATATACTATTTTATCGGATAATTTGACAACAGATTGGATAGTGACTGAGTATGAATATTAAAACTTTACATTTTGGTATTCCTAGATCGATCTTCTTGAGTCTTGACTATTGATACTATTTTTAACTAATGTACGCCATTCTAGCTCTTAGCTACAAAAGTATTTCAATTGCATTAAAGCATTGACGCATAAAGCGTTGACGAATAAGTGAGAATTATGAAGAAATTTTCCCTGTGGTTTATAAATCCTCAATCACGGATCATTTCTCAATAGTATTGGCACTCGAATTACATGTGAACTAGAAAACAATAACCAACTTACAGAAAGATGGACTGTAAAATATCTGGATTATGAAAACTGAATTACAAGTTAAGTGAACATGATTGGGATGATTTACAGAATACAGCAGATATAAAGCAACATAAATTATCATAAATAGAATAAAAAAGAAATAGACCAATGCACAACTATTTTAAAAAAGAAGAGAACGGAAATTAAGAAAGTTGGATAACTGAAGGATTAGTAAAATCAATATGAAGAAAAATAAACTATTTAAAAAACTACAAAGAGACCCAGAAAACTCCGAGTTAGCAACAGAATTCGAATGTTTTGAAACAAACTAAACGATCAAAACATAAAACGTTTTTGACAAAAAGTTTTTAACGATAAATTTTTCAAAAACTAAATTTTTGCCATTTTCCTCGTATATAAATACCCTGCCGACTTTTAACTGTCTACAGATTACGCAAGATCTAAACAAATTGGAAATAGACAAAGCCATTACAATTAAATATCTAGGAGTTCACTTGGACGCGAATTTATATTGGGATACTCACATAGCTAGCGTATAGTAAATAATTTAAGAGGTCTGCTATATAAATTTAAAAAATTTATGAAAACTTTTCTCGATATAAAATCTTTAAAAAATATACTACGGATTAGTAGAATCTAGACTAAGATATAGGATCATTGGATGGGGCAGTACTACTTACAACCACATTAAACAGCGATTAATATCTCAAAAAAATTTCTTAAAAAAATGCTCGGTAAGGAAAACGATCTCTTCCGCGAGGCACAAATTTTAGACCTGCTACAATAATTATTCTTTTTATTTGTGACTACAAGACAATATAATTATCGCAATGAAAAAGGATTGGGCAACTCCGCGCTTAATTAAATCAATCAATATAAAAAACAAAATGCTAAAAATGCGTTGAAGAACCCAAACGACACGAACCTAATGGCAGAATATAAAAGATATAAAAACAAACTCACACAACTAATAAAAATTGCACGAATAAAAAACAATAAAATGGAAATAGACAAGAATATCAACTCTAGTAAAAATTTGTGGAATGCTGTTAATAAATTATGCAATAAAAATAATAAATCTGAAAAAGCAATAAATAAAATAAAAACTGAAAACGGCAATATAACAATAAATACAAAAGAAATTGCAAACACATTTGTAAATTATTATACAGAACTAGGCAAAAAGTATGCGAAAGAAATAAAAATACCCAAAAACTTTAAAGAAAACTATAACATAATAAATAATTCAATGTATTTATATCAGACAGATCTGACGGAAGTAAAAAGCGTAATAAATAGTTTAAAACCAAGAAAATCCCCTGGATTAGATAATATACGGGCAGAAACGCTAAAAGAAATTGAAGATGAAATTGTAGATCCATTAGTATATTCAATAAACAGAAGTTTTACTATAGGTCAGTTCCCAATTATTTTAAAAATAGGTGTAATAAAACTTCTCCATAAAGGTGGAGATATAACTGAGCCAATTAAATATAGACCAATATCCCTGATTTTTAACTTTGCCAAAATTTTTGAAAAAATCTTGAAGAACAGAATAACGACATTTTTAGATAAATTTAACATTATATCTGAGAGACAGTTTGGTTTCCAGAAAAACAAATTCACCGAAGATGCTATAGCATACCTAACACGGTATGTTTATGAGGCTTTAGATGAAAAATCACCATGCTTGTGTATATTTGTGGACCTTGCGAAAGCATTTGACACGATATCACATAGCAACCTCTTAAAAAAATTAGAATATGGTGGCTTGAGAGGAAATACATATAATTTAATAAAAAGTTATTTGTCCGAAATAATACAATATGCAAAAATAAATGAAACTATTAGTGAACCAAGAATTGTCAGCTACGGAGTTCCACAGGGAACAGTTTTAGGACCACTTCTGTTCGCTATATACATAAACAACTTACTTTCGATGCGAGATATCACGGCTAAAATATTAAGTTTCGCTGACGATACAGCAATACTTCTTAAAGGCAATTCATGGAAAAATCTTTAAAAAAATCGCAGAAAAAGAATTTAAAGATATTAAAAAATTGTTAGATTACAATTTACTCAGTGTTAACTTAAAAATTTACCTCATATGCTAATAATCTACCTAACTTTGGTACACTAAATATTGAAAATCTTTTAAATATTCCAGAAGCAGATTCAGTAAAATATTTTGGTATCACCATTGACAACACTTTAGATGGGACCTGCAAGCAAAACATGTTGCAAAATTCGAGGCCTGCTATATCGATTTAAATACCTAAAACCTTATCTAGATATAAAACATCTTAAAATTCTCTATTATTCGTTAGTACAATCACATCTAACATATGGTATTATCGGATGGGGAGGTATTTGCGACACTTACCTAAAAAATTTAAATAATCTACAAAAATGGATACTAAGAATAATTTATGGTAAAAGTCGTAATTACCCCTCAGATGATTTATACAAATATAATTCGATTTGAGGCAATTATTTTCTTTAAAAATTTTATTATACAGTTTTAAAACTAAAAAATTGTACAAACCTATTCAACGCCAATATACAACAGGAAATAAAGGAAATAGTTATCAAAATTCGAAAGCAATAAAAACTATTGGACAAAAATACAATTCTTATTTAGGATCAAGGCTATACAACAGATTACCTAAACAAACAAAAAATATAAATAAATTGCACATATTTAAGAAAAATTTTGAAAAATGATTAAAAGAACATCCTAAATCCCTAGTACACAACATTATTAACCAAAATGTAAGGTAAAAAAAAACAACAAATTGGTTATTGGATTAGATATTTACATGTAATATTTAAATAAAATATTATTATTCGCCGATTTTGACAGAAAACCCTGACTAAGTAAAAATTTACCAAATAGCGACATTTATAAACCAAAAGTGACAAATGTATTTAACCCATCACGAACAAGTAGTGCTTAACTACTTATGTGATTATTGCACTGTTTATTTACAAAATAACGATATGGAATTAAACCATTCAATAATAACGATGTAATATGTAATTATTGTTATTTTATTGGAAATAAACATATTATAGTTAGAACTTGTTGATCATATCTATGAAACAAGGTATAAGCAATATGCAGTAAAAATGAAAGTAACGACAAAAAGTATTGGACAAACATGTAGAAATTAGTTTCATGCAATATTTTTAAAAGGAAAGTAAAACAGTACTTGTTAGAGAAAGAAAGGTCAGAAATTTATTTGTTAATTGATCAATAATATAATAATAATTTTTGCCTTGTATGTCAAAAATAAATATGGGTTTATTAATGGAGTTAGGAATTAAGTAGAAATAATAGTGCATATATTATACGCATTATTGTATTTAGGAGTAAAAATACATAATGTTATTAGAAAATATATTAAAAAGATAAGAAACATAGGTACTGCAAAGTAACAATAAGTATGAATAAATTACACAGTGACCCACGATCAAGGTTTACCTTATGTGGGACTAACGTGTTTAATTGTTTATATTATAAACCAATAAATGTTATAAAATAATCAATGGCAAATCAACATTTATTTATATATATTACGATGTGATTTAACTGGAATTAAAGCAACAAATAAATATTGCAACTTTATTCATTACGCATACGTTATTTCTCGCAGAAAGATACATTAAACGACAAAACAGTATTACAAATGCTGTTTTTAATTTCACTGTCAATTTGTAGTTACAATACGATTATTACAAAAGGAATTATTTAAATTCTAATCCAGTACACAGAACGTAGCACTGGTGGCATTTAATTATACCCCATTTCTCTCACCCTGTTCCCTTTATTAAAATTACGTTACGAAACCAAAATTTTCATTCCAACAAAAATGGCTTAATTTGGCCAGCCCGTCCTCAGGAGATATTATTCACCCTACGTTCAACCTCAAAACATCTCCTATATCACAATAAACCTATAAATTAATTAATACAGGTTCCAGGGAATCTACATATCAGCAAAGGAGAGCCGTAGGTATTATTTTTGTAATGCCATTAATTTCCATTAGCCCACTGCAAGTGGCTGTACAAGTTTGGCCATAAGTTAGACAGCACTGGCACTCAGAAGCAGCTTCGACGGAGGAACGCTACGTGATTTCCAGACAGGAACGACTGGATTTCGGGAAGTTGCAAATTCTCCTCACAGCTTAGCATAAGCGTGAATTTATGACTGTTGTCAGAATTTTAGGCACGAGTGGTTGTTTTCTTTACAAATATAAAGCCTTCTTCAAGTTATGACAAAAGTCTACTCAACTTGAGCAAGGAAGAAACAAAATATAGAAAATGTAACGAATAAATTATATAAGTAGGCATAAATACAAGAGGAAAAAATATTACTGAGTAGACGGAGCATTTGCAGTTGGGTATGAGCTGTAATTAAGAGAGAAAGGAAGAAGTTTTTTCTAGTTATTCTTGGATGTAGATATTTTATTTTATCTGCAAAATTCTTATAAACTGTTACTAGTAGAAGACGTCAATGCATTTTGATCTTAATCGTTACTACTTCAATGTAAAGACTCGAAACCTTTTGCATTACGTTAAGTTTCGGCAACATATTATTATGAAATGTACCTATACCTTTAAAAATTAGTGCAGCGTCAAATGCTCATGTAGCGAGAGCCAAAGGTAACACAAATTTTTGTGAAATAGTTGCGGAACTAAACGACATAAGAAGAAGGGAAGACAATTTAATTATTTTCAAACTGCCTGAGGATAACTCAGATAATGCTTCGAATTCGTATTTCACCTAATACTGATTTAACTGGCATAAAAATTTCCAGATTGGGAAAGAAATTGGACAACTCGAAGATAAGACCAGTTAAAGTATTTTTTAAAGCTCATGGTGATGTTTGCAAAATTTTGAGAAATGCTTATAAATTAAAAAACCTAAATAAGGGTGTCAGTTTGACCTTTGATCTTACTCCCAGACAAAGAAATTACTCTTATGTCATCCGAAAGGAATTTACTGAGGATATTGTATTAAAATATAGAGATGGGCTTCCTAAAATAGTAAAGAATGTAAGAAAAAACTCGTAAGTGGCCAAGAGACACCAAATACTCGTGTAAATCTATCTATTGAAATTAAGTATCAAAATGTTAGGGGATTGAATACTAAAGTGCACACGATTTATCCGAACATTGATGTTACATTGCTAACTGAAACTTGGCTACAAAATAATGTGTTATCAAGTGAACTTTTTGGTGAAAAGTTCAATGTATATAGATGTGACAGAATAGGTAACAGACGTGGTGAGGTACTAACTGCTGTTGATGAGAAATACAGAACTGAAGAACTACCTCTCAAGTCACCCCTACCTGATGTTGGCTTAATAGCTGTTAAATTGTACAAGAGCAATTCCAATTTCTTTTCTCTTATTGATAAATATGTACATTCTCCCAGCACTAACAACTATCAATTATGAAATATTATTTCATTCCCGAGCCTCAAAATTATTATGAACATAACAGACTCTCACCGCTATGCAATCTGCTCCAAAATTTTCTCAATATTTGTAGGATCATATTTTAAATGCCAATTTTAGAATATTAGATTTAATATTCTTTTCTATTATTTGGGTTTTCTACCTCATGTATTATTATCCTCTTCAAAAACAAATCACCGAATCTACAGAATAATAGAATTATTGGAAAAAAGCCTCTGCGCCCGTGATGTTTACGTCAAAGGAATAGTCAGAGGTTATGTTTTGCAAATAATATAAATCGTAATAAACACAGAAATAATGTATTTTGCTGACGTTTCGGAAAGTAGTCTCTTTCCGTTTTCAAAGCTTTTTTTTTTTGGAAGAACTCTTATTTTGCTGTGTATGTCAAATACACATATATCTTATAAGTGAATCTTAACTCAAATTTCCAAAGGTATACGTTTTATATGTTAGTGGAATGCAGGTTTTCACGGCCGTTGTCTAATGAAGTAGTTTCTTCCGGGTCTTGCCGTGGTCGTCAAACTTGACTTGACGTTTCGCTGATCATCCTGTCAGCTTCTTCAGAAGAATTCTAAAGACTGAATTTGTTGTGTTACACTCCTCGTTATATACCTAGGCGCCGCTTTGCTTCGCTGGTCATTGGCCGTGCTTGGTTCGCTTCGCTGCTCATTCGTCGTGTTTGGTTGACCGTGGCTTACTACGGTGCTGGTACTTGGCATTACCAGTCTCCACGTGTTACTAAGTAGATACCCATCCTCTCTGTTAAAGTTGTTCCCGTTTTTCATAATTTCCAGTAATTCCCTAATGATTCGCGGATAATAGGGTGTACTCCTGTCTAATATATTGACGTCCTCGTAGTATATTTTATGGTTCTCGTTATTATGGACATGTTCTGCTATCGCCGACCTATCCGTGTATCCAAATCTGGTATATTTCTGGTGTTCTTTGATTCTGCACTGGATACTCCGTCCTGTTTGTCCTGATGTAGCTCTTACCACATGTGCACTTCAATTAGTAAACACCTTTTGATAACAGTTTGGGGACGGGGTCTTTGATTGAGGGAAGCATCTGCTGTATTTTCTTCACTGTTTGAAACTGTAGACCTACTTTCTTTTTGAATAAAATCTTCTTCAGCCTATCTGTGACTCCCGCGACGTAGAGCAGGCATGCATACGTTGTTGGTTGTTGCTGTTCTTCTTCTGTAGTTCTCCTCTGGCTATTTTCTATTCGTTGTATATTGCTTTGACTGTATCCATTCTTCTCTAAAGCTTGTTGGACATTCTGTAGTTCCTCGAGTTTGTTATCGTCGTCGCATATTGTGTTGGCTCTGTGGACCAAGGTTCTAATTAACGCTCTCTTCTGTTGTGGATGGTGTTGAGATGTCGCATGTAGGTAACGATCGGTGTGCGTTTTCTTTCTGTAGACACCATGGGCCAGCTTGACCTTTTCACTAATACATCTAAGAAAGGTATAGCTCCATCTTGCTCGGTCTCCATTGTAAATTTGATACTTGGATGCTGTTTATTCAAACGGTCGCAGACAGCACCCAAGTATCAAATTTACAATGGAGACCGAGCAAGATGGAGCTTTACCTTTCTTAGATGTATTAGTGGAAAGGTCGCACAATGGCAAGCTGCTTAAACTTAACATAATTCAAAAGGTTTCAAGTTTTTATTTACATTGAAGGAGTAACGATTAAGAACTTATACCCTGTTTTTGCAGTCATTTCCTCTACTATTACTTTCTATCTTAATTACTAATTCTACTCTATTACTAATTATCTTTTTAGACTGATCACCCTGTATATTTTTCACTGAAAATTTTTCTGTTTCTTCCTTAGCAATTGCGTCAAATATTGCGAAATATTAATTTGCTCCGTAAAATAGTTTTATAGATATAGAGTCAACGAAGGGAGAAACAAACAGACGAACAGACAAATTGAGGTAACTGGATGACCTTAAGTAATGTACATAGACTGAAATATGAAAATTCGATGAATTCTGGGATAATGGTTTTCCCCAGATTTAAATATTTTCCTTCGGTTAGCGTGGGAAGTACAAAGCCGAATAACCCATATTTGAGAAAAATATTAATAAAACAGGCATTTGCAGTCGCTCACGTCATACTGCAACTTCTAATCATTATTTTAATGATCGTGGATTTGTCTGACTCTTGTACTTGACGATTTAAATTATAAACCAAAGCAGTTAACCACTTCCCAATTAATCTTCTTTATTTTAACTCAGCATACAAATAATAGACACGCTCACTTAACAAACATTTAAAATTTCTCGCTAATTAAATATTTCCCAAGGGAATTAACCAGCTCGTGGAGCCCCTCGTCAACACAAAAGTGAAATAAATAAAAATAGTTGTTCATGGCACTGACCACCACGAAATCAGTAATTTCTTGCATTTATGCTTTATAGGCTTCGTTAAAATTAGTGACACAAACATGCAATGTATACATGTGGCTCAGATTTTCATCAAAATATGGCTAATTGATGCATAAATTATATGTGAGATTTGTTTTCGAGATTCGTCAAATGCGAATGGTTTCGGCTAAAATGGCTTTTATAGCTATAAAATACTTAATTTGTACCTGTGGCAAATTTTACATCGCAATAGTTCTTACGTGTCTGGAAGTTTCAGAACAATGTGGTGTTGGCACTAACAGAGGCGTTTTATTCCCGGTTTTAACTCAGTAGTTAGGACGATCTTGAACAAAGTTTGGTGAAATATCTCAGCAATATTAGCTTGCGTTTCACCTTCAAATTAATCAATCCGTAGTGCTAACGAGAAATTTCAGGAGTCATGTGAAGGGTGTGCGTAGAAAACATTTCTTTTTTGGCGACAATATTTGGTTGAACGTGCAGTATAGACACGTAGAAAATCCAAATGAAACATTAACAAATTTCCAAAACTGATACAATGTCAACTGAAATTCAGTATTATACAAAAATATCCCAAATGAATTGGGACATTTATGTAAAAGTACGACTTTTCAAAGGAAGCTACACTTCAAAATATATTTTATTAAAACAGATTTTAGCAAACAAATCGGCAGCTACTGGAAGCGGCTGGAACCTCCCCACTCGGTGGATCTTTGAAGCCGAAAAGAGCATTCAATTGTGTAACAAAACGGCACTAAACGTAATCCGATCTCATCCAAAACCTTTTCTGATCTTCTGGGGCAGTAAAAAACCCTCAACTTAATGAATTTACAATCATCTATGCGAGTTATTACCTACATTATCGCTCGTTGAATAATATACTATTAGGATATTAACAACTTTAACATCACTTGAACGACTAAGAAAGTCTAGTTATCCTAAATACTACAGATTTGTAAAGCAACAAACTGAAAATTGGTAAAGTGATAATCTATAATAAATTCACCAACGAAGTTACAGAAAGCATATGATATTGATATTGTTACATCTACCTTTAAAGTTTGTGACCATCCACTAAAAGTTACAAATGTGCCGAAATCTTATTAACATGACATGACACCAACGTTATCGGATGACAAACGATGACAATGACAATCATCAAAATTTGCTCGTTGCAATCCGATCGCTCGCGGCTGTCTTTGTTAAATCAAATATTAACATTTCAGTAATTTTACTAGATTTTAGAGGAATATTTGTAGTTTAATTCTTCGATTTGTCTGTATATATATTTAAAAACGGCACTAAACGTAATCCGCTCTTCTTCTAGAGTAGTGAAGAAACCCTCACACGTAAATTGACACGTGATGTGACGAGTTTCACGATGTAACGGCTACGCGCATCGATCATGTCATGCGAAATGCGATCTATGCCATATTTGCTTTGTTTTTAATTTTTTTCACGGAAACCAAATCGAAAGGGTGGAAGTGTGATATATCGTTGAAATCAGAATTTTAAATGCTTTTCAATGGTTCCATTGCAAATTGAAAGTAAATATAAAATAAACAAGTTGTTGCGTCAAAATGGCTCTAAACGTAATCCGATCTCAACCAAAACCTTTTCAGATCTTCTGGGACACTAAAGAAACGCACACGCAAAATTTCATTCAAATCCGTTCAGTAGTTTCGGCGTTATCGTGCTAAAACACATACACACATACATACATATACACATACATACACACAGACATTTTTCAAAAACCATTTTTTTGGATTCCTAGAACCTCAAAACGTAAAGATTTGATGTTATCTCAATTTTCGTTTTTGAACCAATTTTAGTAACCTCTCACAATTTTATTGTGGAGAGGTTAAAACGTACATTGACAAAGATGAGATCACTTTTCCAAGCTTATATTGTTACGTAAGGAGTATTCATATTTGAGGAGAAAACTTTGAAAGAGCTTTAGTAGGTTACATATTGATACAAATTATTTTTCCAAATTCTAAATTGATATACTTTGCAATAATGTTAAACAAATATTGAGAACGAGACCTGACACTGAATTATTAAAAACAAACAGTAAATACCAACTTGCACTCAATAGGTAACCTGCTAAGTAAGCAACTAATAAAATGATATATACGAATTTTATTAACGCGGGCGACAGTCGAATTCTTAAGACAGTCCTACTCTTAAGTGCTAAGAAGTGCGACTCCTTATCCCGACGCATTTCCCCACATCAGTGATATTGGTAAGAGCCCCCAATTTGTTACTATTGTTGTTGTGCCTGTTTGTACTGTGACACTGTTTGTTGTTATTTTGTTAATAAATTATATATGTTTTAAACTCGTCTTCTACTTTGACTACCCAATCTCCCACTCTCACAAGCCAAGTGGCCGTCAGTCGCGGCTCCCCCAAAGGGGGGTCGTGACAATATAACACATGGAAGCGTGTTATATTAACTTAATTTTGCATGTTATTAAGAAAATAGTCTATAATGTTATTTTGCAGGGCCGCTAGTTTTATGAATTTCCTATCAGCAATTGATTATTTGCAGCTCCCCAGGCAATTATATCATAATTAAGATGGCTTTCCACTAAAGCATGGTAAATTATTTTTCAACTCCTTCCAGTCTAAGAAGTCTTTTATTTTTTTTATTTTGCATAGGATATATCTTAATTTTATTTTTAGTGTCACATTATGTTTATCCCATCTTAGATGTCTGTCTATTATCACCCTTAGGTAAGTAATTTTTTCCACAGATTTAATGTTGGTATGTTGATCACCTATTTTTATATTTTAATGTTGAAAATCTGGTAATAGACCGGGCGCTGAAGGGAAATGAGTATGCATAATATGAGTAACGAATTCTAGTAACGGATATGAGTTTCAGTGATCTTAAATTGCCAGTTGATTAATTGCCTCAATATTTTTTTGCATTTTAACGTGCAAATTGCTATGAAAAATCGTATACCACTAGGTGTAAGGCGGTGAAATGTTAATTTTTAGGGGTAATATATAGGATTTAGGGATGATGTATTGTAAAGGGAAGTTATTCAATTAATCAACAACAAAAAATTTTAATTAGAGATTCCGGTAGAGGTGCTTTGGTCATTTTTTGTTTAGAGTGCAAGAAAGATTCCCTTAATTCATACCCATATTGAATAAAATCGAGAGGCTGAATTAACGGTTCTGATGCATTTTTCCAAATGTATGTTTGGACTGAAGCCCTCAAGCAATGTAGGTATAATGCGCCAGAAGTGCATATGATTTTGAGCAAATTTAAGCGAAAACCAATATTTTGAGAAATTAAATTATATCTAAGCTCATCCGCTACCTTCTGGATAAAATTGAGTGATGCAGTTTTAGACGATTCTTCTTACTGCCGAGTCGACTGGTTGTGTCGCAGCCAGTTAAAGCATGTAATGCTGATGGCAAAATGATAATAATAATAAGTTTATTTACGAGAAAAAGAATGTATAAAAAAATTACGAGGTAATAAATTAAAAATTACAATCGTGTAAATAAACTAGATATTTCATAGAAGTGCAGATCATGCACTACATGAAGAATACGAGATCTATTTTAAAATAACATAATTAAGTTCACGGTTAAGCTAGAACAATAAAATTATTATTTTTTTTAAATCATTTATTTAACGTCGGCCTATTTCCGCTACCAAGGCCAATCACCGACGCCAGGGGATAATTTCATCAGTGTCTGTGTAGGCGCTGGGACCCCTAACCTGGAAATTTTGCCGAATCCCCACAGTTTGTCGTGGGGTAGGGATTTTTAACGTGCTCACATTGTAGATACACGGAACCCACAGTTTTACAACTCTTTCGAATGATGGTGACGCGAGCAGATCCGCTCATCCACTATATCTCATTGACTTGCTGTGACCCGGCTTTGAAACCGGGCCGTCTGGGTGGAAGAACGCGCCACTGTCCATCCCACCACCAAGCCAACAATAAAATTATAAAATAATAAATATAGCATTAACATTGCAAACAATTATGTACGGTTTATGTACAGTTTATCAATGTAGGGTTAACTTGTAACTAGAGGATAAATGTCAAACAAAGACGCCTATTGTTTCATTTGACATTTATCCTCTAGTTAACCCTGTATTGATAAACTGGTCCTAAGTCGATTATATTTTTACCGCTTGTTATTTTATAAATAAAAAGAGAACATTTACGTCATCCTTTGACAGAAACAATCAAGAACTTTATCGATTTAGCAGTAATAAATATGCATACCGTCGAAGTTGTACCAAATTCAACAGATTGCTTTTTTCCCTTAGAATATGAATTCAATACATCCAGCTCGAGATGAGGCTGAGATTCCAATTACATTTCATTCAAAACAAGTGTCGTTAATTCGATTATGGCCAATAACTTCCTTTACTGTCAATTTATTGCACTTAAATTATCTGAATAAGGAATATTCAATTAAGTGATTTAGATTTGTGGCTCTCGTATTACTCTGAGAAGATGAATAACAAAATTGAAATATGCGTAGTTATGTCTATTTGATTGAGTGAAGTGCATTTATAGATGTAGTGTTTCATTATATCGATATTTTCAAAAGAAAATTACGGTTTAGAATACAATACAGAACGTTTATTGAAAAATTAGCAGTACAGCTACAAACTTTTCCAAAGGGAACTGTGTCAATGATGTTGATTTTGAACACTTCCCGAGTACAGAGTTAGAAAACATATTTACTTGTTGGATGGTTGTATCTAAAAATAAATAAGTAAATATAATATATATGTACATACATTAAAAAACTTATGCATTTAGGCATCTATATAATATATACAAATATAAAAGTACGCATATAGACACACTTGCATGTGATGAAGGAGGTAGCACTTACTGCTCTACGGATGCATCAGGCACATAAATTTGAACCAGTCAATCTGGTTGGTCACTTAAAGATTCTGGAATTAGTCCAGTTGGAGTCCATGATCAAACCAATTGAATCTATGCCAATCAAGCAGCACTTTGATGTCCGTTTGACATGCTGATCGAAAACCGTCAGACGAGCAAGATGAAGGCACTGCGATTGGAACAAGGGTCACTCATCTGGTATACAGATGGATCTAAGATGGCTGAGACGGTAGGAGTGGGCATAGCAAGGCCTAAATGATGGCTATCCAAAGCCCTCGGTAACACCCTAACCATCTTCTATTCAGAAATTCATGCTATAGATCTGTGCTCAGAAATGCATAAATATAGGCATTCGAAGGGTAAAGATCTATATATTATCAGACAGCCAGGCAGTATTAAAAGCTCTAAGGTCCTATACCTTCGAGTCTAAAATTGCCTGGGAATGTAGATAATCCCTGAAGCAACTGGCCGACAACAACAAGGTTATCTTGATGTGGGTGCTAGGGCATGAGGAAGTACAAAGTAATGAACTTGCTGACAGCCTTGCGAAAAAAGGACTTGAACCGTTTTGTGGCTTGGCCAAGGGACCCAATAACGGAGGAAATCCAGAATTGGGAAAAGGACCAGAAAAAGTCCTACTGGAGGAATACTATAAGCCAAAAACAAGCAAAAATGAATAACTTATTCAACAATGAATGCCACAAGGCTTCTCGAACTGGAAAGTACGAATTAAGGCTGATAACAGGCCTTTTAACTGGCCACTGCCCCTTGAGATATTATCTCAAGAACATGGGTAAGGCAGTAGAAGACAAATGCAGATATTGCGATACTGCAACTGAAACTATATGAGATATGGGATAAACTATACTAATATAAGTGTCGAGGAGTGAATACAAATAAGCATGTAATTTAGACCAATTTTCTAATTTTGATAGGATTATGCCTCCCTTCAGTTTACATTTTATTGTTGCCACTGACATATTATGATATTGAATTGGTGGATTATTAATAATGTATGCTACTATGAAGGAAGATTAAAAAAATGAATTTCCATGTGGAGAATACAAACTATATTTAAAATATGCACTATGCATAATTTTTTAATCTACAGCGATATAAAATAGAATAATAAGACACTACTATAGAATCGCAATACATATAAAACCTAATTTTTAGCTGTGATATAAAATTATTTATAACTGCAAGCACGATTTATTAACAGTTCCTTTCATGTTTCTCTATAAACTAAAGTAGAGCTATCAAACAGGGTTTTATGAAGCATAAGTAGATATTATTACAATTATATTATTGCAGTTACTTCTCGGTATTTATATTAAACTCGGTAAGAGATAACTACACGATTTTCTTGAATAGAAACAATGTGAATGTGTATTCTCATTCCTATAGACACGACTGATTATATTAAATAATCCCAGTTTAATTAAATTTACAACGTACCAGAACTAACAGCGGCCCGCAAAACTTTGTATAAATATAGAGAATTTCGCATCGAATTATTTATCTAGGAGAACAGGCTGTACGAGACTCTTTCTCAGCAAAGAAAGCATCGGATATTTTTTTCCATTGTGTAAAACGGTTTTATCTGAAATACTAGAGATACATGTAAAAATCAATTAGTCAAATATCTTGATGTATACAATATTCTATGAAAGTCACAATATGGGCTCAGGGAGAACCTGGGTACATCAGACGCTACGTTTTCACTACTTAATGAAATAAATAATAAAATTGAATACAAGAAGCTCGCTCTGGGAATTTTCCGTGATTTATTTAAGGCCTTTGACTATTGTTAAACAAATTGGAATACTATGGTATTAGAGGTTTCCCACTTCTATGGTTTACGTCATACTTAATAAACCGAACGGCACAGATGGAGGTCTTCGATACATCTGGAAAGATAATCAAGAAGATTAAATCTAAGTCAGAAGTATTGAAGTATGGTGTGCCGCACGGGTCAATTACGAGCCCATTATTGTTTTTAACTTATATAAGTGATTTGGCAGCTAATTTCTCAGGAATAATGTCCTCACTGTATGCGGACGACACCAGTATTGTACTACATGACAGAAATATAGATTAGCTCTATTTAGATGCGACAACACTAATGAATAAAATATTAGCATGGTTTAAATCTAACAAACTCATGTTGAACCTGAAAAGTCACGTAGTGTTTTATTCCAAGCGCATCATGCTACGAACATACAAAGAGTGTTACTAGCAACTACTTCCAGTTGAACAAACCAAATTTTTAGGTATATACGTAGATAGGTGTCTGAAATGGAATTTGCGCATAAATAACCTAAATATAAAACTAGGCATAGCTTTTTACGTAATTAATGTTAAAGAATACGCCAAAACCCTCGATGAACTTTTCGACACTGTAACAAAATCCGACAAGATCCAGTCCCTAGTCAAAGTATTTCGAAAGTTTTAGCGAAAATAGTCCTTCGGGTCGAGGGTGCCCTATCATTTTCTAGCAGTCGATTTTGACGGGAAAATGGTGGGTTTTAACGGTATTTTCCCTAAACCGGTTTCTCAGTGATTCGGTGTCAGAAAAGTATCATTACCATGTACTCAGAACGTGCATGAGATCGCATTGCCTGAACGTATGAATCTATAATTGCAAAATATAATTAAATGTCTTTGCGATTCAGGCATTTTTAAGCTCCGAGGAGCGACCAAAATTGATATTGGACTGAGAATACGCCAATGGACAGGCAAGAAAATTATAAACATTGAACTTTTTACTGAATCTTTTTGTGTAATCGTTAGCTAAAAACTAAACATTGGATGGTAGTTGGTACATTATGAGTCGTTCCGTTCCTCACTATGTATTGTACACGGGCCAGACTATAGTTTGTCAATACATTTTTCTTGAGCGTTTTGTAAAAATCAACAGTATTATTCCCACAATACTCAGATTATGAGGTCCTAAATTCGAGAATTCTCAGTAATATCTTGAATAATAGTCCTACTTGCAAGATTTTCACTGACGGGACCAAAACTCCAGACGGTACAGGTTGTGCCTTTTTCATTTTTAGTTTGAGCATATCCGCTGCCTTTAAATTATTTAAAGAATGTACTATATATAGCGCTGAAGCGTTCGCAATATACCAGGCCCTATCTTGGATCACAGACTTTTACATAAAGCTACCTAATCCTGATTTAAAAGTTTGACTCTAAATCTGTTCTATTATCGATAAGTAATTTTGGATATGAGCAATATAAGAACGACATAATTTGTAAAATTAAACGTCAAGAATCATTAGTTATCGCAGCAGGCTTTGAAGTTAAATATATTTGGGTTAAAGGTCACTCAGATATCAGAGGAAATTGTATTGCTGATCACCTTGCCAAACAATCAATTAAAGAACAAAGTATCATAGGGGGCGAGCGTAGGTGCGTCTTTACTATGTACATACTTCGCTATGCGATGTAAAGCAACGACAGGCGCAGTTAGTACTTGGATTGGTGACCATTCCAACGGAAACCGCGTTCTCGCCTCACACATCTTCCAGCGGCTTGTATATGAGTGTATGCGCGGAAGTTATACAACCTTAGGCGAGGGTTGTATAGGAGATATACCATCCTTCGGAGGGGATGTAAAGCCGTCGGTCCCTTGTCTATTAAATGTTAGGCAAGTAAAAGATCCCTACTCTTCTTAAGGGAAGAGGTTCGGCAAAATTCCTGGTTGGGGGTAGCTCGTTTACAGGCGTCGGTGTTAGGCCTCAGTAGCGGAAATAGGCCGACGTTAAATAAATGTATAAAAAAAAAACAAGGTATCACTCACCCATTCTTCCCGATGACAGATTTCTTTCATATTTATAAACAAGACCTAATACAGAAATGGCAAGCTAGTTGGGAGGAGTATGTGGCCAACTCAAAAAACCACTACACAAAAATTCATCCCATATTACCAACTTTTTTACCCCCATATAAGTAGCCATAAACTTTCTAGATACTTTTCTACTACTGTCACTAGATTAAAATTAAATCACGGACGTTTCCCACAACACCTTAATCGAATTGGACTTCTTGATAGTCCTTTGTGTAGCTGTGATAATGAATCTACCGCAGATATGGACCACATTATTTTTAATTGTAATCGAAACACTCAGGCTACATCCAAACGCATTAAAAATCTTTCACTACAGAACGTTCAACTTCCTACTAATATTACAACCTTATTACATTACAATGACTTACAAATTTTCAACACAATTTTGACTTTCCTGAAAGAAATAAAATTAGACTTGTGATTCAATTTTAAAAGACTAACATCATTGTGAAATAGGTTTAGCTTTGTTCCAGCTTTGTTTCTATCCCTATAATATTTTTCCTCTTTTCCCTCCAACCGTGGTCCATCTCTCTGTGGAAAAAATGCCCTGATAGACCCCTGGGCGAGAAAAGTGTCTCATACCTTTTCTAGTTCCTGATGTTTATTTCTATAGTTTTCGGGTTAGGTTAGAATTATCATTGTCTCTGCGGGGTTAATCCAAGTTAAACAATTCTACTACTTTTGATACTATCAACAGTTTGTGGTGTGTGAGCTTTCCATAAGCTCGAAGCCAAAAATTAAAAAAAAAAACATTAAAAATATTTTTTGCTCAAAAACGGTCATTTGTGTAGAATTATTGTTTAAACAATTTGTTTTTCAACAGCCCGAATCTTAAACTGTTAATCAAAGTTCCCTTATTTGACATTTACATTGAAATTAAAATTTTGCATAAGTCTCAACACTTTCAGTAAATAATGAAGAATTCGTGGCATTTACAGAAGAATCGATCTCGAAAAATCTCTGTTTTGGTTTTCCCATTTTTGACAATGTCTTTCCATAGTAGCAGTACGATTTTTTTATACCGTCTTAAAGTAGTGGTTTCAACGTAAAAAATTCCGTCCTGAAATTTTCAAAAATCGAAATTTTGTTAACCAACATTTTTATTGAAAATCCAAATTAAATTCGCATAAACTTACAGCTTATTTGAGATAAAAAAATGTACATTTTCACCAAATTTCATTAAAATCGAATAATTTTTATGGGAGATAAAAATAAAAAATAAAAAAAAATTGGTTTTTGGTGTTTCCCTCAATAGATTTGAGGTTATGTTGAAAAATGGCTGGAATAATATACTATAATTATCTATAACTAATATATAATTATCTATAACTTTTGTGTTTAAGTTTTTTCGATTGGAGGTTTACTTTTGTCGAAAATCGTTAAAAACCACGTTTCACAACACCTCTTTTTCCACCACTTCTGGTTATTTATTGGGGTCCAGTCGAATTTTCTTCATTTATATACCATTAATCCTAAATTTTCCGACCATCGAAATACTGCTAAGAATTTTGTCGATTTTTGGCCTCTGAAAATCGGTTCGGCATTGGACTAAATTCTAGTTCAAATGTGCTTTTAGAGGGCGGAATATTAAACATAATATTTTTAGTCCCAAACTCCTCTATAAAATCCTTATTTTACTAATTCGATAGCTTGATGGTAATATGCAATTATTACATTTAACTCGCCAGACTTGTAGCTTGTAATTCAGCGCTCGGCGGGGCACATAGCCCGGAGAGTAGCTGTTGGTTGCAGTCTGGTTACGTTCCTTATAGTAAAATAAGGATTTTATAGACGAATTTGCGACTAAAAATATTATGTTTGGACTAAATTCTGTTTATAAAAATTACACTTTGTCATAAGAGAGTCTTACAAGTACTCACGAGTTATTTTAATCTATTTAAACATATTACGATGTTCATTATCTACCTTACAAAAATATTCGCAGTTAACCAGCTCACTCCGTATTAAAAAATAAAACCCAAGCTATTTATGACCAGAGCGTAATGCAACTATGTATGCTCTTTAGGATACATTTCGTTTATTGGCCTTTTTTATGTATTCACGAATGGCGGATTAATAAAAACGAGTTGTTGCGTTTGAGTTGTGCGCCGTTGGCGTTAAAAACTAATATTTCTTTACGGCGGCAGGAAATTTTCCGTTTTACTGGATGATTCAATTGGCAATTGCCGGCGGATCGGCCCAGGTGTGCAGATTTAGCAATTTTTAAAATCATTTTTGAATTATGTTCTAAAAGATATATGTGTGCGGACTGTTAGAATGGAAGGTTTATTATGTTTTTTAATAGATATACCGCTATATAGGAAGAAACTTTGTTGGGAATTACTGAAAACTACTATTTGTCATGCCTTATTGAGGCATTCGATGTGGTTTCAATAAATGATACGACCATATTTTATACAAGTAGAAAATAGTAGATAATCTTTACAAAACATAGATTGTAAACGAGTCAATTAATAGAATAGGATGCAGGTGAGTGTACAGTCAAATAATGGCCTTCTTAAAGGTTGATGTCGTATGAAACTATATTAACTCTGTTTAATGCAAGTGCTACTACTATACTATTATAAAGCTCCTAAGTCATATATATTGTCATATTTTCAATTTGTAAATTTATCATATGAATCAAATTTTCTTAATAAAATAAAGTTAATATCGGGCCAAAATAACTATGTATTAGAAAATTTAAAAAATTTAGTTTTTCAAGCGATTATTAAAATTGCATGTTTGTTGTCATTTGCTTGTTTGTTTTTTTAGATAGTTTCAAAATTTGTTTAAATTATCTAAAGATCCGAAAGGTTAAAATGTTAAAAAAATTTAAGTTTTAGGTTATGTTAACAGATCAAAATTTGATGGGTATCTATTTTGTTTGTAAATTTTTGATATTTGGGGTTATGATATGATAACAACCACAAATGATAGAGGCGGTTAAAAATAAAAGTGAAAACAAAAGATGGAATTTGGTTGGGAAGGAACGAAAAAAACGCAAGAGGTGAGCAAACACGGGGAGAGAATTGAACAGAACACGATGATTTTAAAAGATATTCAAAGCAACAAGAATGAAAAGAAGAAAATGCAAATATATGAAAAACATGGGAAAAATAATAAGAAGCGAATTCGACAGACACAAAAATGGTCGACTAATAAAACAATTAAAGAAAAGAAATATAAATCAAACAGAATATTTAAAAAGTACAGGAGTATAAGAGTAAGCAAACAAAGCCAAATAACTCGGAAAGAAAATAGGGAAAGGAAAAAGAAGGTTAAGAAACATAAAAGAAGAAAACAATTTTACAGATATAAACAAAGACATAAAAAGGTGCTTAGAAAAGGAATAGTTTACTTAAAAGTTAAAATGAAGGGAAAAAAGAAGAATAAAAACTTCCGGACGAGGAAGAAATTTTACAATTCGAATAAGAGGGTCACTGGAAACAATTTGCGCAGAATGAAAAAGGAAAATACGAATAGGACTACGAATAGGATATATTATACGATATTATACAGGAAATATAGGATATTGAATAAAAACAAAGGTAATCTGGAATTGGGAGATATAATGGAAAATATACAAAGGGTAAATAACATAGCAATTTTGGCACCTAAACGTGGGGCGGATTTGGGAAAATTCAAACTGTGGAGATTGTATGGAATTAAGATCAAGTAAAATACTAATGAACATAGAAAAGAAAATGGCAACGTCAGACGAAACCAATAAAATGTTGGAAACGACAACACAAGAACAGATAGGTGACGCAGCAGCAAATGTTAGTCTCATGGAAATGATTAAAAAACTAATGGAAAACACAGAACTAGCAGAAGAGAACAGAAAAAGAAGCTCACAAGCAACGCAAGAAATGATGGAAAAAATTGAAAATAAAATGGAAACAAATCAGGAGAAAATGGAAATAAATCAAAAGGAAATGGTAGAAAAATTAGAAAGCAAGATAGAAAAATTAAAAGAAAATATCATGACAGAAATTACAGAACATGTGACTGGAATATTTGACACTTTTAAGAAAATACACGAGCAAGATAATGGGGAAAGATTCGAACAGATAGCACAAAGGTTTCAGTTGGTTGATGAGGACGTTAACAAGAATGTAACCGAAATCAAGAGAAATATAGACAAAACAAACAATAGGGTAGATAGTCTTGAAAAAGGAACTGGAGCAATAAAAGAACAGGAAGGAAAGATAAAACAGAACAGGGAGATGTTACAGGAGGTTACGCAAGAGATGATGGAGAATTTTTTTAAAAACTGAGAAGGAAAAAAGTCATATTGAAGAAGAGAGGTTGAAATCGAATGATAAAATTGGAATTGAGAAGAAAGAAGTGGCCATAATATATAAAAAAAACAAAAAAGTAAGGAAGATAGTAATAGTAGTAGTAATCCAGAAGAGAAGAAATTATATCTGAAAAGGGAAAACGTCATTTTGTGGACAGATGCTGGAAGAAGCCTGTAGCTACGAAGAGAGAAGTTGGTATATTTGTATAAAGGTTGTATCAAAATTTATAGTTATAAAAGACTTTCATTAAAAATAGTTATTATATTCAATCATAAATATCAAAAAGGGAAAATAAATAGATTATATTATTTTTTCCTATTATTTGGGTTTTCTACCACATGTACTATTATCCTCTTCAAAACAAATCACCGAATCTACAAAATAATAGAATTATTGGAAAAAAAGGCCTCTGCGCCCGTGACGTTTACGCCAAAGGAAAAGTCAGAGGTTATGTTTTGCAAATAATATAAATCGGAATAAACACAAAAATAATGTATTTTGCTGACGTTTCGGAAAGTAATCTCTTTCCGTTTTCAAAGCTATTTTTTGAAGAACTCTTATTTTGCTGTGTATGTCAAATACAAAGCTTTAAGATTCTGTTTATGTTATTTCCATAGATACTTACTATTTACACAGAACATAGAACTGATGATATTTTTTTTTTTTAGATAATGTTGAGTTTGTTAAGTTCTTCTTTTAACATTGGTAGCCAGGTTGTACAAATATCTACAGAACAATTCGATACGCACTTATCTTCATTTAATAAGATTATTGCTGATTCTTTAATTTTTCTTTTTTTGGTATCTGTTTCTTTTGTTAAAATTTTTGCCGAGTCCCAGTTTATTCTATGTCCATTTTCCCAAGCATGTTCACAAATCTAAAAAAATATCATCAGTTCTATGTTCTGTGTAAGTAGTAAGTATCTATGGAAATAACATAAACAGAATCTTAAAGCTGTGTATTTGACATACACAGCAAAATAAGAGTTCTTCAAAAAATAGCTTTGAAAACGGAAAGCGATTACTTTCCGAAACGTCAGCAAAATACATTATTTTTGTTTTATTCCGATTTATATTATTTGCAAAACATAACCTCTGACTTTTCCTTTGGCGTAAACGTCACGGGCGCAGAGGCCTTTTTTTCCAATAATTCTATTATTTTGTAGATTCGGTGATTTGTTTTGAAGAGGATAATAGTACATGTGGTAGAAAACCCAAATAATAGGAAAGAATATTCGTAGAATGCCACAAATAACTTTCAGACAAGATTATATTATTATTAGATTCAAAATTTTACTTTAACAAATTGTTTTGAAAAAACAGATAACTTAAACCTGAACCTGCTCCTGAGAAAAAGAGTAAAGTATTTGGCATAAATTTATAGAATTGACACTTTTGGATCTAAGGTAAGAAATTTAATTTGATCATAATTTTTGAATTTTGAGTTTTGTCTATGGGGAATAAACAGGTTTAACTTAATTTAATAAGTTTGATTAGTATAAAAATAACATAGCAATATATATATAGCCGATCCCATTAAGGCAATTATAAACCTGCAAAATAGAGTCTTAAAGAAATTAGAATAATTATAAATATTCAAAAGAATAGTTACAATACGCACTTGGTTTATTGTTTCATTAGTTTTGTTCAGATTTCTCTGACATATGTTTCGGCCTTGCGATCATTATCAAAGAGTCTTAAAAACTGACCTGAAAGTAGTCGTTCACAGTATATATCTTACAAATCCTCTACCCACCTAGAGGGGGATAATAACTTGATTTGCTATTTCTTAAAGTTTGACAATACAGGCCGGAACTACGAACTTAATTTTAATTTTATTACTGTGTCTAGTACAGGAGTGTTCATAAATTGTGTTTGTGTATTTGTAACGTTTTTATGGTTTCTTAGGGCCTTCTCAATTTCTACAATTTCAAGCATGTCTAGGATGTTTCCTTTGTTTGCATTATGCAAAAGTTTAACACTACTATCGTTAAAAACGTGATTTTGCTCAATGCAATGTTCAGCGAAACCAGTTGATTTTTTATTATATAGAATAGACTGTTTGTGTTCTCTTAACCTCACATCTATGTTACGGCCACTCTGACTTATATATACGGCATCACAGTCGTCACACTTTATTTCATATACCCCCGATTTTTTAATATATTCTGTCTTTGCTTTATTATTAACCAACAAGCGACCTAAATTATTTCTATTCGTTGATATTGTATTAATACCTAATTTATTTAATCTATTACATACTGAGTTGCTAACCTTATTTACATAATTTATACTATGCCACTTTTTGTTTTCTATATTTGGCACGTTATAAAAATGTTGTTGTTTACTTTTTATTAATTTGTCAATAAGTAACTCATCATAGCCATTGTTTTTTGCTAGCGTTTTAAGAATTCTAACTTCTTTTTCAAAGTTAATCCTATTTAAATTTAGAGATAATAGTCTGTGTACATAGCTATGAAACGGTGACATTTTTATCTTCCAAGATTGATTACAATTTGCATGTGTAAGAGTGTCAGTAAAAGTTGACTTTCTGTAAAATATCAAGTTTTAGTCCATGTTCTTTACGTGTCAGCGTAATATCTAAAAGGTTTATTGACCGTTCTTTGTCCATTTCAACTGTAAACTGAATTTTGTTGTTTAGGTAGTTAATAAAATGGATGAAATGTGACAATGTCTCTCAGTACCGATCCATATATAAAACACATCGTCAATATATCTTATCAAAAATATCTTGTGTCAAAGGTTATAAAAAATTCACAAAAGAATATAACCTGTAACAAATTAGAACAAAAAAACAGTAAACGATATCCGTAGTAAATTGTCTTCCAGCGTGTTAATTTTATGTAAAGCAGATAAAGGTAATACTGTGACAGTTTTATCTAGATCTGATTATAATAAGAAAATGAACAAATTATTAAATACTGATGATTTTAAAGAACTATAATGCAAACAAAGGAAAAATCCTAGACATGCTTGAAATTCTAGAAATTAAGAAGGCCCTAAGAAACCATAAAAACGTTACAAATACGCAAACAGAATTTATGAACAATCCTGTATTAGACACAGTAATAAAATTAAAATTAAGTTCGTAGTTCCGGCCTGTATTGTTAAAATTTAAGAAAAAGCAAATCAATTTATTATCCCGCTCTAGGTGGGTAGAGGATTTGTAAGATATATACTGTGAACCACCACTTTCAGGTCAGTTTTTAATACTCTTTGATAATGATCGCAAGGCCGAAACATATGTCAGAGAAATCTGAACAAAACTAATGAAACAATAAACCAAGTGCGTACTGTAACTATTCTTTTGAATATTTATAATTATTCTATTGGATATGTTTCATCAAGAACCTACCGCAGATTCCATCCAATTAAAATTAAAGAAATTATTTTTCCAAAGTTAAACTCCAGCAGCATTGCATTATAAGAATGTGAGAAGAACTGTAGACATAGTAGAACAATCATGTAATATTAATGTTGCTATATCAAAAGAAAAAATGCATAGTAATTTTGAATCAAAATTAAAACAATAGCTAGTATCTGCAGTATCAACTATCTAAGAACAAAAGCTAATGCTTCTTTTGAAATCCTGTTTTTAATTATAACTATGTTTTAATTGATACAAATTTGGGTTTGCAATTTTATTAGTACCAATTATAACTCTGGAAGGACGCTTTCTATTCCTGTATGTTATTAAAAACAAGTCTACATTTGCTTGAACGGAAGGAAAACGAATAATTTTTCACACTCCCCTTCAGAAGCGAATTTTTCTAATCAAAATCTCGATCGTTGGCAACGCCTCAACGCGTTTGTAATTGCTCGCGGTGGCTCAGGTGTAGAGATTTAGTAATTTTATACATTCCATTGCAGGTTTCTCTGATTTGTTCCTTCAAATTTGATATTTACATTATGCGCAATCTGCGGCAGCTGTTGTGGAGATGAATGAGTCGAACTAGGTCAGGTTGGGAGCGTTTTGAATTTTATTGTCATTCGATAACATTATTGGATGACATAATATTAGACATAACAGAATTTTATTATTGTAGCTTGTCTGATCATCTCGTTAGTATATTTTCCACAAAATATAGTCAGGCATTTTTGCGGATAATAAAATATATATATATTAAATACTGTAACGTTCACAAAGGTTCATTTTAAGAATATGAATACCTTTCAATAAAAGCCTCCTTATTATAATTCAAACCTATAATTTAGAATATTTCGTGCAGAATTTCATATATGTCCAGGTTATTTATTTATTCATCTATACACCATCTAACAGTATAAAGACCATTTACAAGGTAGGCAACAATATATAGTGAGTAGCTTAAATATATATAATAAAGTGAGAAAGAAAGAATTTACATGAGTCTAATGTCTAAACTGACCAATACTAGAGATGCGAAGAAAGCAGCTAAGAAAAACCGTTCAGTGCATGGGAAAATTAGCAAGAGTATTGTACATAGGTAATATATAAAATATAATGAGAAAAATTTATAGGAGAACATAATTATTGAAAAATATCAATATTCTGATTGTTATTATAACAAATATTATATATAGAACATAATATTTTTAGTCGCAAACTCCTCTATAAAATCCTTATTTTACTATAAGGAACATAACCAGACTGCAACCAACAGCTACTCTCCGCGCTATGTGCCCCGCCGAGCGCTGAATTACAAGTTACAAGTCTGGCGCGTTAAGAGTAATAATTGCATATTACCATCAAAACGCTAATGCTTTGATTGCAACAAACACCAGCCGAAAGACTGATCCTACTTAAAGGAGCTCTCTTGCCAGTCGTCACACACACCACCTGCAGACTGCAGTTTCGATCTGTTGGCTCTCGTCAGTGCAAGGTAGGCATGTGACGACCGGCACGAGGATCCTTTGACTATTTGGTACATCCCAGTATTTTCACAAGAGCGACCAGTAAAATAGTCAGCAGGCGCCATCTAGCGGTCCTTATAGTAAAATAAGGATTTTATAGAGGAGTTTGCAACTAAAAATATTATGTTTTAATATTCCGCCCTCTAAAAGCACATTTGAACAATATTATATATAGTTGAGAATTTTAGGACATTAGTTACGACCTCTAGACAAATAAAAAGTTTGGCTATGACGTGAATTAACTCTAGGGATATGAAAGTTCAATTTGTGAAGTATCTCACTGCATTCAATTTCATGGTGAATGACTTTCTGCAAAAAGTTGGAAAACCAATATGATATGTTGAAGTATTTGAGAGACATAGCTATTATGTACAGGGTGTCCCAAAAGTCCCGGAATGGTCAAATATATCGCAAACTGATAATCTTTTCGGAAAACAAAAAAACACGTGTTCAATATTTTAAAAAACCTATCCAATGACACCAAAGTTGACTCCACCCACCCCCTCTGCAGGGGAAAGGGGGCAACTTTGAAAAATTAAAAGGGAACCTCCATTTTTTATTGAAGAAACGGATTGTACTGCTAAAATTACGTAAGGTTCTTCTGGAATATTTTTTTTTTGGATTCGCTACAGTTGACGCTGTAATCGCAAAAAGTTAACATAAAGGCATAAGTTTGAAATAATCGGTTTACACCGGAAACAAAAAAACACGTGTTCAATATTTTAAAAATGAAACTACATGCAATAATTCGCAGAAATGTTATTAAAGATAAATGTTTTCAACAACAATTCAAAGAAAAAACATAATGTTTGTTTGGCTCTTTGAAAAATTAAATGGGATTTCCCATTTCTTGTAAAACCGTGGTGCTTATTGTAGGTGGCTCACGTAACGTGAGTCACGTTGCCTCAAACCAGCTTTAATTTTTTTCGCGCTCAAATTGATAACCACTTTTTTCTTGGAAAAGCCCTAACCGAAAGTAAACTTCATCGGTAACTTTCTGCAATACTTCTGGAGTTATTTCATTTGACACATCGCGTATTCTATTCTTTAGTTCCTCAATATCGTTGGATTTAGTTTCATAAACTTGGCTTTTTAAGTATCCCCAGTAGAAGAAATCGAGAGGAGTTAGATCAGGTGACCATGCTGGCCATTCTATGGAGCCACTTCTACCAATCCACCTCTGAAGAAAAACGTTGTTTAACAAATTACGTAAAATTAAAGCAAAGTGCACTTGCGCACCATCCTATTGTAACAAAACATTTTCGAAGGCACGCTCCACTAAATTTTGTATTGCAGGTCATCGGTCAACAAATCCACGTACTTTTGGGCAGTTAAATTACCGTCAATGAAGAATGATCCAATGATATGTTTACACAATATTCTCGCCCAAACGTTAATTTTTTGCGGATATTGCGTGTGATGTTCTTTCATCTAATGGGGATTCTCTGTGGCCCAATATCTCATGTTTTGCCGGTTAACAGAGTCCACCATGTCAAAGGAAGCTTCCTTGGAGAAACAAGTCCAGAACAGAAATTGGTCATTTCTGTCGCATTTTCGCATCATTTTCTCGCAATATTCTAGTCTGCGGTCAAAGTCATCTTCAATAACTTCTTGCACTAATTTTACTTTTTATAGAAGAAAATTATGCAACTTTAAAACTCTCTGAACAGTAGATTTATTTGACCGAGTTTGTTGTACTACTTTTTTGATTTAGGTGTGGGAGTCATCTTCAAAACTTAACAGAATTTTCAAAGACTTCTCCTCATTTGCAGTAGTGTTAGGTCTTCCAGATCGTGGTTCATCTTCGATTGATTCAGTTTGTAGAAAACGATAAACTGTACGATAACCAGTAGATTTAGAAATTTCACGATCAGGAAACCTGACGTTGAATAAATTGGCAACCTCTTGGTATGATCTTTCCCTATCGCCATACCCACGCATCATGAGAACAGTTATCATCTCCCTCTCTGACAAGGACATCGTTGATTAGATAAAAAGCACTTACAATTTAGGAAATTTTCACTTGAACAAATTGAGCACTTGCCTCCAAGAAAATTGGAAGAGGAATAAACTTTGAAAAATAAATATAATGAAACTACACGCAGAAATGTTTTTAATAACAATTCAGGGAAAAAGAACCAAACAAACTTTTTTACAAATAAGCATGTTTTTTTCTCTGAATTGTTGTTCTTTCAACTTTATTGGAAGCAAGAGCTTAATTTGTTAAAGTGAACATTTTCTAAATTGTGAGTGCTTTTTTTTCTAATCAACGATGTCCTTGTTTATTTGTAAAAAAAGTATTATTTGTAAAAAGGAATTCGTTTTTCAAATTTGCGAAGAACGCAAATTCGAAATAAAAAATGTTGGTTCCCATTTAACTTTTCAAAGTTATCCCCCTTGCACAGAGGGGTGGGGGGGTCAACTTTGGTGTCATTAGATAAGTTTTTAAAATATTGAATATATGTTTTTTGTTTCCGGTGTAAAACTTCCGGTCAAACTTACGCCTTTATGTTGTTTTTTTGCGATTACAGACTATCTCTAGCGAATCCAAAAAAATGTTCCAGACGAACCTTACGTAATTTTAGCCGTACAATTCATTTCTTCAATAAAAAATCCCATTTAATTTTTCAAAGTTGCTCCCTCCCCCCACAGAGGGGGGGGGGGCAACTGATTTTCATTCATATTTGTGACAATTGTTTTGATAAGATTAATTACTGCGTGATCGGTTCTAGTATTCTTTTTAAAGCCAAATTGTCTCGATGTAATTATGTTATGTTTTTCAAAGAATGAAGTTAATCTATTTTTTGAATACTTTCAAATGTTATAATGAAGCTATTTGTTACAGAAATAGGTCTGTAATTATTTCTGTTTTTCGAGTCTCTTATTTTAAACACTGATGTTACGATAGATTTTTTCCATTGACTTGGAAACACTGTGGTTTTAAGGGATAGATTTATTATAATACATTAATGGTTCTATGATATGTTCGTGGATTTTTTTAATGAGCGAGGCTGAAATATCATCCGGTCCTAACGCTGAATTAGATTTTAATTTAGAGATAATATAATTTCATTTCTATTTATAGGTTTTATGAAGATAGATAGTTGAACACTAATGATTTCAGTAACGGGCGGTAGTTCTTTGTTAATTTTTTCTACCATTTTAATATCAATGTTAATGAAAAAGTTATTAAAGATGTTGGCATTTTTTTTATAAGAGCTAATGCTCTTAGTATATTATTATCGATAGATACATTTTAATATTTTTTGAAATTTTGTTTTCTGAACTACAGTTCGTAGCATTAATAATTATTTCCCAAGTTTTTTTACTACCGCCATGCACATTTTTGAGTTTTTCTTTATAATAACTGCTTTTAGTATCTTTTAAAAGTCTGTTTAAATAATTTCTGTATCTTACATATTCCACTCTTAATTCATCATTATAGTTACGTATTAACCTTTTCTTCAGACCGCCTCTATGATGGGCGTTAATTAATCCTAATTGTAGTTATTCAGGGTTTTAGTTTGCGAAACTTATTGTTTGAAAACTAGTCCACCCCGCCAATGGGGAACGTGAGTTTAAGCTACGCGAAGACAAGGACCGAAGCCGACCCTAGGACCGTTTTAGAGATCGATAAAAACTTTTTTTTGGGGGGGGCCCTCCCCCAAACCCCTCCCAATTTTTTTTGGGGGGAGTGTCGAATTTCGAAATGTGAGAGATACGAACCCCTCTAGGCGCCATGGGACGGTGAGAGGGATAGGGACGGGAGGGGGGGGGGGGCGTTTTCGAGAAATACGCCGTAGAAAATTTTGATATGTAAGATTTAATTTTGTTAACAAAATAACTGTAACTATTTTGTGTATCATTGCATGTAAGTACATCGTTCCAGTGTTCTTTTTTTAGTAAAGAATTTCGTTTATAAAAATTCGTTTTCTTAATATTTTTCTATTTTCTATATGTTAATTAAAGATTAAATTAGGATTGCTATTTTTTACTTTTCTAACAAAGTTATGGTCAATGATTGGGTAATACTAAAGGAGAACGGAAACCTCGAATTTTTGCGTGATTTTTTCAGGATACCCTATTTTGGGGTCTTAGAACACGAATCTGAAATTAGTTTTGCGTGCATATGAACCGTTTCCCAAAAAAAATTTTTTGAAAATTTTTCTTATGATGCACTTTTTCATGCACTAATTTATGCACCAACAGCACTTGTATATCGTCGTTTTCCTTATTAAGATCACACTATGTCCTTTATAGAACAATAAACCCTTCACTTATGGCAGAAAACTCACTTTCTTTTGTATAAAAATCAGAATTTTATTCACAGAAACTGTATTAGATTAACCTCCATCTGTCATTTGATTACATATATTTGCATGCGTTGTTTGCGCATGTGTAAGGTTTGGTGTCTAAAGGCACAAAGAATTGAAAGTTAGTGGGTTGAACTAATTCATTTTTAGTGTTGAAAGACATATGCTATGTTAGTTTTCCAAACACATTCGCGACCGGTCGACGCTTAGAAAGGGATATATATGTTTATAAATAATACTTAACGCGGTCTGCCCCAGATTTAATAAGGTGATAAGTACTATTATATATCCCTTGCCCTTCAAGACACTTTGCGCGAACGTGTCTTGAAGGGTAAGGGATATATAATAGTATTTAGCACCTTATTAAATTTGGGGCAGACGGCGCTAAGTATTATTTATAAACATACATATCCCTTGCCCTTCAAGACACGTTCGCGCCCGTCGACGCTTCGAAAGTGTCTTGAAGGGCAAGGGATATATAATAGTACTTGGCACCTTATTAAATCTGTGGCAGATGGCGCTAAGTACACATATTAGCGCCTTGAAGGGCAAGAGATATGTATGTTTATAAATAATACTTAACGCCGTCTGCCCCAGATTTAATAAGATGCTAAGTACTATTATATATCCCTTGCCCTTCAAGACGCTTTCGAAGCGTCGACGGGCGCGAACGTGTCTTGAAGGGCAAGGGATATATAATAGTAATTTAGCACCTTATTAAATCTGGGGCAGACGGTGCTAAGTATTATTCATAAACATACATATCCCTTGTCCTTCAATACACGTTCGCATCCGTCGACACTTCGAAAGTGCCTTGAAGGGCAAGGGATGTGTATGTTTATAAATAATCTGCCCCAGATTTAATAAGATGCTAAGTACTATTATATATCCCTTGCCCTTCAAGACACTTTCGAAGCGTCGACGGGCGCGAACGTGTCTTGAAGGGCAAGGGATATATAATAGTAATTTAGCACCTTATTAAATCTGGGGTAGATGGCGTTAAAGCATTGTGATATTGGTCGGTGTCGGTACTTTAGATACAACTTTGTAAATGCATGCACATCGGGTTGACAGTTGTATAGTTTTCAGTAGCTGTTTTGTGATGTTTTACAAACTATCTTTTTATTTTTATGTAAAAGAAAATGAGTTTTCTGCCATAAGTGAAGGGTTTATTGTTCTATAAAGGCCATAGTGTGATCTTATTAAGGAAAAAGACGATATACAAGTGCTGATGGTGTATAAATTAGCGCATGAAAAAGTGCGTGTCATAAGAAAGATTTTCAAAAATTTTTTTTGGAGAGACGGCTCGTATGCACGCAAAACTAATTTCGGAGTCGTGTTCTATGACCCCAAAATAGGGTATCCTGAAAAAATCACGCAAAAATTCGAGGTTTCCGTTCTCCTTTAGTATTACCAATGATTGTTCTAGAATTTTGAGGTACTCGCATTTTAAATAGTCGATAACCGTATTTTAAATTTAACACCCTGTATCTCCAAAACTAGTCATAGGGTTAAGTTGGCAATCGACATCTTTAATCAAGAGAATGATATCTGTAGATTTAAATAATTTAACCGACAACTACTTCATTCAAGAGAAAGTACTGGCCCTCTCATACAGTTTTTATTTTATTATCTCTTTATTTATATTTCTTCGCATTATATAACAGCTTCTTCAACCAGAAAATAGTTCAAATAGTTATATACACAAACACTACATAATTTAAATACGTCTGTACCGTATTACACTGCTACAATAAAGACGTAAAGAACAAGTGAATTCAAGCCGGAATATTATGAATAAATCTTGCCTTTGGCTTTTACAAAGATAATGAGCTTCACGCCCTGGAAATATATATAAAAATTACCTGTGTATTCGTGTTAGAAGAAGACGCCTGACACCAACTCTTCCTTTCATCTGAGTTTACGGAAGGAGCAGGACTCGTCGGATAAAAGAGTACGTGTTTCTCTCCAGTCGAGGGCTGTTGATAAATGCTTTTTGTTCTTCCGGCCCCATTTAGGAATAAATCCTCATCAGCCGACATATTATATACAACAATTGCCAATTCCGAAGCTTCATATAACCTTGCAGATTTTACTCCTGAAACATAAATGGGTTCACGTCAGATGAAAGTCAAGTGGTTAAAAATTGTTGAGGGCTTGTGCGGCTGTTGCCATTTTAATAAACGTCAATCAAATTATTCTCAAGAAAAAGTGGTTTAACCTCTTATACAGGACGTCTGCAAATGTGTAACGTAAAGAACAAGAAATAATTCGATTAATATTTAAGTATAGTCGAGCTCAAGTTTACGGTGCACTCGAAAAAGGCAATAAAAACTTTATGACCTCATCAAAATACCGTTAAACTAGTCGCAAAAGTAATTGCGCCCAGCCACGCACTTGAAATATTTAGATCAGCAACTCAGTCGTTCAGTTTTAACAGCACGCTACCATCTAGTATTATTAATATGTAAATTCTAATACATACGTATTTTAATTTCGACTCTGTACTATTTCGTTCGCAAATTGGCTCGCTTACCTTAATACGCTTTTAATGTGCGTAATATGACAAAGTGTAAAAAAAGTCGGGTTTATTTAGTCAGTTAATGTTATGATTCGTATTTTCGTACATGGCGATGAAGCCGGCATATCATGTAAAGCATGAATCATAACATTAACTGCTTAACCAGGATTTTCACGAACAACCTAGGCGAATCGTGTAGCATACACATTTCACACTATCTGCCGGCATTTTATGAAATACCGATACCCTAAATCACGGCAGATCATGTTATACTTCTCATTACACGAAAATACTAACATTTTAAGGCACTTTCATGAAAAGCCTAGTCAAATGATATATCATGAGGTGTATTACACTATCTGCGGGCATTTCAAGAACTGCCTAGGCTTTTCCCGAAAAGCCATATTGCACTATGTATCTACGACATAGCCTTTTCGGGAAAAGCCTAGGCAGTTCATGAAATGTCGGCATCACGTCATTTCATGAAATGCCGGTGGCCTAAATCACGGCAGATCCTGTTAAACTTCTCATTACACCAAAATACAAAAATTTTAAGGCACTTCATAAAAAGCCTAGTCATATGATGTAGCATGAGGTGTTTCACATTATCTGCCTGCATTTCATGAACTGCCTAGGCTTTTCCCGAAAAGCCGTGTTTCACCATATGACTACGACATGTATAAAGAGTTATTTACGGAATTGTATAAATATTATTCAGATCACACAGGGTGACATTATAAAGGCGATAAAGAAACTAAAAAATAAAATGACTTCTGATATAGGTAACATCCCGAGTTTACTTGTACCAGATTGCGCCATGGTATTTGTTAAACCACTTTATATTTTATTCAGTCTTGTTCTTGATACATCTAGGTTTCCAGACATTTGGAAAGTTACAAAAATCTGCCCAATTTTGAAATATGGCGATCCATAGCAATTTTAAGAAATTTTGTGAAAGTCCTCGAATTAATATTATATAAAAATATTTATAATGAAACTAAAAGTTTAATATCCCCATCACAACATGGTTTCATGACGAAAAAATCAACTGCAACAAATTTGGCTGTTATTACACAATTTATTTGTAATTCCCTGGACGATGAAGGCCAGGTTGATATAATATACACAGACATTCAGACAGCTTTTGTTACAATTGATCACAATTTGTTGTTAAATAAATTACAGATTATTGGCGACTCTGATAAATAAATAAATAATAATAACTAAACACCACAGAAATTAGACAACCCCCAATTCCAGAAGCCAGAGGCTTGTGCGGAAGGGGTTACACATTGAAAAACGCGGACATACAACCATTTCCTCCGACAGTGTCAGTGCCGGAGCCAGGATTCGAACCCGGTGGTGCGAAATCCGTGTGATTAATCGCGATTGCCACCTCGCGCCTTAACCCACTCGGCTATCGACCAGACCAGAATAGCTTAATTAAATTGTTTACATCATATTTATCGTAGCGAATCAATATGTCTATTATGGTGGTCGCTTGAGGAAGTTGGTGGTGTTTCTGCAATAAATCAGGAAGATAAGATGCAGTACGAGGACATTAGTCAGCCCCAATCCAAACGGATTCGGCCACTATAACCACTACATGCAAATAATTTGTTTTTTCCAAAACTCATTTTTACTTATAGTAGAATGCAGGTTTTCACGGCCGTTGTCTAATGAAGTAGTTTCTTCCTGGTCTTGCCGTGGTCGTCGATGTTTCACTGATCATCCTCTCAGCTTTTTCAGAAGGATTCTAAAGACTGAATTTGTTGTGTTACACTCCTCGTTATATACCTAGGCGCCGCTTCGCTTCGCTGGTTATTGGTCGCGCTTGTTTCGCTTCGCTGCTCATTCGTCGTGTTTGGTTGACCGTGACTTACTACGGTGCTGGTACTTGGCAATACCAGTCTCCACGTGTTACTAAGTCGATACCCATCCTCTCTGTTAAAGTTATTCACGTTTTTCATAATTTCCAGTGATTCCCTAATGACTCGCGGATAATAGCGCGTATTGCTGTCTAATATATTGACGTCCTCGTAGTCGATTTTATGGTTCTCGTTATTATGGGCATGCTCTGCTATCGCCGACCTATCCGTGTTTCGAACAGTGAAGCAAATACAGCAGATGCTTCCCTCAGTCAAATACCCTGTCCCCAAACTGTTATCAAAAGGTGTTTACCAGTTGAAGTGCACATGTGGTAAGAGCTACATCGGACAAACAGGACGGAGTATCCAGTGCAGAATCAAAGAACGCCAGAGAAATACCAGATTTGGATACACGGATAGGTCGGCGATAGCAGAACATGTCCATAATAACGAGAACCATAAAATCGACTACGAGGACGTCAATATATTAGACAGCAATACACGCTATTATCCGCGAGTCATTAGGAAATCACTGGAAATTATGAAAAACGTGAATAACTTTAACAGAGAGGATGGGTATCGACTTAGTAACACGTGGAGACTGGTATTGCCAAGTACCAGCACCGTAGTAAGTCACGGTCAACCAAACACGACGAATGAGCAGCGAAGCGAAACAAGCGCGACCAATAACCAGCGAAGCGAAGCGGCGCCTAGGTATATAACGTGGAGTGTAACACAACACATTCAGTCTTTAGAATCCTTCTGGAGAAGCTGACAGGATGATCAGCGAAACGTCAAGTCAAGTTGGACGACCACGGCAAGACTCGGAAGATACTACTTCATCATTTTTACTTCATTTTAGTTTTTTCTTACACCTTGTATTGTTCTTACACTTTGTATTTGTTTAATTTTTTTATACTTTATTGTATTACTATTGGGTATTTCTTTATTTTTGGTTAATAAACTTTGGGCCTTTCTTTACATAATGATTTTATTACGATAACCCATTTTCTCAAATTAATGTGGAAAAATTGAATAAAAAGGAATAAAAGAAAATAATAAATATATTTACATGTAGGACATTTTGTATATAGACTTTTTCATTTATAATAGCCGTTTCAGAGCTGAACACGTTTGAATAGTTACCCAGTGTGAATTTTTTACAAGTTGGGGAAACTTGTTGTTATTCGGCTGCCAATTACGCATACCACATGATGAAATTTTGAGGCACTCATTCGAAACGAAACTTCATGCTATTTAATGTTAATAATAGATGACTTTTCGATTGGATGCATTGTTTTTAAATTATAGGCCACAAACTGAAAAAACTGCCAAAAATGCGTGGTTTTTCGGCCACACAAAAATTTGTTAAGGGTTTGGAGGTCTAAAACTTGGATTCTACATATTCTCTATAATATATACAAGATGATAAAAAAATCTACTACCTCGGTTGTTGTAACTATAAAGCGCCCCGTTATTCAACTAAAAGTTTTATAGGTAAAAGTTTTTATCACAATGATTTCTAAAATTTTAAAATTATACATATTTTTATAATTTATTTTTGACATTCCATAGTGACACACCCTGTATATCAAATTGCTTTAAGATTCAAGAAGAAAAAACTGAAGGATTTTTTACAAAAAATATAATCTTTTATCTTGATATCTCTGAAATGTTTCCCTAATGGTTCCAAAGTTCTAGAGGAATATAGGAACTAACAAATTTATATACAGGTCAAACTGTAAGTAAGGTAAAAAAAAAAGATAATTTCTTTTGTTTTGTTTAAATAAACAACATTGCCGCGCCGAAAGTTTATGTTCAATCGTTAGTGTTAATATTTTTCGATAATGGGGTGTAATCAAAAAATGATTATATACAGCTGAATATTATTGGAAAATCAATCATAATAAATGTATTATATTATGCGATTCCATAGATATTTTACTTCATCGGAATAAATTTTGTTTTTCAAATCATCCCATAAAAAAATTGTGTCTCTTTGGCAAATTCAAGGATAGAGAGAGACAAATTCAAGGTTATGGAAAATGTCCAGTTCTTATTGAATGCAGGAGCACATACAGTGTATTGATAAAGTTTAGAACAAAGAACAAATATGAAATTTCACATTATATATACCGTCTGTCTATTTCTCGAGGGCCACACCAAATATGTATCTTAATATTTATTGTAGAAGAATAAGGTTTTAGAAAGAGTTATCCCATTTTTTGTGAGCTATATTAGTCCATTTAACGCGGTATAAAAAAGGCTAAAACATCAAAAGTTTGTAGGATCTTTTACAATACATTTCCTCCCCCGTTTTCGAGGGTGAGAAAAACGATAGTGATGGTTTCGAGTTCTGAAACCCTTGCGTGCCCCTATAAAGAAAAACCACCCCAATTTTCAGCTTCTCGGATTTGGGCTCGCGAGGGGTAGTCGGATCGGGTATTTTTTGGGAAATAATAATAAATTCAGTTAATTTACATTAGAATACCTCGGACAGACCCCCGGGAGTTGAACCTACCCCCGCCCGTAATAGCAATATCCAAAGAAATTTTAAAAAATACGGACTCGACAAAGTTTTTAATGGGCTTTCGAGGGCAGGGATCTTGATAGGTAGGTGCCATTTTCACCCTACCCTCCCGCAACTACCCCCAACGTATAAAAACCACCCCCTTTTCCATGCTGTCGGTCCTAGGAATGCGGAAACTAACTATTGTTAAACTACAGTTGACCTAAACAACTCCCTTGAAAAACGGGAAAACGGGCTTCTCACGGGTTTTCGAACCTCTGAAAACTACCCCCTTTTCCATGCTGTCGGTCCTAGGCATGTGGGGATTTGTCGGGTCGGGGATTATACGAGAATATCAAGGAATTTAACCATACTCAACCACAGTTGACCTAAGCAACTCCCGGGGGTTGAAACTACCCTCCTCGCAACACCGAAATCACTTATGGGTTTTTCTAGGACGCGAATCACGACGGTGGTGTTATTTTTGACCCTACCTTCCCGCAACTACCCTCATTGTATAAAAACACCCACTTTTCTATAAACTATATGTGTATTAATGTATATAGGGTAGGATGAAAAATAACACCACCATCGTAATTTGCGCCCTCGAAAACCCACGAGTGGTTGCGGTGTTGCGAACAGGGTAGTTTCAATGTCCAGGGGCTGCTTAAGTCAACTATGGTTGAGTAATGGTTAGTTTCCCTGATATTCTCATAAAAACCCCAACCTGACGGATCTCCGCATGCCTAGTATCGACAAATGGAGGAGGGGGTGGCTTTCATGCGTAGGGATTAGTTTCAAGAGGGTAGAGTGAACAAAAATACCATCATCGTGATTACCGCCCTCGGAAATACGTGAGAAGCGCGTTTTCTTCTTTTTCGAGGAATCTCGGTGTTGCGAGCAGGGTTGTTTCACCCCCCGGGGGTTGTTTAAATCAACTGTAGTTTAATAATGGTTAGTTTTCCTGATATTCCCATAAAAACCCCGATCCGAAATTCCCGCATGCCTAGGACAGACAGTGTTATATGGCCTATGTCCATTTAACAGTTTTATATAAAAACTAGTGTTTTGTTTATGTTTGGCACAATCTGTGTAACATTTTGATTCAGTTTTTGTAAGTGAAACTGTTTTCAACTAACAGAATTTTACTTGTATAACTGCTAAACCATTTCACACTGTTTTATGTACATATTTTTATATCTTAGATACTCAGTCATGTTTTTTTACACTATTATGTATTTCCGTTCTATACAGCATTATCCCAGGAAACAATTGTCCACAAAACATTTATTTACATCAGATACCTATTTTTCAATTTTTATATTTTTGTTTACCATGAAGTACATATGGTTATTTTCTTTATCTTTATCATTACAATAGTATATATAGTATATCCTATAAGATGTAATATATTTACTGGGTTCTCACAATAGTCACAATACGTTTTACTATTTATTACAAATGTTCATATTGTTGGTTATGTATAAAATATAAATTATAAATTGTGAAAATATAAGTCAGCTGCGGGGTATAGATTTCTTTTATCGATTCTGTAATTTGTTTGAGTACGGGAATCTATATAAGGCAGGTTGTTGCGCTTAATTCAATAGTTGACAGATGGCCATACCTGTACTATTTCTATATTTTATAGCTTTCAATTAATTAGGGGATTAGATTTCTCAAGTTTATTTGGTAGCATTATTTTGCAGTAAGTAGAACAACAAAAAAGTTTATCTTATCAGTAAAACTCACCAGGAAATCATTTGCTTGCAGCCTGTGTACTGATTCGAACATGCATAAACTTAACTGTGGACTTCAGTAATTGATATTATATTTTTAAATCCACGTTAACAATAACATCCAGGTAAATTTCATTTATTACTCATTTAAAATTTAAGTAATCTTCAATTTTTGTCTTTGATGTAATTTCAATTATTTTTAAAATAAATTTAAATTCAAGGTCAACTCTTTTTAATTTAATAAGTAGTTAAAATACTATATGTACCAGATGGTTTTAAAATATTTTCTTTCTTTTTCATTTTTTTGGCAATTTATAGTTTATGAAATCAGCTTATATACTTATATTCTTATATTTATATATATGCTTTTATATACTTATATATTTATATGTACTTATGTACTTATATATTTATATGTACTTATGTACTTATATATTTATGCACATATATTGCTATGTATTCGCATATTGGACGATTACATGTTTTGTGTTATTTGCTGAATCAGGGTTTGAATTTGTTTGTTTCCTTTAGATGGTTATCAAAATTTATTTAAATTAGCTAAAGATCCGAAAGGTATGTGTTTTAGAATGTTAATACTTGTTTAGAGTTGTTTTAATAGTTTTTAAGTTTTTATTTGATGTCAACAGTAAGTTTGATACTGACATCTATGTTAGTGGTTATTAAGTTGTAGTTGAAATAATTTCTGACATTTAAGTCATTATGACATTTCTTTTCAGTAGGAAATTTTATTTTTATAGTTGGTAAATGTTTTCCTAGAGAAAGAGAAGGAGGTTTAAGTTAGGTTATGTTTGGAATGAAATTAATCAAAATTCATATGGTGTTTTGTTTTGTTTATTTTGGGTACTTTGATATTTAGTGATTATAGAAGAAAACAACAGAAAAAAGAGAGGTTGTAAAATGGGAAAAACAAATTTAAGACAAAGAAGAACAACAGAAAATTAGGGAGTGAAGAAAAATAATAATAAAAAAGGATTAATAATTTGAAATTGAATAAAAAAGTCAGAAATTGTGGAGATCAGCGAAGAAGAGTAAAAATAGACTGTAAATAAGAAGGAAGAGGTGTTATTGTGGATAGGAATTGCAGAGGAGATAAGGAAGAGCTAAGGTGAAGAATTAATGAAAGGAGAATTATTGGATTTGGAATGAGAAGAGTGTAGCTACGAAGAAGGAAAGTTTTGTGTGTTTAATTTTGGACAACGTTGGTATATTAAAATTTAAATAGTGGATTAGACTTTCGAACCTGTTATAAAATTGCTAAATTATCTAAATATCAAGGAAAATAAATTACTTATATCAGATTTTACTTTAATAAAATTTGATTTTAAAACAGGAACTGAATTTGAACTTGCTCCTGAAGGAAAAGATAAGCTAGCCGGCCCATTAAATAAATTTGACATACTTTCGGATCAAAAGGTAAGAGATTTTAATTTGATCTTTTTGGTTTTAGAGTTTTTTTTTGGGTTTGTCTATTGGAAATAAACAAGTTAAAGTTTGATTAGTACTGCAAATTATTAACTTCAATAATAGTAAAACAGTCCAATATACTTATACATTTCTGTATATGTTTCTGCATAGCTTCTTCATTCCTGTATAGCTTTTGCACAGCTTATTTTTCATATAGATAAAATTTCGTTAACTTTTCATAAACCACCTAGTCGGTTAATTTTCCTACGATTTTCACTCCATTTCATTAAGAGACATAAATTGTCAAGGAAACTTTAGACTCCATTCTTACAACAAGAGACAATTGTGGGCCTGGATTGCTGTTCCAGAACCAGTCACCTCAACAGTAATCAATCTAGGATCCTGGTATAAATTTGTTATATATATATATATATATATATATATATATATATATATATATATATATATATATATATAATTTCAATAAATCTTTATAAACCGATTTATCTATTATTCATGTAATATATTTTAACATTCATTTTAAACTATCTTTTTATTTCTCTTACCAACAATTTCAGTCTGATCTATAGTAGACTGGTTATTCGAGAAAAGGAGACAATTCTACTTATTCTCACTATAGATAGTGCCCAATTTAACATCAATTTTTTTTTGTCTTCTTTTCTTGAAATAAATAGAAATCTGTCATTTATGCCGTACATTTCAAAAAGGGTAAGTTTCTCCACTCTTACGAATACTCTGCATCCACGACTCTTTGCTCCGACTTAAACCAGCTAGTCGTCCGCATATGTTGCCTCAATTCTTTCCCAAAAATAAATAATAAGGGAAAGGAGGTAACAACAGCATGAAGAGAGGGTGGTTTTTATACGTTGGGGGTGGTTGCGGAAGGGTAGGATAATTATGTAAACAAATCCTTGTGTATTACCTCTAAAATTGCAAAATATACTATTGTAGTATAATATAAAACAACTGGGCATGATTTTTCATGCTCTACATTTGATGTAGCAACCCACAAAATCGACATATCTATTATCAATACTTTAACAAAATTGAAGGAGCAATTTAAAACCCCGCATATCTGAATTACCAATTACTATCACGTTATTTGAGAGGGAGATTTCATTTCCAGACCCAAGAGTGAAGTAAATTATTAGAAATCTTATCTTATCGATAATTAAAGATCTTGGGACTATTGTGGCTAGCACCTCATCATGATCTCTGCCCTCGAGAACCTATAAAAAACTTTGTCGAGTCCGTATTTTCTTATTTTTTGGAGATATTGCTATTACGGAAGGGGGCGGGTTCAACACCGGGGGTCGATCCGGGGTACTCCAATGTAAATTAACTGAATTTAATATTATTTCAGAACTCGAAACCATCACCATCGTTTTTCTCATCCTCGAAAACGGGGGAGGAAGTGTATTGTAAAAGATCCTACAAACTTTTGATGTTTTAGTCTTTTTTGTACCTCGTTAAATGGACTAATATAGCTAAAAAAAAGGGATTACTGTTTCTAAAACTTTATTCTTCTACAATAGGTAATAAGACGGTATATGGTGAGAGGTAAGTGAAACCTCTTACTAGATGGTCAATGCTACTATACGCTGGACATAATATATATCTCTGTTACGTATAGCGACTTGTTTCTCCGCAAGCATCATGAGGGGCAGCCTGTAAACCAAAACAGGTCGGGGTATTTGCTCGCCGAGTAGTTGTTTCCTGCAAATCAGGCTTAGCAAATTATGTTTAGTCCATTTGGTGATTCCATTAAATAAATAAACACCAAAATTAAACAACTCCCCAATTCCAGAAGCCAAAGGCTTGTGTAGAAAGGGGTTACACATTGAAAAAAACGTGGACATACAACCATTTCCTCCGACAGTGCTGGGACTCAAACCCAGTGGAGCGGTACCCCTGTGATTAATCGCGATCTCACGCGTTAACCAGTGCCGCTATCCGCCAGACAATGAAATTAAATATTATGTAATTTCTCTCGAAACTAAAAGTCGCCAATTTTGACTCTACATGTCACTAAATCCGGAAATGAGTTCATATATTCCCACATTTGAAAACAATTGGTTCATAAACACATAAGTCATAGGCCTGAATGGCGTCTTGTGGCTACGGTATACAACTATCATAAGACAATATCACTAGATTGTTTTCCTCCTCATAAAGGATGCGGCGTGTGATCAAAATAAACGTTTTATAACCATATCGAAAACATACGAGAGCAGCCCTTATCGTTTTTTATTTAACCTAAAAATGAATGATATAGCAGGTGTGTAGTAAAGGGAGATTAGTAAAGGGCATAGTGTGAGGAATGGAAGAAGGGAATGTTGATCGAGTTGCAGATAGAGAGTTTTATGGAATTTTTATTTAACAGATAAAATATCGATCTCCATTTATTATATATTACCGTGGCTTAACTCAATTTAAAACCTTTTCTCGTATGCCGTTATATAGAGGATACTTATGTTTTTTATTATATTTATATTTCCATCTGAACAAGAAGTAATAGGATTTTTCCAAATAATAATTAATGATGAATTGCTGAATTACAATATAGAATTAAATTAAAAAATTAGACAGTAAGTTGACAAATCGCAGAAAATTGACATAAATCATCGTTCACTATACTTTCAGTCCGTGAGCCCCAAAATGCTAAAAACTAGTCTCTATTTAGTAAATCGCAACAAGTTTGCAACTCTGTTGTGTCAAAGGAACACATAAAAACAACATAGATCTGTAGTTTGTCTTAAATACCTGTGGATTGATGCTGTGCACGTAGAAAAAGTATCGGCCTCAGCACAGAACTCTATAGTACCCCTTTAGTAATATTTACAAAATGAGAAGATTCCCTATTTAAACCTACCCTTCATTTTACTTTCACCTTGTAAGCTAGACGTGAAACGACGATGAATGGGGAACATCGAGAGCTTAGCCGTTTACAGCGGTCGATTAATTGAGTAACGTTGTTATTTTTTCTTATTAAATACTGAATCTCAATTAATATCAGTGTTAAAAATAAGAACGATTAGTGGTTTAGTCTTTGAAGAGATCAGCAAAGAAAAATAAAGTAGCAACATGTATTACATTTAGCAGCAACTACGGACGGGATGGGACTGACCGGACTGAATAGGATAGGACCGGAGGGGAATGTAATACAATGGAATGAGATGGCATGGGATGGAGTGGAATAGAATAAAATATATATTTATTTACGCTCTAATAATTATTATTACACGCATAGAATTGTAGATTTTGGGCAGAAGAAAATCCCAATTGCAGAAGTTAATATTCACAAAAAATAAATGTCTGGTGTGGTATTTTGAACGAGCGCTTAATTGGTCCTTATTTTTGAAATGAAAATTTAAATAGTTTAAATTTTCTGGAGTTCTTGAGAAATCAGATTTGGAACGAGATTCAAAACCTGCAGGGAAGACAACAGTTATATTTCCAACAGGTGTAAAACGCAATATAATAAATAAACAATAACAGTTTAAAAAAAACTAACACATAAAGCATTAATACATACAGTACTTAATAGTAAGTTAGCATACTAATGCATCGGTAAAAAATACTTAATTACTCCATAGATGGTACATTACATACAATTTGCATTTAATCAGTCACATTTCTATAGTATATATCAATGATAAATTTTAAGCTGTTAAAATTGATATCACATCGATCTGATATAGTAATAAAAATTCTGCAAATATTAATAATTGGTGATTTATACATTACATTCGTTCGTGCAAAAGAACAATAGAATGCTTGAGAGTGACGTGACGTAGGTGTAGGAACTAAAAAGTTTACTTTGCTTAATAGTGCTGGACAATCAATGATATTATTTAATAAATTATAAAGAAATGAGATAGCAATAACTTTTCTTCGATCAAACAGGAAAATCATATTAAAATTATCATGTAAAATTTTATTGTTGATGCCTCTCGGGGGATAAAAGCTGTGAAGCTTCAAAAAAATAAATTTCATACATTTTCTTTGAATCGATTCGATGGAGTGGATAGCATTATTATAAATTGGGAACCAAATTAGAGCTGCATATTCCAGTTTACTTCGAATAAATGAATAAAATAAAATTTTAATGCTTTCGATCTTAGAAAAGCAACTCCAGTTTCTCGAAAAAAATCCAAGTAGTTTAGACGCTGATTGAGTTACATAGTTGATGTGTTGTGAAAAACTTAATTGAGAGTCAAAAATAACTCCTAGATACTTAAATTCCCTACAACGGTCAATAAGGTTGTCATTTATATCATAATTAAATTGAACAAAGTTTAATTTGCGAGTAAAAGTTAAATACTTGCATTTAGATACATTCAATTTCAATGAATTGTTGGTGCACCATGCAACTACTCTGTCGAGCTCATTTTGAAGAGTCACGCAATCTTCCATCCTTGTTATTTCTACATAGATTTTGAGGTCATCCGCAAATAGAAGATGATCACATTAAATTTCTGATGATAAGTCGTTAATCAAGATCAGAAACAGCAGCGGGCCCAAATTAGTCCCCTGCGGAACTCCCGATGTAGCAATATATATTTGAGATAAGTGACCACCGTAATAGACATATTGATTACGCAACGATAAGTATGATGTAAATAATTTAATTAAGCTATCAGACAAGCCAATAATCTGTAATTTATTTAACAATAAATTGTGATCAATTGTATCAAAAGCTTTCTAAATATCTGTGTATATTACATCAACCTGGCCTTCATCGTCTAGGGAATTACAAATATACTGTGTAATGACAGCCAAATTTGTTACGGTTGATTTTTTTGTCATAACACGATGTTGTGATGGGGATATTAAACTTTTAGTTTCATTATAGATATTTTCATATAATATTATTTTGAGGACTTTCACAAAGTTACTTAAGATTGCTATGGATCTATAGTTACTGAGAAAAGAAGGCTCGCCAGATTTAAAAATTGGGCAGATTTTTGTAACTTTTCAAATGTCTGGAAATCTGGATGTATCAAGAACAAAATTCAATAAAATATAAAGTGGTTTAACAAATACCATGGCGCAATCTCGTACAAGAAAACTCGGGACATTATCTAGCCCGGAAGTCATTTTATTTTTTAATTTCTTTATCGCTTTTATAATGTCATCCTCTGTGATGTGAATAATATTCATACAATTACCGTGATCTGATATGAGATTGCTTAACAGGGGATGGTTAGACTGAGTATATATATTGGAAAAAATCCGAGAAACCATTGACGATGTTTTGTGGCGTATCAAAAATTGCATCGTTATATTTTAATATTCCTGGAATTCGAGATTTGTTTCTCTTACACTGGACAAATGACCAGAATTTAGATGGATCACCACAAATTTCATTCTCAATGTTTGAGACATATTGTTTGTATGCACTATCAATTTGACGTTTGATTGTACTTCTAAGTGTTTGAAACCTGCGTAGATAGTGATCATTATTGTATTTCTTATAATTTTTTAGTGCTACTTCCTTGATGCGAATATTGTTTTTTATTTCATAGTTAAACCGAGGTGGAAAAGTTATGTTAGTTTTCTAAATTTTGGTACACATTCATCAAAAATTGAATGTAGAATTGCATTGAATTTGTCACAAGCATCATACTTCTAGACATGACCAATCGACCCGAAGAAGTTTATCGTAGAGAAGTATGAAATCAACTTTTTTAAAGTTATACATTTGATCATTATGCTGCTTCGGAAAGTTCTAGAATCTAATTTCAATTGAATTGATAATGATGGGTGGTGCCTGTCCTCACTAAGTAAAGGTACACTATCTCTAGAAACATTACATTCAAATGATCAGGGAACAACTTAGAAATGTTGTTCGTAATAATCGTGAGAGGATAAATAAGTGTATAGAAGTTGAAGGTGGCTTAGTAGAGAGAACCTACATTTAATAATTGTTCTATTTATCAGTTTGTGTCACTTCTTTTTAATTATTTGTTTGTTAGTCATTATAGTATGAAAAGATAAAAAATGTTTGATAATTAAAAATTTCTAAATTGAGCATTACTGTTTTTTTAACAATGAATCATTAAATTGACAGTTATTTTAGTCAAGGCACTCTTTTCATAAATGCACAATCTCATGTAACAGTTAAATTTCTTCGGCAATTTCTGAATTTTTATTTCTCTCGGGAAAAATCCAAAAATACGACTTTTTGGTACAAACACATTTGGGGGGTTGCTGAATCCAGTGGCGCACTCAAATTTGAAATTAAAAAACCGCTAATAAGATTTCACCATTTTCCGACCCGAAAAAAAATCATAGTAGATAACGCTATTATGTTTTGTAAAATTTAACACAACACGAAGATGCGCCTTTCAAAGATCTATATTTAAAAAGAAATGATCTAAATCGGACATTAAATAAACTTTTTGTTGGGGTGGTTTAAAGCAAAATTTAGCTGTATTTAGGATCAATTAATTTATGAATATCCGTTCTAAATATATGTTATATCCATGTTTTAATTTTCTTTTTAAATAAGTACATTGAGTTAATTTTCTTAATCTCAGATGGAATGAAATTGTACATTTTGTGAACCAGATAGAAATTACATCTTTGAGCAATAGTTTTTTCTATTTTAGGTACTCGAGTTGCATTGCTGTACCGGGTTTGACAATTATGAACAATTTCCTTTAATTCGCTTTTATTTTTCTATTGTCTAATTGGGATTGTCAAGCAAAATAACTGTCTAATGTCCATTATTTGAATTTCCATATATAATTGTTCTGAAAGGTATTTATATATTTTTTTTTAATTATTTTTAATTTATATTTCTGTGCATCCTCTAACCGAGTTAGATGATCGTTGGCTGCACCTCCCCATGCTATGATTCCTTAATTTAAGTGAGTCTCCACTAGATCACAATATAAGGTTTTTAACTGCGCTGTGTTTAGTAATTGAGATAAATATTTGAATTCATACAATAATGATCTGAGGTTAGTCACATATCTTGTATGAATGTCCCATCTTAAATGATTATGTGTATGTTCTGTGAGCTTTATATATGTTTTATTATTGTCGACTTTTTTATTATTAATCTCTGGAAATCAGGTAATTACTGCTATAAGATGTAAAAGCGATGAACATTATGTTGGCTAAACAATTGTCTTATTATGGTAAAAATTATATTAAGGGTATAAACTGTATCTTCAAATCAGCTATAAAAAGAGGGTCTAACTGTTAGAATAAAGTGACGAATTTTTACAGTAACATTTCACTGACATTCTCTCGCTAACCTTGTCAACTGGGAATAGAAGCAAAAAATGTAACATTTTCATTTTAAAGCAGTGAAACCGTGAATATATTTAATAGACTGGATATGGAAAATATTTATATTTTATACTAATAATATGACACCGTCAAAAGTTTATATTCACAGCGTTGATATTATTAATAGGGCCGTTAAGTCTGTTGAGGATATCTATTTAAAATACTTCAAATAGGTTAAATATTTTATGGAATGTCTAGAAAATAAAATTATTCTTAAAATGCCTTCGTAATTTGCTCACCTAAAGCTTTTGTTAATTTTTTTAACCTTGGCCGATTTTAATGATTCTTTTTGCAAGTTATAAATAAGTTTCACTAATTCTTATATTTTAGTGGCAACCAGTTTCGTGAACTACAAATGTTTGCTTTACATCATCAGGCCACAAGACTGTAACAGTGACTAGATCAAATCAACATTTATTGATTATATTTACATTCATACATAGTTTTATAATATTTAAACACATATTAGAATACACCTAGATATGAAGTATACCTGTGTGTGTATACAGTTTTCCAAATTTTCATTTATATCCGTGTCTATGTGTATGTGAAATCTTACATGTCAATGAATTGCAAAGTGATCGAAGTGTAAAAAAATTGTAAATTGCAGTGAAAGTGGAAAAGCTGAAGCTCCCGTAATTGTGGACTTACTGGTAAAGTTCAGATCCTCCTTAAACATTACAATAAACAAGTAATATAATTCCTGTAATATTGCTGTTCGATATTTAAGTCCAATTTCGCATAAAACAGGGGAAAAACTGTTAACGTTTTTGTGGATGTTTTTACGAGAAGTGACCGGTAGGACACATAAAATACCAGTGGTGTAGGTACAAAATTCATTATTTTATTTGTGTCTCTGTTAGTCACAGAATTTTTAAGGAAAAATATGCCAAATGAAGTGGAAAACTTAAGTCCACTTCTAAAGGATGAACTGTATAAGTTGATAGTACAAGCTAATCAAGCTCAGACACAAGAACTTAAGAAAGACATTAAGGAAGAAATTCTTTCCACTATTAAAGTTGTAACAGAGAAACAAAACGAGGAAATAACTCAGTTAAAAAGCAGATGACTATTCTTAGAAAGAAAGGTCAGGAAGAATAATGTCATAATATTTGGATTAGATGTTAAAAATGAATGTGGTAATTGCAAATGATCTCTCTATTGAGGACCGCAGGGATTACAAATATCTAATAACTCACTTAAAAAAAGCCAAAGAACAACAATTGGAAGCAAAAATTAGTGGTAACAATTTACTAGTTGGAAAAAGAAGTATACCGTAAATGATTTAAGAGAACTCGAAAAAACTGCGGAAGATAGTGCAGTCTCGGAAGAAGAACCGGAAGAAGAAGATGAGATATTGGAAGAACAGGAAACATCTGACTCCGATAAAATAAAAAGGGTTTACACGCGAGAAAATAACAAAATTGTTAAGAAGGATCAAGGAGGAGATAAGTTTAACAAGACAAGCAAAGGAGAATTAGGAGAAGCCAGTAATAAACAATATAAAAAGAAAATTCATTATAGCCCAGATTTTCATTCTACTACCAATGATGGAAATAGACAAACAAGAAGGAATGCCATGAAGAACTGAATAGATAAATTTTCTTATCAATCTAAAAAAACTTACCGTTTTATTTCTTATTATACCTAACTGTTTTTCTTATAATCACATGGATATTTTTAATACTAAGATAGTCTCACTAGATTAGATAAGTGTAAAAACATTTTGTAATAAAATAGTCCGTTAAATATATGTATATGTAAAAATATGGATCAATTTATACGCGATTATTCAAACGAAAATAAATATACACATGTTGCAGAAAATGTAGAAAATTTAAAAGATATAATAAATTTAAGGAGTAGCTCGAACTTTAATATTATGCACAATAATATAAGAAGTTTACCAAAACACTTTGATGAATTAAATGTTTATCTAGAGGAATTAAATGATCTTTTTGACATAATAGTAAAAAACTAGTGAAACTTGGCAAATATCTGATACATCGTTGTTTAATCTAGATAAATATAAACTTGTCTATAATTATGGTACTCTTAATCAAAATGATGGTGTCTTAATATATATAAAAGAAAAATATAAATTTACAAGTAAATTAATAAACATTGATAGTTCATCCTGTATTGAAATATAATTTGAACATGAATATAAAAATATCACTTGCTTGCTGTACATAGATCGCCAGCAAGTTGCCCTTATAATTTTACTAGAGACCTAAAAGATTACCTGAATTCAAAAAATAAAGTAGATTTTTCATTCATTGTAGGAGATGTTAATATAGATTTGTTAAATGAGACCGACTCAACATTTTTTTACTTAGAAACTTTAAACGAGTTCGGATACATTTCACAAATAAATTCATGTACAAGAGAACAGAAGACAACGAAAACTTGTATAGATCACATTTTTATTAAAACGAATACATTAGGAGAAAATGACTGTATACCAATCATTCTAAAAAGTAACATTACTGATCACTACATAACAACAATACATTTAAAAATTGAGCAAGTTATGGAATCAGAAAAACAAACATTACTACTTATTAATGATAAAAAATTTGTTGACAATGTAAAAAATATACAGTGGGATCAAATATACAATCTGCAAGATCCAAATGAAAGCACCAATATATTACTGTATGAGCTGAATAAGGCAATTCAAAACAGCAAAGAGGAAAGGAAAATAAACAGCAAAACAAAAAAGAGGAATCCATGGATTACAACTGCTATAATTAAATCTATAAATGTAAGAGATCGATTATTTCAAAAATATGTAAAACACCCAACAGAAGAAACAAAGGCAGATTAGAATGCATACAGAAATAAATTGACAAATTTAATTAAAAAAGTAAAAAATAACTATTATAAAAATTTAATTTACAAAAATATGACAAATACGAAAACGTTATGGGCCACTGTCAATAAAATTACAAACAAAAATAAAAAACCATCCAGCACTATAGGTTACATTGTAGATACGACGAAAAACACAAACATAAATAATAATAAGGAGATTGCAAACACGTTTATGAAATATTATTCGGACATTGGGCGCATATTAGCCGATGATATAACCGCTGAATATGAACTCCCAGCACTACAAGGAGTACAGCACGACTTTTTCTTACATCCTACGAACACTGAAGAGGTCCAGAATTGTATAGATGACTTAAAATTAAACAAAGCACCAGGAAAAGACGGTATAAGAGCAGATGATCTGAAAAAAATTAAGAGCATTATATCCCCTGTACTGTGTTATATTTTCAACAACATTTTCGAAACAGGTATCTACCCAAAAGCTTTTAAGGATGCAATAGTGACACCACTATACAAAAATGGAGATCATAAAGTTGAAAATTACCGGCCAATTTCATTATTATCTAGTATCGGAAAAGTGTTAGAAAAAATATTAAAAATTAGAATAGTTGATTATCTGGAAAAGTTTAAATTAATTTCTGAGAATCAATTTGGCTTTCAAAAAAGAAAATCAACAAACGATGCTATATCAGTACTCACTTCATTAATGTATAAAGCTGTAGATAATAGAACGCCAGCATTATGTATATTTTTAGATTTAAAAAAAGCGTTCGACACTGTCTGCCACAAGAGGTTGCTTGAACAGTTAAAACGAGTGGGCTTTAGGGGGACAAGTTACCGTCTGTTTGAAAATTACTTACAGGAAAGAAATCTGTATGTTAAAATAAATGGAGAGCTCAGTGATTCGGAAGCTGTAACATATGGCGTGCCACAGGGTACAGTTCTCGGACCTATTCCCTTGATAATTTACATGAACGATTTGCTTTCTATAAACATTACAGGAAATGTCCTATCTTTTGCTGATGATACAGCAATTTTCCTTGAAGACACCACTTGGGAAAACCTAAAAGAAAAAGCTGAAAGTGAATTAACATTTATTAAAAACTGGTTTGACAATAAGAAGTTGACTATTAATTATTCTAAAACTTACTTTTTACCTATTAGTTTATATCAAAATCAATTACCAAATTTCTCAGAACTTAATATTCTTTCCAGACTAGCTCAAACTAAAATAAAATCGGTTAGTAATATAAAATATCTAGGAATCTACTTAGATAACCATCTCAGGTGGGATGTGCACGTAAAGAATACCCATAAAAAACTAAGGGGCTTATTGCACAAATTTAAAGTATTGCGAGATATACTAAAAGTAAAAGAAACAATAATAGTATATAAGTCTCTGGTGGAATCTATATTAAGATATGGTATCATAGGATGGGGAGGAGTTGGAAAGAGTATTCTAAAACCATTACAAAGAATACAAAATCAAATAATAAAAATAATTTATAGTAAAAATATAAGATATGCTACAGACATGTTGTACAATGAATGTAAATTATTTGACATAAGGCAATTGTACTCTAGTGTGGTACTCCTAAATCAATTTAAAAATAAAAATCAAATGCTATTTGTAAGTCATGATTACCACACAAGAAGTAATGAAAATAAAAATCAAATTACATTAAAGTAAAAAAAAACTATAGGGCAAAGATATTTTAAATATTACTGTTCAAAAATTTATAATTTACTACCATCTACATTGAGAAACAAAAAGTTTTATTTACCTTTTAAGAAATCAGTCAATGCATGGATACTTGAAAATAGACACACTCTTAACCTAATCATAGACAAGGTATAAACTAAAGTAATCCTTAAGAAATTTTTTAATTTTTAATAAGTTGCTCACAATATGTATATTTTATTTTATAATTGAAAATTTAAATCTAGCTTTAGATACAGTCATAATTAAATCACATTTTAGATTAGATATAATAAAGCTGCATTTAAAGGTGCGCACACAAGTTTTGCAATCAAAACTTAAGCGCACATTTTTGTAGTTATTTTTCTTTTGTAAAATTTTCTCTGAATAATAAAGAATAATAAAGTTATTATATATATATATATATATATATATATATATAAATTATAAATAGTATAAATAGTCTAAAAAAACAATAGTGCACCGGGCCTTGATGCTATTCGTGTAAAAACAATCAAAGAGTCACTGATTTATATATTAAGACCATTGCAACACATTATAAATTTGATATTCCAACTAGTTTATTTTCTACAAGCATTAAAAAAAACTATTATAAAACCGTTATTTAAACAAGGCAACGCAAATGTTATCTCTAACTACCATCCGATATCTCTTATTAGTAATATTGCAAAAATAATAGAAAAATGCATTAAGAAGCGGCTTTTAGAACATATTGATAAATAATATAATATAACATCAAATTTCCAATTTGGATTTAGAGAAGGAGTGTCCACTGTCGATGCAATGTATAATGTGATAAGTTATTTATATCAAAAGCTAAATAATAATCAAAAACCACTGGCAATATTTTTAGATCTAGCAAAGGCTTTTGACACGATTTCTCATCAAAATCTACTAAAAAATCGGCAGCTACTGGAAGCGGCTGGAACCTCCCCACTCGGTGAATCTTTGAAGCCGAAAAGAGCATTAAATTGTGTGACAAAACGGCACTAAACGTAATCCGATGTCATCCAAAACCTTTTCAGATCTTTTGGGGCACTAAAAAAAAACCTCAACTTAATGAATTTACAATCATCTATGCGACTTTTTACCTACATTATCGCTCGTTGAATTAGGATATTAACAACTTTAAAATCACTTGAACGACTAAGAAAGTCGAGTTATCCTAAATACTACAGATTTGTAAAGCAACAAACTGAAAATTGATAAATTGATAATCTATAATAAATTCACCAACGAAGGTACAGAAAGCATATGATATTGATATTGTTACATCTACCTTTAAAGTTTGTGACAATCCACTAAAAGTTACAAATATACCGAAATCTTATTAACATGACATGACACCAACGTTATCGGATGACAAACGATGACAATGACAATCGTCAAAATTTACTCATTGCAATCCGATCGCTCACGGCTGTCTTTGTTAAATGAAATATTAGCATTTCAGTAATTTTACTAGATTTTAGAGGAATATTTGTAGTTTAATTCTTCGATTTGTCTGTATATATATATATATATTTAAAAACGGCACTAAACGCAATCCGCTCTACTTCTAGAGCAGTGAAGAAGCCCTCACACGTGAATTGACACGTGATGTGACGAGTTTCACGACGATCATGTCATGCGAAATGCGATCTATGCTTCATATTTGCTTTGTTTTTGATTTTGTTCACGGAAACCAAATTGAAAGGGTGGAAGTGTGATATATCTTTGAACTCAGAATTTTAACTGCTTTTCAATAGTTCCATTGTAAATTAAAAGTAATTATAAAATAAACAACTTGTTGCGTCAAAATGGCACTAAACGTAATCCGATCCCAACCAAAATCTTTTCAGTTCTTCTGGGGCACTAAAGAAACGCACATGCAATGTTTCATTCACATCCGTTCAGTAGTTTCGGCGCTATCGTGCTAACACACATATACACACACAGACATTTTTCAAAAACCACTTTTTTGGGTTTCTAGGACCTCAAAACGTAAAGATTTGATGTCATCTCAATTTTCGTTTTTGAACCAATTTTAGTAACCTCTCACAATTTCATTGTGGAGAGGTTAAAAATTAGATACATATGGTTTCAGAGGCATATGCGGTGATTTACTCAGAAACTATTTAACAAATCGGAAACAGATTGCCAGCATAGATTCGGAGAAAAGTGAAGAAAAACTAGTTACATATGGAATACCTCAAGGAACAGTTATAGGTCCAATTCAAATTTACATAAATGACATGCTTAATTTAGATATTTCAGGGGAAATCATATCTTATGCCGATGATACAGTCTTATTATTTTCCGATGTCAGCTGGGAGGAAGTTAAAATTAAAGCGGAAAAGGGACTTCACAACGTAAAAATTTGGTTAACAAGAAATATATTAACTCTAAATAAAACAAAAACAAATTTTTTAACATTTTCTTTAAATTCAGCAGGAAAACTCCATATTAATAAACTAAAATTGTATAAATGTAAGAACCTCAATCTCATTACTTGCGACAGTTGTGAAGATTATATTGAATCAACTGAAAACATCAAATACTTTTTTTTTTTTTATACATTTATTTAACGTCGGTCTATTTCCGCTACTGAGGCCTAACACCGACGCCTGTAGACGAGCTACCCCCAACCAGGAATTTTGCCGAACCTCTTCCCTTAAGAAGAGTAGGGATCTTTTACTTGCCTAACATTTAATAGACAAGGGACCGACGGCTTTACATCCCCTCCGAAGGATGGTATATCTCCTATACAACCCTCGCCTAAGATTGTATAGCTTCCGCGCATACACTGATATACAAGCCGCTGGAAGATGTGTGAGGCGAGAACGCGGTTTCCGTTGGAATGGTCACCCATCCAAGTACTAACCGCGCCTGTCGTTGCTTTACATCGCCCGCCCGCCCCTCATCAAATACTTAGGCTTATATATTGATCAGTTTTTGAAATGGGATAAACACGTGGAAATATTAACAGGAAAAATTCGAAAGTTAGTATATAAATTTTATCAGCTTAGACAATACATGGATTTACATACTCTCATAAATATTTATAAAGCCTTAGTAGAGTCTATAATTAAGTATGGTTTAATAATTTGGGACGGGGCATATGACAGTACTCTAAATACCCATAAAATAATTCAAAGATATATTTTAAACATTATTTTGAACAAACCTAGATATTATTCAACACAATAATTATTTGAAAATATTAAAGTATTGGATATTGACAGTTTAAATGTTTAACTGTACGCTGGTACACCCTGTTCTGAAGAATTGAAGAATAATGTATGTAAACATAATATTTTTAGTCGCAAACTCCTCTATAAATCCTTATTTTACTATAAGGAACCTAACCAGACTGCAACCAACAGCTACTCTCCGGGCTATGTGCCCCGCCGAGCGCTGAATTACAAGTTACAAGCCTGGCGCGTTAAGTGTAATAATTGCATATTACCATCAAAACGCTAATGCTTCGATTGCAACAAACACCAGCCGAAAGACTGATCCTACTTAAAGGAGCACCCTTGCCAGTCGTCACACACTACTTGCAAATTAAATAGAAACAACTAGAAAATTAATGGGCTGCAGCGGCGGCAGGTTTAACTCTCTTGGCCTTGTCCACCGCAGTCTCCTTCTTTGTGCCCTTCTTTGGAGCCTCTGGAGTTGATTCTCCTTCTGTAAGCCATAATTCAATATGGCAGGGGGGCGACATATATGAATTAATCCTACCATGAGCACGGTATGTACGACGCCTCAAACATGCAGCTCTGTTCACTTGAATGTGTTCCACAACAAGTCTGTCAACATCGAGACCACTGTAATCTGCATTACTTTCAGCATTTCTCAGCAACTGAAGCAAAAATTCAGCAGATTTCTTCGGCCACCGACCCTGTGTTGTGCCGAACTGTTTGGCTTGAGCACAACGTCCTACACCTCCATTAAAACGTCTGAAAGGTATACACTCTTTCATTGCAGTTACATTTTTAAGATAGGCTACTGCTCTTTTCAGCGGCATTTTTCTTATAGCATTTGCTGTTTCGCAGGTATTCTTAAAATGAACTCGTAAATTTGAGCCACGAGCCTTGCATGATTTTGCAGCATTATCGGGTTCCCGAGCGTATCGTCCCATTTTCGAAGCCTACGAAAGAATTTGTAAAAAAAAAAACACAGGGTCGGTGGCCGAAGAAATCTGCTGAATTTTTGCTTCAGTTGCTGAGAAATGCTGAAAGTAATGCAGATTACAGTGGTCTCGATGTTGACAGACTTGTTGTGGAACACATTCAAGTGAACAGAGCTGCATGTTTGAGGCGTCGTACATACCGTGCTCATGGTAGGATTAATTCATATATGTCGCCCCCCTGCCATATTGAATTATGGCTTACAGAAGGAGAATCAACTCCAGAGGCTCCAAAGAAGGGCACAAAGAAGGAGACTGCGGTGGACAAGGCCAAGAGAGTTAAACCTGCCGCCGCTGCAGCCCATTAATTTTCTAGTTGTTTCTATTTAATTTGCAAGTAGTGTGTGACGACTGGCAAGGGTGCTCCTTTAAGTAGGATCAGTCTTTCGGCTGGTGTTTGTTGCAATCGAAGCATTAGCGTTTTGATGGTAATATGCAATTATTACACTTAACGCGCCAGGCTTGTAACTTGTAATTCAGCGCTCGGCGGGGCACATAGCCCGGAGAGTAGCTGTTGGCTGCAGTCTGGTTAGGTTCCTTATAGTAAAATAAGGATTTATAGAGGAGTTTGCGACTAAAAATATTATGTTTAATATTCCGCCCTTTAAAAGCACATTTGATCTAGAATAATGTATGTACCTTTAATATTCCTAAAGTCTCAGCGTTTGAATTTTTAATTTTTTTTTATTATAGATTAGGTGTTTTTTAGATAGTCGATAATATTAAAATAAAAACTATTTAGATTTTCTATATCTGCTCGTTTGTTTATACTGTTAGGATTCTTCTTAATACAAATCATTACATTGAACATTCTCTTCTTGTACATTAAAAAATGCAAAATGGTGGCCATTTTCTATAAAGGACTCAATCAGTTATGTTCGATTTTTTTTGGTATGGAAATTTTTGCAGTCAATTACCTGTTCAGATATTCGTTTATTAAAATATCCGCCGGTGGTGCCTATGTATACACCATTACATTCTGAACACGGAATTCCGTATACGATATTAATCTTTAAGTGTTTTATCTCTTAATCTAGTAAAAAAGAATTATATTAGTGTTTTCACTTGCGTATGCAATGGTTGAACTACTTTTTGTAAGAATTCGATTAAGTTTCTTTGAAAAAATTCGGACATAAAGAATTTTGTAATAATGTTTATTGTTTTCTTTATTATTAGATTTGTTCTGTTTGTTATTATTTAGAATTTTGTTTATTAAACTTAGTGAAACTTATTTATGTGTAGGAATGTTTTTAGTAATGTTCTATTTTCTTATGTCCGAAATCTTTCAGAGAGGCTTAATCGAACTCTTGGTCGAATCGAATAATTAAACAGAAAAACTTATAAGGCTCCACATGTTGCCCATTTTGATAGATACACATCTCCATGCGTCTTTGAAATGAAGTTTTTACTGCTTTAAAATTGGCGGTGTGAGTGTACAAGTCATGAAAGAAATTGTCTTGGCTTCCCCACTACGTATATATTAATATTCTTCTGCTTACTTTCTTGTTTTGACCCAGTCACTGTTTTGGAGTTTTAAAAACTATTTTCGGGTCAGTGTCATTAAAGGTTCCAAGTTCCACTTAAAACAGAAGTTATAAAATAATAACTCCATAATTACTTCATGCAACTTTGTTAATTTATTCATCAAAATTTGAAAATATACGTAAATTAAGCAGGACTGACAGCAATTTACAGAATTCACCTCGTCCCAAAACAATTCAACTATAAATAACATTAACACGCATTTTCATTACTACAAATCAGCTGGACTGTTCTCATGAATTAAAGCTTCCGTGTTGAATGTGCGTCGGAAAAATTATCGATAGCGTTGTACCGCACTATATTGCTATTGATAATATCCTGAAAATGAGATTAATACTAATTTGTCCGAAGCAAATTGTATTTTGATTGGACTATTAAGGGAGTTTGAAAGATGACTCAGCATAAATATGGGAACTGCAATGTGGTTTTAAGCTAGGGTGAGAGTCCGTTGATCAAATATTTGGCTTTTCAACAAGTAACTTGAGCAATGGAGGTGGCAGAGAAAGTTCACTCTGTTTCTACAGACAATGTTACGAGGTTATAATGTTAATGTATGTGCATTTTGAATTCATTAAAATGATTATCTTTTGACGTTCTAAGAACTAATTAAAATTCTTGGATTTTGCTCATATAATCTTTATCAACTATCGGGGAAAATAAATCTTTTGTAACTGTTCCCGGGATAATATGTTCTCCGTAGATTTCGTTTAATAATAATAATAATAATAACTTTATTGATTAATTTGCCATTAACAGAAAGGATAGAATAGGTCAAAATCTTAAGTAATATAAAGAGTACATACAGTAAACACAATCACTGAGTTAATTAAAACGACGAATCACAATTACAAAAATCGCTGAATAAAATTTATAACATAATACAAAGAGACATTATTGCACAATCTTGCTGTCAATAACCTCATTCAATAAATGTGCGGAAGTAAAGTATATACGACCGGAATTGAAACCGTATAAAAACTAAAAGCCGGCAAAAACAGTCGGTATCTCTTTATTGTACATGGGCGGAGGTAAATAGAAATGATTATCATAATAAAATGTTAAAATTGTATTCATTTTTATTATTTTTTGTTTATTAGGTTCATTTCGCCAATAACATACAGGGTGTTGCATCATGAGAGGGACATAGCTTAATAGGAGGTAGAGAACGTCAGTGGTAACCGGAACCTCCCATAGAAATGTCTCATTGGGCCTTCATTACGAAGTTACAGGGTGTTAAATAATTTTTGGCCAAACCTGTTTTTTGTCATAACTTTGACAGGGAATGAAATAAGGGATTCATATTTGGTACGGCTAATGTACTAACGAGCCCCAAGAGGTACATGCATAGAAAAAAATATATCCAGGTCCGGACTCACTATAATTTATGTTTCTTCTTTGCATCAATTAAACATCACCCTGTATATATTTTTTTGAAATTTCGATACGATATTCGAAAAGAGCAAGAAAAAACAAACAAAATGGCCTATTTCATTTTTTTGTTACACCTTCGTGGTTATTTAAATACGTTTTTAAATGTGCAAGAAAATGGATTACAGAACCCTATTAAATGAGAGGCACGTGAAATAAATAGTTTTATAACTAAAATTTGCAAAAATTCTATTGAGCCTAGGTGGTCTGGGTGAATCCTAATTCCGGCACGTTTTAAAGGTCCATTTTGGTAAAAAAACTGTGGTCCTAATAAGTAATCGGGTATGAAATAACAAAATTTTTAATCAATCACAGTAGGCTTGTTCAAAGAATAAAAGTGACAGATAATTTAAACCATTTAGGCCTAAGCAACCAGTTACTTTGATCAAGAAAATCATCAACATTTTATACTTAATAAAAATTGGAAAAGAGAACAAACTAAAATATAAATAAATAAAATATTTTCCATTCAATTAACAATAAATAACAAAACAATAACTAAATGTGTTTAAAAATAAAACGTAATTGACACTAAAGTAAATTTTCAAAATGTCCTCCCCCACATTCTGTGTATTTTCTTGCGCGTTTAGAAAGGTCACCAATTGCTCGACGTATCATTTCTGGATTATTCCGTATTTCGTCGCAGGTTGTAACGATGCGCTGGATTAAATGTTGTCTACTTTCAATTTCAATGCTATAAACCTCGTTTTTTAAGTGGCCCCATAAAAAGTAATCACAAGGGTTACAATCAGGAGATCTTGGTGGCCATTCATGTGGACCCCCGCGTCCAATCCATCTATTAGGATACACATTGTTTAAGTGTTCTCTTACTTGAAGGTTAAAATGTGGTGGGACCCCATCATGCTGAAACAACATGCCTCTTATACCGATATTTTCTAACATATTCGGTAAAATGTTTTGAAGAAAATCAAAGTAAATTTCACCATTCAATCTTTCTTCAAAAAAATGTGGCCCTATCAAATGTCTATTCACAAGTCCGACCCAAACATTTACAGAAAACCTGTGTTGCGAACGGCGTTGGCGTACCGCATGTGGGTTTTCCTGTGCCCATTTATGATTATTTCGTGAATTGTTTACTCCATCCTTTGTAAATTGTGCCTCATCCGTAAATAAGGTTCTGTAAATGACTGGGCGATGGTTAGACAACCAATGACAAAATGCCAGGTGGGGGATATCGTCGCCTTGTTGAAGACGCTGTACCTGCTGGATATGATATGGATGGTAACGTTCTCTTTTTAGGGTTCTCCATACTCGCCAATGAGGAATACCAGTTGCCAAACTGATTCGTCTAGTGCTCATATTTGGGTTTTCTTGAACTACGTTTATAATATTGTTTTGTGCCTGCACACCTTGTTGTAAAACACGCTCCACAACTGCAGAAGTAGGAAACTTTCCGTGTTGCCTTGCATACTGGAACACCGTACTAAAGGTTTTATGATTAGGGCATCGACGACCAGGAAAACGCAGCCGATATTCTCTTTCCGCCGACCTACCATTTCCATTACAGAAACCATAGATGAATATTATGTCAGCATATTCCACGTTTGTAAATTTTACTGGTATAGTTAAAATATTTTCACAAGTTTTCACTAACTAAATGCGGATTATTGACACATTAAATTACTAACAAACAATTATTCAACTGTTTAGGAGATTTCTTTTTATTTTCTGTCACTTTGAACAAGCCTACTGTGATTGATTAAAAATTTTGTTATTTCATACCCGATTACTTATTAGGACCACAGTTTTTTACCAAAATGGACCTTTAAAACATGCCGGAATTAGGATTCACCCAGACCACCTAGGCTCAATAGAATTTTTGCAAATTTTAGTTATAAAACTATTTATTTCACGTGCCTCTCATTTAATAGGGTTCTGTAATCCATTTTCTTGCACATTTAACAACGTATTTAAATAACCACGAAGGTGTAACAAAAAAATGAAATAGGCCATTTTGTTTGTTTTTTCTTGCTCTTTTCGAATATCGTATCGAAATTTCAAAAAATATATACAGGGTGATGTTTTATTGATGCAAAGAAGAAACATAAATTATAGTGAGTCCGGACCTGGATATATTTTTCTTTATACATGTACCTCTTGGGGCTCGATAGTACATTAGCCGTACCAAATATGAATCCGTTATTTCATTCCCTGTCAAAGTTATGACAAAAAACAGGTTTGGCCAAAAATTATTTAACACCCTGTAACTTCGTAATGAAGGCCCAATGAGACATTTCTATGGGAGGTTCCGGTTACCACTGATGTTCTCTACCTCCTATTAAGCTATGTCCCTCTCATGATGCAACACCCTGTATTTTTGAGGTATTATATCAGTTTTAGATATAAAGTCTAAATATTTAAATTTATTGGTTTTAGTTTTAAAGTTAACCCATATTATATTGAAATATGTTATTGCTCAGCAAGGACCAACGAGAAGGTATGAACATATCTTGCCAGGAGGGGGTGGGACAGGTTAGATTAACGAGGGGCAACGATTTTAGTCAAAAATAAAATAAAAATTTAAGTTTCTTCTAAAATAAAAACGTAAGTTTCTTAAACAAAGCAAAGAATTATTATATGAAAACAAAAATAAATATTTGTATACTTATATAAAACATAAATGAAAACAAAATTAAAATATTTCTCTAGAATGAAGTAACTTAAATTAAAATTTCTTGTCAACTAAATAAAATATATTCCACGAAGTGTAACAATAAAAAGTGAATGAAAAAATTAAGAAAAGTGAAATGTTAATTGACGCGTCCGAATCTTCACTTTCTGAGGAGGAATCATTATCCAGTTGAATTAAAATCGGCGCACTTGGGGATAGCGTTGGATATCGATTTTCTTCTCCAATTACATGCCTAACGCAATTTTTCCATAAATCAGTATTATTGTCAATGTCATTTATTACTTCTCTTATATGATCAACTACTATCGCGCTTAACGTTGGAGAGTTATTACATTTTCGTAAACGTACTTTTAGTGTTCCCCAAACCATCTCGATAGGATTAAATATGCAATAGTATGGAGGCAACCGCAAAAGTGTATGACCGTGTATATTGGATAAGTTATCAATAACATATTCCTTTTTGAAATTCTGTTCTTTTATTCTTTTCAGTAATTCGCGTTTTATTGGAACTTTTACAGGAATTTCCATATTTTTTTCTCATGAATTTTAAAATGTCTTCCTTTTTTGTGCTGTTATTTGGTATTTTATTTAATATACGCGAGTAATAAGAAGCATTATCTAATACAATTACCGAATTTGGCGGAATATTTGGTAGAAGCTGTTGAGAAAACCATTTTTCGAATAGATTGGCTGTCATGTCTTCGTGATAGTCTGCAGAAGACTGCGATATTTTTTGGCCGACAAGAGCAACGCACTGGGTACAAACTCATTTTCACTTCCCGTATGAAGTATGATAACGCGTTTTCGTCTAGAACACGGAGTATTTAAAACGTAATTGTGCGAACTATCTACCCAACCATACTGAACAACATCATGCGTGTCAAACCACGTCTCGTCTAGATACACTATATGCCTGTTTAGTTTACGATATTCTCTAATTTTTTCCAAATAATCTACTCGAAGTGAAACTATACGTCGCGATTCCATAATTACCATACGACTGTCAAGTTTTTTATGTTTAAAACCGCATTCTAATAAGACATTTCGTAGTGTATCTAAAGACCTATAATTATAATCAGGATAATCGCACAATTTTTCTTGAATAATTTTTAACGTAGGAACTATATTTTCTTCATACATATTATAAATTATACGCCGTATTACATCTCTAGTGGCATCATCAATATTTTTTAATTTCGTATTTTTCCGTTTCCTCTGCGCTGTGATCTATAACATCGTCTTCTTGAATTACGCGATAAATTGTTGATTTTGATATTTTAGTCGCCGTATTATTTCTTTCTCACATTGTTCAGGATTTTCGCTTTTCAAACATTCATGTATATTTAAAATAATAGGTTGACTTTGTACGTGTAAATCTTGGTTTTTAAACTCTAAATTTATTTCGGCTTTTTCGACAATAACCGGTTCAACTATTTCGGGATTTTCGGGCGTTATTATATTATCCTCTGTTTCAAATGGTCTCCAGAAAGCCATGGTAAATTAGTAAATAATTAAAATATTTTAGGTACCTTTATACAGTAGTAAATATTTATAAATATGAACAGTAACTAACTAAACTCCTACGCTTGATATTATAATAGGTATTTATGCACTGCACTGGCACATAGACAGCACGTTGTTAGACTTCCACGTTGACTAATAAGGAACGATTTACGAGTTTTTTTGTGCTAGTAGGCCTGTCCGTTTTATTACCTTTAAACCAGTGCAGTCGTAGATGGTTCATTCAGGCTGATTACATTGCCAGTCTCGGGCTCGCCTGTACAGTTTCAACTACCGTTCGAATCTCGATACCATTGCCAAATATATAGGATAAAATATCAAGCAGCCGTATTACTATAGCCTCAAAATTTATGAGTCACACAAATATTCACGCAAGCTATAGTAGCACTTTTCAAGTAATAATTTTTTTACATTATACTTAAAAGCTTGTATGGAGTTTTTCACTCGAATTGATTGAGGTAGATTATTAAATAATTTTGGGCCCATATAATGAGGCGATCTTTCAAACAGAGTTGTTTTATGCTGAGGGAGCTTGATCAAAGAGCCACAGCGAGTGGGATACTTGTGTGTCATGATTTTTTATAAATTTCACATGGTTTTCTTTTACATATGTTACGGATTTTAAAATAAATATACACGGTACAGTTAAGATGGAATATTTTATAAAGTAAGGTTTACAAGATTCTTGGCATTTTAAATTGAATATATCAGTCTGATTTTTGATTAGCAACTATTCGATGCGCATTAACGGAGCAGCCCCATAATTGAATAGTATAGCTAATATGGCTATAGCCTAGGGCATAATAAGTATTCATTAAGGATTTTCTTTCAAGGCACTTTTTTAAATTGAAAATGGCAAAGTAACAGCTATTTAATTTTGCTGCCCAGTTTAATTACTCATCAAGATAAGTACCCAAGTATTTCAATGTTTTGCAAAATTCTATTTTTACATCATCCACTACTAGATTTATATTTGACTCAAGTTGCTTTTTATTGTAAAAATTTATACAAACTGTGTTCTCAGCATTTAAAATAAGTCGATTTTTTATTGACCATTGATTAAATTGTTTAACTATTGTTTTGAGTTGGGTTTTGACGGTATGGGGTTCGAAGCAAGACACAATTAAACTGGTACCATCAGCATGCATTATAATTTTACAGTATTCTGGCATATAATTTGGTAGATCATTGGCAAACAGAAGAAAAGGGAGAGGTCCAAGGACAGACAGATTTGTTTGATAAACACTCAATATTAGTTGTCAATGGTTTTAATATTTAACTATCAAGAAATAATCAAATAGAATTTACGCAACTAATAAATGATGTGACTTTTTACAGTACGCTGACTGAACATAATGCTAATTGTGCCGTGATTAGCAAATATCCTAATAAGTGTTATAGGGAAAAATTAAAAGTTGAATATTATGACAGCCAAATTGTAACGCCTGACGAATAAATCCAAAACAATGTGCAGAATTATAAATAATCTTCAAAAAATAAAAATTAAAAAATAGTAAAATTGTTATATTTAATGCGAGGAGTAAACCGTTAGGCCTAATTTTTGCACCTGATTTCCCTTTTTGGAGAAATCTTGTATGATTTCCCCTGATTTCTCCTGATTTTCCCCTGATTTCCTCTAATTTCTTCTCATTTCCTTCGATTTTTTCTACATTAATACCGGACTTTAAAGTTACATTCTATGACAATCATTCATTTGATTCATTATGACTTTTTTTTCAATGTCAAAAATTAACAAATTTAATTAACGGTTCTTTTAATTGAAATATTAACTACACCACTGAATTCAGTAACCTCTAAAATGGGCAAATCCCAATCAGATATTACTAATTGACGAATTTTTGTATGTTTTTTAACACAAAACAGAAGAAAAATTATGGATTTTTTGCATTTCTCTTGGGACACGTTATATAAAGTAATGGCTTACATTCATTTATTAAATCTGCCAATATTCAATATTTTTTAATGAAACTTGGAATTTACCCATTTGAGCTTACTGAGTCTAGCGTTCCAATTAGAATTTCAACAAAAAGAATCGCTAATCAAGTTTGTTAATTTTTGACATTGAAAAAATCATAATAGGCCTTAAAAATTGAATCTTATCTAAATTTTCGTCAGAAGGTAAAGGTATTGATGATATATTAAAAAACCGGACAAGTAAATGTAGTACATGCATCAACTAAGGGTTCCGTAGTGCTGCTATTGAAAGCTGATAATTGTGTATATCTAAAAAACTTGTTAACATATCTTCTCGAGTATCTTGTTTAAGATAATTTTCGTTGAAAGTATTTATAAAGTGCTACTATCTTCATTTTTTTTCAGATTTATTAATCACAAGGTTGAAAAGTTAAAGGGGACACACACACACACACATTATTAACGAATTTAGGAGCTTATATGTCGCGAAATAATCATCTAAGAAAAAGTCACTTAACAACTTTTATTGCATTTTTAAAGACCTGGTTGACGATACCCCACACAATGGGGTGCGCCAAAATTAAAAATTTCATCCCGCAGTTCTATACATGGAAAGCTAATCCTAAATTATTTTTTTGTAATTTCATTACACAGTTATATGGCGGTTCACATAAGACACTTGCCTGTAACATTTCATCAGAATCGATGGAAAGATAGCGGAGTTATAAGGCTGTAACATACGGACGGACGGACATGACGAAATTATAAAGGTTCCGTTTTTTGCGATTTGACTACAGAACCTTAAAAAAAACATAAAAATTTATATACCATTACTCTTAAATTTTCCAAGTATCCATATATTGCTAAGAATTTTGTCGATTTTTGGAGTCTGAAAACTGTTCGGCACTGCACTATTATAATTATGTTATTTGATGACTTTATTAAGATGATTAAACTTACCTAAAGAGGTGATAAGTGCTCAGTCATTAAAATCAGGATTGACATCACCGGTAACAGTTAATTCCGTTTATTTTTCTCTCTCCAACGATATAAAACATGTCACAAAAATTTTAACTGATAGTGTTAATATTTAATATTTTACGAAAACCACAATTCACATCATTGAATAGTAAATATTCACTTTAAATTATAATTCAGTAATTACTTATTACAATTTAATACAAACAAACAAATATCTCATAAATAAAAATACAAGTACAAAACGAAAAACTATGTATAACGGTACTACCTACTACCATACTGAAAAGAAAATGTGTGTATTATTTTTTCTAATTACAAATGCTCAAATTGTGCACCATGCATTCTAATACACAAACGTGCTCTACGAGATACCTCACGCATTACATTTTGGAGCATTTCAGGAGTAACTACCTCACATGCGTTTCTAACTCTGGTTTTGATGTCCTCAATATTTTCAGAGGCAGTTGGAAATACCTTGTCTTTAATGTAACCCCAGATGAAAAAATCCAAGGGAGTAATATCTGGTGATCGAGCTGGCCATAGAATGGGTCCATAGGTGCCTATCCAGCTATCTGGCATAACTTGATTTAAATAATTTGTACATATTACAGCAGTGTGAGGTGGAGCCCCATCTTGTTGAAAATATGAATAATTTAATTTTTCTGTCACTGTCAGTTCATAAAGAAAATTTGTTTTGCAGGAAATTAAGGTATCTACGAGAGGTTAATCTGCCATCATAAGAATAGGGTCCAATTATTTTAGTCCCTAAAAGACCCACCCAAACATTCGTAGAAAATCTGTCTTGGAAAGCAGTATCTCTGCACCAATGTGTATTTTCTTGTGTCCACTTACAATGCATATTTCTATTGAAAAATCCATTATTAGAAAAAATTTATTCGTCCGACCAAAGAATTTTGCTACATATCAGCGGGTCATTCCTTTTTTTATTTAACAACCAACTACAAAATCTTACTCTCCTCGGTTTATCTCCCTCATTTAAATGTTGAAATTTCCTCGTTTTGTAGCATCGAAACTCGTTTTCTTTTTTAAATATTTTTCTCGCACTGTCTTTTTTTATGCGGCAGTTTCTCTGAATTTGTCCCAAATAGTTTTCTTCATTTTGGTTAACATAATTCAATACTCTGTTCACTTTTCTAACATTATCCACAACATTTTGAACTGACTTCCTGAACATAGCTCGATTTGGCTGCGGAACATCTGGAAATCTATTTCCGGAAACCGTGACTGCCATATCAGCATCAACATTGCACTGACAATAAATACCAATCATATCGAATTTGTTCGTATCGTATCGAATTTGTTATATAGTTGTACACCATAATTACTGATATAAAACTTGTCTCAGAACTCGACAACACAACATATAACAGTGACAATCTATCAAATTTGTTAATAACTGTATACATTGTTTTTCGCTAATCATGGCATAGCTGGTTTTTACGATTCAATGATATGAATCGTTGTTTTTGTAAAATATTAAATATTGATACCATCAGTTAAAATTTTTGTGACATGTTTTATATCGTTGGAAAGAGAAAAAATATACGGAATTAATGGTGTCATCGCCTACTTTGAGATTTGTTCTTTTCAATTTCATGCAACATATTAGGAAACTGCGTTTCCTAATATGTTGCAGGTCTAAGTATTTGAAATTTTCTGATGCTACATTTGTTTGAAGATTTTAGATATATGTTTATATTGACTGTCTAAAAGTCTTGCGCTTCAAAGAATGTATATAAAAACATTACAAATCAATTTCCGAAACTAAAAGCACCCATGACATGATAAAGAAATAAATATTAAAACGTGTATTAGTTCTAAATGATATATAATTAAAATTATTCAGTATATACACCACATGATGACCGAAATCGTTTTAGGCAAGTAAACTGACAACATTGCATCTGTCTTCGATAGCTCGTAGTCGTCTTTTATCGCACTGATCAAAACTATAATTTGACAAATTTTGTTATTAGATTATTATAAATTTTACTTAAATTATCCGTGTCGATTTTTTATTTATGATGTTATATTTGTTAATTAGTATCATTCCATTTATTAATCTTTTCTTACAATTTTGTTCTTTGTCAAAAATCTTTACGTCACCAAATAGCAAATCGTGGTTTGACTCGAATTGATGCCCTTTTCTTTTTTATTACTATGTATTTCATTACACGAGTATGTATGTTTTTTTATTCTATTTTTTAACAGTTGTTTCGTTTGTCCGATGTATACTACACCACAATTACAGGGTATTTCATATTTATCAATTGGTTACGTCTGGTTTAATTCTTTTTGGTAACGGTAAAACAGATACCTTCCAATCAGCTGTATCAATAAAACAATAATAATAATAAATACGTCATATACTTAACTGCTAATAGTCCGTATTTAAAATTAACACTCTTTGTGATTATACATTCGACTGGAAGTTATTCTTTAATTTTGTCGACGAATGTAGACCCTTCAAGAATTTCATCAACGCTTTTAGAAGATTTATAACTGTAATAAAGTTTACTCTCATTATTTTGCAAGAATGATAAGGGTCATCCTTGATTCCGAAGACTTACATATTTACATGAAATTAACTTTATAACAATACATTCAGCAAACTTTTGTATTATGTATAGTTCTAGGTAACATCTTAAAATTGATATTTTATCCTCGAAATATACCACTAGGATAAAAAAATTTAATTCGGAAAACCGTAATTGAAACAAACTATATTTTGCTCCCCGTTAGACAATAAAAAATGAAACAACCTAAAAGATATGCGAGTGATTTACTCCTCAACTCACCCGATGTGTTTAAAAGCCTGTCTTAAGAAAACATTATAACTCGACGTGCACGTGTTAACCGGTTGAACGTCGAGACGCTCAGCGTCTCTATGCAGCGTCCGCGTTTCGACGCCGGACTGAAGCTTTTCTCACGTGCATAAGCGGAGTATCAGGAATTCTTGGCTGTGCGCACTCGTAGGAGCAGCCAGTAGGAATGTGGAATGATACAGTTTCAACGAAAAAAGCCCAAAAGGACGAAAACTTTTTTGCCAGTAATTATTCATTGTTGACTCGTAATTAACCTGATTTATGGCCGTGTTATTACTTGAATTTTATTTTAGATCGGCGTCAGGAGTTAATTTAATAATAAAACTGTTGTTATTCATTTTATATGTCTTGTTGATTATGGAGGTCGGTTGATTTTTTATCCTTTTAGAAACTAAATAGAAAAGTCTAGATAGTAATTTTATAAGATTTTATAGCTCCCCATTTTCTAACTTTGTCTGATATACGTTAGCAAGTACAAACATTAGAAACCCATGTTTAATAGATTTTCATTTGTAAGATGTTACAAACTATTTCTTCCACTCTAACATGTAAATCTTATTTACCTGAATAGAAACAACTTCTCTGTGAGAAATGAAAGATATTTTGATCAAATATAACACCCAAATCCTCAGCAGTTAGTCTGATTACAAGTTGGCCATTAATTTGACAGTCAGGCTGAAATGATTTGGTCTAGTTTTGTTCAATTTCCGCGGCATACCTACTACTGGGTGTTTAAAAAATGTTGCCATTTGAAAAAGTTGTCTTAATTACAAATTAGTTATTTCGGAAATTTTGGTGGGTCGTAGGTACTAAACCAAATCTAAAAATCTCACGTTTATATTTTTCTCTTATCGTTTTGATCCATTCAATTGATTTGAGTGCATTCACTGCACTCCAGATGCAAACATAAGAGTAATCCTAAAAATCAGGTAGTCTCAGAAATGTTTTTAAAATTATGCAATCATACTTGAACAAAATCCGTAAACTTATCATGGGTTTTAAAAATAAGTCAACTTACGAAGATCCGAAAAAAATAGGAGCGATATTGGGGTTTCATAGGGTAGTGTCTTTGGGCCTTTGCTGTTTATAATTTATATAAATGACCTAAGCAAAATGTCAAATAAGAATATTTTTATTAGTTTATTTACTGATGACATCTTATTATCGGTCTCAGGAACTGATCATGCAGAAATAACCAATACAATGAACAACAAGCTTAACATGTTGTATAAATGGTTATGTAATAATAAATTAAAGATAAGTGCAAATAAACTAAATGTATGGTTCTAGGTTCAAAACAAAATTGTCATAAATACTTAAACATTTATATTAAAGACACAAAAATCAACTTTGCTCAGAAATCAAGTATTTAGGAGTAATATTAGATCAACAATTAATTCTCTGTAAACATGTTGACTTTGTGTGCAAAAAAATCGAAAAGAGAAGAGGATTTTTCTATCGAATATCAGTAACCTGTCACAGTGGTGTAATGGCCCAGTAAAATGGAAAAAATTTGATGAAATAATTCAGAGCGAGCTGAAATTTTGGGAATAGGCTTATTTTGTGGTACTTTTTGGCAGGTTAAAAGTCCTCACCCGTAGGCGCCGGCGGAGGGGAGGGGGCAAGAAGATAGTTAAAAAAAATTGGTTTCTCGCAAAAAACTTGGAAAGTATCAATTTTACTGTAAAATACGTACACATAGAAATTATAGGTAATAAAAATCCGCATAATTTAGTTTTTATTTAACTTCGTACGACCTATTGGAGCCGAGATAAATTTTTTTGAAATTTTGACAGTTTTGCGACGCAACGGAAATGTGCGCGTTTTTCGCTAAAATCTCGAAAATTGTCGTTCGGATCACAAAATGTTTCAAATGAAAGTTGTAAAGAATTCGATTACAAACAATTTCCTTTTATTTTTCATTTCCATTCGATCAATATGGGCAGACATATGAATTTTTAAACATCTTTATAGTGCGCTATCAGAACACTTGTTTCATGATGAAATCGACAAAAACTCGAAAGCGATAGATCGTACGCATATAGTGTATCTAATGAAAGTTAAATAGAATCAAATTTTGAATATGTTGGTGTATGTACAAAATGGTTTTGATAACGAGTGAGTGGAGATAAAAGGGAAAAACATGAAAAATTGTCATTTTCAAGTGCATTTTGACAAATAGCTATTTTTTGATTAGCTTTAGGCAATAATGACACTAAAGGTTTTTGAAGAGAATTACATTATCTGTAAAATGAGCTGAAGTGATCTTCATAAGATGAATGGTTCACGAGTTACAGCTGTTTAAAGTTATTACCAAAAATTTATTTTTATTATAAATTCAAATTTTGCTGCAAGAACTGTGCATGACAATTTTTTAAAAATTGGTTTTGACCTATCTTTATTAATTTATATACATATGAAAGTAATGCAATAGGACAAGTCGTTCTCAAGATATATTTTATTTTAAAAAAGGTTCTTGAAAACTGTTTTTGTTCAGAAAAATTGCACGAATATTTTGTTATAATTTCTTTTTTTGAATATATCATCGTTTCCTTTAACTTTACGACAAAATTTCATAAGACCTGAATGAAAGCTTACAAAATTTTATACAAAAAACACGTTTTCGTGTATGATTTTCAATGAGTAGCGATAAGGAACTGACGATTGAAAATGGGGTTGATTTTTTAATAGGCAATTTTCGTCATGTTTTAGGTACAAAAAAGTACATTTAATAATATTTTTCCACATTTTGAAGTACCAGAAGTTATTCTGTGGGAATTTCTGAGTCGTTTCACACTGGGCCCATATTTTTAGGACGTGTAGTACTATTCACACACACACAGAAGAAAGATCCGTTGGCATGTGACGCAGCGGAGGTCCAGGCGACCGTTGTACGATGTGACTCAGTCGTACTCTGCATTTTCGTATGCGTAAAAATAGAAAATGAAGAAGGAGAAGAACAAAAAGATGGCAAATTGTAATACATCATATCTGTACTTTCAATGTCATTAAATGAATTTAATTTTTAATAACTTTTTACAAAGTTTAATATAATATCATCCATACCTTTAAATTTGATTCGCCATATAATGTATCCTCTATTTTTAATTTAAAAATTATGCGTTCACATTCGGATTCAGTGACTGAGAAAACGTCTGAGTTACAATTGTCAAACGAACGGAAAGTTTCAAACATATTGTTACACAAAGGATTAAATTAATAACATTTTAACAACTTGTTAATGCCTTTTCATATTTTTATCTATCCTTTATTCTATATCTGTTGCATACTATCCATTTTCCGTTATTATTAATTTTCACCGGTATAACTCATTTAAGTGACACTGATTGCACATTCCAAAATTTCATAACTCTGACAATATTGATCGAATGGAAATGAAAAATAAAGGAAATTGTTCGTAATTATTTCTGCACAATTTTCATTTGAAACATTTTTCGATCAGAATAATCGAGATTTTAGCGAAAATCTCGCGCGTTTGCGTTGCGCCGCAAAACTGTCAAAATTTCAAAAAATCTATCTCAGTTCCAACAGGTCGTACCTACCTATAATTCTCATGTGTACATATTTAACAGTAAAATTGATGCTTTCCCAGTTTTTTGCAAAAAAACATTTTTTTACCTATTTCTCTACCTCCCCCCTCCCCTCCGCCATTGTCTACGGATGAGGACTTTTGATATGTTAAAAAGCACCACAAAAGAAGCCCGTTCCCAAGGTTTTAGCCCGCTCTGAATTATTTCATCCAAATCGACAAATTTCGTCCCATTTTATTGGGTTACAAGTTATTAGTACGGTCGTGAGCAAAATAAAAATAGGACAAGTCTTATAACGGTATTTTGCTAAAATCTAGTTGTGTACATCTCACTTTAATTTTTGTGAAATTGTCAGTTAGCTCTCATAATTTATTGCAAGTGCACAAAAAACTAATATGCCTCATATCAGCGATTTAGTTAAATCTGGAGTTATTGCTAGAAGATGGATGGTCAATGAGACCAATTGCACTGCGTTATAATATTGACAAAAATTCGGTGTGTAACATTTTAAAAAATGGAGAATATACGGTACGATTAGTAGAAATCCTGGATCAGGGCGACGAAGGATATCAATTCAACAAGATTTGCAATTTGTAAATGCTTTAGTAGAAAATCCATTTTACTCAGTTATTCAGGCTACTGAAGAAACGAATTTTCCTGGATCGAGTAGTACTGGTCGCCAGTGAGTAAGAGAACAGGAGCTACGCTGTCATGCAGCAGCACAGAAATACTTACTTAAAGCTGAACATAAAGAAGCTCGAGTAGGATTTGCGCTTGAATTTTTAGCGCATGATATAAATTTTTGGAACAATGTAATCTTTACAGACGAAAAAACTTTGAAGTCAACACACAGCGATCGTATTCGTGTATACCGCCCTCCGAATACTCGATTCGATGAGAAATATATATCTAACAATGATAAAAGTGGTAGATTTTCCGTCAATATGTGGCTTGGATATCGGCACGTGGTCCTGGTGTTTTGTGGCATTTTGAGGAACGATTTAATAGTGAAACGTATATTAGGATTATAGATAATATTATGCTCTCTTCTGTGTCACAATTACTTCCTAATAATGAGTTCATATTTCAACAAGACTATTATTCCGTTCATACTGCTCATACCGTAACTAACTGGTTTCAAGATAACAACATCAATGTTCTTAACTGGCCCAGTCATAGTCCAGATCTGAACACTGTGGAAGAAGTATGGGGACTACTCGTAAGAAGTATCCAAAAACGAAATGTGAGACCACGGAATGCCGAAGAATTACTGAAAATAGTAAATAATGCATAGGAAAATATTATTACTAATGATTATTATATAAGGTTATTTAATTTTATGCCAAACAGACTTATAGAAGTTATAAATAGAAATGGTGCAATAACGAAATATTAATAGTCAGTTTCTTGTTAAGTAGGATATACTTTGTCCTTTGATCCAGGATTTCTACTAATCGTACCATTTATTCTCCACTTCCTTAAAATGTTACACGCCAAATTTTTGTTAATGTTATAACGCAGTGCAATTTGTCTCATTAACCATCCATCATTTACTGTAGCAATAACTACAGCATTAAAATAAAAAATAAATTAAAAGCGATATCTATTTTATTTCGGCTACTCATTACATATTCAAATAGAGAATAGAGAATTTACATTAGAAAAAAAAGTTGTCCCATTTTTTTCTGCTTACGGCAGTACATAATACCATAATTCATCATCATATTGCCAATTGTGCGTCACTTTTGATATCTTGTAATAAAAAATCTATGGGAATAATTCTTGGATGCAGTAAATATACACCAATAGACTAGAATATGTTGGCTGAGTTACAATAGCTATCGATAGAAGACATTACAAATTTAAATATAGTTTTTATTTACAAAATCAAAGATAAAATATTGTTGCAAAATCTGCAAAACTTTCTAGTGCCAACGTCAGAAGTCTATTTATAGGATATAAGGTCTAAAGATAATTTTACCACTGATTTTGTAAGAGCCAGTAATTTACAAAAAAAATTTTGTTTGGAGATTAAATCTGTTCCAAATTTAAAATTATTTCAAAGGAAATTTAACAAACTGCATCTAACGTAATATTCCTTACTCTAACACTATTTCAGAAAGTACACATTCCACAACTAAAAATTATGTTGGAATATGTGTCATTCCACCACACTATGCTAGAATGCTATTTCAGCACACTGTGTTGGAATAAAACTATTGTCATTCTAACACACTCTGTTGGAATAAGACATTGTATAAATAAGTAATTTTTTTTGTATAATCTCTAAAATCTTGTTAACGAAAGTATTTCGCCCGTGTAGAATATGGGCCATTCCACAATTTGTTGTCTACTCTTAATATTTTTTATTAACGGTGCAATGAATATCCTGACCACTGATATGATAATAATAATAATAATAATAATAATAATTTATTCATACTTAGGCCATTTTACAATGGATGTACATGTCAATAAAAAAGTATTAAATAACATGATAGAAAGTTTGTTTGGTTTAGCCGGGCTAAACATCGTAATAATAATTAGCCGATAGCCGAGTGGGTTAAGGCGCGAGGTGGCAATCGCGATTAATCTCACACGGACATCGCACCACCGGGTTCGAATCCTGGCTCCGGTACTGGCACTGTCGGAGGAAATGGTTGTATGTCCGCGTTTTTTCAATGTGTAACCCCCTTCCGCACAAGCCCTGGCTTCTGGAATTGGGGGTTGTCTAATTTCTGTGGTGTTATTATATATAAATATAACAAACTAATACAGTAAGTAAATACAAACAAACATTTACACATAGATTCACATACCTATACATACACATAAATATATACATACATACATATATATACATATACATAAATAAATAATATATAAGACAAGATATAAACATTTGTCACTCTAGAGTATCATTCATATATTCAGTAATGCTGTAAAAACATTTGTTAACAAGAAGATTTTTCAGTATGTTTTTAAATGAATTATAATTTTCCCTTTTATAGTGTTCCGGAAGCTTATTAAACAATTTTACTCCTGCATATGATGGTGAATGTTCATACTTAGACGTATTATGGTTTACCGTACTCAATTCATTCCTTTTTCTCGTGTTATAATTGTGATATTTACAATTTGTTTCAAGCAAACTAATATTTTTCTTTATAAACAGTAATGATTTAAAAATATATATGCAAGGGAGCGTCATAATTTTATTGTCAGTAAAAACAGATTTACATGATTCTGTATTCTTCATGTTGAATATTAATCTTAATATCTTTTTTTGCATTATAAAGATTCTTATACTTTCGGGGGCATTTCCCCAAAGCACAATATTATATGAAAGATGGCTGTAAACCAGGGAATAATACACATTTAACAGATAATGTATAGAAAGCACATCTTTCAACTATAGAATAGCATAAAATGATCTGCTAAATCGTTTTGCTGACGTGGCTTATATGGGCTGACCAGGTAAGATTATCATTTAAGAAGACCCCTAAAAATTTTGTTATTGAACTCTCATTTAATCTAATATTGTTGACAACAATTTCATCGATGGGGTGTTTCTTTTTGTTATAAAAATTCAGGCATACAGTTTTATCTACATTTAAAATGAGATTATTTTTCTTACACCAACTCTGAAAATCATATATAACTCTAATTATAGATTTATTTAAATCCTCAGCAGTCAGTGCTGATACCGCCACTGTGGTGTCATCTGCAAACATTGTAACACATGTAGATGTAAGAAAATTTGGCAACTCGTTGACGTACAGAATAAATAATAATGGGCCCAGCACTGACCCCTGAGGTACACCTCTATGTATACTAAAGCAATTTGAAGTATTATCTTGTACTTTAACACATATTTTTCTATCTTCAAGATAGGACATTATCCATGATAAAATGCACCCTCTTACTCCTAAGGTATAAAGTTTTTGTTTAAGAAAAAAGTGGTCTATGCAATCGATAAACATTTCACATAGAGTCCCACTCCGTTACTCTATGTAAGCAGGATATTATGTGAACTACTTTTCGGTAATGGTGTAATTGAAAGAGATGACGTAAAGAAATGTCCAGAAAATTTGGCAGGGTTTAAAATGCTAGATTTTTGTTATGAGAAGCATCATGAGTCATACTATCTGTTTCATTTGGTTAACATTACTACTACGTTTAAGAACCCTTCCTAAGCAGTAGATAAATTATATGAAAAGTAAGAAATTAAGTAGTTACCTCAAATAGTTCAGGAATGAAAAATGTAAGATCCACACCTGGAAATGTTATTATTATGATAATGGTGTTTTTTTATTTCAGTTCTAAAAAAAATATATGTTAAAATTTATGTACAGGAAATATTGATTGTACTATGGCCGCCCTTGGCAATCGGCACCCATTGTCCGAAATCAAAATGGACATCCATTAGTAACAGCATTGAATGTCCTTGGTGAATTCGAAGCTGTAAATAAATTACTGATTACTAAAATAAAACTTTTAAAAAAATTATTCTTTAACACTGCTATGGATTGTTTCAATTCAACACGGTCAAAGATTAATTAATTAAATGATTATAATAATTTTGCAAACCACTGGATAAATTTGTGTAATGAATTTTGATGTAAAATTGTATATCAAACTTCAGCACAACAACGTAACAACAAAGCCATTAGAAGTTATATCAACAGTAGGTATGATTTTGAAATTAATTTATTCGAGGATCAAACGGAGGCTTTTAAATATTGTGAATTAAAAATATCAGATTATTTTAGAGTGTAAAATTGACATAATAAAATATAATCCGTTATCAATAGCGCGGCTCGTTGTTTGTAAAAAGGTTTTAACAACATTTAAAAAGCTGTCATAAAATTTTCAATGGAAAGTGAAAAAAGCTAATTCAAGGCCTCTTCAAAAACTGTTGGCATAATAATATACTCATAATTTTTTTTTGCGATGCACACCACTCAAGTGCTACCAACCACTTGACATATATTCCTTTTCCAAAATGGTAGGCCATCATCAACTTATATTGAATCAAAAGTTGAACTAGTTTAATAATAATAATAATAATAATAATTTATTTTCCCATTGACATATTACCATGTATAGGAGTCATCATAGAATTGCTTAAGGACTATAGTAAATAGTTATACAGAAATATAATTATAACAAGTAATTAAATTAAATTAATTAATTAATTAGCCGTTACTCGAGTCCGAGTATAAAAGAATGCTACAGTCGATAGATTGTGTACAATAAAAAACAAGTAAAAGGTGTAGTCTATTGTAATTCCCATTCATCTACGGTGCACTCGACTATGGCTATAGAGGCCAATTCGGGAGAGCACATGTCGACCGCAGTCAGGACAAACATAGACCTGGTTAGGTCTTGGATTCGGCCTTCTTGCAGCAACATTTCCTTGATAGCTGGCCACAACCCCTCGCCATTCGGTTCTGTCCGCTGCAAGTTGTTCCCATTGCTCGACTGCAATACCGCAAGATTTTAGATTTTCATGGAGAACGTCTTTGAACCTCTTTCGTTGACCGCCACGCCTTCTTCTACCGCTTAGCAATTCGCCATAAAGTGTACATTTAGGAAGGCGGTTGTCATGCATACGATGAACGTGACCTACCCATCTTAGGCGTGCTCTTGAAACAAATACCTCAATTGGAAGGTTGTTTGCTCTCCTGAGTACTTCCGCGTTTGATATGTGATGGAACCAACGGATTTTCATCATACTTCTGAGGTGTCTTTGCTGAAAACGTTCTAATTCTTTCACATGACGACGGTAAGTGACCCAGCTTTCACATCCATATAGCAGTGTTGGAATGACAACTGCTCTGTAGGCAGCCATTTTCGTTGACAAAACAAGGTCGTGGTTGTCAAATACTCTCTCTCTCTCTAAGTCCCCAGAGTGCTCTAGATGCAGCGTTCATTCTATTGCGAATCTCGCTGTCCATGTTTGCTTTGTCATTAACAACGTTGCCTAAGTAATTGAACTGATCCACCACTTCAAGAGAATTTCCGTTAAGTGTAATGTCTGTTTGGTTCACTTGATGAGGAGTTGACATAATCTTAGTCTTTCCAATGTTGATTTTAAGTCCCAAGGAATCATAGCTCTGGGCATACACATCTAAAAGTTCTTGAAGCTCTTCCGGCGTAGAGGCTAAAAATGCACAGTCATCCGCATACTGGAGATCACAAATGAATCGTGTGCGTGTCTTCGTGAAAGCTCTAAAGCGCCCTATGTTAAAGAGACCGCCATCAAAACGGTACCTGAGACCTATTCCTCTGACTGTCAGTTTGTTGTTAACAATAATTGTTAGAGCAGTGGTAAACAAATTAAAAAGTAGGGGTGCCAGGACACATCCCTGCCTAACTCCAGTGAGGGTTTGGAAAGGTTCGGTTGCCTCATCATTATACAGAACCTGGGCGTTGTTGTTTGTATGTAGACTGCGACATACTTCTACAAATTTTCTAGGGATACATAATTTTCCAGAGCACTTCCCTGTCCACAGAGTCAAACGCCTTGGTTAAATCAATGAAGGCCATGTGAATTTCTCCTTGATGTTCGAGTGCTTTTTCTTGAAGCTGTTTAAGTGTGAAGATTAAATCCGATGTGCCTCGGTTTGGTCTAAAGCCACTCTGTGTTTCAGGAAGTAACTTTTCCATAACAGGTGTTAGCCTATTTGCCATCGCTTTAGTGAGTATCTTCCCTCCAACAGCCAGGAGAGCTATACCCCTGTAATTCCCACAGTCCGCAGCGCTCCGTTTGTTATTGGAGAGGTTGATTGAAAGTGTATCACGAAACTCCTGCGGAGCTTGACCACTTTCCCACACGACATCAAACAGTTTTTTGAGGTAGGGTATGAGCTCTGACGACACAGCTTTAAAGATCTCAGCTGGGAGTGAGTCGGCGCCGGGAGATTTGTTATTTTTTAGCTGCCCAATGGCGGTTAAGATCTCTTCCGTTGTTAGTGGTTTATCTAAGTCTTCGAAGGTGTCATATTGAGGGATAAGATTTATAATATCGTGATCGGTTTGACTTTGCTGGTTAAGAATGTTAGAGTAGTGTTCTTTCCATCGGGCTCTTATTTCCTGGTCTTCTTTGAGGAGATTTCCATTTAAATCTTTAACAGGGCACATATTTTTCCGACTGGGGCCGTATACTGCTTTTACTCCTTGAAAGAAATTCCTGTGGTCGTGTGAATCGGCGTACCTTTGAATTTCTCTGGCATTGCTTGCCTACCACTCGTTCTTTATTCTTCTGATTTCGCGTTGCGTTTCATACTTAGATTGAGTAAAAGCTTCTGCTTTTGATGAGTCGTTGGGGTGGTTGATAGCGTTTTGGAAGGCAATATGTTTGCGGCCAAGAAGTTCTTGTATAAAAGCTTCATTATCATTGAACCAGTCCTCCTGTTTTTTACTTGCTGCAGTGCCAAGAATTTCCTCACTCGCACTTTTTAAACTGTCTTTAATTTGTATCCAGGTAGCAGCGACATCTACAGAATTGGTTTCTTCTAGTGCACTCAAATTCTCTTGAACTTTTTGCTTTAGCTGTTCGACGGTTTGTTGGTCACGCAATTTACTAATACAGAGACGGGGTCTACGTTTTACTTGAGTTCCTCGGTGTTTGGGTCTCATAACAATTTTCATTTTAGAGACAACAGGACGATGATCGGCCCAACATTCGCTATCAATGCGCGCCTTTGTAATTTGGACGTCCTTGAGATGCTTCCTACGTACGATAACATAGTCCAGTAGATGCCAGGTCACTGGCATCTACTGGACTATGTTATCTGGGGATCTGGGGAGACGCCAGGTGCCTTTAAATTTTTCCTTTTGTCGGAAAATGGTGTTTGTTATAACTAGATCATGTTCGGCGTATTTAGTTAGGAGTAGTTGACCGTTAGCGTTCATGTTGCCCAAACCGTTCTTGCCTATGATGCCTGGCCAGGTGTCTGCATCTCTCCCTACTCTAGCGTTAAAATCGCCAAGAATAACGAGTTATAACAAATAAACAATAGGTCACAAACAAAAATAACAATAACATTTCATTAATCACTGAAATGTATATGATAGCAAGAAATTAGTATACGAAATCTTCCAAACGATAGTAGCATTCTTTCATAAAAAATTCCTTAAGGTGAGTTTTAAATAATCTAAAACATGTATTAGATTTAATACGAGCAGGTAACTTATTGAACATTACTAATCCAAGTATATCAGGTGATTTATATGATGAGTTGTATTTAGAGAACGGTATATGAAAGTTATCTCTGTTTCTAGTATTCGAGTTATGAACGTTAGAGTTTTTGGGAAAGTTTCCCTGGTGCTTAAATACATAGATGCACAATTCAAATATTAAAATGGACGACACAGTTAAAATACCTAAATCACAAAATAGAGATTTACAAGAGTGTCTGCCATTAACTTCACAAATGGTTCTTATTATTTGCTTTTGAGCTATAAATACATTAGTAGCATGAGTGGACCAGCCCCAGAGAAAGTTGCCATATCTCAATAAAGAATCCACATTTGCATAATATGTTTTAATTAATTGATGCTTATGAAGAACAGTTCTTAAATTAATGAATAAATAATTTTGACTGCGTAGTTTAGAGACAAGATTTTGGCAGTGATATTTCCAACTCAAGGTACTGTCATAGTACATCCCTAAAAATTTAACACTTGTTGTGGCACATGATATGGGTGAATTATTTAATATAAGATTGACACCGTTACATATCCTTTGCCTATTGTGAAAACGTAAGTAGTAGGTTTTTTCACTATTAAAATGTAAAAAGTTGCTACAGAAGCATGCATTTAGATTAGAGAGGGAAGCATTGCAGGAATCTTCCAGTCTAATATCATATAACAATATTTTAACTATCCACTAGTTTATATTAAATCTATACATATAGCAGCAGATATAAAATAACTTCCACAGTGTAGACATTATCTGTGTAACAATTTTCATGATAATTCCCTTCAATGTTTATTTCATATCTATACATATTTTTGATTATGTGTGTTAACAGAATGTATTAACATTTCAATTTCATCTTTATAGCAAAATAAGCGGGTGATAATAGATATGTTTTAACAACTATTATAATACCTAAATCATTCTGTAACGAAATTAACTTAGATTTAATACATTGATGAACATTTTCAATAAAGCTGTACTTTCCTGGGTAATATTAAATATTCAGAACACTTAAAAGGGTTGATGCTTTGCATCATACCGAGACCATTCTGTTAATGTACGTTTAAACATTTTAATTATGCCTCAGCAACGGACTTGATGAATTCACTTAATGTAGTTTTACATTTTAAAGTCTAAATTAAATAACAAGAATTCGGTATAGTGTGTTTACAAAAAGATCACTAGAACTGTTAGCTAAAGTAATGAAAAATGTCCTGGTTCAGAAAATTTACTTGTCCTATTTTTGTATATTTAGTTCTCTCTAAAAAAGCCGTAGCAAACATAATAATTATGCCTCCGCAGTTATAGGGCTATGTTTTTTGTGGACGTTGCTATCGTTTGCACTTAATAATCTCTAAAATATTTTGCTCGAAATCTGATGCCAGAAGATTTAAAAAAAAATAAATTTTCTACTTTAAATCTTAAGTCTACTGCAGTAGCAAATCGTTCCTAAAATTACACGGCTAGATGGGAGAATATTTAACCTAATCTGGTTTTAACAAAACGGTTATCGACCTCACGATTATGCCACAGTTCAGGATTTTCTGAACATTATAGACCTAATGATTTGGCTACAAATGACTTCTTTCCAAGAGGACAGGGCTAATAATATCGATGAGTTGCGATTGAAAAAATATATATTGTAAGTTACTACCCGAAGAAACTGGATTCAAATAAATCATTGATATATACGTTGAAGTTTGCTGCTCCCATGAGAGTACCTTGAGGTATACCAGGTGATATCTTTGTAGCTAACAGTAATGATATGCTGTAAGTAGTTTTACATATTCGTGTATAGTGTGGATTTGATCATCTGATGCATTAAAATGGAAAATAACATTATAATTTTAGGAATCTGCTTCGTCGCTTATCAAAATCCTCGAAGGACGGAATTTTTTTGTTCACTGCAGGTCCATCTGGCCGAGATTATTTTTTAAGTTTTATGCACGACCGTAGGCCTTATGTCGTGTATGAGCGACATCTAGTTTCAGACAAACTCTCTAAGTAACTGCATCCATGGATCCGTGACGTCGATTTATTTAATTTTTAGCAATAATCGAACATACGTATGTGGCAGGCAACCGCAAATAACTACGAATTTCATACAATACTGCAAGTCGGCACAAGAAATTTACCACATGCGCATATAAGAGTCGTCTATATACGACGTTAGGTCATACGATGTGCTACGATCTGACGAAGCCGCATGACATAAGACACTCAGAGGTGCTCAAAAAATAAGTGTGTCGCAAATTAATGACGTGGGAAACAAAATAAAATGATTAAAGGACGTAAATAATAGAACTAAAACGTAACCAAAGCACACTTTTCAATAAATACACTTTGTTTCATTAAATTTGAATTTCCTTTAAAAAAATTATTGAAATGTTTAACGGCACTTTCCTCGAAAACAATTGGTGTTATCAAGTTCTACCAAATTACCTTTTATATGTGGAAGTGAAATCCTCATCGGATTTTCTGATCAGAAGTACAACGTTTCGTTAAAAAAAACATGAAAAAAATTCATCATGATACAGGCCCTGCAGCGCCCTCTATGAACTAACGTGATGTAATACAAAAATTATTGTTTCTTAGAACAAAAAAATTTCATCTAGCAAATTTGGCGAAAATCAGTCAAGAGGCTGTTGAGTTATTGTAAAAAAACGAAAAAATAATTTGAGCTTTGACACCCTGTATCTTTTTCCACAGCAACATTATATTTGGTTATATCCCCATATTTTGGCCTAAAGAATCTACCCCTGAACTATGGTCAACCCTGTATAATGGTATAACATACTAAACTTTCGTTAAACACATAAAATTTTCGTCTTTCATGTTATTAATCTTACAGATAATTACTTTTCCAGTCTCTGGCTCAAAGAAAGTGTTACATTATTTATTATTACTCTGGATGTTTCAATTACGTCATATGTCATTCTTAATCAACTCAACAACAGCGACAATTAGCTTTTTAACGTGAATTTAGCGCTAATGAAAATACTCCACTTTCAATGAAAAGAGCCTATAATCATATTTTATTGGGTATATGGAATTATAAACATCGGAACGCTAACGGCGGCGTGATAGCCACATCCTTCCTCAAAGCCGGTAAAATGGTCCGACGTAATCTTATCCCTCACGTTGCACTCTTCTCCAAATACAGGATTAGGACACCGAATATCCTACCAACTACTATCGGTTTACAAGAGGCACCCCGCCTGATACTGAAGCTTATGAGAACCTTTATAAGGCGATGCTTACTCGCGCGAGTTTGCGTTTTCAGAACATTTATCTCGACTGAAAAAATTCTATTTTACAAGCCAACATTTATGTCAAAATTTCAAGTGACTGAGTTTGCAGAAAATTTCTCTGTAAACAACACGTATTTTGTTTTATGTGTAATCGTGCTATAATCCGAGCTTTATCGCCCTAGAGTGTTAAAAATTTTATTAGCTTAGAAAATATAACAAGAATATAATTATAATATCACATTTTAAGGTTAACAACATAGCTATTTAAAATTTTAGCTAGATATCTAGTTTTTTATAACATCATCTTTTATTTATTATAGAATAGCCAGTTTTTCTATTTTACTGTTATTTTTACAACAATAATAATTGTTTAATTTAATAACTATTGAACATGTAAGAAAAATATGCATACTTTTATCGCGGCACATATTATATAATAAGTAGTAGTATTATTATAAGTAGGTATTACTTCAACTCTTATAATTATTGGAGAAATATTAAACACACAATTGTTATAAACATTATTCGGATGTATTGTTGATTCTTGGCGTTGTTCAATTTCTGTGAATTTGTTTTGCCTATGGCGTTGACCGGGGCATCGTCTGTTTCCCAAAGATTGTTCACCTTGCATGGCGCCAGATATATTTTAGTGGTGATCCATAGCCATCTGAAGGTATGGTTTATGGACTGGAAATTGCTCTGGCCGATAATCTTAATGATTTGTTATTCCAGAACACCATTTTGACACTTTGATTTTCTTAACATCAATTCCTATTTTGGATGCAGATCCTTTTAACCAAAAAGTAATATTGTTTCTACCAGGACTATTCTTATACTATTCTTTACAAGAATTTTTATTCCAGTTTGGATTTGGGGTCAAAAACAATCTATCCTCTGTTAAGATATCTACGTATTTCCATGTATTTTTCAAATAGTTAGTTGTACAGAGGGTATTCATCAAGTTTTTTTGTAATTCTTGCCAACCACTTACTATTGACTAGTTTTCTTAATCGGCCTTGGGTTGTTTTAGTAAACTTAGGGTTATATTCAATTCCTCCCTTATCGTCTATTTCTTTACGAAAATGTTCCACTTTAGCCATTGTCCCTTCACCACCCCTCCATGCGAGTTCGTGTGATATTACGTGGAAAAACTTCCGCTGGACGCCAGTAGATTCATTTTCATCCCATATTTTTAAATTTTATTATTACAGACCAATTTCTTTAATCAATAATTTCTCAAAAATTCTATAATTATGCCTAAAAAATAGATTAGTAAGTTTTTTAGTAAAACACGGGCTAATATCACCTAACCAATATGGGTTTCAAACTGGCATTAGCACCGAGCATGCTATACTGGATCTCACAAAAAACATAGTCACCACTCTTGATGAAAATAAAAAATGTCTTACTGTCTTTTTAGACCTAGCTAAGGCCTTTGACACCGTGTCCCATACTGTTTTACTAAAAAAACTTGAAAATATTGGTTTGCGAGGTCCTGCTTTAAATATTTTTAAAAATTATCTCAAGGACAGAAAACAGAGAACAAGAGTAGACGATGTTCTTAGTGATTATGAAACTATTAATATGGGCGTTCCACAAGGAACAATATTAGGTCCAGTACTGTTCTTAGTCTACATAAACGATATAGCCTCCATAAAAAATCTCTCAGGGCACATAATCTCTTACGCAGATGACACTGCCATAATGTTTGTAGGAGAAACATGGACTGAAGTGTATGAAAAGGCAGAAACAAACTTAAAACTGGTAAATCAGTGGTTAACTACAAGTTTATTAAGTCTAAATACAGAAAAATCAAAATTTTTAGCTTTTACTATAACGTCCGATGATCAACCTCAAAAGAACAATTTAAAATTACATACAACCAACTGCTTAACGAACCAAAAATGTCAGTGTCCATACATTCAAAAAGTCGAAAAAATCAAATATCTGGGTATAATTGTCGATCAACACTTAAACTGGAAGGGACATGTTTCATATATTGCTTCAAGAATTAAACAAGTCACTCATAAATTTTACCAGTTAAGAGAGATCTTGACAAAAAAAACTTATTAATTATTTACAATTCCCTTGTAGAGTCCATTCTAAATTACGGCATTGTAGTCTGGGGTGGTTTGTATAAAAATGCCTCAAACATTCTTCAAGTAGCACAAAACTCGATAATCAAAATATTATTCAGAAAACCGTTCTTATTCCCAAGTGAGCAATTGTATAAAGAGACAGGTTTATTTAACATCAGAAATATTTACATATACCACTGTTTGTTATGAATATTTAAACTAGAGGACAAATATAGTAAACCCATTAATTACATAACTAGATTCAAAGAAAATAAAAAAGTTATACCTCCCAAAATGAACAAATCACATTCACAACGTATTGTATTTTTCCAGGGTTACAAATTATTCAACTGCCTTCATGTAAAAATAAGAGAAATAAAAGGATACAAAAAGTACAAAATTGAAACAAAAAAATATCTTTTTCAAAACAGTTTGTTATTTGAGGTAGTTCTATAAATACGCGATATTCACATTTCATATAAGTATTACTCTATGTGCGATTGGTCTTACCTTTCTGTATACCCCTTGTACATGTTCTGTTTCTGTATTGATCATAGAAAATGGAAATTAAGATGATTAAGAAAATATAATTACTTAGTTGTATAAGATATATATATATGGTCATGGAGCAGACAAATGACAGTGGCCAACCTGCTAGTCTTATACAGACTAATGTAACAGACCTATGGCATACTGAGGAGAACTAATAAGTTCGAAACCGGTCTATGTCTGGTCAGGGAGTTGACAAATGACATTGGCTACCAATTTTTCATGATTTGTAAGGTATAATTCAATGCAGGTCGGGGTATTTGCCCGCTGAGTAGTTGTTTCCTGCAAATCATGTATAATAACAGTATATAGGTTAAGTCCACCAAGGGCTGAAGGTCGCCGCTCTCGGTACTTGCAAAATGGCAAGTCGCTAGGCACCACGGAGACATCTATGATGTCTGGTGTATAGTAGCATTAGACCACATGAGAGGATTCAATTACCTCTCACCACTATACCATATATATATATATATATATATATATATATATCTTATACAATCAGTGGTCCACAAACAAATCTACATTTGATTTAGGTGTACCACTGACTCTCTTAAGTAAAAAAATTGTTAAAATGTAATTGTATACTCAAATCTGTCTTTGAATAAAATTACTTACTTACTTACTTACTTACCCTTCATTAGTAAAAGCAGAGGCACAAGTTTTTCTTCTTGTGGGACCTCTTTACAATTGCCGGCGTTTCGCATCATGCGCAGTTCTTGCTGCAGCAAACTCAACGTCTGAGAAAGGATTAAATTTGAGCTGATATTTGATGAGGCACATTTCTTGAAGTTGTTTTGCGGATGAATTCCACAAAACCTGATATAATATTACATTTCTCTCTCCATCTGACAAAAATATGTTAATGGTATATAAATATTTAAAATAACAATTTTATCACCTTCACAACAGATTCTTTATAATCTTCCGAGTTTGTTTTCTTCATGATAAACCCCCAATCCTTAGATCTTTTCGTATTTGTTGGAATTAGTTTGTCCACCTGTTTTCTGATTATCTCAATATTTTCCTGTCCAGAACGCGACACTCCTCTCAAAAGCGGTAATAAAATAATTCACACCACGCTATTAAAATTTCTGTCAGTGGAATACAAAATGCCCGTCAAGGCCATCTTATTTATGCATCAGATGCAACACCGTAAAGGTTTTGCAAGTATTTCTAAATTTTTTTTGTTGGTCACAAATTTTTAAAGACAATCCGGACCTCGAAAAAATGTCCGAAAATAATTCAAGCACTAGCGAGATTACAACTGAGAAATAAGCATCATTTTTATAAAGTTCATTATGTTCATTATTTAAGACCTGGTAGTTTTGAGCGTCCTATTATATAAAGAAAGTTCAAATTATTTGAAAAATGTGTTATGGAGCGATGAAAGCTGCTTCCATAATAATGGGCTGGGCTTGTGATAATACAAAACACTCGTCATTGGCCTCAAGATAATAAGAACTAGTAATCAAACAGTTTCTAAAGTAAATGTCGGGTGCGAAATCTTAAACGGATACGTAGTCGAACATTATCTATTTCATGGAGCATTAAATGGTGTTATACAGGGTGTTGCATCATGAGAGGGACATAGCTTAATAGGAGGTAGAAAACATCAGTGGTAACCGGAACCTCCCATAGAAATGTCTCATTGGGCCTTCATTACGAAGTTACAGGGTGTTAAATAATTTTTGGCCAAACCTGTTTTTTGTCATAACTTTGACAGGGAATGAAATAACGGATTCATATTTGGTACGGCTAATGTACTAACGAGCCCCAAGAGGTACATGTATAAAAAAAATATATCCAGGTCCGGACTCACTATAATTTATGTTTCTTCTTTGCATCAATAAAACATCACCCTGTATATATTTTCTTGAAATTTCGATACGATATTCGAAAAGAGCAAGAAAAAACAAACAAAATGGCCTATTTCATTTTTTTGTTACACCTTCGTGGTTATTTAAATACGTTGTTAAATGTGCAAGAAAATGGATTACAGAACCCTATTAAATGAGAGGCACGTGAAATAAATAGTTTTATAACTAAAATTTGCAAAAATTCTATTGAGCCTAGGTGGTCTGGGTGAATTCTAATTCCGGCACGTTTTAAAGGTCCATTTTGGTAAAAAACTGTGGTCCTAATAAGTAATCGGGTATGAAATAACAAAATTTTTAATCAATCGCAGTAGGCTTGTTCAAAGAATAAAAGTGACAGATAATTTAAACCATTTAGGCCTAAGCAACCAGTTACTTTGATCAAGAAAATCATCAACATTTTATACTTAATAAAAATTGGAAAAGAGAACAAATTAAAATCTAAATAAATAAAATATTTTCCATTCAATTAACAATAAATAACAAAACAATAACTAAATGTGTTTAAAAATAAAACGTAATTGACAGTAAAGTAAATTTTCAAAATGTCCTCCCCCACATTCTGTGCATTTTCTTCCTCGACGTATCATTTCTGGATTATTCCGTATTTCGTCGCAGGTTGTAACGATGCGCTGGATTAAATGTTGTCTACTTTCAATTTCAATGCTATAAACCTCGTTTTTTAAGTGGCCCCATAAAAAATAATCACAAGGGTTACAATCAGGAGATCTTGGTGGCCATTCATGTGGACCCCCGCGTCCAATCCATCTATTAGGATACACATTGTTTAAGTGTTCTCTTACTTGAAGGTTAAAATGTGGTGGGGCCCCATCATGCTGAAACAACATGCCTCTTATACCGATATTTTCTAACATATTCGGTAAAATGTTTTGAAGAAAATCAAAGTAAATTTCACCATTCAATCTTTCTTCAAAAAAATGTGGCCCTATCAAATGTCTATTCACAAGTCCGACCCAAACATTTACAGTAAACCTGTGTTGCGAACGGCGTTGGCGTACCGCATGTGGGTTTTCCTGTGCCCATTTATGATTATTTCGTGAATTGTTTACTCCATCCCTTGTAAATTGTGCCTCATCCGTAAATAAGGTTCTGTAAATGACTGGGCGATGGTTAGACAACCAATGACAAAATGCCAGGCGGGGGATATCGTCGCCTTGTTGAAGACGCTGTACCTGCTGGATATGATATGGATGGTAACGTTCTCTTTTTAGGGTTCTTCATACTCGCCAATGAGGAATACCAGTTGCCAAACTGATTCGTCTAGTGCTCATATTTGGGTTTTCTTGAACTACGTTTATAATATTGTTTTGTTCCTGCACACCTTGTTGTAAAACACGCTCCACAACTGCAGAAGTAGGAAACTTTCCGTGTTGTCTTGCATACTGGAACACCGTACTAAAGGTTTTATGATTAGGGCATCGACGACCAGGAAAACGCAGCCGATATTCTCTTTCCGCCGACCTACCATTTCCATTACAGAAACCATAGATGAATATTATGTCAGCATATTCCACGTTTGTAAATTACTAACAAACAATTATTCAACTGTTTAGGAGATTTCTTTTTATTATCTGTCACTTTGAACAAGCCTGCTGTGATTGATTAAAAATTTTGTTATTTCATACCCGATTACTTATTAGGACCACAGTTTTTAACCAAAATGGACCTTTAAAACGTGCCGGAATTAGGATTCACCCAGACCACCTAGGCTCAATAGAACTTTTGCAAATTTTAGTTATAAAACTATTTATTTCACGTGCCTCTCATTTAATAGGGTTCTGTAATCCATTTTCTTGCACATTTAACAACGTATTTAAATAACCACGAAGGTGCAACAAAAAAATGAAATAGGCCATTTTGTTTGTTTTTTCTTGCTCTTTTCGAATATCGTATTGAAATTTCAAAAAAATATATACAGGGTGATGTTTTATTGATGCAAAGAAGAAACATAAATTATAGTGAGTCCGGACCTGGATATATTTTTTTTTATACATGTACCTCTTGGGGCTCGTTAGTACATTAGCCGTACCAAATATGAATCCGTTATTTCATTCCCTGTCAAAGTTATGACAAAAAACAGGTTTGGCCAAAAATTATTTAACACCCTGTAACTTCGTAATGAAGGCCCAATGAGACATTTCTATGGAAGGTTCCGGTTACCACTGATGTTCTCTACCTCCTATTAAGCTATGTCCCTCTCATGATGCAACACCCTGTATATCTGAGGTTCCTGCAAGAGAAGCTGCCAAATGTATTAAGAAACATTCCACATGATGGGCACAGAATCTGCTTTCATCAAGACGGAACACCGCATAATTTAAAAACAGCAGTTAGATACTTGCGAAGAACATATCCTGGAAGATGGATAAGAATTAATGGAGTAATCAAATGACCAGCACGATCACCTGACATAACACCATTAGACTTCCTCTTATGGTGACATCTAGAAAAATTAGTTTAGAGTGAGCCAATCGATGTTATAGCAGACCTATGCAACAAAACATATGCAAAAGCATTGAAAGTAACTGAGGAAACAAATTAGAAGGTTTAACATGCGTATCCATGAAGGAGGAAGCAGTATTGAACATTTAATGTAATAATATATTGTACATATTTTATTAAAACTTCAAAATAAATTACTAGCATCTCGTTAAAAAAATAAGAACTGAGCTCAAATACCATACAATATTCAGACAATCCACAATTACTATTTATTACTTAATGTAAAAACTAATTTGGCTAGAAAAGAGAAGCTTTTTACCGTAAATTCTAACAAGACAAATAGCAGAGCCCGTAGCAGAGCGTACTGTTCTTGAATTTGAACTGGCCGGGCGTCTTTTAAAGGAGAAATACCGATAATAAGAGAGCAGAGAAGAGCAACTTGCAGCATCAAAGTGTACCATAAGTCGGGAGAGCGGTTAGTAAAATGACAGGCTTATGTCCCATAGTCAAATAAGTCGCGGGACTCGATGTCGGTAAAATATCGTTGTTAAATTGGCGGAAGATGCGCGCCCGTTCGGGAGGACCGACCTTTTCAATTTTCATAATTTTCCAGCTGGTGAACAATGCGACCAAGGGAAACAAATTTATTTTCCGAAAAATAGCCGATTGTTTTATATTTAGGTAATCAAGACCTACAGGGGATTATTTTCCTTTGTTTTTTAGCTTCCGACACGCATTTATTTGTAATTTACTTTAAAATTAAGTCAATTTTTCAATCTTATTCAATTAGTTATTTAATGCATCTTTCGACACGTTCTATTTAAGCACAAGTGGCTTTGACATTCTGGATTAATGAGAATGAGACCTCTAATCTAAATACCTTTAAAAAACCATCCGGTATATTTCTAACAGAGGCTTATTGAAACTGAGATTAAGAATTTACCTTTCATACGCAGACACTGTCAACTTTACTGAAAACTTTCTTAAAATTACCGGCAATAAAAAGTACATTAAAAAACTTATACTTATAAAAAGAAGACATAAAAAGTGAATGTTACAGAAATGATTAATTAAGTGTATAACGTATTTTTAATTAATAATTTCAGTAATCTTTTCAAATGTAAAACATTTGTAGGGTTTTCGACTTGGGGGAATATTGAATAGGTGATATTTTCAACGATTAATGAAAAAATTGTATTTAAGGCAATACCAAGTATCAATCTTCTTAAGAATGTCTTTTTAAAATATCAGTCACTACTTCTACAAGAACCAAAAACCCACAGGGGAGAGGAAATTGTTTAACTATGTCGCACTAAAAAGTAAAAAGTAATTTTTCATGTACGACTGAAAGAAAAGAAAGGTGTGCGCATTTTGTATGATTGTATGAAAGGGGAAAAAGTGCGCACGCTTTGCTTTTCTTGCAGTCGTACATGAAAAATTATTTTTTACTTTTTAGTACGACTTTGTAAGAATAGCAAGTTTTTAAAAGTTTTTTTTATTTCCTTATTTTATACTTTTTAGTGATATTTTTATTAATTTATTATCATACATGAATATTGTTACGCCCCTCGTAGGTCTCTAATCAGGCAAAAAAAACCACCCCTTTTATATTCTACGTTTTGCCGGAGGTGCCGGTTGGATAGTATATTTAACCAAGTTTAACAACCGCGCCCCCTACGTGCGGATATGTACAAAGGTGACATTTGAATACTATATTGTCATCCGATTTTAATAATTGTGCAAAATTTCATCAATTCATTATGTCAGGAAGTGTGTTAAATAAAGGATGCAAGATGAAACATAGTTCAAATGTGCTTTTAGAGGGCGGAATATTAAAACATAATATTTTTAGTCGCAAACTCCTCTAAAAAATCTTTATTCTACTATAAGGAACGTAACCAGACTGCAACCAACAGCTACTCTACAGGCTATGTGCCCCACCGAGCGCTGAATTACAAGTTACAAGCCTGGCACGTTAAGTGTAATAATTTCATATTATCATCGAAACGCTAATGCTTCGATTACAACAAACACCAGCCGAAAGATTGATCCTACTTAAAGAAGCTCTCGTGCCAGTCGTCACACACCACTTGCAGACTGCAGTTTCGAGCTGTTGGCTCTCGTCAGTGCAAGGTAGGCATGTGACGACCGACACGAGGATCACTTGACTATTTAGTACATTTCGGTAGCTTTGGAATAGCGACATGTAAAATAATCAGCAGGCGCCATCTAGCGGTCCAGTGTCTATTGCAATCGAAAAATAAATAGCCTGACTGGGCTTAGCATAGTTCAAATGTGCTTTAAGAGGGCGGAATATTAAAACATAATATTTTTAGTCGCAACCTCCTCTAAAATATCCTTATTCTACTATAAGGAACGTAACCAGACAGACCGTACAGCTAGTGTCCAGGCTATGTGGCCCGCCGAGCGCTGAATTACAAGTTACAAGCCTGGCGCTGTTACATGGCCTATGTCCATTTAACAGTTTTATTTAAAAACTAGTGTTTTGTGGATTTTTAGCACGGTCTGTATAACATTTTTCGATTCAGTTTTTGTAAGTGAAACTGTTTTCAACTAACAGAATTTTATTTGTATAACTGCTAAACCATTTCACATTGTTTTATGTACTTAGTTTTATATGTTAGGAACTTAGTCCTGTTTTTCTATTAACACTATTATGTATTTCGTTCTACACAGCATCCCAGGAAACAATTAACAATTTCTCTACAAAATTTAGTTACATCAGATATCTATTTTTCAATTTTTATATTTTTGTTTACTATGGAGTACATATGGTAATTTTCCTTACCTTTTCTCATTCTATATATAATATATCCTAAAAGATGTAATATATTTACTGAGTTATCAATACGTTTTACTATTTATTTACATCTGTTGATATTTGTGGTTATGTATAAAATAGAAATTACAAACTTGACAAAGGCATTGGTATGGAACACAAACTTTTATTATAGATTCCTTTTATCGATCATATGCCACTATTTTAGTTGTGAGTGAAGGAAATTGTAAAGTTGCGACCTGCAAGTTGTTGCGCTTAACTCGGCCATTGACAGATGGCCATACCTGTACTATTTCTATATTTTTATGGCTTTCAATTTAATTAGGGAATTAAATTTGTCAGGTTAGTTTTTTTGGTAGCGCTGTTTTCCAGTAACTAGGACAAAAAGTTTACCTTATCAGTAAAACTCACCAGGAAGACATTTGCTTGCAGCCTTTGATTCAAACGTATATAATTTTTAACTGTGGACTTCAGTAATTGATATTACAATTTTTATATCCCAGTTACAAAGTGTTTAATATACAGGTAATTCCATTATTCATTTAAAAATTTAATTAATCTTCAAATTTTGCCTTTGATATAATTTCAATTATTTTTAAAATAAATTTGAATTCAAAGTCAATTTTTTAAAATTTAATAAGTAGTTAAAATACTATATGTACCACATGGTTTTAAAAATATTTTTCTCTTTCCTTTTCATTTTTTTGGCAATTTATAGTTTTTATGAAATCAGCTTTCGTGCAGCTAACTTGCTTATTTTCGTGCAGCTAACTTAAATATATTTTGCATAGCTAACTTGCTTAAATTTTGTACAGCTAACTTGCTTATATATGTACTTTTAACTTGCTTAAATTTTGTACATGCATTCATGCTTAGATATTTACATGCTTACATGCTTCGATGCTTATATTCTTAGATACTTAAATTCTGAGATACTTCTTCTACATTCCTGCATAGTTTTTGCACAGTTTATCTTTCATAGATAACATTTCGTTATCTTTTCATTAAACCACATAGTTGGTTAATTTTCCTACAACTTTCACCCCATTTCATTGAGAGACGTAAATTGCCAAGGAAACTATAGAATTCATTCTTGCAACAAGAGACAATTGTGGGCCTGGATTGCTGTCCCAGAACCAGTCACCTCAACAATTATCAATCTAGGATACTGGTATAAATTTGTTTTATATATATATATTTTTTTAAAATTTCAATTTGTATTTCAAACTGATTCGTCTATTTTTCATGTAATATATTTTAACATTCATTTTAAAATATCTTTTTATTTCTCTTACCAACAATTTCAGTCTGATCTATAGTAGACTGGTTATTCGAGAAAAGAGACAATTTTGCTTATTTTACTATAGATGGTGCCCAATTTAACATCAATTTTTCTTTGTCTCCTTTTCTCGAAATAAACAGAAATCTGTCGCTTATGCTGTACATATCAGAAAGGGTAAGTTTCTCCACTCTTACGAATGCTCTGGACCCACGGCTCTCTGCTCCGACTTAAACCAGCTAGTCGTCCGCATATGTTGCCTCAATTCTTTCTCAAAAATAAATAATAAGAGAAAGGAGGTAAAAGAAGGTAACAGCGCGTTAAGTATAATAATTGCATATTATCATCGAAATGCTAATGCTTCTATTGCAACAAACACCAGCCAAAAGACTGATCCTACTTAAAGGAGGACCTTGCACTGACGCAACGCAACGCAACGCCCCTTCATCAGATCGCTGTTAGTGCTGGAAAGTGCAACAGCAGGAAGGATTTGCTTTGGTAGCGTTCTTAGATATCGAAGGACAATTAGCTACATATCGTCCATGTTGAGTACCCGCGCCATTGAAATCACGCTTGGTAACAAAACCGTTAGAGCCAAGATAGGACGTAGGTGTTCACAAGAAAGTACTCTTCCCACTGGGACTTCATGCTCAACGGGTTACTGACCAAATTGAACGAAGCGGCATTCTATTATAAATAACACATGCAGATTTGGCTATTATGATAAGGGGCTAATTTGAAGTGACTATATAATGGGCTATTAACATAAGTCAGGGTAAAAACATAGTGCAATCCGTATAGTGATATAAATTGTACGACAAACAAGTATAGGCAAAGTTGATATGTAAACAACAAACAATAAAGGGCCAAGGATCGGATGTAATGGTCCCCAGGTATAGCTTCAACAAGAACTTTCAGACTGTTATACCAGACAGGGAGGATTGGAAAAACGGTCCTCCCATAACAGCACAAACAGTCTGGTACACTGACGGCTCCAAGACAGAACAAGGAGTCGGAGCCGGGATTTACGGGACAAGGTCAAAAGCCAGTATCCCGATAAGTCTAGGGAAATACGCAACGGTGTTTCAGGCTGAAGTTATCGCCATACACTGTTGCGCAAGGGAGATAATAGGACAAGGTACTGTTAACCAGTCGATTGCCATTTTCTCTGATAGCCAAGCGGCAATAAAAGCAATCAGTTCCATGGAAATCAACTCAAGATTGGTGTGGGACTGCTTGACGGCCCTTACGGAGCTGGGAAGTCAGAACAGAGTGACCCTAGCATGGGTACCAGGACACGAGGGACACAGAGGGAATGAAAAGGCTGATCAACTGGCCAAGGAAGGCGCACTTGAAGCCCCAATAGGAACCGAGCCCTTTTGTGGCGTGGCAAAGCCATGCATACGAGCAGCCATTAAGGAATGGGTGCAAAATAAATCTCTGGAATGGTGGAGGAATCTCCCAGGACAGAGACAGGCCAAAGAGTTCATTAAAGAACGTTCGGCCAAATTTACGGAAGACCTACTAAGCCAGAATAGGAAGGCCATCAGAGAATAGTTAGACATGAGTCTAATGGGCCTGGCAGAGGACGCGACATGCAGATTCTGCCAAGAGGAAGAGGAAACCTCAGTTCACGTATTGTGCCACTGTGAAGGCCTGGCGAGGAGGAGAAGAAAAACCAAGGGCGGACAGCTATATAAAAGGGCCTTTATCAAAGCTATGGAGTCTATTACAAAGGACAAAGCTGGATGAGGTACTATAAGGAAGATATCCTGGGAGCATCACAATAGACCTGAAAAGGTCGCGGTGGTAAAGGCTAAACAACCAGCTCCCATGCTAATCTAATCTAATCTAAGGGCCAAGGATAGAGCCTTGAGGGACTCCATTTATTATATTCTGGAATAATGAAATATTTTGTTTATATTGAACAGCCTGTAATCTATTAGATAAATAATTAGAGTCGGATTTTATAGCTGTTGCAGATAGTCCTATAAAATGTAAAATTGGTACTAACATACTATGGTTTAAGGTATCAAAGGCCTTGGAGTAATCTAATAAAACTAATAGTGTTAATTTCCCTCGATCAATTGCGCGAAAAATATCATCAGTTATATTTAGTAATGATGTGCTACCTACAACTGTGGCCAGTTTCAAAACCCGATGGCGTAATTGGAATTATTTTATTTTTATTTAAATGCTTTCTTAGCTGAACTTCTATATTTTTTTCTAGAATCTTGGAGAAACAAGATAATATACTAATGGGCCTAGTATCTTTACATCTTGTGGGATTCGAGATTCTTGGAAACGGGAGAATAAGGGCCTTTTCTCACTGATTAGGAAATACACTATTTTTTAAACAAAAGTTGATAATACATAACTTATTTGTTAAAATGTTGATACCATCACATTCTAGTGCCTTGCTTTTGACTTTATTAATTATATCTAATACCCCAATTTCAGTAATTTCTGTAAAATATAAGGCTTACACAGTATTGTCTTTAAGATTATTATTATAGAAAGAAGTGGTGGACACATCAGCCGGTAAACTTGGAACAGAGTAAATAAAATGATTATAATGATAAGTACAGTGCCGTTTGTCTAGTTTAGCTTGCCTACTTCTACCAACATGAATTTCTCTGGAAAGAGCCACTGTGACTGCTTCCTTGGCTGTACCAACTAAAAAAAGCTCTAACAAATTTTCTGCCATCTCGCTTAACAAAATAAGTGAACTTTCTCAGACTCTTAATCTACGTTAATATTTAAAAAGAAAATTCTAAACAGCCGAAATTTTGGTTGTCGAATAGTTACTACTGTTACAGCTATTGTTAACTTAAAATATTTAATGCAAATACGTTTTACGAACTCTGTTAATTTACTATAAATAAATATTCTCATCCGTTCTTAAACAAAGTGTTTTTAATTCAAAAAAGCATATACATGGTGAAGGTTTTGATCCTGACAGACATGAAATTAAATCAAAGTGCTAGTCGAACTTAATTAATAAAATACAAGTGTATCACAGCTGTAAAACATAATACAGGATGTAATAATTGGCCCTTTCCAACTTTTTGACGAACATTCCCCCCTATCCTTCTCGAACTCAAAATTAAGTGCACGAGTGGCTTCCCGAGTCTCGACCAAAGCTCACCAGCCCAAAATTTGTTATTTTTCTAACCATCGGGAGCTTGTTCGTGTTCACAAGGTAATACGTGTCCTCGCCTCATATCTTCTACTGGCTTGTATGCCAGTGTATGCGCAGAAGCTATGCAATCTTAGGCGAGTATCGTGTAGTGGGAACACGATCCTTGGGATAGGATATAAAGCTATCAGTTCCTGATCTATTAAATGAAGAGGTTTAGCAAAATTCCTGATTGGGGGTAGCTCGTCTACAGGCGTCGCTGATAGCGGAAATAGGCCGACGTCTAATAAGTTTATAAAAAAATCCATGTATAATTACATTGTAATTAACTCGCGTTGTTCGCATCGTCCTGACAGGTGTTTTATGGCCCATGATTTATTCTTGTTGGCTTCCTTTTATTCTGTGTTACATGTCGTGGTTGCCTGCTTGGCGTCCGACCTCACCAACATATTGCTATCAGCTGCTCGGTTATATCAGTCCAGCATTTTAGAAGATGCTCTTAAGTAGATATATTTTTTCTTAGTTCAATTATGATTATGAAGCTTTATCCTTTTTCCTAAATATTGATTATAATATATTTTTCACAGGTAATAGAATATCTAGTCAGGCAGATCAGGCTTGCATTGTAGTTCAATGCGTATTTTGACCTGTTTAGTCATGTTCTCGCTGTGTTTCAATTTGTCGAATCGAAATAAATCTCACACACATGCGGAATTACAAGAATTCTGGAAAACAAACGGTGATATAGTGCACAGTGATTTAGTTAACAGTGACTGTTCCATCCGAAAAAAATCGGCCCAGGACAACTCCTGTGTGTGGAAAAATATTTATTTGTTTATTCAGTTTACTTTTATATCAATTGTTGTGTTGTTGATTTTCCTATATTTTGCATCCACCTGCAGTGGAAGTAGTAACGCAAAAAAACATTTTTTTTTTTGTTGAAATAGCCTTAAAATGTCATGAAACGTCGAGATTTTAAATTTGACTGAAAAAAATTTCCTGTCTGTCTGTCGGTCTGTCTATAATTTTTTTTTTGTGCGCACGTTTACTCTGGAACCTTGTATGATATTGACTTGAAATTTGATACACTTATGTATTGTAACCAGATCTGGAACTAGATTATATTTTGATGTAATTCCGTTGAAGGGTTTGGGGTAAATAAAAGTAAATAGATGGGGCGAGCGTAGGTGCGTCTTTACTACGTACATACTTCGGTATGCGATGTAAAGCAACGACAGGCGCAGTTAGTACTTGGATGGTGACCATTCCAACGGAAACCGCGTTCTTCACTGAAATTTAATTACAGTGTCGATTATTACGTAAATAGAAAAAAACGCCTAATTTTGACATCAAAATTTTAGACATCGAGAATTAGATAAATCAGTTTATTTCGGTAAATTTTTAGACACAAAGTAAATATTGGTAACATTTTATGTAATTTAATCAGTCCCCGCGAATACATAAATAATAAAAAGTGCGCTCATCTGCTTCGAACGCCACATAAATGAGATTGCGAGATTTATCACCGATAGAGATTTTTGAATAAGCAGCCGGTATAATTGAGTCTTTTTAGAACGGACGACGACGCCATTCTTTCAAATCTACCACTAGATCTATGGAGCTCGAAAAGTGCCAATGATGTGGATGAGCTGCCGCCACTGAATACTTACGCAGATTGAAGATTACCCGATAAAAACCAAATAATCTGATTCGCAGTGGTAAACTGTAAATAATCTCCAATTTCCCGTATTATGAGCAGCCGTCGTTGCCTTTAACAACGGAAACAATCGTATATTTTCAGAAAATAAATTTGTTTTCCTCGATCGCATTGTTCATCCACTGGAAAATTATGAAAATTGAAAAGGCAAAGTAAATCCTATGAATTTCGTATTATCATTTTAAAGTTGGACTACTTGCGTGTTTTAAAGTTGATGACGCTTTCTTACATTTACATTTCAACTTTTGTTCCATTAGAACGAAAATTAGTAAGACAATGACGGTACTTAATTATTTTTGAAAATTTCTATTTCTTTGCTTATTTATTTATTGCATACACTGCTCAACAGGTAAAATACCCAATTATGGAGCAGAAATAGAAAGTTATAAAATAAATCATAAAAGTAGAGTACAATATAAAACATTAAAAATTGATATAAGACAAAAAAAAAACAAAAAAAGCATAGCGAATAATACAAACTAACAAAAACATCAATAAATACAAAGTGTAAATTACAGATAATTAAAAACAAGTTTAATGAGGTACATGTGCAGTATTAACAGAAAGACAGAAGGAAACAAAGATTAAAATTCAGTGAAAGAAAAACAAAAGTAATTTGAAGGTATTTAAATTAATTAAAAACTTCAGCTTTTATATCATTAAGGCTGCAATTAAAAATATCGAGGTTACTGCACAGTTTATTAAAATTGTTACAGACAGTGAACAAAGGCGAATTTTTTAATAAGTTTGTATGTGGAGTGGATAAATAGAAAACTTGGTCACTACGAGAATTTAATCTAAGGACGTGAATATTTAATTTGCAAATTATTCCAGGAACATCAAGCTCATTGTGTAGCGTTTTAAATAAGAATACTTGAGAGACGTATATTCGCCTGTCTTCCAGAGTAGACAACGAGAACCTTTCAAGCAATTGACTCTGCGGAAAGCCAATACATGGATAGATACCATCCGACTTAAACCAAAGTAGTTTAACAAACCGGCGTTGAACTGCTTCCAGGTTGCTCTTATGAACATCATAACTGGGATACCAAATAAGTGATACATATTCCAGTTTCGACCTTACAAATGATTGGTACAGGATTTTCAATGTATTTATTAGCATTCAAGGGTAGTTTATTTACTAAGCACTAGATGTTTACTTTACTAAGACAAGCTTGAAGTTGAAAACAATCATGAATATGGTTTATAACTGAGAAAATTTTAAGGTCATCAGCATATAACAGGCAAGACAAATCAATTTCGTCCGTTATATCATTGCTAAATATGTTAAAAAATAGGGGCCCCAAGATGGATCCCTGGGGAATATCAGAGGTAGCAGCAAATTCAATTGACTTGATTAACAGTAACTGATGATCTAACCCGTCAAATATCCGTATATATGACATCAGTCTGGCGATGTTCATCTAAGGATTCATAAATATACTGAGTTATACAGAATAAGTTAGTCGTCGTTGAACGCCCCTTCATGAATCCATGTTGGTGAATAGATATCTTAGACTTAATTGAGCGATAAATACTGTCGTGAAGTAGGAATTCTAAAACTTTGCAAAAATTACAGATTACAGAAATACCTGAAGTTTTGAATATCTAATTTATTCCCCTTTTTATAAATAGGACAGACTTTGGAAAGTTTCCATAAGTCCGGAAATTGACAATTTTTTAAAATAAGGTTAAAAATTAGAGTTAGAGAATATGCAAAAATAATAGCACAGTCTTTCAATAAAAATGCTGGTATGGAGTCGGGACCTGCAGTCATTTTAGGCTTAATGCGTTTTAAGGCCTGGAGAACTTCTGCCTCCTGAAAAAAATGTATATTAACAGTATGGTTATTATTTGGACAATCGTTATCGATAGAATTGTTCGCGGCATCTATTGAGGAATCAGAATGTGACTGGCTAAAAAATCTGGAAAATGCATCTAAAATATCATGCGGACTATTAAGTGAAGCACCGTCAGAGAACGTTTCATCTGAAACTCCGGTTGATCCTTTCTTGTCATTAATGAACGCCCAGAATTTGTTGGGATCGCGTGGAAGTCGGAGATATGTTCAAAATTTTAGGATCGGTACTCCGATTAGCCCCAAAATCTAAGAAATTGTGCCTCAAATTTGTTATTTTTTATTCTTTCCTATTATTTGGGTTTTCTACCACATGTACTATTATCCTCTTCAAAACAAATCACCGAATCTACAAAATAATAGAATTATTGGAAAAAAGGCCTCTGCGCCCGTGACGTTTACGCCAAAGGAAAAGTCAGAGGTTATGTTTTGCAAATAATATAAATCGGAATAAACACAAAAATAATATATTTTGCTGACGTTTCGGAAAGTAATCTCTTTCCGTTTTCAAAGCTATTTTTTTGAAGAACTCTTATTTTGCTGTGTATGTCAAATACACAGCTTTAAGATTCTGTTTATGTTATTTCCATAGATACTTACTACTTACACAGAACATAGAACTGATGTTATTTTTTAGATAATGTTGAGTTTGTTAAGTTCTTCTTTTAACATTGGTAGCCAGTTTGTACAAATATCTACAGAACAATTCGATACGCACTTATCTTCATTTAATAAGATTATTGCTGATTCTTTAATTTTTCTCTTTTTGGTATCTGTTTCTTTTGTTAAAATTTTTGCCGAGTCCCAGTTTATTCTATGTCCGTTTTCCCAAGCATGTTCACAAATCTTTGATGTCTGAATTTCATTCTTTCTAATGTAATTCTTGTGCTCATCCAACCTCACACTGAAAGGTCTGGATGACTCACCCACATAACATTTATCACATTCGCACGGGATATTGTAAATACAGTTTTTTGAATTCTGCTCCCTGTTTATCGGTTTTGTTTTTGTTAAAATAGATCTTAAAGTGTTCCCCGTTTGAAATATCGTCCTAACATCAAATTTGTCACCTATACGGCGTAGCTTTTCCGATAGATATTTACAATATCTCGTGCGAATGTGATAAATGTTATGTGGGTGAGTCATCCAGACCTTTCAGTGTGAGGTTGGATGAGCACAAGAATTACATTAGAAAGAATGAAATTCAGAAATCAAAGATTTGTGAACATGCTTGGGAAAACGGGCATAGAATAAACTGGGACTCGGCAAAAATTTTAACAAAAGAAACAGATACGAAAAAGAGAAAAATTAAAGAATCAGCAATAATCTTATTAAATGAAGATAAGTGCGTATCGAATTGTACTGTAGATATTTGTACAACCTGGCTACCAATGTTAAAAGAAGAACTTAACAAACTCAACATTATCTAAAAAAATATCATCAGTTCTATGTTCTGTGTAAGTAGTAAGTATGTATGGAAATAACATAAACAGAATCTTAAAGCTCTGTATTTGACATACACAGCAAAATAAGAGTTCTTCAAAAAAATAGCTTTGTAAAACGGAAAGAGATTACTTTCCGAAACGTCAGCAAAATATATTATTTTTGTGTTTATTCCGATTTATATTATTTGCAAAACATAACCTCTGACTTTTCCTTTGGCGTAAACGTCACGGGCGCAGAGGCCTTTTTTCCAATAATTCTATTATTTTGTAGATTCGGTGATTTGTTTTGAAGAGGATAATAGTACATGTGGTAGAAAACCCAAATAATAGGAAAGAATATTCGTAGAATGCCACAAATAACTTACAGACAATATTGTTATTTTTTAATTTTAATTTTTAATTTTTAATTTTTTCATTTTTCAGTATTTCATTTTTCAGTTATTCAGTGTTTCAATTAAGTTTTTCGTTTTTCAGTTTTTCATGTTTTCAGTGTTTTAATTCAGTTTTTTATTTTTCAGTTGTTTAGTTGTTCAGTTCAGTTTTTCGTTTTTCAGTTCTTCATTTTTCAGTATTTCATTTTTTCAGTTTTTCATTTTTCAGTTTTTCATGTATTTCATTATTACACTGAAGTTGACAATCACAGAAATCAACGTGACTTTCCGCTGGGAGAGTGCGGACAGGGCTCCGACCACTCCATAAAGTGAACAAAAAATAGATGCCTTTTTTACATTTTTATTAAAAATTTTATTTAACAAAGTTTTTCAATTGTGAAGAAAGGTTTAAATGCGAAGTTAGTCGCAAAATAAGGAAAACCCTCTTGAAAAAAAAAACATTTTATTCAACTAAGTTGATGCAGCAACAAATGGAGATGTGATCTCACGTGTGTGAATAGTTCAGAAAAAGATTAGAAAAATGTGTGCTAGTAGGAGGTTTACATGTAGAAAAGTGTTCAACTTAATTGAAAAAATGTAATTTCTTTGGAAAGATGTTATTCCTCACATTAGAACTAAACTTAGTATTTAAGCTTTTCGTCATAATTGAAAAAACTGAGTTAAATAGAATTTAAAAATTGTAAAAAGTAGTTTGCTTAAAGTTCATTTAATTTTATAAAATGTTTAGAATACCCTGTATAATTTATTTTAAGCTTGACAACTGTTTATGATTTCCTAAGACAAGCAAAAAAGAATGAAACACTGTATTATGATATATCATTTTCATTTACTATTTAAATCGTATCCTAAATGATATTCAATCAAATTTCTCTTTGTCGGTATAGGATAAAATAAACCAATTGGATTTCATACTACGTCGACGTTTCGCTTTATTTTAAAAGCTTCTTCAGGACTACAATAAATAATTACAATATATAGCAACTTATAAACAACATTTTAAAAAACTTATCTATTAAAAATTGCAAAATATAGAATACAAAATATGCAAAAATATGAGTCAATTATGTAAAAAGATCATTAGTGAAAGTCTATTATACAACAATATAACAACAATAATTATTATTAATTACTTTCTTATAGGAATATTTCAACTGTGTGATGTTTACAGACAATAACAACACCATATGCCATAAATGTAAGAAACTCCTTACTGTTTAGGAGCAACGCGATAAGAAAATTCAATAAGAAATACATCAAGGTTTTTTTCAATTTTATGTATTTTTTGATCAAAGAATTATAAATAATAGTTAGATTTTCAATGTCGATCCTTTTATTTATTGCTAGAGGGTTATGCGCCTGTATGCATACCATTTCACTGATTAGCCTCTTATTATAATTTGTTTCCCTGTCCAATAAACTTCTTCAAAATTAAAATTATGATTTTCAGTAAAATAATGTGTAGCAAGGGCTGTTTGTTCTTTTTTATTTTCATGCTTTTCTTTGCATGCATATTTATGTTCATTTAGTCTTGATTTTAAATTTTGTTTAGTTTGCCCTATATATGTTTTGTTACAATCATTACATGGAATTCTGTATACTACATTAGAATGAGAATCTAAGCGTAAAGTATCTTTCATTGAGTCATATAAGTTACTGACAGTTTTTAGATGGTAGAAAACAATCTGTGATGTGTCATTAGATAATTTCAATTTTGTTTTTTCTGATAGTCTTGTAATATAAGGAATTTTGTAGTACTTTTTATTAGTTTCGTTGTTAGGGTTCCTAATATTGATAACAGTATTCATTTGATTGATGTAACTGTTGATAATTATATTACACAATTCTGGTGGATAGTCATTGTTTATTAATTTCTTTTTAAAATTAGCTACATTAATATTAATAAAACTCGGGTGACTTAATTTTACAATTTTGTTCTTTAGAGACTTCATAATTGCTGATTTTTGCTTTAAATGGTAACTTGAAAAATAATTCAATAGCCTACCTGAATTTATATCTTTTTCATAGTAATTAGTAATGATGGTTTGTTCATCAGTTCTAATTAGCTTTATATCTAGAAACGAGATACTATTATTGGTTTTTTCTATGGTAAATCAAATATTCTCATGAAAATAAGAAACAATATATTCAGATTCCTTTTCAGGTATGGCTAAGATTGTGTCGTCAACGTAAAATCAATAGAGGTATATCAAAAGGTATGACGTTAATCATACTCTTAATAAAATGTTCCAATACTAAGTTGGCCATTATGGGGCTAGCTGGATTGCCCATGGCAGTGCCATCAAATTGTTTGTAAAAAACATTCTCAAAACAAAAATAGCTGGTGTCAAAACAAATACTAATCATCTCAGTAAAAACCTTTAATGAGAGATTTGTATGGTTTTGTAAAATACTCCATTTATCATTGACGCATTCAATAACTAAACATTTTGGAATATTTGTGAAAAGGCTGACAATATGGAAGCTAACAAGTATATACCATGTTGGTAAGGTAAAATTAATAATTATTTCCAATAGTTCATACGAGTTTTTTATACTATACTGAAAAGTTAAATTAGATAAGACTTCAGTAATAACTTTAGATATTTTATATGATGGTGACTCTATGCATGGTACTACAGGTCTTAAATTGTTATTTTTATGTACCTTAACTAGGCCATAAATTCTTGGGGGTTTTGAATTGTAAGTTTTCAAATTTTTGTACTGTTGTTCATCAATACAATTTTGGTCTCTAAGATCTTGAGTTTTGAGCTTACAACTTCATTTTTAGGGTTATATGCGTTTAATAGCCGAAATTATGGGGTTTTTGAAGTTATGGCTAAATCCTGATTAACATGATTAAATAGACCTCGTGGCTGTGTAATAATTTGTACCCGGCTCCACATACTTTTGATTGTATGGGTTCTGTCATTTCTTAAGAAGCTCTTTCTTATATATTGCTATGATATCACTTATACTTAATTACAAACATGAGGAATATGTTTTCTAGTGTGTGGAATTAGATGAATACTCTGTATTATACACAAATTATTATCTTTGAGTACTCTTGGTATTCTTTGTGGGAATTCGAGTCTGTAGATCGCAATAGACTGAAAAATGTTTTCAGTTTATACTTTCAATGGGGGTTTTTAGTTTAAAAAAAAACTTATCTTTATCAGTATTTTAATTTCAAGTATTTTTTATACTTATTGCATGTTATCTATTATATTTAACTTACCTTTGATGGGATACTGTACTGGGTTTTATTATGGTAGATAGCAAGAAGGACTGGTATAGATAAATAGAAAGGAACAAATTCATATTTTATAAGAAATGGAATGAATTCGAATAAATTCTATAGTATATTGTGTTTCTGATGCAAACCATTTTAGTTAGGGAATCTGTATGGATAGTTATTGGGTTTTATTGCTATTTTAAAGCAAATTTTAATATTTGGTTTTGACATAAGTCAAATAATTTCTTATTTTCCATAAAATTTCTTAATTTAGCCAATATAAGCAATTAGAGATTATATAAACTGTTTAAGAAGAGTTGAATTATGATATGAATAGTTTTTATACATCTGGGTATCTGTATCGGACAGTCATAAAACTGAGATTACTCAAAATCATCGTTAGTGATCATAATTCTACTTCTAAACCATCTTTAAGTGTTTATTGCATTTATATTGTTCTATTACTTTTAAATTTATAAATTAATTTGTGCGTGAGTGCGAATTTTGACACAAAAAGGATCTAAGCTGTACCAGGAAATAAATACTCACAGAATAAGATTAAAATTAGCACAAAAGATGTGTAAGACTCTCGGTCACACATTTTATTAAGGAATGTCAACCCCAATTTAAAAGGGGTAGACAGTAAACGTATTGTTAGAACTGTAACATTTGCGTTGCTATGGCAATATTAAACGTCAAATCGACCCTATATAAAGAGCTGCAATAGCTGAAAAAAAAATGGTTTTTTTTCAATTAGACCACGAATCTGAAAACATGTGACAACGTAACCTGAAAATTGGAGATTTGACAAGAGTTGCCAAAAATATAATTTTGAAGAAAAGTCTAAACATTTTGAAATTGGTATCATAGAAATTTAATATTGGAGTGGAAACGAAATAGAGTTGGAGTATTTTTTAACCTCTCCACAATAAAATTGTGAGAGGTTACTAAAATTGGTTCAAAAACAAAAATTGAGATAACATCAAATCTTTACGTTTTGAGGTCCTAGGAACCCAAAAAAGTAGTTTTTGAAAAATGTCTGTGTGTGTGTATGTGTGTTAGTACGATAGCGCCGAAACTACTGAACGGATTTGAATGAAACTTTGCATGTGCGTTTCTTTAGTGCCTCAGACGAACTGAAAAGGTTTTGGTTGAGATCGGATTACGTTTAGTGCCATTTTGACGCAACAAGTTGTTTATTTTATAATTACTTTCAATTTGCAATGGAACCATTGAAAAGCATTAAAAATTCTAATTTCAACGATATATCACACTTCCACCATTTCGATTTGCTTTCCGTGAAAAAATTAAAAAGAAAGCAAATATGAAACATAGATCGCATATCGCGTGACATGATCGATGCGCGTAGCCGTTACGTCGTGAAACTCATCACATCACGTGTCAATTCACGTGTGAGTGTTTCTTCACTGCTCTAGAAGTAGAGCGGATTATATTTAGTGCCGTTTTTAAATATATATACAGACAAATCGAAGAATTAAACTACAAATATTCCTCTAAAATCTAGTAAAATTACTGAAATGCTAATATTTCATTTAACAAAGACAGCCGCGAGCGATTGGATTGCAATGAGCAAATTTTGGCGATTGTCATTGTCATCGTTTGTCATCCGATAACGTTGGTGGCATGTCATGTTAATAAGATTTCGGCATATTTGTAACTTTTAGTGGATTGTCACAAACTTTAAAGGTAGATGTAACAATATCAATATCATATGCTTTCTGTACCTTCGTTAGTGAATTTATTATAGATTATCACTTTGTCAATTTTCAGTTTGTTGCTTTACAAATCTGTAGTATTTAGGATAACTAGACTTTCTTAGTCGTTCAAGTGATGTTAAAGTTGTTAATATCCTAATAGTAAATTATTCAACGAGCGATAATGTAGATAATAACTCGCATAGATGATTGTAAATTCATTAAGTTGAGGGTTTTTTTAGTGCCCCAGAAGATCTGAAAAGGTTTTGGATGAGATCGGATTACGTTTAGTGCCGTTTTGTCACACAATTTAATGCTCTTTTCTTCTTCAAAGATCCACCGAGTTGGGAGGTTCTAGCCGCTTCCAGTAGCTGCCGATTTTTAATTAATAATTTTGGAAAGCCAGGGGAGAGTACATAGACGTTAGGAATTTATTATGAAATCTAATATCCTTTTAAAACATTCGTGAGTTTTATTAATTTTAATACTGAACTTTTATCCATTTGTTGTCATTTTTATATTTTAAGTTAGATCAGGCAGATTAAGTTAATATTGTTGTTTTTATATTTTACATTTTTATAACAATACAATATATTGTTAGATTTGAATTCGAATTTGTTTCTTTGTGTGTATGTCGAGTGTCAAATTTGAAGATCAGAATTCATGCTCTGAGCATTAGGAGTATTTTTGTTAATAATAATTTAGCGTGGGAATTTAATTCCAGCACATTAATAAAGGGGTTTGTTTTTTTTTGAAAGGGTTGTACAGGTGTAATTTGCATTTCAGATTTAAAAGGGTTGTACACGGCAATATATTAAACAAATAAGTCACAGGTATTGACAGAGGGGTGCCATATATGGTGACCATTGCCATACTGTCAGCAGATATTTCTCGTTGCTTCAAAGAAGCTGGTTTGGCGACAATATCCACAATAATAGGTGATGATTGCTCACGAGGGATCTTTCGAAGTGGATCGATGAGAACACGTGCCAATCGTTATACTGATTTTTATAATTATTTATGATCATATATCACAAAATAATGGTGGTTGTTTGAAAATTATATTTTTATCATCTCTTTTCCAAACATTCGAATACAATCATAATAGCAGAAAAATAACTACACTACTCACAATATGATTAAAAATAAAATATAAAAGATAAGTGTGTACGGGTATTACAAAATAAAATAAACAATGTATGACAATGCATAAAGTTGACATAGATTTCTTACAAACTATCAGTGCATTGTCTACTAAATATAATATATAAATGTACAGAAAGTTTCTTGTTTCTTGGTTTGAGTATGCTTATAATTGAAATAAAAACGCCAAATAACAACTACTGAATGTGTACTGGGTTATAATGATTCAAGTCTTCAATTAAAAGTCCATTAGTACGGTTTAATCAAGTCTTTCGTATATAATTCATAAAAGCCTCAAGATTAAAAATTCTCCAGAGATGACAAGCTGTAATTTGGTGTATGGAGTATAAAACGCAGTAACACGTCTGGAAAAGTGTCGGGTCCTGTCAAGATAACGTCAGTAAATATCTCGGTAATGTATTCGACCGCTGAATGAGAGCTGCTGTCCAGTTTTCAACGTCCCGGGTATTATCATTCCAACAGCTTCTGAATATTTCAGCGCGTCGGAGATTTTTGTCCGTGATAATACATATTTTATGAGCGTTGCATCTTTACACTTGGCGGTGCGCCGCTTAATACCAGGTCGACGATAACACCGCATAAGGGGTTCCCGATTAGTTATCCACGGTTACAGACAGCGGATGCTTGCTTCCAATCTACTTACATAAAAGGGTTAGCGGCTAAACTCGACAGGAATCTCATAGATATTTAACAATTTTAATCAAGTCCCTGTAGTTTATGTTAGGCGCCATCTTCGCAACTCTTATTTCATATGAAGCGCTGAAAAACTATATTGGCTTTCAGGTGACACTGACACATCCATTAAAGAACGGTACTACGCGCGAAGGCCTGTAATGAAAAAGTAACTCTTGAAGGAGAAAATTATATAAAGATATAGGGTAAATTATTGTCACATTGTCTTAGAAAAATATTGTAACGGTGTTGGTATAGCCGTTTGCAATTTTACCATGCAAATAAAAAATGGCCTCATTAAAATACCATTACTTTCTGTACTATTCCGTTCGCAAATTGATTCATTTACCTCTATAGGTCTTTAATGTACGTCGGCCTGTTTGATAACACCATACCGAATGATTCATCGGCATTACTGTTAAAGAACACGATAAAACCTTGATGTACTTTTCGAAACTGTAACAAAATCCGATTTAGGAAACATTTCGCATGAAAAGCGTGCTTCACGTAAAAATATCGTTGGAAGAGGTTTTTATATTTTTAATCATATTCTCGCTCTACGAAGCGTTTTTTATGCAAACATTTCAATAACTTATCAAGGGGCGTAATTTTAGAAAGTGTAGTCAATGCCGCTGCACGGGGACGTAATGTCGCCCCGGCCACCAAAATTTAGAAACAGTAACAAAATTTGACTTTCAAAATTAAAAACCCTTTTACGAATCCACGTTGTTAAGCACTGCAACTCATGCGTTGTGTTAAATATGAGGACAAGTTAATCCAGCTTCTATTCAAAGTATATCGAGAGTTTTAGCGAAAATAGCCTTTAGCGACATGGGACCCCCATCATTTCCTAGCAGTCGATTTTGACGGGAAAATGATGGGTTTTAACGGGATTTGCTCTAAACCGGTTCCTCAGTGATTCGGTCTGAACGTATGAATTTATAATTGCTATAATATAATTCAAAGTCGTTGCGATTCAAGCATTTTTAAGCTCAGAGGAGCGATCAAAATTGATATTGAACTGTAAATACGTAAATAGACAGGCAAGTAAAAGCCCACCAAAAATTTATAAACATTGAACTTTTCTTGAATCTTTTTGTGTAATCGCTAGCTCAAAAACCGCATATTGGATGGTAGTTGGTACATTATAAGTCGTTCCGTTCCTCACCATGTGTTGTACACGGGACAGACTATAGTTTATCAAAACTTTCTTGAAGTTGTTGTAAAACATGAATTTTTAAAGAGATTTAATACATGTTTTTGAACTTTATATTGTCTTTTTCTTGACTTTTCAAAATTCCCTTTCAGGTTTAATTTTAAGAAAGTGTTGGTACTTACTGTGTTAGATTTATAGTGTTACGACTTTCAATTGATACCATCAGAGAAGCAGTTAAGCAAAAACGAACAGTAGGTATAGTAAAAGTCCTTCAGACTGCAAAAGATAGATCGTTCACATTACTAATGAGCTCGTAAAGTTTTTGTTACATTTTTTATCTGCCCTGTAAAATTGAAGACCACTATAGTAAAATAGAGAAATCACATTTTCGGGTGGTCGGCTTGGTGGTGTGATGGACAGTGGCGCGTCCTCTCACGCAGACGGCCTAGGTTCAAAACTGGGTCATAGCAAGTCGTTGAGATATAGTGGATGAGCGGATCTGCTCGCGTCACCATCTTTCGAAAGGGATGTAAAACTGTGGGTTCCGTGTATCTACGATGTGAGCACGTTAAAGATAACTACCCCACGGCAATCTGTGGGGGTTCGGCAAAATTTTTAGGTTAGGAATCCCAGTGCCTACACTAATGAGCTTATCCCCTGGCATCGGTGATTGGCCTTGGTAGCGGAAATAGGCCGACGTTAAATACATGATTTAAAAAAACATTTTCGAGAAATGAGTGAAGAAGAATTTTAAATTACATAATTCAGTGTTTCTTTATCTTACACAGTGTGTATAGGAATTCAAAAAGGGATTTGTTTTATCTCCGGTTCTATGGATTGAAGTCATACTAATACAAACTCTAATTGTCCTGGTACTCTCAAAAACATACACAAATCAATAGGTGAAAATGTCTTTGTTCTTTTCGAAGGCCGTGAAAAATGAAAAAAGTGCAATTCCAAAGTGAACTTAATAACATTAAAATGTAATTAAAGGTAATGCAGAGATGAAAGAGGATAATATATTAAGTGTATCTAAATATATTAATATATATTTGCCGATGAAGTTGTAACTATTAAACCAAAAAATAATCAAAAATGCAAGAAAACCAAGAAGGTACAGCGCTGACTCTTAAGGAAAGTTATTTGCCTGAAAGAACGCAACAAATAATAAGTCATAAAAGTAAAATAAGAGAAGTCGAATACGGAGTGTCGCAAGGAACAATACTCGAGCCCTTATTGTTCAATATTCAACTGAACAATTTGTTTCAGCAAAGTTACATATTCCAGATAATTAGATTTGTGGATGATACGGCTGTACAGTACACGGACACTAGTTGGGAGGCTGAATTGAAAAAAATTTCAGGAAGATTAAAACTTGGTTCGATTAAAATATCCTAACAATAAATGCTTCTAAAACTAAATACATACCGTTTTCAATCAACAAAATAGATACGCCCCCTTCTTTTAAAATTGAAGATAACTTTGAAATTAAGCCAATTAATGAAATTAAGTATTTGGGCATAACTATAGACAGCCATTTAAAATGGGATAAATATGTCAATTACTTAAGTCGGAAAGTCAAAAGCCTACTTGTCAAATTTAAATATTTTAGGAAAATCCTAGACATCAAGCAAGTGCATTCATTATACTATGCTTTTGTAGAATCTATACGGGATAATAGCTTGGGGAGGGCCATACAATTGCCATATGAAAGGTTTGGAAGTTGTGCAAAATTGGATTTTTAAAATTATATATATAAAAAAAATAACTTACCCAACCAACTCTCTATATAAACTAGCCAATATTCTAAATATCAGATAACTCTATTGTTATATCATACTTCTAGAATAAAAAACAAATGCATACAAATAATTGATCATAGGTATAAAACAATATATATATGGAAGGCTCATTTAAGATTCCACACCACTTTTGGACACAGAAGTTTTAAATGCCTTAATCCAAAGGCGTATAATGCGTTACCCAATAACTTTAAAGTACATCTTAATTTAACAAGTAAAAACCACGGTAAGGCAACACTTTATAGAAAAACATAAGCACAATAGACCAAGAGAACTAGTGAATTATTAAATTTATATTTTATGATTATCTTCTCAATGCACAATGCTCTGCTAGTCTATTAAATTCATTCCAGATTTATTTATCTGCATTTTTGCCGCACTACACCGTAATCCAAATAAGAGAAATTGATAAAATCGGGATATGCCATTATGCCTACTGCAATAAATAGTAAAATTTCAAGATATTAGGCTTCATTTCACATCATGCATCCAAGTTAGAATACTTAGGTAATAGCTGTTAAACGAAACTTAGTTATTCTAAGTTATTGAAGTCAACACATTCATACGAAAGGTTTCAGAACAATCCTCTTACAGATATTAGTGAATTTATCAGGAATACAGTCATGCCTATGTGCAGAGTAGTTAAATCGGAATGAAATATCAATCTAGAACATCGTAAGCTGATCGACTTGATACCAGACAGTGACTGTTCAAACAGATTGAAGCGAATAATGGGGCAGCTTTTCACCCCAAATACTTTGTCTTTTTGAAACCTTTTTGTCTCCTGGATTTGTACGCTCAATATAAGTTGGCTGCATAAGTGTTCTCCGATCTGCGGTAAGATACCGTTACTTACCCATTGATTTAGTGTAATCGAAGTGTACTTATGGCCCTTTACCCTCCACTTGTGGAACTTAATTTTTCTGTGGGTGTCATATAATATAAATGTTAAGCAATACATAACAACGTATTATTAAGAATTGCAATGTTGAATTATTTATATTTAAATTAGCGGTAACATCAGCACTTCTTTATCTATTATCAGAATATATGTAGAATGCGAACAAAAACTAGTGATGCGTCTCTTAAATCTATCCTTGCAACTGAATATGACATTAGTACATTGCAGAATACGTAAAAATATACATTAAAAAAACAACATTCATTGTTATCAGGTAACCTATTGTTACCTCCTTTCAATTATTATTTATCTTTGAGAAAGAATTGAGGCAACATATGCGGACGACTAGCTGGTTTAAGTCGGAGCAGAGAGCCGTGGGTCCAGTGTATTCGTAAGAGTGGAGAAACTTACCCTTTTTGATATGTACAGCATAAGCGACAGATTTCTGTTTATTTCGAGAAAATGAGACAAAGAAAAATTGATGTTAAATTGGGCACCATCTATAGTGAAAATAAGTAGATTTGTTTCTTTTTCTCGAATAACCAGTCTACTATAGATCAGACTGAAATTGTTGGTAAGGGAAATAAAAAGATAGTTTAAAATGAATGTTAAAATATATATATATATATATATATATATATATATATAAATATATATATATATATATAACAAATTTATACAATGATCCTAGATTGACTATTGTTGAGGTGATTGGTTCTGGGACAGCAATCCAGGCCCACAATTTGTCTCTTGTTGCGAGAATGGATTCTAAAGTTTCCTTGGCAATTTACGTCTCTTAATGAAATGGAGTGAAAATCGTAGGAAAATTATCCAACTATGTGGTTTATTAAAAATTAACGAAATTTTATCTATATGAAAGATAAGCTGTGCAAAAGCTATGCAGGAATGTAGAAGCTATGCAGAAACATATACAGAAATGTATAAGTAGATATGTGCATAAACATATAAGTACATAAGTATATAGAAATATATAAGCATATAAAAGCATATATATGCGTATAAGAATATAAGTATATAATAATTTAAGTATCTAAATATATAAGTATATACGTATATACAAAAGCTGATTTCTTAGACTATAAATTGCGAAAAAAATTAAAAAAGAAAAAAAAATAAATTTAAAACCATGTGTTACATATAGCATTTTAACTACTTATTAAATTAAAAAGAATTGACCTAGAATTTAAATTTATTTTAAAAATAATTGAAATTACATCAAAGGCAAAAATTGAAGATTACTTAAATTTTAAATGAGTAATAAATGAAATTACCTGTATGTTAAACACTTGTTAACATGGATATAAAAATGTACTGAAGTCCACAGTTAAAATTTATATACGTTCGAATCAGTACAAAGGCTGCAAGCAAATGATTTCCTGGTAAGTTTTACTGATAAAGTAAACTTTTTTTGTCCTACTTACTGGAAAATAATGCTACTCGATAAACTTGAGAAATCTAATTCTCCAATTAAATTGAAAGCTATAAAAATATAGAAGTAGTACACATGGCCATCTGTCAATGGTTGAGTTAAGCGCAACAACTTGCACGTCGCAAATTCTACAAGTTCCTTTACTCACAACTAAAATAGTGGCATATGACCGATAAAAGGAATCTATAATAAAAGTTTTTAATACTTACATACCACAGCTGATTTGCCCTTGCCACACAATTTGTAAATACTATACATAACCAACAATATGAACAGCTGTAACTAAATAGTAAAAATAAATGTAAATATATTACATCTTATAGGATATACTATATATAGAATGAGAAAACGTAAGGACAATAACCATATGTAATCATGTTTTGTAGACAAATTGTTAATTGTTTCCTGGGATGCTGTATAGAACGGAAATACATAATAGTTTAGAAAAACATGACTGAGTTCCTAAGATCGCAAACTCCTCTATAAAATCCTTATTTTACTATAAGCAACGTAACCAGACTGCAACCAACAGCTACTCTCCGGGCTATGTGCTCCGCCAAGCGCTGAGTTACCAGTTACAAGTCTGGCGGCGCGTTAAGTGTAATAATTGCATATTACCATCAAAACGCTAATGCTTCGATAGCAACAAACACCAGCCGAAAGACTGATCCTACTTAAAGGAGCTCTCTTGCCAGTCGTCACACACCACTTGCAGACTGCAGTTTCGAGCTGTTGGCTCTCGTCAGTGCAAGGTAGGCATGTGACGACCGGCACGATGATCCTTTGACTATTTGGTACATCCCGGTATTTTTACAATAGCGACATGTAAAATAGTCAGCAGGCGTCATCTAGCGGTCCGGTTGCTATCGAAGCATTAGCGTTTTGATGGTAATATGTAATTATTACACTTAACGCGCCAGACTTGCAACTTGTAATTCAGCGATCAGCGGGACACATGGCCCGGAGAGTAGCTGTTGGTTGCAGCCTGGTTACGTTCCTTATAGTAAAATAAGGATTTTATAGAGGAGTTTGTGACTAAAATATTATGTTTAATATTCCGCCCTCTAAAAGCACATTTGAACTATGCTAAGCCCAGTCAGGCTATTTATTTTTCCGATCCGACCTATAGAACCGGAGTTATTCACATTTTAAGCTTGAAAAACGCGGTAAAAAACTATATATATAAAATCATAATCTTGCTCTTTCCAGACTATGCAAATTGAAATGCTTTTTTTACTGTACTATTAAGTATAAGTTAACCATGGACCAGTAGCGCGCGTTATGTCGATTGAAAATGCCCTTAGCCTCGTCGCTCAAAATTATTTTGCGCCAAGACTCCGGATCTTTTTGATTTTTTATCATGAACCATTCACACGACGCAGTTCATCTGGGAAAATCTCTAAGAAGTAACTTTTGATAAATAATACACCACAGGTAATGAGACCCCCTTTATCCCGAAAGGCTCTAGAAGAGCCTTGTGTGGGAGGGGGGCTACACATTTAGAGATTATTTGCAAGAATGCTGCCCGTATCATTTAAATATTTTCTGGATGGAGGAATATGATATGTCAAATTGCACCTATAGTTGACGAATTGAAATACCTGGATTGTCCGTAACGGTCAATAGAATATTTAATTCATTATCATCTTGCCTCGTCGCATAGCAAGTTCTGTTTCATATTTCTGTATTAATTGTCCTGAAGTTCTTAAATTTGAAATTATTTTTTTTCTAGTCTTCTTTTTTCGGGATATTCTGCATTGAAACTGCGACAACTTGGTAAATAAATATCTTTGACAAATTTGGTTAAAAATCATAAGGATGTTAAAGAAATCTTTGTTTGTATAATCACTTTTCATTTTTTTCACAATTTTTTTTGTGAACTGACTCCAGAAAACTTTAAAATGCTAATTTCAAACACGGCAATGCAAATTTCTATGGACTTACCATGCACCTACTATGAGTTTTGACAAAAATTTTAATCTGCCACAAAATCATCCCATGGGTAACTCGATTTATGCAGAGGTCTGGAAGGGTCTGGAAAGCTGTCCCCTGCTAGTCATTTGGGCCCAATTGCGCAATATTGCACAACATTGTATCATGCGCTATGGAAACTTAAATATTTGAGACGAAAAGTTGTATGATGAAATTGGCTGTAAAAACTTTTTGATGTATATCTGCCACAAAATCATCCCATGGGTAACTCGATTTTTAGTGCTCGCCTCAACATGTGAAACTTAAAATCGCATTATCCCAAAAACTTTCTTCTCTAACCTAATACTTTTTTACCCATTCTAACTCAGAAAAAATCTAGTTTTGAAATCCAAAAGTAGAACCGCAGCGTTTCATTTGCAATTCGAAAGTTAACATTACTTACGGCTAGACGGGAAACAGCACAAAAATAATACCAAAGTGCATTAAATGCAAAAAACGTCTTTAAATACGCCTGAAAAATTTCTAAACTCCATCTTTAATAATAAGCGAGGAAAAGATGCTGTACCAACTAAAAAAATCGCCAGGTATAATTATTACAAGCGAAGTTAAAAGTTTAATGAACAACATAGATTTTCACCCAAGCGTTGGATTGAGAGTAATTTGATCTGTAACTCCGAATACATAGGTAAAGCTATGAATAATAAAGTGCAAACTGATGCCATGTATACTGACTGGTTTTCGCAGAACATTTGACAGAATTAACCACTAGAAATTATTGTTGTCGTTAGTTGAAGCCGGTGTTCGCGGCGGCATCACGCGATGATGTTTCCATACATTATTTATTAACCGTAATTATGGAAGTCTGTTCTGCGATTCAAATTATTTTGTCACATAGGCTTAGTTTTATTAGTAACATGTCTTGTATAATCTCCTCAAATCGGTTTTGGACCATGGTTCTCTTTACACACACACACACACACACTACGTGGAAAGGCAAATTTTGGAGTCCTATTTCAAAATAAAGTTCTCAAGAGAGACACATTGAACAAAGATTCCCATGATGAACACACATAGCCTCTTTTGGTCTAAAAAATTAAAGGTTTTGGGCTGGAGAGCTTAGATTGAGACTCCTGAGCACTTTATTTTTGAATTTGCGAGGTTCGGAGGGTTGCTCCGAATTTGCTGGCCAGAGTCAATGCTACGTCCTATATATGGTTTTCTTGATGTATATATATATATATATATATATATATATATAAATATATATATATCAAGAAAACCATATATATATATATATATATATATATTCATCTTGGAACGATAAAACTGATTTAAAACGAATGAAAGTAATTTATTTAAGTATGAGAACAAAGTACATAAAGCATAATATTAATAAAATAGTTAAAATTAGCAGGGTAATGAAGAGTAACTTGTCGACTATAAAAATTCCGACTTAGAAACAAAAATAGTATCGTCGCGAATGATAGACAGACAAATTGTAACTTGAGAATTTGTTTCGGAAAAAAAATCACTTTTATTTAATGCGCAAATTGGTTAAATTAAAATCTTTTTTACTTGGTTTCGGCCAAGGAAGTAGCACGGCTACTCGATTTTATTAATTGAATGGATGAAGCAACATTTAAACACTTGGGTTTTTTGTAACTTCGTCAGGTACGGCTTTTTATATGGTTCGTCGGGGACGTAGTATGCAGAGGTCTGGAAGGGTCTGGAAAGCGGTCCCTTGCTAGTCATTTGGGCCCAATTGCGCAATATTGCACAACATTGTATCATGCGCTATGGAAACTTAAATATTTGAGACGAAAAGTTGTATGATGAAATTGGCTGTAAAAACTTTTTGATGTATAAATGAAATTTGAATTGATTCGGGTATGGAAGTTATTCGCAATAACTGTCAAAGGAATTAAAATTGGAAACGGCCCCGTAATGGATTTCGAAAGGTCTTTTAAGCTATGTTGATCTCATATGAGAATGTTCCTATCGCTCCTTTCACACCGGGCAACTTAGTAGGATCTCTCTTCTGTAATTATGGGGAGAGTGACTGTATTCTGTAAGTGCAGTGAATAAGTGGTAAACGTGAAGGGATTCAGCGAGAATAACCGAACTTACAACCAATTAGGTTGGCGCAAAAGCATAAGCTGTTCAGTGCTCAGTTGTTATTGTCATGTCACATGTCATTAATTAAATTAGGTAAAAGGTGTCAGAATAAATGTTTATTGATCAAAAATTCCCGTAAGGGTATACCCTCAAATGTGCTTTTAGAGGGCGGAATATTAAACATAATATTTTTAGTCGCAAACTCCTCTATAAATCCTTATTTTACTATAAGGAAAGTAACCAGACTGCAACCAAAGTTACAAATCTGGCGCGTTAAGTGTAATAATTGCATATTACCATCAAAACGCTAATGCTTCGATTGCAACAAACACCAGCCGAAAGACTGATCCGACTTAAAGGAGCTCCCTTGCTAACTTTGGTTGCAGTCTGGTTACTTTCCTTATAGTAAAATAAGGATTTATAGAGGAGTTTGCGACTAAAAATATTACGTTTAGGGTATGCCCTCGTTATTGGTAATATATATATATTTAAAAATATGACTATAATAAACTAAAAGAGTAATTGTAATATTTGCTAAGAATTATATCATTATTGCCTCGTTGGCGATGAGCAAATCCGTAATGTCCATTCTGATTCACAGATTTGACAACAATAATTTTTGATCGACTGAAACTGTTATAAAAGTACGGTTAGGATCGCCGTTCTCCCGCGGAACTGGCGGATTCCCTCGCAATTTATCAGTAGAAGTAAGTTTACGAATTTTTCTCACGATGTGATCACCCCCATAGTTACAGAATAGACTTTTAATAAATTTTCAAGTGAATTCACGCTTTTACAGAATAGAGGTCCAGTGCGATTTAGTAGAGCGGCTGAGTCGTGCATACCATTTGTACGTGATGTCCCTATGCCTTTAAACATTAAGCGATTTAGCAACGCAATCGAGTGTGCAGTAGCGGGTAGCCGCGACGACTCACCCGGCTCGTATCTTTACATTAGAACCGCGCGACTTAGTCGCATATCCTTTCACTCTGCGTCGCTACTAAATCGCGCTGCTAAGTCGCCCAGTGTAAAAGGAACCTATAGACCTCCGTTGAAATGAATTGGAGTAAGTTTTGATATTAATGAGCCATACGAACATATGAAATGGAAATAAGTTTTGATGTCAATCGGAACATGCGAAATGGAAAGAAGTTTTAATAAACGCTCAGCTGACACATCGGGAAAGTGAATGAAGTGTATTTTAATATATGAATTGGAACTTAAATAGGAAGTTGAAGTTGAGAGAAAAATGATTTATAAAAACTTGTAAAAGAAAGTCACAACATTGTGACTGGGGGTGTGGAAAGTGGATGAGATGTGGATCGAATTATCGAGGGGGTTGTATTTTTTAGGACAGTAGTTTGTAACTTTTGAGCTGAAATCCGATTAATATGAATATTGGAATGGTGTTGTTGATGAAATTGAACTCTTTGTGAGTTATAGGCGTTATGTGAATTCTTCCAGATTTTGTTGACAAAAATTGTGGTTTTTTGCAAAATTAAGCCTCTGAAAGACTTTGTTTTAATAGTTTGACTTAGTGAGCATGAAGAATGAATTATTTGGAAAATTTGAAGCTTTTTTAATTTTTTCTGTCTGTGTACTATAATAAGGTAGAACCTAGGTCTAGTTGCAGACTTCTGATTTTAAAAATATCATGTTTTACCACCTATTTCACATAGAACCATTCAGCCTTTGATGCAAAAAGTCAAGAACTTAGAATCTTTTCCTAGATATATCACGTCTTATATAGTAGAAATAAAAGCCATTATTTCTACGTGTGGCTAAATGCTCAACATTAGGCTTGTAGTTGCGAGATCCCAGGTATGGATCCTGGTAGGGTATGGATGTTTAGTGGCATTTTCATGTGCAGCCGAATCAGTAACAGTAGGTTAGACGGCGGTTTTGTGAGAGACAACACGGTTAGTCGCCGTTACCTCTTCTGAGTTCAAGTCTCAGCTACGGCAGATGGTAATGCTGCAGGGAATGGGTGTTGTGTCATTGTCTGTATGTGATGGTGTGTTCTGGTTGAGCGATAAAGTCTAAGGCTAAACTCCGGCAGCACGTTAATATAAATAAGAGTATTAAATAAATAAATAAATATAATGCATTTAAATAATTAAATATTTGATAGATTTCTATACTTGAATGTTATCAGTAGACAGTGGAAGTATCATTTCCAACAGTTAGTCCTGCGTGTGGAAAAATACTACTTACCGTCAATCATGTAAATAAAAAAACACCATTAATCTTTCACCTATTTACTAAGTTGTGATTCTTTCAGTTTTAAATGACATTTATAGGAAATAATACTTACTGAACTACATCGTACTACATTTCTTTTCATCGTTATAATAATATATTTTTCGCATAATGTTTAAGGAAAGTAATCTCTCAAATATTAAATTGTACTCTAGTTGCACATAGAGGGGTGCGCTTTAAATAATAATAACGCGGACAGGACAGCGGCTAGAGCTTTGCTAACTACTGAGAAATAATAAAATTAAAAATACAAATACGTTTCAGTCCACTACAAACAGCAGTGCATGCATGAACAATATTAGTTTGGCTTTTATTGCCCGTGGGTACTGTACAGCTAACTAGATTTATACGTTTTGAATTTATGTCGTAATTCAAACTCTTTTAATTAACTCTTGGGGGCCCGTATGAAATTTATATGAGGATTTGATCCCTCAACAAATTTAGCTTGAGTGCATCGGGGATTAAGACTTCGTCCTTTTAGGTTTAGGTATGTTAACTTTAAGACGATTTTCTTGTTCTTGCTGTCTAATGTATATGTTGGATAGTTTGGTAAGATGTAAAAATACTTGGACAGCGAACAACATGAAATATTTAACTACGACGTGACGGTAACTAATCGTAAATTATTTCTTGTGAAATATTTCAAGAAAGTTATGGTTACTGAATGAGTTGAGCAATTTCCGCAATATATGTATATTGATGTTCAGAACAAGATAAAACTTGAATCGATTTGAAAGTAATATTTTTGTCTAATTATCCGACTGCAGGTAGAGAAATAATAGGTGGTGAAAAAACAGATGAAAAATAGCTGTTAATTTCGTTTGTATCACATAACTGGGGTGGAACCTCATTATAGCCTTCCAGAGTTCCTTCGATGAGATATTTTGATTATAAACTAAATATGCTGCTTTTTAATGTCTAATAGTAGCTATAGTATGGGTTTGCAACTGCTTGTAGTTAGTCCAATCTAAAATACTTTTAGATTTCTTGTATTTGGAGAGAGCTTTGTCATTATCTGCCATTAGTTTTTTATGGCAGGAGGAAGCCATAATGCGAGAGGTTTGGAAACCCGAGAAGTAACATACGGCGCATGCTTATTAAATAAATCTATTATATTACCCGTCATAAAATTTACTTTGCTTGTTATATTATTTAAGTAGAATATATTATCCCAAGGGATAAATTGTAGATCTCTAAGGAAGTTATCATATGAGAAGTTTTTAAAATCCCTATATATGAGGAGTTTGAGAGCGGTATGAAAAACTGAAATATCAATTTCACAAAAGATTCCTCTGTGGTCTGAAATAAGGTCGGTGTTTAAGGTGCCAGAATTTAATATGAGGTCAGGGCGATTTGCAAATATAACATCAATTATTTCATGAGACGTACAATAGTAATGCGTGTTGGCTCATTTATTAATTGCTGGAAATCATATAAGTTGAGATATTGCGCAAAAATGTTGTGAGTTTGATCAACATTTATATCCCCCAGTATTAAAATATTGTCATTCTGAGGCGTTATAAGAGAGCAAGTTTTCCAAGTCTTCAACGGTATTCCGCATGTTATTTGATGGAGCTCGATATACAACACAGGCTAAAATTTTTATTTTGTCAAATTTAACTTCAACCATTAAATAGTCTATACCTTCAATTGAGCTAAAATCACTAAAAACCTCCCTACTTGGAAAATCGCTACGAATATATATTCCCACTCCGTCTCCTCTACCCACACGATTTTTATGAAAGAATTTGTAATTTAAAATTTTTATAACATCATATTGTCATTTAGCCATGTTTCAGACACACACAATATCAAAATTATTTTCAGTTATTAACATTGAAAAGTCTTGAAAACCTGCAAACAGATATCGTACATTTAAATGGCCAATTTTATTTTTTCTTTATATACTTATTAACCATAGTTGATTTTACTTCTTAATTCGTCTATTTTATGTTTGGAAAAACCACATGACAGGTCACTCGCAATATGGTCTGTCGGAAACAATGTTTTATATTTTATTAATTAATTTATTAACTAATTTACAATTGTTACACGATTTATTCACGGATGAACAGTCTTTTTTTTTCATGTGCTTCCGAACAGATTGGACAGATAGCGATATCGTTACGACATTATTTTTGGTGGTGACCGTATTTACAACATTTGAAGCATCTCGGGAAGCTAAAATGTTCTTCAATCCAACACTTTCTCCACTCCACATGGAGGAAACCACGTGCCATTATCAAGTCAGTGGATACGTCGAGCACAACATTAAAAACGGGATTATTTTTTACTTTAGTGATGAATTATATATTATTATTATTATATTAACATTATTATCTGAAATGATTTTGCATAGGAAGTTCTTGCTGTCAGCAGCATCTTTCTGTACACCGTGTAACATGATCGTTGGATTTCTTTTTTTAGGTTGACATACATTATACTTCGAGCCAATCGCCTTTTGTAGGTTATCTTAAAAAATGTTTAAGGAATCAACACTTTCACAATTTATAAGTAAACCGTCTTTTATTAACCACACACATTAAGATTTAAAGTTCCAGGACTAACCTTAGATTTTACATCTTTTTCTACGTGATGATTAGATATTTCTTTATCATTTGCTTCCACTAATAAAACAGCTAAATTTGGAGTGTTCGTTATCACGTAAGTTCAAGTAAAAAGTCCAGGTCGATACATGCGCCGCGAACGTCATCTCTCTAACCGTGCCACTGCAGTTTCTTCCTTGGTTGTACCAAGTAATGAAGCTCTAAACAATTTTTGACATCGCACGCTTAACAAAAAGTGAAATTTGAACAGTCCACCGCGCGCTCGTTCAACGTATCAACTTCTGCTCCTAGCGACTTAACCTACTACAGCTCGGCACTGGTGCTTCTGTAAACCCCTGGAGTTAGTACTGGCGCCCACATATCTATTTAAGAAATTCGTACCGAGCTCCTAACTACCTCCGCCATGAGGACGAAATTTACATCAACCCAAAGCCAGTCTTGTTGACACCACCACCACTTGTCATGACGTCATAGAAGGCGAGGGGTAATTTTAGAGTTGTGGGGAGGGCGTCCGTTGCTATTACTTAACTACTATTTAAGCACAACGAGTTCTTTTATGACATAATTCAATTAGTCAGAGGGCAATTTACCTATAATTATTGATCTCGTAACCCTTTTCTCCTAATAAGTATCACAAAATTTAGAGCACCGTGTTAAATAGAATAAAAATCATTAAGCTTTATAAATTCTTCATTCAAATACATAAAACTTTCAATAATGCAGTTTGCAAATCTGGTATAATTGCAAATATCACACTCTGTAGGATTGTACTAATTTTTTACGCACCTGGAACATAATTCCAGTTTTTGGAAGAAAGACAAAAGTTCCAGCTTTGTCCCTTGACCTCAACTCTATTGAATAAAAAATAGAATTTTTTATAATTGTGAAAGAACTGACTTTTTACAATTACGAGTTTATTTTGTGATTAAAATTAACTTCGGGGGAATTACTCTTAAAGTATTATCTTAAATCGATCCTTTCCTGTCCACAAATTGACCGAAATTATTTGTATAGTTAATGAATGTATACTTCTCAGATACTATAAAGATAAATAAACTAGTTAAACTTTGATTACGCTGTGGGAAAATATCTCCATTCAACAAATGTTTTTGTAGATATTATTTTAGACACGATTAGTGCAAATATATCAAAGTAATTTGCATGTGCACGTAATTCGTACATTAACCCTAAATCAACTTTACTGGCATTTTACATTCCAAATAAAGTCAACATTGTATGAGACGTATAAAGAAAATGTATTGTTTCCAATAATTTACCTTCTGAAATGTACGGCTTGCTATAAGGAAATATTACACATTGTAGAAGGTAGTGTGTACATTGAAAATTAATTTATTTCCACAGTTTTTTAAGATAGTTAAAGGATCTTACATATTTTATATATATATATATGTTGTTTTTTAGGTTTTCGCGGGTGTTAAATGAAGTGTTATTGTTCTTCAGTTCGTTCCGTTCGAGCAACGAGGAGCAGCAGTAGGCAGCTTTCAGCGAGAACCTGAAGATGACAGATGAGATTCTGCCGAAACGTCGTTCAGACAACTGTGACTCCTGGAGGAGTCGACCATCGACGCGGGAGAGCACCCGGAAGAACAATAACACTTCATATATATATATATATATATATAAATATATGGTATAGTGGTGAGAGGTAATTGAATCCTCTCATGTGGACATTGGCTACCAATTTTTCATGATTTGTAAGGTGTAATTCAATGCAGGTCGGGGTATTTGCCCGCTGAGTAGTTGTTTCCTGCAAATCATGTATAATAACACCATATAAATATATATATATATATATATATATATATATATATATACCCGGAAGAACAATAACACTTCATATATATATATATATATATATAAATATATATATATATATATATGTATATCAGTCGCAAACTCCTCTATAAAATCCTTATTTTACTATAAGGAACGTAACCAGACTGCAACCAACAGCTACTCTCCAGGCTATGTGCCCCGCCAAGCGCTGAATTATAAGTTACAAGCCTGGCGCGTTAAGTGTAATAATCGTATATTAACAACAGAACGCTAAATGCTTCGATTGCAACAAACACCAGCCGAAAGACTGATCCTACTTAAAGGAGCCATCGTACCAGTCGCCCCGCACAATTTGCAGTCTGCAGTTTCGAGCTGTTGCCTCTCGTCATTGCAAGGTAGGCATGTGACGACCGACGCGAGGATCCTTGGACTATTTGGTACATCTCGGTAACGTTAGGATAGCGAAATGCAAAATAATCAGCAGGCGTCATCTAGCGGTCCAGTGCCTGTTGCGATCGAAAAATAAATAGCCTGACTGGGCTTAGCATAGTTCAATATATAAAGTATAGGTTTAGCTGTAATATTTTTTAACATATCGGACATAACACCAACAAATATGGATATAATGTTTCTGATGAAAGTGCAGTAATTAATTACTACGCAGCAGCCTTAGACTGATGGTACAATGACAACATTTTATATTATTATTTCATCACTGGAAGTATGGTATATATAAAATTGCACGACACAACATCCTGAATTTAAGAGACAACACGTGAAATTATATGTACATAATGTTATATGCAATATCGTTTATTTCAAACTGAATCATTTCAGTTATATTTAATGATATTGGTATACTGTCTACAATAATGGGTTGTGTTCTGTTTGACAGATACTTGAACGAGCGCTAAAGTAAACAGGATATGATATTTTTTTCCACTTATTAACACTGGCAAATATGACAGTATTTGAATATGTTCTGAAATAAACCAAATAGATTAAATTGTTTCCCTTAATATTTTGTGGCATCTAAAAATATTTACTTCATTTTTTACCGACAAATATGTCTTATATATGAGTTTACAATGAACTTAACTATTCCCTTCTGAAAAAATTGTCGAATTCATTAATTTCTATTAGTGAAGGGGTATTTCTTGCATGTTTCCATTAACTCCCATTCACGTAATATGAATAGTTTCAGAAACATGAGCATAAGCGACACTATGTATATTTATTGTAAATACTGTTAATAAAATGAAAAGAGAATTTAGAGAGTTAGAGACTTACCTAAAGGCAGCACATTACAAGTACATACTTGAAGATGTTAAGTTATATATCATGGAGTGAAGTAGTTTCTTCCAGGTCTTGCCGTGGTCGTCGAACTTGACTTGATGTTTCGCTGATCATCCTGTCAGTTTCTTCAGAAGGATTTTAAAGACTGAATTGATGTTACACTCCTCGTTATATACCTAGGTGCTGCTTCACTTCGCTGGTCATTGGTCGTGCTTGGTTCGCTTCGCTGCTCATTCGTCGTGTTTGGTTGACCGTGACTTACTACGGTGCTGGTACTTGGCAATACCAGTCTCCACGTGTTACTAAGTCAATACCCATCCTCTCTGTAAAAGTTATTCATGTTTTTCATAATTTCCAGTGATTCCCTAATGATTCGCGGATAATAGCGCGTATTCTTGTCTAATATGTTGGCGTAATCGTAGTCGATTTTATGATTCTCGTTATTATGGACATGTTCTGCTATCGCCGACCTGTCCGTGTATCCAAATCTGGTATAATAATAATAATAATAATAATAATAATAATTTATTGACCATGTCGATAGAAGAGTACATATGGTAAGTCAGAAACAAAGATAATTTATATATAACATCATTTTACAATAATAAAGACAAACATACCGATAAAACATAGTAATTAGCACAAGATACATAATATTAAAATAACTCGTTTGCTACATAACAACTAGAATAAAAGTATTTATCTTCGTAAAAACTCTTTTAAACTATAATATTCTCCTTCGAGTAACATCTGTTTAATTGCCTTTTTATATTTATCATAGTTTTTAATATTCCGTATTTCTCCAGGTAAGTTATTGTAAAAGGTAATACAATTGTACTTTGGTGATCTTTTAAAAAAAGCCGTCAGATGTCTAGGTATACTTAAGTAGTCACCATGTCTAGTGTCATAAATCGTGATTTCTATTTAGCGTCTCAAATAGGTTCATATTTTTTTTCACATGCGTTAGACATTTTAATATATATATATATACAGGGCACAATTATGATTTCCTGATGAGCCAATGTTGTCTAAATAGTAAAATTTTATGAAGTATTTCTAAGTTACCTGTTAGTCCCAAACTTCTCAACCTAAAATTCCATACGATAGATGGGACTCAATAAGTGATAATATAATATATTAATTTGCCTCGATTTCAACCTTTCTTTTAAACATTTGAATTTGTACAAAACTTTTCTTATTTTATTAGTTGCGTAGTTAATATGTTTATTTCATTTCATCTGTCAATCAATAATTATTGGCAAATATTTTATTCGCGTTTAAGATGCTACTAGGAAATTATCATCGATTAAATGAAACAGCGGATATTTGGTATGAGTAAAATAGTATGTACTTGTCTTTAGTTTTAGTTTGGTTTAATATCAATGACTTACTATCAAAATATAGTTTTATAATTTTCAGGTTTGTTTATGTTGGAATTTTCAGGTTTCACTAGTTAGGTGACGTACCAGGAATATGCGTAATTCAAATAGCGATGTATATAATAAATAATATAGGACCTAAAACTGCCCCCTGGGGTACACCCTACTCAACTACTTCCAAACGATTTCTTAAGGAATTTATTGGACCCTTCCTATTAATATAACAGAAGGAACATGATTTAAAAAACTAAAATTAAAAGAAATGTTAAAAAACATGTTATTCCTAGAATTTTCAAGTTTACATAAAGTTAATCCTCGTCACTGTCTTCGTCCATTATCTTAAGTTTCAACTTATAATTAACTGCACATCTATTCGCGAATTCTTACACCCACTTATGTAAAGCCAATTCTATATTTTATACTGATCCAGAACCTCCAGATATGGTATATCTATTACATTAAACATAAAAATATGTAGGTACATGTTAATATCTCTTTTCTCATTATTTTTGTAGGTATCTAGTGATATATTATTACCTACTTTGTATGTCGAAACAAGTGTTCCCTTACTATTACTCATATACATTTACTGTAACTTATTATTGATATTATGTGTATCATCTTCTGTTAGTAAACATTATTATTATTTATTATTAATAATAGTATTCCAGATTTTTATAATCAATAATATAAGGAAAATTTTTAGGGTAGGCTATTTTTTTGTAACTTGTTTTAGACATCAAAGAGAATTTTAAGAATTGCGTTTTCTGGTTCCAGAATGTTCCACGCGTCCTCCCACGCACGTTTTTCTGACGATATGGTTGAATTCTGCCGTTCTCCACAACCATTTTTTAAATATTTTGACTTCAATTGGAAGAATTGACTAATCCAAATACTAAATTCTTTTAACAGATTCTTGCTGCTATAATACTGAAAAATAATCATTATGTTATAGATAATCTTTCAGTTACTATTACCACGCCTGAAAATTATTTTCTGATGATTTTGTCATCACAAAATCTTCTAATAAGAGTTTAAGTGATACTCAAATTCTTTGTAGAAGGCATATTAAATACAAAATAGGCTTAATTAATTTAAACCATCTTACTATTCGAGATGTTGAAAGGACACAGTAATCCTTGTTACGATATTTTAGCATATCGTAAAAATTAAACGAATTACTCAAGTATTTTTAATAATATGAGATTTTTATACGGTTGGGGACACCTATGAGTCAGAGTATGAACTTGTGATTTTTATTTCTTTTCGAAATCGTCGGAATAAAAAGAGGTTTTATAAAAAAGATGGAGTTTTTTTTGGTAACAACCGGCATTCTAGATAATACGTTTGTAAAATTAAAAGCGAAGTAACGGCCGGGTGGGTGTTTAAAAAAAATATACATTTATGTAAATTACGGATAAAACACCCCAAAAAGCCAGTAAGAGGGAGTCTTTTAAGGGCTGATTATTTGGATCAAAGATACCCTCTTTAACAGTTTGTTGTTTTAGATAAAATACTTTGCGTAAGCGTGCAGACGTCTCCTGCATGTGTTAGGGGAATCGGCACGAGGAGGTAAGCGTTTGCATTATTTTATTAAACTTGTAAATGTAGTAACAAGTTGTGTAATTGCCAAACTATGTATTATATATCGAGGTTAAGACCGGTTATCGATTTCTTTTAGACGTCTTTTTGTGTACCCGTTTATTTTGGGCTCGAATTGGAATATCAAATTGTAAAAATCACTTTTGGGATAGTCAGCAGCAGTTTGCAGAAAATCTTTGGCGGACCACTTGTCCGAGGGAGGCCGAAATAAGAAAAGTTCCCATAAATGCATATTGGATCGGCTGGCAGTCACCTAAATATCCCGCTCGTAGGAAACCTCCCTGTTAAACTGGAGTGTGAGATAAGTATACAAAGTTTCTAGTTGCAAAAATCTGTTACAAAAGCAATAACAACGTGAGAATTCACCAGTATCATAAATAATAATTATAGTATAAATAGGTTGTAAGGTAGCGGCTATTTTAGACAACAGCATTTCTGTATTTATACGCAAACATTTTAACGCGTTTTAAATATATTTAAGTTTATAATAGGGTTTTTGGACGGCCCAGTGATATTTTTTTACGTTACTGTGCCCAAAGACTCCGACTCTTGCAAGGGTAAAGTGCACTATTTAGGAGAATATCTGTACACCACCGTATATGTATGTTGAGTAATTATTGTTGTAATATATAGTTGTTTATACACTTAAAGGTTTCATGTTCTTATTTTATCATCATTACATTGAAAACTTGGAATTATATTTAGTGGTTTATTGTCCAAGTTTTACGAAGATTAGTTAGGGTAAAATTAATATTTAAACCACTTGGCGCCCCTGAGCATTTATTTTTCATTTTCTTTTTTTTGTGTTATTAAAAACAATCACCGATCCACGACCCTTAGTACGAGCAAGAACATTACTTGCCGAACTTAACCCTCAAAAAAATATATGTATGTTAACGTTAGCCCCTGAAAATTAACAAACAAACAAACAGGGAATTTGGGTAATATCCTACATATGCCTTGGCAACTTCCAGAACAGATTATGCACGAGAGAAAATCTTCTTCTTGTAAATGTCGCGCCTACACGATTAATAGAATAAATGAGAAGTTATGACGCTAAAACTAAATTTAAAATTAAGTTAATATAAAATTTGTATTTAATCGAATTCTATAATTCTCGTGCTTCTACGATTTTTTTAAAATCAAACACATCGCCTGCACATGGCAATAGAGAAAACAACAAAGCTTTTTCTGCGTCCTGCAAAATTCTGTATTTGGCATTCACATGACGTCGCGTCGGCGTCGGTCTGCTTTGATCGCAGCGATATATATTTCGAAACGGCCCAAATTCAACCACTGGTTTCTTAATTGTCAAACATTATTATAGCATCATACAGAATACAATATCATTCAAATCTCAATGTTAACCGCTCCATGTCAAACTTTGAATCGTAAGGGTAAGCTCTAAGCAACGTAAATGTGAATAATATAAAGATCTCGAAAAAAATTTACAGAATTTACACGTTGCAATCAAGCGAAGCAAAGGTCTTTCAATTGAAAATGACACGCTGGCATGTCAGTAGCAGCTCCAAGCCGGCTTTTGTACTTTCGCTAATGAAAAGCTCAGAGAATCAAAACACTCCTGCCGACGATTACTTCTGATAACTCCGAACCGCCATACCCAACCGAATCCATTCTTAGTTCATCGGGACTTTTCTAATCTATCCGATGTGACAGCACCAACCTCGTCACGAACACTAACAATTCATCATTTGTATTTAGGGTCTTTTTCTATCTTTTCAATAAAATATCTAGCCTGCTTGATAGGAACTCATGATCAAATTAGAACAGATCGACGTAAGCCAGACTCGTTTAATCCCGCCGCGATTATCAACGAGGTAACTTTTACAAAAATAAACATAATAAATATGTTTACATTGTGTTTTACATATTTGTAGTATTATAGAAAATACAGAGTGTTTTTAAAGTAAATGTTCTAATGTATCAGTTTTGAAAAATACATTCCGTGTACATAAAACCTCAACGCAATATATTATTTTTATTCATATTTACAAAGAAACATCTTTCAAATATGCTATTAGAGGGCGGGATATTAAAACATAATATTTTTAATCGCAAACTCCTCTATAAAATCGTTATTTTACTATAAGGAACGTAACTAGACTGCAAGGGGCGAGCGTAGGTGCGTCTTTACTATGTACATACTTCGGTATGCGATGTAAAGCAACGACAGGCGCAGTTAGTACTTGGATTGGTGACCATTCCAACGGAAACCGCGTTCTCGCCTCACACATCTTCCAGCGGCTTGTATATCAGTGTATGCGCGGAAGCTATACAACCTTAGGCGAAGGTTGTATAGGAGATATACCATCCTTCGGAGGGGATGTAAAGCCGTCGGTCCCTTGTCTATTAAATGTTAGGCAAGTAAAAGATCCCTACTCTTCTTAAGGGAAGAGGTTCGGCAAAATTCCTGGTTGGGGGTAGCTCGTCTACAGGCGTCGGTGTTAGGCCTCAGTAGCGGAAATAGGCCGACGTTAAATAAATGTAAAAAAAAAACAAAAAACTAGACTGCAACCAACAGCTACTCTCCGGGCTATGTGCCCCGCCGAACGCTGAATTACAAGTTACAAGCCTGGCGCGTTAAGTGTAATAATTGCATATTACCATCAAAACTCTAAAGCTTCGATGGTAATATGCAATTATAACACTTAACGCGCCAGGCTTGTAACTCGGCGGGGGCGGGGCACATAGCCCGGAGAGTAGCTGTTGGTTGTAGCCTGGTTATGTTCTTTATAGTAAAATAAGGATTTTATAGAGGAGTTTGCGACTAAAAATATTTTGTTTTAATATTCTGCCCTCTAAAAAGCACGTTTGAACTAAGAATATTAGATGTCACTGGTAAGAAAAACGTTCTATTATAATTAATACTTTGCTTCTTATAGCCAAAATGATTTTTTATTTCTAACTGTACTATGATTTTTAATGAATTCCACGAATTACTTTCATAAAAAATTGCGCTGTCGTCCGGAAAAGATATTAATTTCCCGGCAATACTTATATAGTATACCATTTACATAAATTATGAAAAATATCGGACCAATTACAGTACCTTGTGGTACACCATAATGCATTGTTCTCTCTTCACTCAATGTATCCTTAATTTTACTTCCACTTTCAGTGGAATTATAGTAACACAAAAATATATATATATTTTTTATTGAAGTAGGCTTAAAATGTCATGAAACGTCGAGATTTTAAATTTGAGCGAAAAAATGTCTGTCTGTGGGTCTGTCTGGCCGTCTGTAACTTTTTTTGTGCGTACGTTTACTCTGGAACTGTTTATGATATTGACTTGAAATTTGGTACACTTATGTATTATAACGAGATTTGAAACCTAACTCCGTTGAAAGGTTCGGGGGGAAATAGGGGTAAATAAGCAAAGAAAGCAGGTAAGAGTCCATAAAATTGCAATCTCAAAAGGCAAGATCTCAACATTTTTTTTGGCATCAGCCACCCCCACTATCACCCCCAATACCATGCCCACACTACTATGAAAGGGAGTAAAGAAAAAATAGAATGTGATTTAGCGTGTACACAAGAACGAAACATTTCGAAACATTTTAGATCAATAGTTTTCCACTTTATTAGGATTACTCTTTTTAAAAATAGGTGTAATAATGGCCTCTTTTAAAGCTATTGGATAAATTCCACATTGAAAAATTTTATGCAAAATAAAGGATAACACAGCGGAGATATAATTTTGAATATCCTTTAGTATTTCAGATAATATATTATCTTTACCTGGAGCTTTTTTATTTTTAATTCATGTATATATCGTTTTAGTTATTAATAGTCGGTCGCGTCCAAATGCAACATCTATTCATTCATTATTACTGGTATTCAACCCCGTTTCATTTCATCATAAAATATGCAGAATGACTCAAAATTTATTCCTGTCAATAAAATAATTATTAAAGTACATTTGGTATTATTTTTGTTCTATATTTATTGCAAAATTTCCAATATAAACGTTCCAGTTTCTAAATTTATCTTTCTGTTTGTTATCCAATTAAATAAATGAATCGTCTACATTATAAAATACAATGTTGCAATTACAGTGGTGCTGGCCTAATATCCATATTGGTTTTCAAATGTAGATGTCACGTGACTAAACGGAAATCACTTTCCAACGCTGAATTCAAATTTCACAATTTCCTCTTCGAATCGTGCCTCTAATTTTACGTTAAGTGTTCCTAATGTATTTATATGTCAATTTTCTGATTCGCCTTAATCGAGATCCCTCGTTATATCCTCCACCTCCGTCTTAAACGATGTTGATGTTTTTATTTCATTTACATCCGTTAATTTCCTTGCACTTCAAAATGTAACATTGTTTTCGAAATCGCCCTTATTTTGAAGCCTGACTAATTATTCGGGCGGGAGCTACAAATAGAACTAATTATTTGGGTATTAATTACTTTGTCTCGGAAAGCTTTACCCACATTTATTTGTTGACAGCGCAAACAGCAACTCCACTCTGAAAATTTTTGTAATTCAGGAACAAACAATTTGGACCGCTGTTTTCACCTGTTTGGCGATGAATTTGTTTTCACTAGAAATGCTAGACGACTAGCCTATACAGGGTGTTGCATCATGAGAGGGACATAGCTTAATAGGAGGTAGAGAACATCAGTGGTAATCGGAACCTCCCATAGAAATGTTTCATTGGGCCTTCATTACGAAGTTACAGGGTGTTAAATAATTTTTGGCCAAACCTGTTTTTTGTCATAACTTTGACAGGGAATGAAATAACGGATTCATATTTGGTACGGCTAATATACTAACGAGTCCCAAGAGGTACATGTATAAAAAAAATATATCCAGGTCCGGACTCACTATAATTTATGTTTCTTCTTTGCATCAATAAAACATCACCCTATATATATTTTTTTGAAATTTCGATACGATATTCGAAAATAGCAAGAAAAAACGAACAAAATGGCCTATTTCATTTTTTTGTTACACCTTCGTGGTTATTTAAATACGTTGTTAAATGTGCAAGAAAATGGATTACAGAACCCTATTAAATGAGAGGCACGTGAAATAAATAGTTTTATAACTAAAATTTGCAAAAATTCTATTGAGCCTAGGTGGTCTGGGTGAATCCTAATTCCGGCACGTTTTAAAGGTCCATTTTGGTAAAAAACTGTGGTCCTAATAAGTAATCGGGTATGAAATAACAAAATTTTTAATCAATCACAGTAGGCTTGTTCAAAGAATAAAAGTGACAGATAATTTAAACCATTTAGGCCTAAGCAACCAGTTACTTTGATCAAGAAAATCATCAGCATTTTATACTTAATAAAAATTGGAAAAGAGAACAAACTAAAATCTAAATAAACAAAATATTTTCCATTCAATTAATAATAAATAACAAAACAATAACTAAATGTGTTTAAAAATAAAACGTAATTGACACTAAAGTAAATTTTCAAAATTTCCTCCCCCACATTCTGTGCATTTTCTTGCGCGTTTAGAAAGGTCACCAATTGCTCGACGTATCATTTCTGGATTATTCCGTATTTCGTCGCAGGTTGTAACGATGCGCTGGATTAAATGTTGTCTACTTTCAATTTTAATGCTATAAACCTCGTTTTTTAAGTGGCCCCATAAAAAGTAATCACAAGGGTTACAATCAGGAGATCTTGGTGGCCATTCATGTGGACCCCCGCGTCCAATCCATCTATTAGGATACACATTGTTTAAGTGTTCTCTTACTTGAAGGTTAAAATGTGGTGGGGCCCCATCATGCTGAAACAACATGCCTCTTATACCGATATTTTCTAACATATTCGGTAAAATGTTTTGAAGAAAATCAAAGTAAATTTCACCATTCAATCTTTCTTCAAATAAATGTGGCCCTATCAAATGTCTATTCACAAGTCCGACCCAAACATTTACAGAAAACCTGTGTTGCGAACGGCGTTGGCGTACCGCATGTGGGTTTTCCTGTGCCCATTTATGATTATTTCGTGAATTGTTTACTCCATCCCTTGTAAATTGTGCCTCATCCGTAAATAAGGTTCTGTAAATGACTGGGCGATGGTTAGACAACCAATGACAAAATGCCAGGCGGGGGATATCGTCGCCTTGTTGAAGACGCTGTACCTGCTGGATATGATATGGATGGTAACGTTCTCTTTTCAGGGTTCTCCATACTCGCCAATGAGGAATACCAGTTGCCAAACTGATTCGTCTAGTGCTCATATTTGGGTTTTTTTGAACTACGTTTATAATATTGTTTTGTTCCTGCACACCTTGTTGTAAAACACGCTCCACAACTGCAGAAGTAGGAAACTCTCCGTGTTATCTTGCATACTGGAACACCGTACTAAAGGTTTTATGATTAGGGCATCGACGACCAGGAAAACGCAGCGGATATTCTCTTTCCGCCGACCTACCATTTCCATTACAGAAACCATTGATGAATATTATGTCAGCATATTCCACGTTTGTAAATTTTACTGGCATAGTTAAAATATTTTCACAAGTTTTCACTAACTAAATGCGGATTATTGACACATTAAATTACTAACAAACAATTATTCAACTGTTTAGGAGATTTCTTTTTATTATCTGTCACTTTGAACAAGCCTACTGTGATTGATTAAAAATTTTGTTATTTCATACCCGATTACTTATTAGGACCACAGTTTTTTACCAAAATGGACCTTTAAAACGTGCCGGAATTAGGTTCACCCAGACCACCTAGGCTCAATAGAATTTTTGCAAATTTTAGTTATAAAACTATTTATTTCACGTGCCTCTCATTTAATAGGGTTCTGTAATCCATTTTTTTGCACATTTAACAACGTATTTAAATAACCACGAAGGTGTAACAAAAAAATGAAATAGGCCATTTTGTTTGTTTTTTCTTGCTCTTTTCGAATTTCGTATCGAAATTTCAAAAAAATATATACAGGGTGATGTTTTATTGATGCAAAGAAGAAACATAAATTATAGTGAGTCCGGACCTAGATATATTTTTTTTATACATGTACCTCTTGGGGCTCGTTAGTACATTAGCCGTACCAAATATGAATCCGTTATTTCATTCCCTGTCAAAGTTATGACAAAAAACAGGTTTGGCCAAAAATTATTTAACGCCCTGTAACTTCGTAATGAAGGCCCAATGAGACATTTCTATGGGAGGTTCCGGTTACCACTGATGTTCTCTACCTCCTATTAAGCTATGTCCCTCTCATGATGCAACACCCTGTATAATAGTGGAGTAGATCTTCCAGATTTTTATAATCAATAATCAGTATATCTACAATTAATAATATTACTAAGTCACAGGCAAATCATAATTTGTGCATATAAATTATATTTTTATTAAGTCTAATATTAACATAATTCAACAGATATACAAGCACTACCTCTAATTGCTACCGGGTTTATCAACCCCTTATTGTGATGCGATATCGGTTACAAGATGACACAAAAGGAAAACACACTTGAGCTGCTATGCGTAGCAGATCGTGGCCACTACCTAGCCCGGATAAGTGATGTAGCGTGCCCGTGACAAAAAATTCACTAGCTCAGAAATCTCAAGGCGTTAAGCCCAAGTTTAACAGAAACTATTAAAAGTTTTTAGTTCATTCAACATAAAGTCGCTGAGGGTTCCATTCTTTGTGGTCGCAAACAAAATAACGACTCTCTCTCAACATGAAATGGACTATATTACTGTATTTACAACTTATGGTTCTCTAATATGAACCTGGCTATGTGTAGTTATATGGCTATATTCTGATAAATACATTATAAAATAAATAAGTATAAATTCCCCTAGTGTAGTTACACTTGCTTTATAAGCGTGAGGATCGACTATAATAAATATGGCCGCAATGGGTACGTTACTTAATTAATAATGAATGAGGAAAATTTTTGTTTAAATATATACAAAAGTAAGCTAAAAGAAAAGCAAATATTACTACGCAGAACCACTGAAGGTGGTTTCCAGGTAGATAAAACAATAACATTTATCTAAGTGGTACGACGATACCCAGACGTCAGCAAGTGGTGAAGCCGCAGCAATACTTCGGGGGGAGCCAGAGGATGGAGGATGGTGATTGGTTTATAACCTCCCTAATCCGCGGAACGTTTTAGCCTAGTCCGTAGAACGTTTCAGCCAAGTCTGTGGACCCTAAAGATGCACCTATTTAATTTGCACAGTCGAGAATGCACGTAAGACGTGCCTAATGAGAACAACGGAAATCAGATATAATGCACAAAAGAAATAATTTACCTCTGATTCCTCGAGGGTACAATCTGAATAAAACTCTGGTAGAATGCTACAACTCAATTAACAGGTTCGAGTCCGTCTCTCTAGCAAGCGAGATACTTCCAAGGGAAAGTGGTCAACCAGCCTATACATTTTTGAAGCACGTGGGTAAGGTCCGGATAAGATGGTGATAACAAGGTTAACTCACCTGTACACCTAAATCCCGCACAAATGCAGATAAAACTCCCTTCGTAACATCCAAATTCTCTGACAAACAGAAACAATCAAAGCGGAAAAAATTCTATTGTTGCCGATAGTCCCAATTCTCCACAGTGTTCGCACAGCTCATATATTTTACCTTTCCTTTCAACAAGCCCGAAGTCACGCGACCGTTCTTAGCAACTCTAGCGGACAGAAGCCAAATCTGTGCGACAACGGCTCGCTGCTTGGTGATATGTGGCCCGCGAAAGACAAATGTGCGTTACGAGTTGCATATGCATTAAGCCCGTAACGTAATCATAAATTCAAATATCACGGACCATCATACAATAATACTTCAACTAATACTAAACTATAAATAAATTGTACAAGAAAATGAAATGAAAACAAATAATTATTGTTATTATTATATTATTAGTTAGTTATATTTCGAATAAAACTCAATTCGTTTTTACTATACATAGTGATATTGAGGGTAAGTACAGAGTTAATTTCTTTTTAATTTTGTTGTATAAATAAGTATTCGAAATCGTAAGGTATCCAGTAATACTTGGTCTACAAAGTCCCTAATTTATACAGAGTTTTCAGGATTTCTTCAAATAAAAGTCAGGCCAGCTCAAGCAACGTTAGACGCCTCTAGTACCTGGATGGGTTCCCATTTAAAGGAAATGCAGCGTCTTTGGCCCATCTTCTTTCGGCTTCTGCGTATACACTGATAATATAGGCAGAGACTACTCAATCTTATGCGAGGATTGCATAGTGGATATACCATCCGTCGGAGAGGATGTAAAGCTGTTGGTACCTTGTCTATTAAATATTAGGCAAGTAAAAGTTCCCTACTCCTCGGCAGAGAAGAGGTAGGTTAGGCAAAATTCCTTGTTGGGAGTAACTGCTCTCCTGGCGTCGGTATTATGCGTCAGTGCGGAAATAGGCCGATGCTAAATCAATGTATAAAAAGAAACCATTTCATTAATTTCTTGCAGAATTTTAATATTCACTAGCAGGGAACGTGTGGAACGTATACACGCGTACACATCTAAATTGTACCAGTGGCATTCACAATTTATAGTTCAAATATACATAGTATAATTTTCATATTTCAGCTAATGAAATTTTTCTGCATTTGAACTGTACTATGTGTTCACTAATAGGTCTGGAAATGTAAAAATTTGCTTTAATATGATGATTGAACGTAACGCAATTGACATAGTCATGAAAGTTCGTTTATCAACAGTAATTTTGTTGATTTTCAATCCATATTTCAAACTTAGTGAGCTGATATTCGATTAAAGTAGAGTTGATGTTCTGAAATTTGAAATTCTGCATTCTCATTTTTTATTCATTTGTAGTTCTATGTTCAAATGTCGCATAAATTTAACGAGGTACATTTTATATAACGGCTTGACTATATTTTAAATTAGTGTCAAACGGTTTCGTTATTTATTTTATACTATTACGAGGAAGTTGTTTTGTTTATTAATATGAATAAAACTAATTTGTAATATGTTAATTGCACAGCAGCGAGAAGATTGTTTTGTTTATTAGCATAAATAGACATAAATTTGTGAAAACTGTTTCTCAAGAAGTTCATCTGGATTTAAATGATGATGAAAACAAATTTAGATTTTAATACTAAACTATGACGGGATATTGTTCTGGGATTAACAAAAGACAGTTTTGAAAGTAATAGTGATGCGTCAATAATGTTTGTAATAATTTTAAAAAGAAATATTTGAGAACAAAATGAACAAAAAAAATTTTGAAATAATTCAGTGTTTTGTGGAAATCTAATAAATAACATTCTTTTATAAGTAAAATTTACAAGTAGATTCCTTTTTTTAAACATTTTCTAGTTTTTTAAATAGCTAAACTCGTTTGTTTAAAGTTGTCACCAAAAAATATTTTTTTAAATAATTTTTTATATTAAGGTTTCCCGTGATGCCACTGCCTGTTACGTATCTAAAGAAAAAAAACTAATTCCTTTAACAAAAAAAAGACAATGTTACCGATAAAGAAAACTTAATCACTTTATTATAAAAATTGCATATTTAAGTTCCCTTCTTCGTAATATTCGTATATTATTTGATACGAAAAATTCTTACTTTGTGAACGTTTTTAATAAAACCTTCTTTGAAGTATAAGCTTTTTGGCCTGTGTTGCTCGTTAGTGGCCCCAGCTGGCCGCTTTGTTTGAAGATGACTGTGTGCACTTTGCCTACAATGCTTCACGTACACTGCAATCACAATCTCGGCGCAGTCCTCTTTGATTTCCAACCAAGAAGCTGCACAACGGCCACGCAGCGTTGCGCTCCACGCTCTCTGGCCATGGCAAGCCGAGATAAAAAAGGTTTTCTTTTATAATTCGCCGCGCCTCTGATCAAGTAATAAACGATGGGTTTTTTCATAAAGCCAGTGCTGTGTGCAGGTGTACCGTGTACATTGGTGATGCTGGCCGATGTTTTTCTGGCAAAAATTGTATTTCTAATTAATAAACAAGGGTTAATTATTTCAAAGGCAAAAGAATATTTACATTGATGTCATACAGTTTTCCAAGAGTATAAGCGGATTTTAATCTAAGCCAATTTTTACCTTCGCATATACGTAGTTTACGTATACCACTCTTGGACATTAATCTTAAATTTAGAATATTTACAAATAAGCTACTTGATGCCATTGATACATGTTTTCCAACAAAATTAAAAATTCAAAGCAACTTTAAATCCAAAAACTACAATTGGTTTAACGATCAACTGACTTTAATTGACTTAAACAAACAAGATCCATATTTGATATCGAAAGATTTTGTAAGCTCCTATCGCAATAAATATCGTATCGATATTTCAAATGCAAAAAAAGCCACCAACAATGACCATATACATAACGCACCAAATAAACAAGTAGCTATGTGGGACATCATAAAAAACAATAACAATAATTATCGCACTGAAACATCCGACTCGTTAAACGCAAATGATTTCAACAACTATTTTTCAAATAATGCATAGACCTTGCTAAATAATCTTTCACAATCCTCCAACTCGCCACAAGATTTTTTGGCAAACTTATCTCCCAATCCGGATTTTAAATTAAAACAAAGGGAGCGCTGCGGACTGTGAAAATTACAGGGGTATAGCTCTCCTGGCTGTTGGAGGGAAGATACTCACTAAAGCGATGGCAAATAGGCTAACACCTATTATGGAAAAGTTACTTCCTGAAACACAGAGTGGCTTTAGACTAAACCGAGGCACATCGGATCTAATCTTCACACTTCAAGAAAAAGCACTCGAACATCAAGGAGAAATTCACATGGCCTTCATTGATTTAACCAAGGCGTTTGACTCGGTGGACAGGGAAGTGCTCTGGAAAATTATGTTCCGCTTAGGTATCCCTAGAAAATTTGTGGAAGTATGTCGCAGTCTACATACAAACAACAACGCCCAGGTTATGTATAACAATGAGGCAACCGAACCTTTCCAAACCCTCACTGGAGTTAGGCAGGGATGTGTCCTGGCACCCCTACTTTTTAATTTGTTTACCGCCGCTCTAACAATTATTGTTGACAACAAACTGACAGTCAGAGGAATAGGTCTCAGATACCGTTTTGATGACGGTCTCTTTAACTTAGGGCGCTTTAGAGCTTTCATGAAGACACGCACACGATTCATTTGTGATCTCCAGTATGCGGATGACTGTGCACTTTTAGCCTCTACGCCGGAAGAGCTTCAAGAACTTTTAGATGTGTATGCACAGAGCTGTGATTCCTTGGGACTTAAAATCAACATTGGAAAGACTAAGATTATGTCAACTCCTCATCAAGTGAACCAAATAGACATTACACTTAACGGAAATTCTCTTGAAGTGGTGGATCAGTTCAATTACTTAGGCAACGTTGTTAATGACAAAGCAAACATGGACAGCGAGATTCTCAATAGAATTAACGCTGCATCTAGAGCACTCTGGGGATTTAGAGAGAGAGTATTTGACAACCACGACCTTGCTTTGTCAACGAAAATGGCTGTCTACAGAGCAGTTGTCATTCCAACACTGCTATATGGATGTGAAAGCTGGGTCACTTACCGTCGTCATGTGAAAGAATTAGAACGTTTTCAGCAAAGACACCTCAGAAGTATGATGAAAATTCGTTGGTTCGATCACATATCAAACATGGAAGTACTCAGGAGAGCAAACCACCTTCCAATTGAGGTGCTTATTTCAAGAGTACGCCTAAGATGGGCAGGTCACGTTCATCGTATCCATGATAACCGCCTTCCTAAATGTATACTTTATGGTGAATTGCTAAGCGGTAGAGGAAGGCGTGGCGGTCAACGAAAGAGGTTCAAAGACGTTCTCCATGAAAATCTAAAATCCTGCGGTATTGCAGGCGAGCAATGGGAACAACTTGCAGCGGACAGAACCGAATGGCGAGGGGTTGTGGCCAGCTATCAAGGAAATGTTACTGCAAGAAGGCCGAATCCAAGACCTAATCAGGTCTATGTTTGTTCTGACTGCGGTCGACATGTGCCCTCCCGAATTGGCCTCTATAGCCATAGTCGACTACACCTTTTACTTGTTTTTTATTACACACAATCTATCGACTGTAACACTTTTATACTCGGACTCGAGTAAAGGCTAATAATAATAATCTTATATCCACTCACTAATTTAATTAATCAATGTATCAGGCAGAATATCTTTCCTGATGTACTTAAACAATCAAAAGTCATACCTATTTATAAAAAGGGTTGTACGGCTGATGTAGCCAATTACAGGCCTATTTCTTGTTCCCATACTGGCTAAGATTTTTGAAGCGACACTAAAGATTCAGATTTCAAATTTTTTCGAAGAATATCAATTATTCCATTCAAGTCAATTCAGGTTCAGAACCAAGCTATCAACAACCTTGGCCATAAATAGCTTAACACAAACTGTGAAAATTTTGAACATGGTAACTTTACCAATGGAACATTTTATGACTTAACTAAGGCCTTTGATTGTGTATCTCATAGCATTCTCTTGGAAAAACTAAGACTATACAGTTTCGATGATAATAGTGTATCACTTATGAAATCCTATCTGTCAGACAGAATGTAGTATGTGTCGCAGCACACAATGATAAAGCATGGTGTACCACTGGGATCCGTTCTTGGCCCTATTCTATGCATTATCTACATTAATGATCTTGCGAACTGTGACAACACTACATTTATACTATTTGCTAATGACACTACGGCTCTTCACTCTGTCAAGGATTTCAATTGTTTATCCGAGAGTGTTGTGAATATACAAGCTAATATAAAGCAATGGTTTCTTGCAAACAAATTCAACTTGAATCAGGACAAGACCTAAATACAAACTTTTACTCTTCGTCGTGACAACAACATCAATTACGATAATGTGGTAAAATTACTCGGCGTGTCCATCGACCCTAAGCTAACCTGGGAAGAACACATAGTAAATTTATCAACAACCTTGTCAAAAAAAAACTTTTTACTAAGAAATCTAGTATCTACTGTTTCAAAGCAGGTTCTTATAACAGCATACCATGCGGTTTTTCACTCAAATATGACCTATGCTGTCCTTAATTGGGGTCATTCATCTCACACTGCAAAAATCTTTGGTCTTCAATTGCTGGTCTAAATTATAGAGACGATTGCCGCCAATATTTTAAGATTTTCAACATCCTCACGATGCCCTCTGCATATATACTAGAGTGTCTGCTGTATATCAGAGGTAACCTGCATGCTTTTGATGAGCAAGGCGAGATGCACTCACATCACGCAATATAAAACAAAACTTTCTTCGACTCACAAAATCCAGAGACGGCACAAGCTACTATTGCATAAAATTTTATAATAAATTGCCCAACAAAATAAAGTCCCTCGAACCAAACAAATTTAAACAGACAATCAAAGAATACTTTAAAAGGAAAGCTTTTTATTCTGTATATGATTTCCTTAAGGATAATTTATCTGAGTTGTAAGCTACTCGTAAACTAATATTTTTCAATTATAATAGTACTCTTAAATCTACTCTTTATTTATGCTAGTGATTATTTGGTTATTTATTAATAATTAGATTTAAGTATTTACATATTGATTTTTTAAAATCCGTTTTATCATTTTATATTATTCGTTTTCTTTGTTATCCTGTGTAAACGTTTTTATGTATCTGACACCAATAAATGATTATTATTATTATTATTATTATTATTATTATAATAGGAAAGTATTGTGATCCTGCAAAAAATCGATTTTGACCTTTTGTTGAATTTACAAAAAGCTAGTTAATCTAGCTAGTTATACTAATGATCAAAAACAGTTATAGTTTGTGTTAGGTGACAGATTTTATAAACTCCTATTTGGAAATTTATACAACAGTGCAATCAATCAACCCACTCAAAACTAAAGATACGAGTACCTAACATAGGTACTCATAACGTCTTCAACTTTACTGGGCAAAAATGCAACAAACTTTATGAGGTCATTATTAACCCCGGTGAACCATTCGGTATGGTGTCGTCAAACAAGCGTATATACATTAAAAACCTATAAGATAAGTGATTCAATTTGCGGGTGGAATATTATAGAGAGTAACGGTATTCTAATGAGGTCGTAAAGTTTTTGTTGCCTTTTTATTTGTACGGTAAAACTGCAAACGACTATACATTTGTTGTTTTATTAATACGAATTAATGTTTTTCAAACGTCTAAAGAATTTATTAACGTAACTAATTTTGATCGTATTTGTTAGTACAGGCCTTCTTCTAGCTGATTTCGAACACATAACCTGACTTTACATAGTTGATTGCTTGCAGATAAAACTAATCAAGTATGTTAACTCATAGATTTAGATTAGATTAGATTTAGATTAGCAAAGGAGCTGGTTGTTTAGCCTTTACCACCGCGACCTTTTCAGGTCTATTGTGATGCTCCCAAGATATCTTCCTTATAGTACCTCATCCAGCTTTGTCCTTTGTAATAGACTCCATAGCTTTGATAAGGGCCCTTTTATATAGCTGTCCGCCCTTGGTTTTTCTTCTCCGGGTACTTGGAATCTCAGCCTCACCAGGCCTTCACAGTGGCACAATACGTGAACTGAGGTTTCCTCTTCCTCTTGGCAGAATCTGCATGTCGCGTCCTCTGTCAGGCCCATTAGACTCATGTGTCTATTGAGCCGGCAGTGGCCAGTTAGAAGGCCTACTATTACTCTGATGGCCTTCCTATTCTGGCTTAGTAGGTCTTCCGTAAATTTGGCCGAACGTTCTTTAATGAACTCTTTGGCCTGTCTCTGTCTTGGGAGATTCCTCCACCATTCCAGAAATTTATTTTGCACCCATTCCTTAATGGTTGCTCGTATGCATGGCTTTGCCACGCCACAAAAGGGCTCGGGTCCTATTGGGGCTTCAAGTGCGCCTTCCTTGGCCAGTTGGTCAGCCTTTTCGTTTCCTCTGTGTCCCTCGTGTCCTGGTACCTATGGTAGGGTCACTCTGTTCTGACTTCCCAGCTCTGTAAGGGCCGTCAAGCAGTCCCACACCAATCTTGAGCTGATTTGCATGGAACTGATTGCTTTTATTGCCGCTTGGCTATCAGAGAAAATGGCAATCGACTGGTTAACAGTACCTTGTCCTATTATCTCCCTTGCGCAACAGTGTATGGCGATCACTTCAGCCTGAAACACCGTTGCGTATTTCCCTAGACTTATCGGGGTATTGGCTTTTGACCTTGTCCCGTAAATCCCGGTCCCGACTCCTTGTTCTGTCTTGGAGCCGTCAGTGTACCAGACTGTTTGTGCTGTTAACTCATAAAGTTTAGTTGTCATTTGTAATATTTAACATTGTAATGAACTAAACTAAGGTTATGTGCTTGTTTTCCCTCTAAGTAGCGACCTTGAATAATGTGACATCACGTGCAAATGCACTATTATGTAGTTTAGGTCGGCTGTTACTGATCTAGTTCATTATGGTCCAGTCGACGAATTTTCGATATGGGGGTGTAAGCTACATGGATGGCGGCAGAATTACTTACTTCAGGGATGGGTTTGGAATACTTAGGAGGTAAATATCTTAAAACTCTCCAACCCTAGGAGGTCAGCCTTGCGGGGGGGAGCTTCCGGAAGGCCCTATATTTTGACTTTTACCTCGTTTCAAAAAAAGCGTAGAGTAAGTAGACAAAACTACGTACACACCTGATGTCTAGTTTTTCATTGTTTCCAAAACGTTGCGCTTAACGTTTTCGTTTTTCGTTACCACTAAAAGACAAAAGTATAGCTGTATTTATTTTATCGAAAACTATGGGCATTAGATCTCACGTGAAAATTATTCTTAGTCTAGTCTTAGATGCATAAAAATGCGCCATCTGAAAAGATTCAAAGTTGCATGTTGTTTTGAACTCCTAATAGCTTGAATTTGATGTTGAAGTGGATCTCACTGATTTAAATTCAATATATTTTAGTTACATGTAGCAATTTTTATGAGAAAAATTAAATTTTAAATTATCTTCTAATATATCTTCTTAAAAAAATATATTTTTGCTTAATTTTCTTTTCACACAAATTTAAAACAATGTAAATGTAAGTAGTACGCTTTTTACCTCTATTTGGCTATTATCAGCGGAAATGCCGACCGAAATATTGTACTCTCTCGAGGTGAATGCATTTTCAAATTTCAATACAATGCAATATGCCACAGAACGTGTCGTAAACACGGCAGTAACTGGTTTCGAATTAAAGTAAACGAAATGAACGAAATCAAATAAATTCAAAGCAATTGCAGTTAACCAGATAATCCCTCACGATCTCGTATTGTAATGCTTTGTTCCTCTTGTATTTATGATCACGCCTCGACCACATTATTAAGCGAGATATCAATCTCTTTACGTGTTTATACACCTATTATCAACATGTGCTACACTATGTAATATAAGGCACAGATTTTTTGCGCTCTGTTGCTCCTTTGCACGTTGCAGCACTTGTACCATTTCCACAGTTTTTATTTTAATTATGTTTTGTTTTCTAGTTCTTTTGCGTGGTCCCCAAGTCGATAAAAATAGTATTCAGGTTTAATCTTTACCTTCTCTACTTAGTCTCTGATATCGGTTGAAAACCCAAGTATATTTTCCACAATTGAAAAAATGTATATAGAAATTGCAAGTAGGTAAATACTATGAATAAATAATAATATAATAATACGTCTGAAAAATATAACTTGTTCTACTTGACGTAAAAGAAGTTATACATATTCCATTGATAAATCTACTCACAATGCAATATTTAGATATCCCGCTGAAATTTATGAAAAATGTAATGAATAATGTTTTTTGCGCAGTTTTATTGTGGAAATTGGGTTTCAATAAAATGTTCTAAAAATTTACACAGTATAGTTTATATCATGCTGATCTAAAGTCTCGATGGGCACAAAAAATTTTGCCGACAAGATTTTGAGATGTAGTGCCTGAAATGTACGAATTTTACGCAATTTCCATATCATATTGGGCTTGGAAATATACGTTTCTGCTTTTCCATATGTTCGAGAGTGTACATGGACTGTACAATACAAACACACCCACACGTATGTACACTCTCGAACATGCATAAAATTCGGACCTTCCGGGCACTACATCTCAACATCCTGTCGGTAACATTTTTTGTGTCCGTGGAGACTTTTGATCAGCATGACATAAATTACCTGTTTGTAAATTTTGAGCTCGTTTCATTGAAACCCAATTTCCATAAGGAAACTGCGTGGTCCTTTAAATAAAGGGTTCGGCTTGGTAATTATGTTGTATTTATTAAAAAGCGCTAAATCTATACATTTATTTTGTAGTAGAGAGTAGATATTATCCATATTAATTAAAACGGCTAAATCTACCGGTGGATTACCTCAGGACTCAATTTTGGGGTCACTCTTACTTTTAACCTTTATAACTGTTTGACACCTGCCCAATTTATCGTTTGATAATGATGAAACTCTTTTAGAAGCTTGTGATAACAATCTCATTTAATAGAAACTGCTCAGAAGAAAATGCTGATTTTGTTACAATATTGCGCAATAAACAGTTGCAATTAAATAATAGTAAAATAAATATATTAAAAGAAGCGATCCAAGAATAGATCCTTGCCAAACACCGGATAAAATAGATCTAACTTGTAATGTAAGTATCGAGTTTCCTGTATTAATGTTAGTATACTGTTGTCTGTCATTCAGATAATTTTGAAACCAGAGGAAAGTATTTCCAGATATGCCATCATAACTTAATTTTGAAATTAGGCAATTAATATCTAAGGAGTCAAAGCTTTAGTCATATTCTGTAATGTCAAAGAGGAGATTTTCGTGTTGTCAATGGCTCGCAAAATTTCGTCAGTTATATTACTTAGTTGTATATGTTATATGGCCTATGTCTATTTAACAGTTTTATATAAAAACTAGTGTTTTGTTCATATTTAGTACTATCTGTGCAATATTTTGATTCAGTTTTTGTAAGTGAAACTGTTTTCAACTAACAGAATTTTATTTGTATAACTGCTAAACCATTTCACACTGTTTTATGTACATATTTTATATCTTAGGAACTCAGTAATGTTTTTCTACACTATTATGTATTTCCGTTCTATACAGCATCCCAGGAAACGATTGCTGATTGTCTACCAAACATTTATTTACATCAGATACCTATATTTCAATTTTTATATTTTTGTTTACTATGTAAGTACATATGGTTATTTTGCCTACCTTTTCTCGTTACTATATATAGTATATCCTATAAGATGTAATATATTTATTGGGTTCTCACCATAGCCACAATACGTTTTACTATTTATTTACAGCTGTTCATATTGTTCGTTATGTACAAAATAGAAATTACAAAGGGAAATCAGCTGTGGTATGGAAGTAATAAAAACTTTTATTATAGATTCCTTTTATCGATCATATGCCACTATTTTAGTTGTGAGTAAAGGAACTTGTAGAATTTGCGACCTGCAGGTTGTTGCGCTTAACTGAACAATTGGCAGATGGCCATACCTGTACTATTTTTATATTTTATAGCTTTCAATTTAATTAGGGGAAATAGATTTCTCACATTTATTTGGTAGCGTTATTTTGCAGTAAGTAGGACAAAAAAGTTTACCTTATCAGTAAAACTCACCAGGAAATCATTTGCTTGCAGCCTTTGTACTGATTCAAACGTATATAATTTTTAACTGTGGACTTCAGTAATTGATATTACATTTTTATATCCACGTTAACAAGTGTTTAACATAGAGGTAAAATTTTATTTATTACTCATTTAAAATTTAAGTAATCTTCAATTTTTGTCTGATGTAATTTCAATTATTTTTAAAATAAATTTAAATTCAAGGTCATTTTCTTTAAATTTAATAAGTAGTTAAAATATTATATGTACCACATGGCTTTAAAAATATGTTTTCCTTTTTTTTTCATTTTTTGGCAATTTATAGCTTATGAAATCAGCTTCGATGCTTAGATATTTAGATGCTTAGATATTTAAATTCTTAAATACTTATTTATATTTCTATATATTTATATGTACTTATGTACTTATATGTTTATGCACGCATATACTCATACATTTCTGTATACGTTTCTGCATAGCTTCTTCATTCCTGCATAGCTTTTGCACCGCTTATCTTTCATATAGAAAAAATTTCGTTAACTTTCATAAACCACCTAGTTGGTTAATTTTCCTACGATTTTCACTCCATTTCATTAAGAGACGTAAATTGCCAAGGAAACTTTAGAATCCGTTCTCGCAACAAGAGACAATTGTGGGCCTGGATTGCTGTCCCAGAACCAGTCACCTCAACAACAATCAATCCAGGATCCTGGTATAAATTTGTTATATATATATATATATTCTTTTTAAAATTTCAATTAGTCTTTACGAACCGATTTGTCTATTATTCATGCAATATATTTTAACATTCATTTTAAACAATCTTTTTATTTCTCTTACCAACAATTTCAGTCTGATCTATAGTAGACTGGTTATTCGAGAAAAAGAGACAATTCTACTTATTTTCACTATAGATGGTGCCCAATTTAACATCAATATTTCTTTGTCTCCTTCTCTCGAAATAAACAGAAATCTGTCATTTATGCCGTACATTTCAAAAAGGGTAAGTTTCTCCACTCTTACGAATACTCTGGATCCACGGCTCTCCGACTTAAACCAGCTAGTCGTCCGCATATGTTGCCTCAATTCTTTCTCAAAAATAAATAACAAGGGAAAGGAGGTAACATATAGAAGCACTGAAGCCTTTTCGAAATCCGGACTGATTAGAAGGAATTATTGAATTTTGAAAGACATTCAGAAAATTGTTCATTTATAACTGATTCTGCAATTTTTAGTGGAACAGAAAGCGTTCTAATAAGACGTAGATCTATTCTCATCTTAATTTCGATTTTTACACGTAAACATTAAACAGATGGGAGAATATCTGTACGAGTCTATATAAGTTTTGTTGTATGCATATAAAATGGTTATTGTTCCACTCACATATTAAATGTTGAGGAAGTATTAAGGATTAATTACAATTACAGTTGTTATATCATAGTCTTTAAAGGTTATCCCTAGAGAGAGATTAGTTGAAGTTGAGCGTTAGTTACAGACAGGCCTAACATTGAGATAAAACAAAGTACATTTGGATATAGATCAAAACTGGAAGACTATGAACCGACTATAAACTTAGAAGGCAAAAATGACTTAAACGACTTACTCACTTACCCATCTCGATGGAGCAATTAAGGAAGATTTTACTCTTTTTTGAAGTAGTAAGAGTGTGGTTAAAGCATGAAATTTTCGACGTCGTACTTCTTCCGCAGTGGGGATGAGTTTCGTCGAATGGAACGATATTTTGATATTCTTAAAATGGTTGAGAAGATTAAAGACAACAGACTTATGGCCTACTTTGTCCGTTTTACTTCGACCTAAACGAAAGACCTCAACAATAACGCGTGGATATATGGGCTTCATCCGTCTATGATCTGTGTAGTTCTGTAATTTTCTATAAATACTTATTACCCTAATTATGTGTATCAAAGTCAATTGAAACTGAAACAACTTGACATGATACAGGTAGAATATCCTTGTCACCGAAAGAAGCTCCGCAGATAACGCCATTACAAGGGTGTTATAATCTAAATGTCCGCAAGCATATTCACTGCGAACGTAATAAACTCCAGATTATTCAGTAAATGTAAAACCCCCTAATTTATTCATTAGAATAATTTTATCGGGTTTTCTGTAATGCAATTATTTTGTCTCTAAAACTTTTACAATGTAGCATCGTGCAAATCATAAATGAGTTGGAGTTGAGGATTCTCAATATAAACATAGGACATATCCATTGTGATTTACAATCACCGTGAGGTCTCCCATTAATATTTATAGCATGTTGAAAATGCAATACTACGCGCTTATTTCGACGGCTGTAATCTGGCTGTGTAGGTTGAGACGTACAGGGTTACGGGGAAATTCACACATAATAATGGTAAATAATTTATTTAGACAGTACGGATTATGCTGAATATCACTTTTAAGTATTTAGTTGAAATCAAGTTTGAATACAAAACAAATACACTCTTAAAGTTCATATATAATCGGGGAATCCTATTATTTAAGTTATACTCAATCCGTTGGAGGAGGACAGTGATGACGTTGAAGAGAGTGCTATTTTAGAAAAGTTTCAGAACGTTAAAAATATTTACACTCAGAGACAAAAATGAGATGTCTCTTTGTAGAGGGACTTTGTATTGTGGATAGGTTTGTTACAAGCTTAATGCATATGCGACCCGAAACACATATTTGTGTTTCGCGGGTCACATATCACCAAAAGCCGTGAGCAAGCCGTGATGATATTTTCTTTTAGATAATGTTGAGTTTGTTAAGTTCTTCTTTTAACATTGGTAGCCAGGTTGTACAAATATCTACAGAACAATTCGATACGCACTTATCTTCATTTAATAAGATTATTGCTGATTCTTTAATTTTTCTTTAATGTTATGTGGGTGAGTCATCCAGACCTTTCAGTGTGAGGTTGGACGAGCACGAGAATTACATTAAAAAGAATGAAATTCAGAAATCAAAGATTTGTGAACATGCTTGGGAAAATGGACATAGAATAAACTGGAACTCGGCAAAAATTTTAACAAAAGAAACAGATACCAAAAAAAGAAAAATTAATTAACTCAACAAACATTAACAAACTCAACATTATCTAAAAGAAAATATCATCAGTTCTATGTTCTGTGTAAGTAATAAGTATCTATGGAAATAACATAAACAGAATCTTAAAGCTGTGTATTTGACATACACAGCAAAATAAGAGTTCTGCCAAAAAAGCTTTGAAAATGAAAAGAGATTACTTTCCGAAACGTCAGCAAAATACATTATTTCTGTGTTTATTCCGATTTATATTATTTGCAAAAAACATAACTCCTGACTTTTCCTTTGGCGTAAACGTCACGGGCGCAGAGGCTTTTTTCCAATAATTCTATTATTTTGTAGATTTGGTGATTTGTTTTGAAGAGGATAATAATACATGTGGTAGAAAACCCAAATAATAGGAAAGAATATTTATATATATAGTTGTGAAAAATCTTATTCTCAGAAAATTATTAGTAAGTAAGTACTATTATTAATAACAGTTATTTACTAAGATTTTTAATATTTTTTAACAATTTGTCGCAAAGCACATTTACACGAGGGATACGAAAATTGTTTATGCCAAGAAACATCACAAAAATAACTGAAATTGATCGAGAAAAGTTGTAAATAACTGGAAAAAACTGTAAACCATAGAAATTAATATTGATTTTAATTAGTAATTGATATACGAGAATATCGTAAACAACTGAGAAAAAATTGAAATTTTATGGCAAATAAACTTGTTAATGAACTATATGTTCAATCGAATGACATTTATTTAAAATTCATTTTTTATGAAATATTGTACCATAAGTCGGCCATATTGAATAAGCCATTTTGATTTTCTAATTTTCATGATCATATTCTTTTTCAGTGGCCTCAAAATCACCCTTAATATTAATTTAAGCCACTTTTATTTGAAATTTTTCGAGTTACGTCATTATTTAGGAAATATTTTACATACAGTCGGTCATATTGGATCAGCCATTTTGAATTTTTATTTTTCAGCATTATATTCTTTTTCAGTGACCTCAAAAACTCCTAGAATATCAATTTGAATATAATTGCTTTAAAATTCATTGTGTTATTACAATTTTACATAAAAAACGTTTTTCTTTTGTTTAAAGAATTAATAAACAATTAGCGGGCAAATATAACAGTATAACTTTTTATTTTAAAGTATTTCAAGCGTCTATCAAAAAGTTTTACGGAAATCTAAACTTTCTGTATTTATTCCGAAACATAGCGCATTTCTGAGCTAATTTGACTCCACTAAAGTGTTTTTGTATTATCTTTCAACCCCTACCGCCTCACAGTAAGAAGAGAAAAAACCAGTAGCAGGTTGCCTATATAACTAAAAAATATCACAGAGCGAACGTATCTCCACAGCGGAGAGTTCACTTGGTATGTCAAAGGACCGTGGTACAATCCCGACGAGCTACAGTTTCTTTTTTGTTTTAATTATAAAAGTTGTGTAATTATCTGTCATTTTTTATTACAAGTAGCCTCAATATACTCCTTTTCTTGCATTCCCTGAGTATTCTATAAACATTTGCACGGGATCATCTACGAACAGAATAGATATTGTGCTATAAGTTGTTAATAAAATGTCAAAATTTGAACTGTTAAACATCATGAAATATTGACAATGAAATTATGCTTTCTCTTGTGTGTCTTCTGCCTGTTATTAGTAAAATTAGAGAGCTTTAGTATAAGAAGGTCTGCGCTATCTTTCATTTATATAACAGAGAGACATCAATGCGTTTGCAGGAATGATGAAATATCTTTCTTATAGCTTATTAAGTTCGGTGTTCTTCAGGGATCAGTATTAGGCCCAATGTTAATTATTGTTTATATCAGTGATATATCAGATCGCATTTTTAGTAAAATGGTTGTATATGCTGATTACAGTACTCTATTTTTAGCCCATAATAATATGGAATCTCACAAATATTTCAACTGATGCACAACAAGCATGCTTATTTAACGTTGCGCGGTGGATTTCTCCTAATAAAAAAACGCAAGTTGTTTGTTTATATTTTATCTAAAATATTATTATTGACTTCCAAAAAATATTTCTATATTGGCTTTTTGGAGACCATTTAATACATAAAAAAATTTACATAATGAAAATGTTGAAGACGATGTAACGGAGTTGATCGAATCGAATTGGGAGTATAAGGATCAAGATTTACACGTGCAAACCTAGCTTCTTTTTTAAACATTTATAACTGCTTAAAGAGAGAACATAATCAAATGACTGATACAGGTATTTTAAATAGAATGTTTGAATTAACTAAAATTCCGATTTCTACTATTAATCTTATTTAAAAAGGGATTGTTGTAGGTCGCTCAATTGAATAGGACAGTAATATATCTTAATGAGATGTGGTTTGATACGCATGATACTGTTAATTACGGTTGGATAGGCACGACTCAAAATTATACTTTGAATGCGCTATGTTCAAATGAAAAACGTATAATTCTGAAGTAAAAATGGGTTCGTATCCAACACACTGCTCTTGTTAGCAAAAAATATCAAACAGTATCCTGCTGACTATCACCAAGATATGACCGCGGATTTGTTTGAAAAATGGTTCGCTTAACAGCGTAACCTAATGTTCTCCGAAATTCAATTACCGTTATGGATGACGCTTCTTATCATTCGACTATTAAATAAAGTACTAAATAATAATACGAAAATGGACGATGTAATGAAGTTTTGAGATCTGAAAATTTAATTATCTTGAAAAAATTCGAGTAAAAAAAGATTTATTAAGAATATAATTTTAAGATAAAATATGTTGTAGACCATATCTACGAAATACATGGCCATAGTCTGTTACATTTACCGCCATATTACTGCATATTTAATCGAATAAAATTGATTTCTGACGGTGTAAAACGCAAGTTGAGAAAATTCAATCGGGATCCGACTTTCAGTGCTGTAGTTCTAAATAATATAAGAACCGTAATGTCCGATTTAGATAAAATCGACTTATGGAAAAAATCCGTGAATCACGTTATAAACAAAGAAAATGAGTACCGCCCGTAGACGCTATTGTTATTCAGGTAGAGAATGATTCTAGTAGTGAGCTTACTGATGACTCCGTTACCATGCGACTATTTGTTCCTCGATACTATGATAATTTCTTTTATTATTATTTAGACTTTTTTACTTTAATACAAATTTTATTTTAATTGAAGTAAAATAACATAACTAATTCTGTTTTGTTTCAGATACGACGGCGTATTAATGAGAATTGTGTTTTACTTTTATCATTTTCAACAGGAATTAAATATTCTCTTCCTTATCCAAATACACTATAGATAATAAATAGATCATATTGCACTGCATATATCTAGGAGAGACGAATAGTATCTTTTCCACGGCACAAGGCCTCAATAGAACTAACTGGAATGGCCTTTGTGACTTTTAACGTTATCATAAAAGGTAAATTATCATAAGAGCACTAGAGTTGTCATTAAGTAGTAATGAGGGGAGGCGGACGAGGAGCTTAATAAGCATATGTAAATTGTGTAATAAGTAGGAAATGATTGTAACGGCCGACAAGGGAAAATCTCATTAGAGACAAAACGACGTTCATAAAGCAGCGCCTTCCAGAGTTTCCTTTGACATAATGTCGGAAATCCCCGAATAAATCTGTCTAATCATACGGCATAACGTGCCAACTACGCACTAACATAGCATTACCGAGGACTAACTAAGACTCGGCATAGTCGACTTTGTAATAAGACAGCAGCAAGATTCACTGCCGAAGTTGTTGGCCTGCAGGGCTCTGATAACGAGACATTTTCTTATATTATGCTGTGCCACTTCAATCTAGTCATCCATGGACGCTACAAGGTGGTATAAATAATTTCAATTAATTAGAGCCGGCTAAACGTTATTATTATCGTTATTAGGAATGCGCGGCGTGGAACGATGGCTAGTTAAATTGAAAAGACAAGAATTATTATGTTGCGGCAAATCTATATAACAAATAATGTGTATAGGAATTGAAAAATAAAACAGGCTGGTGAAGGCCGAAATATCATGTGGTAGAAAATTGCGCAAACTAGTCGATTTTTAAATAAATTTCTATTAAAAAAAAATTTAAATTCAAGCTTAAGAACTTTTAGTTTAAAAAAAATTTTCAGTGTTCAGGATTCTTCAGAACTTTTGAGAACTTATTTACTAAAGTTTCATCGGTTTTTTATAAGTCGGATAATAAAATATACAAATTATCATTTGCGCAGACGTATATTGTTTAATTATGCAACATACTTTAAATATAATAAATAATTGGTGTGCAAAAAACCAATTGCTCCACAATCCGCCGAAGTGTGATTTTTTTTTTATGTACATTTATTTAACGTCGGCCTATTTCCGCTACTGAGGCCTAATACCGACGCCTGTAGACGAGCTACCCCCAACCAGGTATTTTTGCCGAACCTCTTCCCTTAAGAAGAGTAGGGATCTTTTACTTGCCTAACATTTAATAGACAAGGGACCGACAGCTTTACATTCCCTCCGAAGGATGGTATATCTCCTATGCAACCCTCGCCTAAGGTTGTATAGCTTCCGCGCATACACTGATATACAAGCCGCTGGAAGATGTGTGAGGCGAGGACGCGGTTTGCGTTGGAATGGTCACCCATCCAAGTACTTACTGCGCCTGTCGTTGCTTTACATCGCAGGTATGTACATAGTAAAGACGCACCTACGCTCGCCCCCCGAAGTGTAATATTTTATCAATAATAACGAAGAAAAATGCTATAAAATATGATTACTCGCTTGAAAACAGTGCACTTTCTAGACCAGATACATTCATTGATTTAGGTGTAGTATTTGATGAAGAGCTATCATTCACTCACCATATTAATCGAATAACTGAAAAATCCTATAAAATGCTAGATTTTCTTATAGCCCAGCAACTTAAGGGTTTCACTTTTCAAAAGCAAACTGAATTTTTGCATACACCTTCAATTATGCGTTATAAATAATTTGTAAAAAGTCCTCATTGATATCATGTACGCTTCAAAAGTTATACGGGGGTCAAGGGTAAAAAAATTAGTTTCATGTTAATATCGCTATATTGCTATTGATCGGACGATAATTTCTGTAGTTACAAAAGTTGTCGATAAGAACATGCTGTGTAAAAAAGGTTCTTTACATTTTCCAAGTAGGAGCTACCGTTTCCACGTTATACGCCGCACAAAGAGTCAATATGATGCAATAGTGCTGCAGTAGTGATGCCTAATATCTAACTAATATCTTAGTCAAAATAGGCGGAAAATCAACACTCCTCTTCTTCGTCCTCTTCTACCGGGAACAATGATTCCTCTTATGTGTTTGCTTTAGTGTCGCTATCATCAATTTCCTGAAAAAGGTTTGTTCCTTCGTATTCAAAATCTTGCGGGTTGATATCTTCAGACGTATCTGCCGAATCATCACTGGGAGGTGCATTGAGACAGGATTGACCATGGCAGTGTTCACAAACAGCAGAGCATGGCAAAACCATGTTTCTGCAACCGCAGTTCCCACAACCTTTTGTGCAATTGCAGAAGATCATATGGAGGAGTTCATCGGGCGCAGATGGCAGTAACGTCATGACAGGCTTTAAAATATGATTTTTCATGACCCATCCCCACTATTCAGGATTTAGTTCATTATCCAACCCAGTTTGTGTTTAATAATATACCCGAAATAGATGCTGTCGAGCGGCTCCAGTTGTCGGTGAAAGTGATTTTAGTTTTACAGGTTTATTGAACCTAGTGGATTTAGCAAAGATTACCTTCATTTTGTATCAGATATCAGTATCGTTAGAAGATCGCCGTTCGCTGTAAAGTCTCTTACCTTACATTTCCATACAGATTGATACATAATATCATCGACAGCACTGTTATAATGAATATGCTTGGCACTTAATGCTCACAGAACTGGATCACGTCAGACGGATCTGTTTAAATTGATCACGCCCAGAACAAATATTAAAAAAAATTCCCCACTTCAAACCATGCGTTTTACTTATAATAACATTCATAATCGTATCGATATTTTCAACTGCAACATTACTTCCCTAAAAGCATGCATCTATTATCAATAATTCATCATTATTCACTAGTTCAATCATTGTTATGTGTTTTGTAAATCCTGTATTAGATTATGTTATACCATAGTAATCATCTTAGTTATTATATTATACCTTGATTATTATAAATTATGTGGGTTAAGGCGCGAGGTGGAAATCGCTATTAATCATACGAACATAACACCAGGTTCGAATCCTGGCTCGGGCAATGGCACTGTCGGAGGAAATGGTTGTATGTCCGCGTTTTTTCAATGTGTAATCCCCCTTCCGCACAAGCCCTGGCTTTTGGAATTGGGTTTGTCTAATTTCTGTGGTGTTATTTATTTATATATCTTAGTGAAGTATTAAATTGTTGTGTGTATGCACATTAACATTTAAGTATAGCTATTCATGTTCTTCTATTCTTGTAATCTTTGCTCTATATCCTCCCTATTTGCTCCCTAATTAGGTCCTTTGGCCTGTTGGATTGTGTATGTAAAAATAATTTTAAAAAATAATGAACGCTTTGAAGTCCAAAAAGGGCAAATATACAAAAATCGGCATGGCGTCTGTGTATCTGTCTGTGAGTGGCACATTTTTCTCGAACACTGCTAAATGTATTAAGCTGATATTTTAGACGTAAGATTTGGTAGGTTGAAAGTAGAATGCCATTGAACAAAGGTAAAATCAGTGTACCAGGGACGACTCAATGAAAGGTCAAAAACAATGTTTCGTTAAATCAAAAATCGTTTCAAGTGAAAATTTCTCAGTTTGAAATATTATATCGAAAAAGTCTTTCGTAAATTTGTCATCAGTAAAGCAGGGAAAACTGCAAGAAGGACGAAAAAAGTTTTCTTCAAATCAAAAAATGTTTTAAATAAAGATGTCTATTATGAGAAATTGCATTGAAAAGGGCTTTTGTAAGTTTTTGATTAATGAATCAAGAAGAGCCCAAAAGCAATTATCGTCTAATCAAAAATTGTTTCAATTGAAAGTTTTTCAGGGTCGATAAAGTACTTTTCAAATTTCTCATCAGAGCATCAGAGGCGGTTTAAGGAAGGATCCAAAACAAATATTTCCTTAAACCAAAATGTGTGTACCAACTTAATGTTATCATAACTGAAAATTGTACGGATAGGAACCAAAATCAAGTTTTCATCGAATCGAGGAATTTTACAAATAAAACTTATTTACAGTGGAAAAATTATATACAATGAAAAATTTCTATTTATATCATCAAAGGAGGCTCTGACGGAATATAAGACAAGCTTTTGTTGAATAATTTTTAGTTTTCAGATAAAAATTGTCTAAAGTGGAAAATTGTATGAAAAATTTTTGTACGAGAAATTATATCAATAAAATCTTCTGAATTTTCGTCGAATCAAAAAATTCTGTCTACCTAAGTCTGACTATTTCCTTTTTTAAATGCACATCTCAGTTCTTTATTTATATTAAAAATCAAATTTTCGGGGTGAAAAACATTTTAAATATTTTTTTGTTCCTTTCCTACGCTTTTGTAACGCCTACTATAAATTTCTTGGACTACACATCGCGCCAATAACTCAATTCTATAAAACTATATGTCCCTAAAATCATTCTCATCGTATTATCCAAGTCTTATCATTTTGGCCACCAACTGGAGAGAGAACATCTTCCAGAACCTTGAACTGGTGGAAAAGAGGTTTGGTCGTACTCCAAGAAACACTTTTCAGATTACCGACTATTATTTTACTAATTTCAATGTCAAAATTAGTGCAAATAATGGTTGGATAGTAACTTAATCCCCACAGTTATGAATAGACGCCGAAGTAACGTCGCTTGGACCTCGCAAAAATACTACTTTGGTCTGGAACATTTTGTAACGTCGATTTGACGTCAGAAAATGACTTAATGGGTTATGGTGTTTTTTCAGTAGTTTCTTAACGTTAATTATGTTGATAACTGACTAAATAAGACTGGTTAACTTTTAGATAACCTAGCAACGTCGTTGGTAACTAATTGTATAAGGCAGGTCTGTAGTCTATAAGTTATAGATGATAATAATAATTTCTGTACAAATTGCAACTACTCAGGAGGAATAATAAATAACATTCATTGTAGTGCTGACTAAACCTTTACTTATATTGGCAGAGGTGTAATTTTCGGAACTTACCGTAACTCTTGGTAAAATTAATTGCACTTACTACAACTGTAAACCGGAGTTAGTGCATTTAGTTGGAACTTTCACGACCAATGGTTATATTAAATACTTCTAAATGATAAATATCGACTTCATCATATTTATTTGTTGGGTTGTAGTAAAAATAGGCGGCGATGGCCATCGCACACCGACTTTTTGTTGAGAACCCCAACGTTGACTCGACATCAGAATGTTGCTTGGGACGCTAAACAGACAACCATAACATATGGTCTAGTACTGTCAGACGTGCCACACAGTAGAGAAAAGAATAAAACGTGTCACACAATATCGTTGACGTTATGAATAGGACCGTTGGTGGTTATACAAAGACTTTTTAATTCATATGTAAATTAAACGTATTGTTTTTAACCGTAAAACTTACTTTAAAATTGAATCAAACAATTACATCAGCCCTCACGTAGAAGTTAGATGTAATACAAATTGCACAAAATTATATCTGCTTTAGATCGAAAAATATTACGGATAAAATGGAAGCATTGTATGAGAATACTTTTGCCTTCCACTCTGTATTAATCTGATGTTTGCCCTGGAATAGACTGGTCAGTTTAAGTTTATGAATATTTAGTTAGGATTTAGGATTTGAACTAGTTTCATGACCATGTTATTACAGAACTTTGAGTAAAAATCGAGATATATCACAAAGTGCAGTTACAACGAGGATTTAAAATAGCAGGAAAGACGATCTTCGAACGCGATTTGAACCATCAAAATGTATAAAATATAATGCGATTCTCAAGTTAAAGAGCGACATTATTAAATCGCCTTTTATGAGTTATAATCTTTGAATATCCCGTCCAGAGTTGATACCTTTGAATACTAAAGTTTAGTGGTATTAAAGTGAAACTACTGTAATAATAATTTTAACATGATATGTTTCTAAATGGATATCGAATTAACAAACCCAATGTTCTTTCTTATATTTTGATATGTTTGTCTACCTGTGGCTTCATATCTATTCGAGGGATGATTTGATTTTGGTGCCGTTTTCTTTATTTGAAAGAATATCTCCGAGAGTTAATTTTTTCGAAGAAATGGCGGAGGAGCCGGTAATAAACTCCGATGAATGTTTCATAAATTCTTGTACAAATCATTCTTGCCTGTGCCTTCACACTTTTCTAATTAAACAATAAGGTTTTCAAGTAGTTGCAATTTATAGTTTTAAGAGCGCATTTTAGTGGTCATTGATTATTTTAAAACAAAGGACCCCGCACCAAATGGATGGGTAATTTGTTGTCGACAGAATTGTTCCAAAATCTAGGAACAGAATCTTTAGGTTGTTCTGAATAAAAGATGTCATGTACATCAAATCACAAAATTCCTTTATTTCAAAAATACAGTAGGCCGTAAACTCTAAATTTTAAAATCGCTATTTTACGTATTTTTTACCAAAACGAACTTATGTATTGGTTTATATGAAGTAGTTATATATTATGTAAAATACTTATGTAAATAAGTATAACATTACGTTTTTCTTATTTATACACAAAGCAGGAATCAATAGTTGCAAAAGTTATTAATATACAGGGTGTTGCATCATGAGAGGGACATAGCTTAATAGGAGGTAGAGAACATCACTGGTAACCGGAACCTCCCATAGAAATGTCTCATTGGGCCTTCACTACGTAGTTACAGGGCGTTTTATAATTTTTGGCCAAACCTGTTTTTTGTCATAACTTTGACAGGGAATGAAATAATGGATTCGTATTTGGTACGGCTAATGTACTAACGAGCCCCAAGAGGTACATGTATAAAAAAAAATATATTCAGGTCCGGACTCACTATAATTTATGTTTCTTCTTTGCATCAATAAAACATCACCCTGTATATATTTTTTTTGAAATTTCGATACGATATTCGAAAAGAGCAAGAAAAAACAAACAAAATGGCCTATTTCATTTTTTTGTTACACCTTCGTGGTTATTTAAATACGTTGTTAAATGTGCAAGAAAATGGATTACAGAACCCTATTAAATGAGAGGCACGTGAAATAAATAGTTTTATAACTAAAATTTGCAAAAATTCTATTGAGCCTAGGTGGTCTGGGTGAATCCTAATTCCGGCACGTTTTAAAGGTCCATTTTGGTAAAAAACTGTGGTCCTAATAAGTAATCGGGTATGAAATAACAAAATTTTTAATCAATCACAGTAGGCTTGTTCAAAGAATAAAAGTGACAGATAATTTAAACCATTTAGGCCTAAGCAACCAGTTACTTTGATCAAGAAAATCATCAACATTTTATACTTAATAAAAATTGGAAAAGAGAACAAACTAAAATCTAAATAAATAAAATATTTTCCATTCAATTAACAATAAATAACAAAACAATAACTAAATGTGTTTAAAAATAAAACGTAATTGACACTAAAGTAAATTTTCAAAATGTCCTCCCCCACATTCTGTGCATTTTCTTGCGCGTTTAGAAAGGTCACCAATTGCTCGACGTATCATTTCTGGATTATTCCGTATTTCGTCGCAGGTTGTAACGATGCGCTGGATTAAATGTTGTCTACTTTCAATTTCAATGCTATAAACCTCGTTTTTTAAGTGGCCTCATAAAAAGTAATCACAAGGGTTACAATCAGGAGAACTTGGTGGCCATTTATGTGGACCCCCGCGTCCAATCCATCTATTAGGATACACATTGTTTAAGTGTTCTCTTACTTGAAGGTTAAAATGTGGTGGGGCCCCATCATGCTGAAACAACTTATCAACTTATACCGATATTTTCTAACATATTCGGTAAAATGTTTTGAAGAAAATCAAAGTAAATTTCACCATTCAATCTTTCTTCAAAAAAATGTGGCCCTATCAAATGTCTATTCACAAGTCCGACCCAAACATTTACAGAAAACCTGTGTTGCGAACGGCGTTGGCGTACCGCATGTGGGTTTTCCTGTGCCCATTTATGATTATTTCGTGAATTGTTTACTCCATCCCTTGCAAATTGTGCCTCATCCGTAAATAAGGTTCTGTAAATGACTGGGCGATGGTTAGACAACCAATGACAAAATGCCAGGCGGGGGATATCGTCGCCTTGTTGAAGACGCTGTACCTGCTGGATATGATATGGATGGTAACGTTCTCTTTTTAGGGTTCTCCATACTCGCCAATGAGGAATACCAGTTGCCAAACTGATTCGTCTAGTGCTCATATTTGGGTTTTCTTGAACTACATTTATAATATTGTTTTGTTCCTGCACACCTTGTTGTAAAACACGCTCCACAACTGCAGAAGTAGGAAACTTTCCGTGTTGTCTTGCATACTGGAACACCGTACTAAAGGTTTTATGATTAGGGCATCGACGACCAGGAAAACGCAGCCGATATTCTCTTTCCGCCGACCTACCATTTCCATTACAGAAACCATAGATGAATATTATGTCAGCATATTCCACGTTTGTAAATTTTACTGGCATAGTTAAAATATTTTCACAAGTTTTCACTAACTAAATGCGGATTATTGACACATTAAATTACTAACAAACAATTATTCAACTGTTTAGGAGATTTCTTTTTATTATCTGTCACTTTGAACAAGCCTACTGTGATTGATTAAAAATGTTGTTATTTCATACCCGATTACTTATTAGGACCACAGTTTTTTACCAAAATGGACCTTTAAAACGTGCCGGAATTAGGATTCACCCAGACCACCTAGGCTCAATAGAATTTTTGCAAATTTTAGTTATAAAACTATTTATTTCACGTGCCTCTCATTTAATAGGGTTCTGTAATCCATTTTCTTACACATTTAACAACGTATTTAAATAACCACGAAGGTGTAACAAAAAAATGAAATAGGCCATTTTGTTTGTTTTTTCTTGCTCTTTTCGAATATCGTATCGAAATTTCAAAAAAATATATACAGGGTGATGTTTTATTGATGCAAAGAAGAAACATAAATTATAGTGAGTCCGGACCTGGAGATATTTTTTTTATACATGTACCTCTTGGGGCTCGTTAGTACATTAGCCGTACCAAATATGAATCCGTTATTTCATTCCCTGTCAAAGTTATGACAAAAAACAGGTTTGGCCAAAAATTATTTAACACCCTGTAACTTCGTAATGAAGGCCCAATGAGACATTTCTATGGGAGGTTCCGGTTACCACTGATGTTCTCTACCTCCTATTAAGCTATGTCCCTCTCATGATGCAACACCCTGTATATGAAAGCTGAGACGTTATAAAAAAATGTTATGCACAATTCTTGCAGGAAAATCTTAATTTATAATAAAAAATAAATTTTTGCTCATAGCTTTAAACAGCTGTAACTTGTGAACCATTCATCTTATGAAGGTCACTTGGAGCTCCTTTTACATATAATTTATTTAAAATTGTTTTGCCAGCACCTCCCATGCTAATATCCCATAGCTAATGTGTGACTCCACTAGTGAGTAGTAGTATATCGTTCTCAAAGAATTTGTATCTAAAATATTCTCAATATTTTCGTTTTATATATTAGTGACTGTATTTTTTTAATTATATAATTTATATGTCTGTCCCATTTTAGGTAGGAGTCTATACCAAGATACTTAAATTCAGTTGTCCGAGCAATTATGAATTCATTTGAGATATTGAGGTTGTGCAACGGTGGTAAGTTAATTTATCGTGAGTAATTTGTGGTCGAACCATTCTTTGATTTTCTTCCTCAACTATTTGTTTTAAAGTCAGGGAACTATCTCTTATATAAAATATTGCAGTGTCATCTGCGTATGTTATTATGCTAACTTTACTTTGGATAGAAAAAAGTCATTTAGATAGATGTTAAAAACGATGGGACCTAGCACAGTCCCTTGTGATACTCCATACTCCACTCTTCTGACCTTACTAACACAGTTACTAATTTTTACATATTGGTGCCTTTCTGAGAGGTAGCTTTTAAATAGATTTAGAGGAACTCCTTTAATCCCTAATTATACCATCAATTAAATTTTTCAAGCATATTTTATAAAGTCATATGTTTATTTGTTATATTGCTCATAAACCATTAACAACAGCGTTATTTACAAATGCAGAAAAAACTTCTCGTCAAATACGATAGTTGGAATACATTTCACAATTTACAAATGACATAATATGCCATATTAAAGGTAAATAACACGTCATGCTGATACTTTATGATGTATAAATGATTTTTCCTTTTCTTTGCTTCATACTGTATTATCTTCTACCTTTTTTTTTTACGGTGGACTCAATTAATATCAATTTACATTTATAATCTGATGACTGTGAACTTTTGTCTTGCAAGCCAAACCGATACAAATTGCAAAGAATTAAAATTACTGATTCGAATAATGAAATTTGGTGCGATGTTTAGTTTTCTAAATGTCACACTTTTGTGCCAAAATTTTTACGACGCTCAGATTTCGATATATTTCATAATAATTTAACCCATACTGGTATATGTTCTACCAAAAAGCTTGTAACTTCTAAATATTTCTGACCCAAAATAAGCACTGATTGCACCTTGTCGATTAATTGTAGACCAAGTCTTCCAAAACCAATAAACATACGTAAGCTCAAATCGGTAATTTTGATATTATCAGAGGTCGTTTTGAGTATATTCATATAGGTATTGCTGGTCCATTACCAGCTTCACATGGTTTTCTTACATACTTACTGTAGTGGAACGGTTCACCGCTGAACGGAAGCATACCCTATACCAAATATTACTGCTGAAACCGTTCCTAAAACTTTATTTCGAAATTATTATATATGTCGTTTTTGCATTCCACTTCATGTTCATCAAGGAGTTCAATTTGAATCACGTCTATTTCATGAATTTTCCAAATTTTTGGCAATGGTGTGGTTGAACGTTTTCATAGAACCTTAAAAACTGCATTGCTTGCCCGGGCTAACTTCGTTCATTGGTACGATGAGCTTCCAATAATTTTATTAGGTCTTAAAAATAGAGCGTACGTAAATAGACCAAATATAAAAAGAGGGATTAAAGAAAGAATTCGAAATGAAATACAAAACATAACACCAGACGTAATTGAAAGTGTGCTGAATACAGAATTTTTCATTTTTCAAAATGTACCTTCATAAAATATAGATTTGTTTTTACAGCAATCTAATTTCTAATTATTAAATATATGACAAATATTGGAATTATCAAGTTTACATAGTTGTAAAATGCATTCACAGGAACATTTTCAGTCTTTCTCTGGAATTATATCGTGTAGAAAAGACCGCAAGCATAGATCAATTTAACTTATAAACCCATGATTACAAGAAATGAATATCAGTCTAACAAAAAACAAATAACATTTATTTTGCCAACACTTCATTCGCTAAACATTTCTGATGTCTCTTATTCTTAAATTCATTGTATTTGAAAATTAAACTCTATGACAGAAATAAAGAAGCATAATTCTGACTTTATTGCAGACATAATGCTTAAGAGGAGATTATTACTTCGACTTATTAAATAAATAAAAGTTATTGATAATAACTTAATGTTGAACGTAGCACTAAATGTACTATAAAGACGGTATAATAGGGGTTAGTTTTTATTAAAGTTCTGGGATCATAATTACCACATAAACTCTTCTCCTTCATGCTACTACAGCTTAAGGCCGCTTTTATTTACCACTTACGGGGTGAATATAAACGTTTCTTCATTGTTAATCGATCAAATCTGGGCAAGGTTGCTATGAAACTGATTTATTTATTTTTTTATAAAGGCATAGGCATGCTTTAATCAATATATTAAATCACAAGGTATTTAATATTGTATAATATCTATAATTATTATTTATGGAATAACTAGAAAATTGAAATATTACGATATTGTTCACGCCACGCTCTCTTAGCCCCTTTTCACACTGGGCTGTAAATCTGTAAATATAAACTGAGAAAAAATAATTGGTCGCGCTAAAAATTAAAATAAAATTATAACATTAAATTAAATTTCTTGTAGTAAAACAAAAAAAAAATTAAAAAACAAAAAATTTGTGGCGAAGGAGCACACTTGCTTAACGCCAAAAAACTCACCTCAACCTCAACATAGTAGGTACTATACATATGTATTATTTTTCTAGGAAAAGAAAATATCAGGAATAGTTGAGTAGTGAAACTATAAACATGTCTTTAGAAATAAACAAGACTTAATTTGTTTATTATCAACAATCCACTAAACAAATATAGAATAACGTCACAGTCATACGAATTATAGTGATTTATCCAAATTGATCACATTACGAGAACGTTTTATAGTAATTTAAAAACTCAGTTCAAAGATTTCGTATTATGTTACATAAATAATTCATATTTTTGTATCAAATCACAATTAAATTAGAAAATGAAAATGATTATAACAATGACTCACAGCTTTGATACCTGCAGGAAATGACTAAAATTGCCGAGAATGGTTGAATATTATAAAATATGATATTAATCAGGATTCTATTTTGAAATAAAACTGTTTCATTCTTTTAGAGAATAAACTAAAATTATTTATATATATATATATTATTACCATTATTATTAGTAATAATATAAATTACATTCCCATTAACAATATAGAATAATATATTTTACATTGTGAGGTAAAAAGCTATATATTTCCGAACCGGTAATGAATTTTTTTTTTTATTTAAATGTGATTGTAGTACAATTGAATTATTTTATCCTTTATAATATTAGTTATGTATTTTATAAAATTTGGATATATGAAAAATATAACTGCCGTAGATTAAATCTTTAGTTTCTAATCGTTTTGTAATCTAAAATATATCAGATAAAACAACTAGGTTATCAAATCATATTTAGAATAGGAGTAATTTCTTTAAAATCCGTTTTTGCCTCAACAAAAGTATAAGACTTTAAGTAGAACTATTGTAGGTGTAGTGATATGAATGCTCACTCAATAATTTCAGTTGTTTGCAAAATCAGTTAATTTAAAACTACAAGATATGAAGATTGGCACTATTATTTAATTTAAATTAACTAACTTTGTAAACAACTGAAATTATTGAGTGAAAATTCATATCACTGTAATTGTCATAGTTCTACCTAGGTAGTCTTATACTTTTCTTACCAATATATGTATTAAAAAAAAGTTATGGCCAAAAATAATAAATATTTCCTTATCGGATTTCTCTCTCTCTCTCTCTTGGATATGTCCAGCTTAATCAAGTTATTTATAAGAGGTTCAACAATTTAGATATGATTTTATTCTTTTTCTTGTTAATATATTATCTATCAAGTTTGGATTAAAGTTATGGTGATAAGCAATTTATTTCATAATCATTAATTATCTGTTAAAGGATTCTATACTTTGAGAAATTTTTTAAATTATTTCGATATAGCTGTGAAACGCCGCTGATTTATGTTGAAAAAGATGGTTTGATGAACTATCGATAATGACTCCCGTATGCTGCTAAGACAGGTGATAGAGAAGGCCCCATAGTTGCTCCTTCATTTTGATAATATGTTTCAACATTAAATAGGAAAAAATGTTGTTCTAAACATAAATTGAATTCATTATTTTTCTTAATTTTATTAGGCTGTTCGTCCGGGTTATTTAAAGTGGGAGCTTCTGAGGCTCTTTCGTATATGTTAATAATAATAATAAATGTTCATTGATAAATTGTAGTGAAAAAATTACATTACATTTCATTTAAACTTAATTGCATAAACATAAAATACTTGAAAAATTTTTCTAAGAACCTTGTACTCGAGATATAAAATAAGATTCGATTACTAAAAAGAGAAAACTACGCAGTTGATTTTTTTTTAATATAGGCAATGTAACTTACTTGTGGAAAATTGTATTGATGTTCATGTATTATATATATTATATTGTCACTATGGTATATAACACAGATATGTTAGATATGCAGGTTCATGGGTTAGGTTCATTCCTAGATATAATATGAAATTTATTTAATCCACTATTTGATGAAAAAATAACTTAGGTTTGTTTATAATCCAGTGCACAGTACTCGATTTCTACTTTCATACTTCATGTGCCACATTTAGGGCCTCAAATGAGAGCAATCAGTACTGTACTGTGCACTGTACTTTTCGACCTTTGCTGGTTTTGCTCGATTATAAGATATATTCGCTAAGCTAAGCTATGCTGATGAGGAGCAATAACTCCGAAACACGTGTCCGTAGCTGCATTGTTGTTTCTCTTGAGGTATAAGGCAATAACTTGTTTCTTTATTTAATTACTTAGCCTCATAAACCCCCATCAAATTTTACTTAGTGTTTGCCAGGTGGAAATAGAGCAGTACAAATAGAGCTCGTCGTACTGATTGCTCTCATTTGAGGCCCTAAATGTGGCACATGAAGTGTGAAAGTACAAATCTAGTACTGTGCACTGTACTTTCCGACCTTTGCTGGTTCTGCTCGATTATAAGATATATTCGGTAAACTATGCTACGCTGATGAGGAGCAATAACTCCGAAACACGTATCCGTAGCTGCATTGTCGTTTCACTTGAGGTATAAGGCAATAACTTGTTTCTTTATTTAATTATTTATCCTCATAAACCCCCATCATAAAAATTTAATATTTACGGATATCTGGGCTTTTGCTTCACTGATTCAGAATAATAATATTATTTATAGTTTCATACATTCAGGAAAGGCGGTCCCATGTAAGCATACGTTTTTACCGCAGAATCACTAAGGAACCGCCTAAGGGCAAACATGACGTAAAACGTATAATTTTTCCGGCACAATCGACTGCAAAAAATTAAAATGTACCCTCAAAAATTTTGTCGTTCGCGGCAAATCTCCCCTTAAAATTTTGAATTCGGAGCTTTTAACTTATCCTCATATTTAATATAACGCATGAGTTGTAGTACCACACAACGTCGGTTGTCGGTTCGTAAAAAGAAAATCTATCGGTTTTCAAGGTAGTTGCTAAATTTTGGTGATCGGAGAGACGTTACGCCCCAGGCAGAGACATTCACTATAGTTGGTAACATTTTGGTGGCCGGAGCGACGTTACGCCTCGGCAGCGACATTCATTATAGTTGCTAAAATTTTGCTGGCCGAGCAACATTAAACACCGTGCAGCAACATTCATTATAGTTTTAAAAATTACCTAAAAAAGCACTCTGCGGAGCAAATTTTATAATAGTTTTCAAAGTCGAATTTTTGCTATAGTTTCGAAAATTTAACAATTTCGTTGCAAATATGAAAATCAAATATGCACGGAACGTCTTTTATTATAGTTACAGTAATTACGTTCGTGGAATGATTTTCTTAATATTTTGCAAAATTGGGTTTTCGAGTCCTTTTTCATTCTACTTCCAAAAATATCTTTTAACCGTGTTTTTGCAAAGAACACGGTAAAACCTTCGGTATACTTTTCGACGTTGTAACAAAATCCGACTTAGGAAATATTTCGCATGAAAAGCGTGCTTCACGTAAAAATATCGTGGAAGAGGTTTTTAATATTTTTAATCATATTTTCGCTCTACGGAGCGATTTTTATGCGAAAATTTCCATAACTCCTCAAGGAGCATCATTTTAGAAAGTGCAGTGAATGTCGCTGCACAGGGACGTAATGTCGCCCAGACCACTTAAATTTAGAAACTATAACAAAATTTGACCCTTTTACAAATCCACGTTGTTAAGCACTGCAACTCATGCGCGGTATTAAATATGTGGACAAGTTAATCCAGCTTCTATTCAAAGTATATCGTGAGTTTTAGCGAAAATAGCCCTTAGCGACATGGGACCCCCATCATTTCCTAGCAGTCGATTTTGACGGGGAAATGATGAGTTTTAACGGGATTTGCTCTAAACCGGTTCCTCAGCGATTCGGTGTCAGAAAAGTATCTTACTCATATGTGCATGGGACCGCCTTGCCTGAACGTATGAAATTGTAATTGCCCAAATATAATTCAAAGTCGTTGCGATTCAAGCATTTTCAAACTCCGAGGAGCGACCAAAATTGATATTGAAATAAAAATACGTGAATAGACAGGCAACCAAAAGCCCACCAAATTTTAGAAACATTGAACTTTTCTTGAATCTTTTTGTGTAACCGTTAGCTCACAAAACTGCATATTGGATGGTAGTTGGTACATTATAAATCGTTCCGTTCCTCACCATGTGTTGTACACGGGCCAGACTATTGTTTGTTAAAACATATTTCTTGAAGTTGTAAAAACATACATTTTTGAAGAGATTTAATATATATTTTTTTGAACTTTATATTGTCTTTTAATTGTGTTTTTAACAAAATTCCCTTTCAGGTATAATTTTAAGAAAGTGTTAGTTACTTCCAGCGTCAGGTTTATAGTGTTACGACGTCCACTAGATACCATCAGAGCAGCAATTAAGCAAAGACGAACAGTAAGTATAGATTTTATATTATTCTCCGTCTGAAACAGTCCTTTTTGAACCCTTATTTTGTGAACGTTAACATTCATTTTTGAAAAATATTAAAAGTCCTTCAGACTCCAAAAGATGAATCGTTCACATTTTTACGTGGAGCACGCGTTTCATGTGAAATGTCGGATTTCGTTACAGTTTCGTAAATTTTTTCTGATGAGCGTTTTAGATAAGGTTTAGTATGTTCGTTGACATAATCCCCGGTGATTTATATACTGATGTAATCTAAATTTTTTTTATTATTGAAAAGTACAGAAACCTGTATAGCTTTAATATATGTTCAATATCATGTTAATTGATGTCAAGTTATTATCCTTTTTCAAAATTTCCCATCAATATATTGTTGCGCGCGGAAGGATAATACCTAGTACGTTAAATGAAATTTACAGTTTGCAATTACGTAAATTGTGAAATTGATACCCACCTATTGTTTTGGAGAAAATTATCTGAGGCTTCAAAGGTGAGCTTGCACGGAGAATATTGTAAAATTAGGTACAGATATCGATTTTAGATACCGGGAGCAGAACATAAAGCAGGTATGTGGACGGCAAATACACCTCCGGGCACACTTTAGGTATTTTAATATGATTTCTCCCGACTGCCTCCGCTGCACATTATTGGGAATCAGAACAGATGCTACATAGTCATTCCATAAGTGTCCCTATCTTGTCTAACTTCGGGAACAGCGCCGAGTGCCTCTCTCTCCCGCGCCGACGATGTTATTGGTTACGGATAGGTTCTCCGTAACGTTGTGGTTTTTTATACATTGCGATTGACTCTCCTGCACCTCGACTTATATAAGAAGTATCATGAAATTGAATCTTTCTTGAATAAAGTAGATTTTACTTGTGTGGGCTCTTGGAGAGTAATATAAACATAGGTAATCGGATTTGGAATTTAAACGCCTGGATAAATGAATGTTCGGCATTGATCTTGTACAGGGCCGAAGTTGAAGCGATCTGGCGGACCAAAATAATACTTTCGAAAAGTCATTTAATTTATCTGTAAAATCCTCCTCACTGAGGAACGACGTACTTCAATGCCAAACGTAATGTCTTAGGATGGTATGCTTTATCCAATGTCAGTTTGAAATATTATTAATTCAGCATCTCTACCGTCCGTTGCTATACCACTCTACAATGGTATACAGCAAGCAGCGCCGCGTTTTCTATATAATTTATCCTCTCATATATGAGATGTAGTCGAGCAGATGATGCTGATGCGGGCGGCCGGTAAAGAATTCAAGCTGATATTAGGAATGCCTAGTTCTAAAACAAGAAGGTGCTGTGAGATACTGTTTTCGTGGAACCGGGCAGTGGCGTATGTTTATTTAACGTTATATTTACCTAAAATAATTATAACTGTAACATTTCTTTCAAAAAATATTTTCCATTTGATACAGAAGATAATTTACATAATGAAAATGTTGAATCGAGTTAGGAGTTTAAGAACCAAGAATTACATGGGCAAACTTGAACTGCTTAAAGAGAGAAAATAATCAAATGAGTATTATAATAAGAATGTTTGAATTAACTAAGATTCCGATTTCTACTAGTAATCTTGTTATTAAAAAAGGGATTGTTGTAAATAACTCAGTTAAACGAAAACGAAAAAATCAAAAATTTAGAAAAATTGACGATGCTTCAAAAGATGTTATCCGTAGAACAGTATATAATATTTATCAAGAAAATGAAATGATTTCGAATAAATTGCGCGAAACTCTGATTATAACATCAAACTTTGGAAATATTAAGAGGTATTTTATCAAAGTGCGGATTTAAATATAAAAACCGCTGCCCAAGGAGTCACTATTTCCACATCAAGATTTTGTATTCAAGTCTTATATACACTAAATCTCAATATTCCAATATTTTATTCCCTTTAAAAATAGAGTGGGGGTGGCAATAGGGGTGGTAAAGGGGGTGGCTAATGTAAAAAAAATTTAGAAGCCCTTGGTTCTCGTATACACACTAAATCCCAATTTAATTTTTTATTACCTTAAACAATATTGACATTGGCTACCAATCTTTGATGATTTGTAAGGTATAATTCAATGCAGGTCAGGGTATTTGTCCGCTGAGTAGTTGTTTCCTGCAAATCATGTATAGTCACACCATATATATATATATATATATATATATATATATATATATATATATAACAAATTTATTTATACCACGTCCTAGATTGACTATTGTTGAGGTGACTGGTTCTGGAACAGCAATCCAGGCCCACAATTGTCTCTTGTTGCAAGAATGGAGTCTTAAGGTTTCCTTGGCAATTTACGTCTCTTAATGAAACGGAGTGAAAATCGTAGGAAAATTAACCGACTAGATGGTTTGTGAAAAGTTAACGAAATTTTACCTATATGAAAGATAAGGTGTGCAAAAGCTATGCAGGAATGAAGAAGCTATGCAGAAACGTATACAGAAATGTATAAGTATATATGTGCATAAACATATAAGTACATAAGTACATATAAATATATAGAAATATATAAGTATATAAAAGCATATATAAGAATATAAGTATGTAAGCTGATTTCGTAAACTATAAATTGCAAACAAATTAAAAAGAAAGAAAATGTTTTAAAACCATGTGGTACATATAGTATTTTAAATACTCATTAAATTAAAAAGAATTGACCTTGAATTTAAATTTATTTTAAAAATAATTGAAATTACATCAAAGACAAAAATTGAAGATTAATTAAATTTTTAAATTAGTAATAAATGAAATTTACCTGGATGTTAAACACTTGTTAACGCGGATATAAAAATGTAATATCAATTACTGAAGTCCACAGTTAAAATTTATATACGTTCGAATCAGTACAAAGGCTGCAAGCAAATGATTTCCTAGTGAGTTTTACTAATAAGGTAAACTTTTGTCCTACTTACTGCAAAATAATGCTACTCAATAAACTTGAAAAATCTATTTCCCCTAATTAAATTGAAAGCTATAAAATATAGAAATAGTACAGGTATGGCCATCTGTCAATGGTTGAGTTAAGCGCAACAACTAGCAAGTCGCAAATTCTACAATTTCATTTACTCATAACTAAAATCGTGGCATATGATCGATAAAAGGAATCTATAATAATAATTTTTATTACTTCCATACCACAGCTGATTTGCCTCTGCCTCACAATTTATAAATACATAACCAAATATAAGAACAGCCGTAATAAATAGTAAAACATATTGTGACTATTGTGAGAACTCGTAAATATATTACATCTTATAGGATATACAATATATACCTAGTAATGAGAAAGGTAAAGAAAATAACCATATGTACTTCATAGTAAACAAAAATATAAAAATTGAAATATAGGTATCTGATGTAAATAAATGTTTTGTAGACAATTGTTTCCTGGGATGCCATACAGAGATACATAATAGTTAATAGAACATGACTGAGTTCCTAAGATATAAAAATATGTACATAAAACAGTTTGAAATGGTTTAGCAGTTATACAAGAAAAATTCTGTTAGTTGAAAACAGTTTCACTTACAAAAACTGAATCAAAATGTTACACAGATTATGCCAAATATAAACAAAACACTAGTTTTTATATAAAACATGCCCTAAATTGGAATTTTATGGACTCTTACCTGACTGCTTTGCCTATTTACCCTTATTTACCCGATTTACCTCCGAATCCTTCAACGGAATTAGATAAAGATATAATCAAGCTCCAGATCTCATTATAATACACACGCGTACCAAATTTCAAGTTTATATCATAAACGGTTCCAGAGTAAATGTGCGCACAAAAAAGACAGACAGACCGACAGACAGGAATTTTTTGTTCGATCAAATTTAAAATCTCGACGTTTCATGACATTTTAACTCTATTTCAACAAAAAAAAAAAATTCTTTTGCGTTACTATACTTCCACTGGAATAAAAAATAAAATCACGCCGTATTGTAGAAATTCGACAAAAATATTTACGTAAAATAAAAGAGTACCCATGAATCAAACATGAAATAAAAAAATAAATTAAAAAAAACTGAAACCCGGGATTACTCAAGGCATAATTAATTCCATAAAAGAAGGAGATAAGGTAAAGAAATAATTATCCAATAATAATTTGCTTTTAAAAGAAAAATATACGAAATGCAGAAATAAATTAAATAAAATTATTCAAAATACAAAAAATATATTATAAAAAGAATTAGAAAATGCGGGAAAAGACAATAAAAATATTTGGGACACCATTAATGAAGCTGTTAATTTGAATTGCAGAGGAACAAATAATGTAATAAATATAAAAGATGAAAATAACATAGGAATTGAGGATGATGTGCAAAAAACTAATAGATTTAACTCATACTTTACCTCTATAGGACAAAAAAATGGCAAATGATATAAATAATGATGAAAATCCTCACAATGATACCCAAATTAACGTAGCACACTCAATTTTTTTGAAACCATTAGATCATAAGGAACTGATAAACATTATAAATTCACTAAAAAATAAATTTAGCCCAGAACTTGATGAAATATCAAGTAAAATTGATTAAAACAATGCATTTACACAACCTGTTATCATTAAAATATACAACAAATTCAATATTTTCAACAGGAACTGTTCCCAAAAATTTTGGAGAAACTGTAATCACACCAGTGTATAAATCTGTTGATGCAACAAATATTAGTAATTATAGACGTACACCATTAATTAACAACATAGCTAAAATATTTGAGAAAGCAATGAAAAGTAGAATAGTAGCATATCTAGACCAATTCAATATATTATCAGAAGAATTTGGTTTCAGAAATAACAAAAATACAGAGACAGCTTATAGCTTTTTAGACAGCCGTTTTTAAACCTTACCAAGGCCTTCGACACTGTATCATACAGAATATTAATAGATAAGCTGGACAAAATCGAAATAACGGGTATTGCTCTAACTGTAATTAAACATTATTTAAAAAATAGACAGCAATATGTAAAAATTAAGGGTACGTTGACTGATTTACTAATAACAGAAACTGGAGTTCCACAAGGAACTCTACATGGACCAATTTCATTTTTAATTTATATTAATAGTTTACTCAAAACTAAAATCGAATTTAAAATAACATCATATGGTGATGATACAGTATTGCTTTTTTATGGAAATAAATGGGATAATGAAATACAAAAAGCATCTATTGGTCTTAATATGGCGAGAATGTGGCTAGATAAAAATTTATTATCACTCAACTATCATAAAACTAAATTTATTAGATTTTCATTCTCTGATAGTAACTATATAAAATATCTTATATTACACAACAATAACTGTATACAAAATAAACATCAAAACTGCAAATGTAAGATAAAAATTAGATCAATTAATGAAATAAAATATTTAGTCATAGTTGACCAACACTGGAAATGGAAGAGCCACGTAGAATTGGTTAAAAAAAAAATAAGAACTCTTATTCCCATATTTTACCAACTTAGAAATATATAACACGGAAAGCAGCTAATATCTGTTTATAAAGCCTTGGCAGAGCCTATAATAAGGTATGCTATTATAAATTGGGGAGGACTAAGTAACAATGCTCTGAATATGTTACAGGTAACACAAAATTATATAATTAAAGTGATGTTAAAGAAACCTAAAAAATATCCAACGCAACTGTTATGTGATGAAACAAAACTGCTGAATACTAGACTGTTATATATTGTGCAATCGATAATCTTTGTTCATACAAAAATTGAAATGCTACACGGTAAAGATACACGAGCAATTGCAAATAAAAGTGTAGAACTAAAATTTTTTACAAAGTCAACTTGTCAGAAATTCATATCTCATTTAGGAATAAAATTTTATAATACGATACCTAATAATATAAGATCAATTTATAATATAAAAACTTTTAATAATTATAAACAAATATACGTTTTGGAAAATAAAAACAAATTTTTGCACTTCTTTTAATTGAAACTACCATTCTATTTCAGAATAAGTGATTATTTAGTATTTTTTGCTTTCTCTAATAATCATAATGGTATATATAATATTATAAACATGTATCTATAATCTAAAAATTATTTCCGTTAATCTCACTTATGCTAGATAGCTACTAACAACATTTTTAGTGGAGCACAATACAAATTGTTAAATTTTGGTGCTCCAGTTAATAATTGCTGTCATAATAGAATTTTTTATATTATAATTATAAAAAAAAATGGATGGTAATATATCTTGACAGGCGTACTTTAAATGCGGCATGTTCAATGGGAAAACGTATTCTGTATGCCGGAAGTAAAAATGGGTTCGTATCCAACGCACTGCTCTTGTTAGCCAAAAATATAAAACAGTGTTCTGCTGACTATTACGAAGATATGACCGCGGATTTGTTTAAAAAATGGTTCGCTCAACAGCTGCAGCTGTTGCCTAATATTCCCCCAAATTCAGCTATCGTTATGGATAACGCTGCTTGTCATTCGCAACGATACAATAAAGTTTATAACATCTAAAATTATAAATATTCCCAAAAGAACACGAGTTGAGAAAATGCAATCAGTATTCGCGCTGTAATTCTAAATAATGTAAGAATCCTAATTTCAGATTTAGTCAAAACCGACATGTGGAAAAAAATCCTTGAATCACGTTATAAACAAAGAAAAAAGAGTATCCTATTTTGCCATACGTAGAGCCCATTGTTATTCGGGTAGGGAATGATTCTAGAAGTGAGCTTACTGATGACTCCGTTACCATGTGACTGTTTTTTCTCGAAACTATGATAATTTCTTTTATTTTTATTTGAACTTTCTTACTTTAATAGAAGTTTTATTTTAATTGAGGTAAAACAACAATACTAATTATTGAGTTTTGTTGGAGAATTATATTTTATTTTTATCGTTTTTAATAAGACATAAATATTATAATTATCTTATTAATGCTATCAGGTTTATTAAGTTTATTCTAACGAACCTTACTAACATTATTTCCCCTGCCCATCCTGGCAAAAACTACCCCTCCGTTGGAGTTTGCTGGAGGGAAACATTTTCTCTAATAACAAGTTTTTCTAGTTCCCTACATTGAGAGTAAATGAAATCTTTACGTTCTGTAGAACATGTCATTGACTAAGTGAGTAAAGTTTGTTGTTAGTTTATATAGAAATAAATACGAGAATCCTTTATACAAACGAATATACAATATACATATACGTGCCTATCATTTCACTACTTTCAATATTAATTTATTATTAATACGTCTGCTAAACAGTGTTACTTGTGTAATAAACGATTTTTAAAATAATGTAGGACAAGTATTGCTTGAAAAGTCAGTTTCGCGCGCCTATGGATGGCACGCGTCGAGGTCGATTTACAAAGGAATGCCACATTCTTGATTTTTATATCGTTTCAAACCAAGATTAGATAAACTATGCTTAACAGCATCTGCAGTGGTAAACAAACAAACAAACAAACAAATAAAAATATATTATTATCGAAGCTTTCAATGAATTCTGTGTTTTTACAGAATCTAAAATTTTATTTTGACTACAAATCTAATTATTATAATCAGCAAACATAACCAGTTTTTAATTACTGTTGGAAAACTGTAGAGCCTTTATCAATAAAATGAAATAGAGTGGTTTAGGGATAGAACCTTGTGGCACCTTTAATTATCTTCTACTCATTCTATTTATTTTCATTAATTGTGTTAATTCTATTAGATACTAATTTATTTACTTACCCACTTAAGTATAATTAATTTCGTAGACCTGTAGATCTAAAACATTCAGTTGTTTTGGTTTAATTTAAGCTCTTTTACTCAGCTTTTAATAGCATGAGGATCAACAGAATTCTTAGTTTATCTAAAATCCATTAATATTTTACAAAGAAATATCACATACTGTATCGTTAGACACCAAAACCCTCAGTATAACACAAAAACATGTTTCCCAGAATGCGGTAATACACACTATTCTTCGGGAAACACATTTAACTTCTTCACTTCATTACCTCTGTTCATATAGAAATATGTTACAAATGTGTTTCGAAAACCTCATCCAACTTTTACGTGAAAGGCATTACGTCTACAAAGGAAATATATTTATATCTTGAGTAGTTTACTGTACTTATATTGGTCTCGTATCGTTTTTTTCCTTTGACAAGTAATCCTATTATTTAATCGAATTGAGTCGATAGGAATTTTGAAAAAATGCCATTAATAATAAAGTGCGTTTATTTTTTAAGGACAATCCGTGTAGTATAATATATCCATAAAAATTTCTTATAGATTTTGATATTCAAATTGCGATCAAGAAATCTGATACAGCTCACATAATATGCAGTATTTTATGTCTACCTAAAAAACATGCCACGTATATATTGGAAAAATCGCTGTCGTTCGTGCTTGTATTAAGAAGGAAATAAATACATAGAAGGTAACCGCGCTTTAGCGATAACCGGGAATCTGAAACATTGTTGGACGTAAAGATGACTTCTTTACGGATAAAACTTAATGTTCACTCACCATAATAAGAATAATTTTTTTCTGCTAGAGTGACATACAGCAGTTATGATGCTCGTTCTTTTAAGCAATAAAAATGTTGGGAAGTGGGTCTAAGAGATAAAAGCACTTCATTGAGAAGTAGTGGAGTAAAGATAGATTTTGAGAGAAAATTTTGCACAGAGCAACGTGTCGTAGAAAAATAAGTTTGTATTGATGAAACTAAGAATAACCTCAGTTTTCTACTTCGAGTAGGTGGAGGAACCCTTTTTTCTCGCAAAAAGGGGTAAATTGGTCATTTTTAGGGCTTGATTTTCAGTTTTAATTTATTTTGGACTCTTTAAAATGCTAGTTAAGGAACGAGAATGGTGCCCTTTTAGTGTTGATGTTCACGGAACCTTCAGTTCAAATTTCGTGAAAATCGGTTCATCGGCCCCCACGATACGTATATGCTGAAAAAACGGCGAACTTGGCCAGAATTCAACCGAATTTGATGAAATTTTAAATGAAAATAACCTATGCAACCAAGAAATTTTAGCAAAAATATCTAATAGTGTGGGCGCAATTCTATTTTTAGTCCAAATTCTACAGAATTTTCAAAACTTTCCCCAATTTGTCCAAGTAGCCGTACGAAATATTTTTTTCTAAAAAAATGAAGGTCCTTTCACGTGATGTAACTGAAAATAACTTTTTTTTTAATTTAGCCGTTTTCTTTTTATTTTTGGTATATATACAGGGTGTCTCACCGGGAATTGGATCGATCGATATAGAGAAAAGTACGCATCAGAAAATTTTGAAAACATAGATAATTACTAATGTCGGTGTGGCCAATCCAACTAAAATAATTACAAGCAGCTGGCACTTCCGCTTAAACCGAAAGTCGATACCAACTTGATTATTTCAAACGAAATACCCTATATATTTTAGAGTTTTAGAAAAGAGCATAAAATTCTGAGTCGAAAATATGTAGCATATCCTATACCTAAACCTATCCGTTTCAGAGATATTTGACATTTTATAGAAAATTTGACAGGTGCAACAGTTTGCAAGAATCGTTATAACTTTCTTCGTGTAAAACATCCTCAATTGCTTCTTGTCGCATAAAAAGAACACAAGGAGAACTACGTTCTGCAACTGAAATAAATTCAATAATATCATACCAAGTGTTCCGTATTTCGCGTTACATTTTGTCAACTTCAAACCGCGAAAACTTGTTTAGGTCAAATGGAACAACCTGTATTTTTTTCAGTCAAGTTCTGTAAAATTGAATAATTCCCTTTTTTCTGATAATAGCGTTGTGGGGGTTAAATTTGCAACTTTTTGAAATATTTGCGATTTTATTAGAAATTCGTAAATTATTGTAATCATTTCATCAAAATAGCCATGATTAGAAACAATCAGTCATTATCTTATGTCAAAAAATGCCAGCACGTTTAAATTATACCCCCGAAGACTTTTTAAATTTGTTTATTATTTATGGAGAATGTGATAAAGTAATATCAAGAACTTGCAGCACATTTGCCACTCGATATTCAGAAAAACGGAAACCGTCACCAAACACTGTAAAACGCATATTGGAAAATTTTAAAAATTATTGCTCTGTCAAGGCAAAAATGCAAAGAAAAAACCTATTGTTGATGACGAAAATATTGAAATAGTCATTCTGGGATATTTTCATGCATTTCCAAGGATGTCATTAAGACAAGCTGCTCTGAAATCGGGACTATGCAAGGATTCAATTCACAGAATCTTATTAAAACATAAGTTTCACCCGTTTTCATTCCATACGGTTCAAGGATTAAAAGAAACAGATTTCCTAAGAAGACAGAATTCTGTCTGAGGGTCACGATTCTTATTTGGGAAATATTATATGGACAGATGAAGAAAAATTTACTAAAAATGGACTTTTTAATAGACACAATTCGCATTATTGGGGTGACTCAAATTCTCATATGTTCAGAGAGCGAAACTTTCAGGAAAGTTGGCAGTTCAATGTTTACTGTGCCATAAGAAACGATAGAGTGGTGGCATTACAATTTTATCAGGAAAATTTAAACGGCAAATTAAATTTTCTCTTCTGCTAATATGTATAGGTAAATTTTTGTTTTTCTTTACATGAAAGATATCTGAATATCTTACAAAATTTGAATAATAACAACTTAGAAAATTTACCTCTCGCCGAACATAGAAACATTTTTTATCAGCACGACGGTGCTCCCCCATATAACGCATATTTAATTAATAATTACTTACAAGAGACTTTTTATGATCAATGGATTGCCAATAATGGACCTTTCTTATGAATTCGCCCGATTTATCAGTTCTGGATTATTTCATTTGGGGAATTATTAAAAATAAAGTTTATGAGAGCCCATTAACAACCATTGAAGATTGTATGCAAAGAGTAAGAAATGCATTTCAAAACATATCACAGGATTCGATTAGAAGAGCTCATGAGCCCATGAGGAACTAATCCGAAGGTGCGAAAAATGTGTCGAGGTTCGAGAGCGGAATTTTGAGCAATTATTAAATTAAAATGAAATCATATTGTAAATTGATATTATCTCTGCTATTTTAGTTCATGCCATATCTTCAATTCGTTTAATACATATGTTACAGTATTAGTGTTATTTTGCGTTTCTGTGGATATCGAGTAGCAAATGTGCTGCAAGTTCTTGATATTACTATATCACATTCTCCATAAATAATAAACAAACTTAAAAAGTTTTCGTTGGTACAATTTAAACGTGCTGGCATTTTTTACATAAGGTAATGACTGATTGTTTCTAATCATGGCTATTTTGATGAAATGATTACAACAATTCATGAATTTCTAATAAAAACGCAAATATTTCAAAAAGTTGTAACTTTAACCATCACAATGCTAATATCAGAAAAAAAGTGAATTCAATTTTACACAACTTGACGTAAAAAAATCCATTTGACCTAAACAAGTCTTCGCGATTTGAAGTTGACAAAATGTAACGCGAAAAATGGAACACTTGGTATGATATTATTGAATTTATTTCAGTTGTAGAACGTAGTTCTCCTTGTGTTCTTTTTATGTGACAAGAAGCAAATGAGGATCTTTTACACGAAGAAAGTTATAACGGTTCTTGCAAACCGTTGCACCTGTCAAATTTTCTATAAAATGACAAATATCTCTGAAACGGCTAGGTTTAGGTGTAGGATATGTTACATATTTTCGACTCAGAATTTTATGCTCTTTTCGAAAACCCTAAAATATATAAAGTGTTCCATTTGAAATAAGCAAGTTGGTATCGGCTGCTTGTAATTATTTTAGTTGGATTGGCCACACCGACGCTAGTAATTATCTAAATTTTCTGATGCGTACTTTACTCTATATCAATCAATTCAGTTCCCGGTAAGACACCCTGTCTATATATATATACAAACATAAAATTTATTGAGGTTGCAGTCAGTGATAAGGTATTTTGGCCAATACAAAAAGAAAACTCTTTGTTATTGTCAAGCTTTCGCTAATGTTTATTAGCTTTCTCAAGACATTAACTTGAGGTTAATTTGATAAACCTAAGAGGAAATTCCTCTTATCTCTGGGCTTCAGCATAGTTTCAACTGAGTCCATTTTGTTAATTATTTTAAATGAAATTTTAATCAGATTTTATTAATATGTGTAACTAAACTTAAGTTAAATGTTTTATTTATAACAATAGGAGTGTAGCTATGTGTGTGGGATCGACCACTAGTTACGTTTTAAGAAATTTTCCTGCCATGTGTTCCGACGCAGGTTGATCAAATTAACCTCAAGTTAATGTCTTGAGAAAGCTAATAAACATTAGCGAAAGCTTGACAGTAATAAAGAGTTTTCTTTTTGTATTGGCCAAAATACCTTATCACTGACTGCAACCTCAATAAAATTTATGTTTGTACCTTAACTAGTCAGTCAAGATTACCTTTCTAATATATATATAAAATAATTGATTTTAAAAAAATTAAGCAGCGTAGAGGGGTATTTTCCGTATCAAAATTGTAGAGAATTTCTTTCTCTACAACGTGATATATATTTTTTAATTATTAGAAGTATTGTATGGCCGTTGTACCGCGTTAAAGCCGAGCAAGGCCAATTTGCTGATAGTTTTTATTTATTTACAAAATTGCTACAACACCCAAGTCTTAAACATTTCAATATGTTGTTCCCGACATTTTTCCCCATCAATTGATCATAAAATTATCCCCCGAGAAATAAAATCCAAAAGATGTGAAAAATTGGTCTAGATTTATTGTACTATACCGGGATTGTTATTTTTTACCTTCTCCAATGTTTTCTCAAAATTTAAAAAAACTTTTGCAATTTTTCCATACTTTTCTTACTCTAATGAAGTTTGCCACCGTTGCGTAGGGATACGAAGAGGAATCATTAACAAGCAAGATAAGCACTGCGGAGGAGTTTGTTGAACATGAGATAGCAAAGTATGTCTCAAGTTACTACCAATCAAATGGATTTGGCATTAATGACTAAAATATTTGCCAGGCATAAATATTGAACTTGAACTATTGACTTGATAGTTAACTTAACAAAAAAATAACATTATTTATGTACTTAATAAGTATATCTTACGCTGTTAATTTTTTTAAATAAAAAAACTTGTGAATAACTGCAAAACCACATATTCTAGATACCATCTTGATTTGATATAAGGAATAAATTTTTTATTGCACTAGTTCAATAAATATATACTTTTTACATTCAAAATAATTCTCGCAAGTTTAAATGACAGTTTCGAGAATTCAATTCCAAAGTCGTAGAAAAAATACGTTTGCCTTGACAGATGTCATGTTTAAATCAACTATTGTTTTAATTATGGTAATTCCGATATATTATACATTTAAATTCCAGGTTTTAAAATTTCCAAAGACAGTTTTCATTGTTTTTAACACCGTATTATGAAAACCATGCACACATTTTCATATCCGTTTTATCTAGCGATACACAACAAATTTTGTTTAAAATAACTGACTATGCAAATTTAACCAAACAAACCTCCTCCCAGTAACGTCTTTCCTAAACCCCTCGCTGCCCCTCAAGCACACCCACCACACTGTATGTGGTATGTCTGAGCTGAGCATAGAACTTGAAATCTATTATGCTGTAATATAATTTATATGAGATGTCATTCTACGATATTAAGCTCACGAACGTCTCTAAAACTGAGCTTCGGCATTATCGATGTCGTCTATCTTGTGGAACATGGCTAGCAGGCCCGCACATATCTCATAGTCTAATTTCCGGAGGGCCGTTGACTAATAACAGGCCTTTTACATAACTCCGGGATCCCGGAGCTTCCTTTCTGGAATGCTAACTGCGACATTGAGACGCTGAGGCTTCTTACACAACAAAAAAGTCACTGATTCATTCTCGTAAAGTATTTATGTATTCTAACATGTTAAGAATACATCTCTCCACATTATGGTAATAATAGAACCAATAATATGAGCAGTAGTAATAGTAGAGTAAGTGTAGCAGTTTATTTATCTATACATTAATGCAATATTCTTTATAATAATTATCTTCTGTTGTGATTTTTACAGCAGCGAGGATATACCGGGTGTAACAGAATCATGGTATACTCCATTTTCTGCTTTAGTTTTGAAGATAATTGATTGAAATTTAGGACATACTACATACATAATAAGCGGCACTTATAGACATACAATTGACTTTTTCACTTCCAATTTCGCCGGACACCAACTTTCGATTTTTAAATAGAACATCCTGTATATTATTGCATTTTTGAATTCTGTATAATTTTCTTAATCCAACGATGCCAAATATGTGATATTTCAAACATCCATTTTTTTATAATATAATTTTTACTTTTCCATTTTAAGTGTACCATGACGGTTCCAATTTATTCTAAATGAACCGTGTAATGCTACACAAATAGAAATCCCGTTAAAAGCACTAAATTACGTGATTTATGAGCAAATAAAATTCAGCAAAATTGTTTTTGGGGCAAAACACAATTTTTTCAAATGGAACCATATCGGTACCATGGTACTATTTATTAGTACTATTAATAAGGACTTTATTAATAATAATAATAATAATAAATATAATAAATCTTTTTATTTTGTAAATACAAGAAATCTACAAAACAAGGCATGTTACAATTTGAAAAAATTGATTTGCCTTAGGACCCATACAATTTTAATGTAAATGACAACACATAAATTAACGAACACACAAAAAATTGTGAATGAGCTTGCAAGAACGTATAAAATTAAGTATAGAAATGACTCATGTCAACATATTATTACCGTTTAATAGGTTAAAAGGTTAGCACTAATAAGATGGAACAACTTTTTCTTGAACACGCTTATACTAAGTTTTTTAATATTAGTAGGCACTTGGTTATAGATCGTTGCCGCCTGATAACTGAAGCTGTTTTTAAAAAATTCCGTATGGTGCAGGGGAACACTTAATCTTAGGTCACTCTGTCTAAGTTCTACATTATGGGCTTCTGAACGTTTCTCGATTTTGGCATGTAAATAAGACGGACTCATGTTAATTACTACTTTATGAATTAAACAGCACAAGTGATGTAATCTTCTTTCTTTCATATTTAGCCAGCCAATTTGTCTAAGGTATGGGCTAATATGCTCACGACGGGCCAACTGGCAGGAGTACCTTATACACGAATTCTGTACCTTTTGCAGTCTGTTTGCATCTTCCATTCGTAGGCATGGACCATATACCACGTCACAGTAATTTAATCTCGATAATATTAAAGTCAAAAATTTTTATTTTGGCTTCTTTTGATAGATAGTCTTTTAAATGATACATACTTTTAAGCTTGAGGAAAGCCGTTCTACTAAGAGTGGAAATATGTGCTGCATAATTCAAGTTATTATTCATTCGTAGTCCTAGGTTACAAACAACTTCACTAAATGCTATTGGCACATTATCAATATATAAATCATTCACTGCAGTATTTTCCCGTATTTTTTTACCAAAAATTATGGCATGAGTTTTATTACTATTAATTTTTAGACCATTTTTATTTGTCCAGCAATGTATGTTATTCAGGTCTTCATTAACTTTTTGAAAAGCAATTGCGGCATCTTCCGGTTTGTAGTTCAACATGATTTGTATATCGTCAGCATACAGATGAATATCACAGTGTTTTATAATATTTACTATATCTATCACAAATAAATTAAACAATACAGGGCCGAGTATTGAACCCTGGGGGACTCCTTTTTCAGTTTTACATTCATTCGAAAGCATTACGTCGTTTCCACTGTTGATTTCAACTCGTTGCCTCCTTTCTGATAGGTAATTTCTAAACCATTCCCATACATATCCTCTGCAGCCATAAAAATGCAATTTTGCTAAAACTAGTTCTGTGTTTATACTATCAAAGGCTTTGGACATGTCGATCAAAACTGCTCATATGTCGTATTAAAATGTGCGATAAATACAAATAAAATTACAGCTAGAAGAAAATAAGAAAATACAATTTTATTCTAATTACCTTGCTACACATAAGGGGGTTTTGAAATACAAAAAATTAACACAAAACATTGCAACAGTTGTTCAAAATGCTGCCCATTAACGTCAATGCACTTCTGAACTAGCATTGCTGTTTCTCGAAGAACGTTCGCCAATTGCTGGGCCGCTATGCTATTAATTGCTCGTCTTACTCGTAGCTCCAGGTCTTCACGTGTTGTAACGGCGGTTGCATAAACAATATTTTTTAAATGACCCCAAACAAAGAAATCCGTTAAATCAGGTGACCTTGGAGGCCACCTCACAAGACCATTCGTCGAAACTAGGTTTTCTCCGAATCTTCGTTGAAGGTAATCAATTACTATCCTTGAATTATGGAGAGGAGCGCCATCTTGTTGGAAATATATTCCCTGTCCTGAATCTAAAGGTAACTCATCTAAAATGTCTTTAATCTCATTTTCCAGGAATCTCAAGTATCTGGCAACAGTCAGAGGTCCTTCAAATATTATTGGACCAATGATTCTAGGACCGATTATCCCAAGCAAAACATTGAAACCGAACCGCACTTGAAAGTTACCCTCCCGTAATAAATTTAGATTTTCTTGTGACCAATATTTTGTATTTTGTCGGTTAAATAATCCCAAATTTGTAAACCTAGACTAGTTCGAAAATAAAATCAGTCCCAAAAATCATTGTTTGGCTGCACGTTGTTATACAAAATCCAATTGCAATATTCCATCTTACTTTCGTAATCACTTTCGTATAAATGCTGGTGCAATTGGTATTTAAAAGATTTATAATGATATTTGTGCAAAATTCGGCTTACTGTTTGGTGACTAATGTCCAATTCAAATCCAACTTGCCTTAAAGAACTTCTTCTTAATCAACTTCTATTCGAGCCAAAACATTAATTTCCGTTCCTTCGTCAATAATGAAGTTTTCTTCGGGATCATTTCTGGGATCTCTTCGGAATTTGTTTTCAACACGTTTAAAATAATTTTTCGCTGGACATTGTTTATCAGGATATCGTTGGGCATAAAGGTCGGTAACCGCAACTACATTTCTTTTACATTCCCCAAAAGTAATTAACATGTCCACTTTTTGATCTCTTGTATGAATTTGCGTCATTATGAACATAATTAACAAGAATTTTAAACAATTTTTAAAAACACAATAAAAACACCGTTAAACCAACAAATGTTTGACAAGCTAAATATTTCATTGTTTTCAAGCCATCTTAGTTACTTAACATTTAATTAGAACAAAATTGTATTTTCTTTTAGCTGTAATGTTGTTTGTATTTATCGCACATTTTAATACAACATATGAATAAATTCCTTATTAATATTACTGATAAATGGTGCCACGGTACTGATATGGTTCCATTTGAGAAAATTGAGTTTTGCCTTAAAAACAATTTTGGTGAATTTTATTTGCTCATAAATCACATAATTTATTGTTTTTAACGGGACTTCGATTTTTGTAGTATTACACGGATCATTTAGAATAAATCGGAACCGTCATGGCACACTTAAATGGAAAACTAAAAATTATATTATAAAAAAAATTAATGTTTGAAATGTCACTTATTTAGCATCGTTGGATTCGAAAAATTATGCAGAATTAAAAAATGCAATAATATACGGGGTGTTCCTTTTAAAACTCGAAAGTTAGTGTCACTTCCGGAGAAACCGAAAGTGAAAAAAAATCAATTGTATGTCAAAAAATTCCGCTTATTATGTATGTAATACGTCCTAAATTTCAATCAATTACCTTCAAAACTAAAGGAGAAAAAGGGGGTATACCATGATTGGGTTACACCCGGTATACAGTCTGCATAGCTACAATAAATTTAAAAATCCTATCGATATATGCCATCCTAGGGAAGAACTTGTTGAACAATCGTATTATTTCAATTCCAAAGCTAATGGATGTTGTTTCTAATTCTGTAATTTAGCAGAAATCGATGCACTCATAGCCATTGGTTTAAATAATTCAATATTTTATGAATATGCATAATGCCTCCAGTCAGTGATTGGTAAATTGAATCTTAGCTAACTGATTTAGTATCGTTTTTGAGAATTATACCTAATTTTCTTAAGTATGTAAATTTGTGGCTCATTTAAATAATACAGTAGCTGAATATTCATTTCCTGAATTTGTTGAGTATGAGCTCCTTTTAAATCAATGACAGAGTTATCTAGTTGTTTACATATATTCAATTTTGATTAGATTTGCATGGAAGCAAATGAACTACTACAATTAAACGTCAACCTCAAATTTTGCAGCACAATCCAAAATAATGCGTTTAGCTTTAAGAGAAAAATCGAAATGATCAGATTATTTGGTGATGGAATTCGAGACAGAGATGAATTTAACAGGAGACATTCGCTGAAAAATCCTATTACTTGACATGAAACTATATTTATTGCGTTTATTTCGTCGTTCTTTCATTTAAATCCGCGAGATCCGGTTCCTAGTCAAATAACAATTAGAAAGTGGGTACACAAGTTATGCAGTACTATTTCATGTACCAGAGGAAAACCATAAGGAAGAACTCGTTCTGTATGTGCACTTCACAATGCCGATTAATTTGTCGAAACCAGCGAAAGATGGCACATTACACTCTTTTCTAACTACTATAAGACATCTGCACATATCTCAAGGTCGTTGCTTGGAGGGAAATAAATAGCACATAACCTCAATTTAGCGCTCGTAGCTCAAAGAAGTCAAGCAACCTAACCTCAAAACGTCAGTTGTGGTTTGTGAAAGGAATAAAGTGAGGTTATGTCATATTTGTTTTTAATCCAAGTAACAAACTTGAACAACGTGACGTCACATACAGATGTCCTATTCCAAATTATTGTATTAAAATACCACTTTATACTTAAACGAATTATCCTCGAGAAACATCGCACTCAAAAACACTTATTAATCCCTTGTAAAAATCAGAGGAATTGACTGCCATCCACTAAATCCAAGTAGGTATACAAGGACCAAACGCCATTCGCTTTGATGTTTTTTGATTAAGTTGTTTGCCGGCGTGTAATTGAAACCGAAACTATGGCTGGGTTGGCAAATGCGTAATCTGTATGCAAGATGGGCGTCAGTGCTATCTGAGATACGTACCACGTTTTAGTATCAATGAGTGTGCACCCCAACCCACCTCGATTCGCATAAATTTACTAACAAAAACGGGGAAAATTACACGTTAGAAAGCGGGGAATCTTGGAAATTATTATAATTTGATAAATTAGATATTAGCTAGTGATAACTGAAACCAATTTAATTCAGATAGGCACGAGATAAATAGCAATAAGTGTGGTTGAATTCGGTAAGCTGCCGAATGACGCGGAGTGAGTATTTTAATAAATAGCGGTTGCTAAAACGCAATAGAAATTATAATTTATGCTTTATTACAATTTAACGCATTAAGTCTCTATATTTATTAATTACCAATAATAATTACTTTTGATGACCCTGCCACTATTGCTTTAGCAAAATTTAAAAAATGGTTTATTTAAATAACTAATCTTAAAGTTTAGGTATTTGTGAGCCCCTTTGTTTTCTGTGGGCATACTATGTAAGTTCACAGTAAAACTATTTCCGTCGATAAATTTTCAGTGCAAATCGTATTCATATATTAGAATATCTACCTCGTTAACGCAATAGTGAAATAAATAATAAATAAATGTATTAACCGCCTTCCAGATCACTTGAATGATCCTCTTAAACCTAGACTTGTGTGAGTAAAGGAGACGTGACCCTTACAGTTTATAATGGTATCCGAACCACTTCTTGGGGGGTAATTCTTAATTGAAAATTATTTTGCAGTAGGTGGGGCTCGATCCCACTTCGCTAGGTATGCTCAGAATGAAAGCTAGACGCGTTAACTACTGTGCTACCGTCCCAGTGAAATAATAAAGTTCAGTACCTGATTTAAATCAGTGAAGTAAAATGGCTATTTCCGGATTTATATTGTTTCCATTGAAATCAAATCAACTTGGATATGGATTTGCGGGTTAGTAAGGACCTTATCAGAAGCAGCAGACTTACGAATCTGACACTATACTGGGCATAGTTCTAAAGCACATGTATATTACGAATTCAGATTGATCTCTCGATTCCAGACTGATCTAAAATGTAAGAACGGTATATTAGGGCAAAGCAATAAAAATTTGACAGACAATCCATAGTACATAATCGAAATACAATTTTAAAGTAGCGAAGAATCAGAGAAATAAAAGTTGGGAACAGCAGCGGCAGATTTGCTGATACCGGGGTTATCGGTTACGTTATTGTCCAAGTGACGTGTAAGAGAATAAATGGTTGCATATTGCTAAAATTCATAAATATTAATTTTACTGAATGATCAAGTCCTGGCGTGGAAAACCACATTCAACTTGTGGATCTGGTGATTGTGAATAACTATTTTGTACGAATTTAATTCGGCATTACCCATGCAATTAGTTCTTTATTAGTTTCTATTTTATATAGGATAATTGAAAGAAAATAAAAACAACAACAACTGCAGTAAAACTGAATCAAGAAGTAATGTAATGAACATTTCATCGTATCAATCTATTATTGATCGACTTTTCTACCAATATATTCGATATCTCGAGCTGATGAAGCTAAAATATCACACAATATAATTTCTAAATTTAATTCTCATGGTCGAAAGTTCAGAATCATTGAAGAGAACAAACAATAAAACAAATTCAAATCAACTGAACAATGTATTGTGATAAAAGATATATCGTACAACGAAAAAATAAAATTTCCCTCTCTGCTAAATAGAATAATTATGATTCTAAAATTAAAACAATTTGAATGTAATTAAGTTGAAAATAAAATTTGTTTATAAAAATGAAGTTGATTGTCAAAAATTTACCAAAATATTTTTAATTATATCAAAGTTATCAATTTATCGATTGAATTTGTACTAAAATAGTGAACATAAAATTGTATAAACAGGGTGTCTCACCGGGAACTGAATCGATCGATATAGAGAAAAGTTCGCATCAGAAAATTTTTAAAATTTAGATAATTACTAATGTCGGTGTGGCCAATCCAACTAAAATAATGACAAGCAGCTGGCACTTCCGCTTATACCGGAAGTCGATACCAACTTGCTTATTTCAAATGGAATATCCTATATATTTTAGGGTTTTCTAAAAGAGCATAAAATTCTGAGTCGAAAATATGTAGCATATCCTATACTTAAACCTAGCCGTTTCAGAGATATTTGACATTTTATAGAAAATTTGACAGGTGCAATGGTTTGCAAGAACCGTTATAACTTTCTTGGTGTAAAAGATAAAGACATAAAAAGAACACAAGGAGAACTACGTTCTACAACTGAAATAAATTCAATAATATCATACCAAGTGTTCCGTTTTTCGCGTTACATTTTGTCAACTTCAAACCGCGAAAACTTGTTTAGGTCAAATAGAACACCCTGTATTTTTTTACGTCATGTTGTGTAAAATTGAATTCCTTTTTTTCTGATATTAGCATTGTGGGGGTTAAAGTTACAACTTTTTGAAATATTTGCGATTTTATTAGAAATTCATGAATTGTTGTAATCATTTCATCAAAATAGCCATGATTAGAAACAATCAGTCATTATCTTATGTCAAAAAATGCCAGCACGTTTAAATTATACCCACGAAGATTTTTTAAATTTGTTTATTATTTATGGAGAATGTGATAAAGTAATATCAAGAACTTGCAGCACATTTGCTACTCGATATCCAGAAAAACGGAAACCGTCACCAAACACTGTAAAACTCATACTGGAAAATTTTAAAAATTATGGCTCTGCCAAGGCAAAAATGCAAAGAAGAAAGCCTATTGTTGATGACGAAAACATTGAAATAGTCATTCTGGAATATTTTCATACATTTCCAAGGATGTCATTAAGACAAGCTGCTCTGGAATCGGGACTATGCAAGGATTCAATTCACAGAATCTTATTAATACATAAGTTTCACCCGTTTTCATTGCATATGGTTCAAGGATTAAAAGAAACAGATTTCCTAAGAAGACAGAATTTTTGTGAGTTTATTCTAATTAGGTCTGAGGGTCACGATTCTTATTTGGGAAATATTATATGGACAGATGAAGCAAAATTTTCTAAAAATGGACTTTTTAATAGACACAGTTCGCATTATTGGAGTGACTCAAATCCTCATATGTTCAGAGAGCGAAACTTTCAGGAAAGTTGGCAGTTCAATGTTTACTGTGCCATAAGAAACGATAGAGTGGTGGCATTATAAGTTTATCATGAAAATTTAAACGGTAAATTAAATTTTCTCTTCTGCTAATATGTATAGGTAAATTTTTATTTTTTTTTTAGGCGAAAGATATCTGAATATCTTACAAAATTTGAATAATAACTATTTAGAGAATTTACCTCTCGCCGAACATAGAAACATTTTCTATCAGCACGACGGTGCTCCCCCACATAACGCATATTTAATTAATAATTATTTACAAGAAACTCTTTATGATCAATGGATTGCCAATAATGGACCCTTCTTATGGCCTCCTCGCTCGCCCGATTTATCAGTTCTAGATTATTGCATTTGGGGAACTATTAAAAATAAAGTTATGAGAGCCAATTCACAACCATTGAAGATTGTATGCAAAGGTAAGAAATGCATTTCAAAACATATCACAGGATTCAATTACAAGAGCTACCCATGAGGAACGAATCCGAAGGTGTGAAAAATGTTTAAAATTATTAAATTAAAATGAAATCATATTTTAAATCGATCTTATCTCTGCTATTTTAGTTCATGCCAAATCTTCAATTCGATTAATACGCATGTTACAGTGTTAGGGTTATTTTGCGTTTTTGTGGATATCGAGTAGCAAATGTGCTGCAAGTTCTTGATATTACTTTATCATATTCTCCATAAATAATAAATAAATTTAAAAAGTTTTCGTTGGTATAATTTAAACGTGCTGGCATTTCTTGACATAAGATAATGACTGATTGTTTCTGATCATGGCTATTTTGATGAAATGATTACAACAATTCATGAATTTCTAATAAAATCGCAAATATTTCAAAAAGTTGTAACTTTAACCCTCACAATACTAATATCAGAAAAAAGGGAATTCAATTTTACACAACTTGACGTAAAAAAATACAGGGTGTTCTATTTGACCTAAACAAGTTTTCGCGGTTTGAAGTTGACAAAATGTAACGCGAAAAACGGAACACTTGGTATGATATTATTGAATTTATTTTAGTAGTAGAACGTAGTTCTCCTTGTGTTCTTTTTATGTGACAAGAAGCAAATGAGGATCTTTTACACGAAGAGAGTTATTACGGTTCTTGCAAACCGTTGCACCTGTCAAATTTTCTATAAAATGTCAAATAGCTCTGAAAGGGCTAGGTTAGGTATAGGATATGCTACATATTTTCGACTCAGATGCTCTTTTCGAAAACCCTAAAATATATAGGATGTTCCATTTGAAATAAGCAAGTTAGTATCGACTTTCGGTATAAGCGGAAGTTGGATTGGCCACGGCAACATTAGTAATTATCTAAATTTTCAATATTTTCTGTTGCGTATTTTTCTCTATATCGATCGATTCAGTTCCCGGTGAGACACCCTCTATAGTTCGTTACAGCCTTGTTAGTCTGAGGGGCGTAGCATTAGTTCCAGCCGTATAGTGTCAGTTATCTGTGACGTCCAGTTACTATTCTCTATGCTTTTTCCCCTTCCAAATGAGATACCGTTTTCTACTAGGAATCGTTTTCTCGAACTAAAAATAAATTATTATTATTCTTCTTTCACCCCACCTTGTTTGTCAAAATCTTGAAATTTGATTTTTTTTCTGTTTCATTCATGAAAATTCTTTAACTACTCTTCTTTCTTTATTTTACCTTTCTCCAATTAAACTAACAGCAGCCTATTCTATATTTTATTCTAATATTCTTTTATCTCTTACATTTTCTCTCTCCTTCAAATTTTCAATTTTTCTGTTATTTTTTTCATCCCTGGGAAGCCTCAATTTTCAATTTTTCCACAATCTCCATTATATTTTTCTCATATAAAATCGCAAATACCAACTTGAATCTTTCGTGACATACATTTAACAAAACAAATTGGTTTCTTCCCTTTTCATTCAATCATCACGTGATACTGAATATTTGCATGTATTTATTGAAAATATCTCTCTTCTGTAAGATACCTTGATATTTTATCAAACAAAACAATTAAAAGAAAACAGAAAACATGCATGCAAACCTCTACTTAGAATAAAATACATCTTATTCACAATACACAACTCAAATTGACCTGAATGCGTTCTTTATCTTAAGTACAAGTAAATATCACGTCAATATAATACTATTTGCTGATCTTGGCCCTCAGGTTTGACCAAAATGATGGTTTAAAAAAAATTACGTTTTAACCCTATTCGGTAGTTTCGGAGTTGAAATCCCGGCTAGGGTATGGATGTTTAATGCCGGTTTTGACGTATTACCCGGGCGATGGCAGTGAACCTATGACTAACCACCTCCTATAATTTATTTTTTCAGAGACCCGAAGATTTTGCTTTCATATTAAATTGTTTTTAAACATCATCGAATAATTTTCACTTTGGTATTTTGAATCTTGATTCAAAGCTTATTGACATGGTCGGCGTATCTCAAACGAGAGTGAATATGAAGTAAGTTTTCACTAAAAGTTCCACACCAATCTTATGGGAATTCAAGACATAGCCTAATTATTTAATGAAGAATAATCGATCAAAGAATTGGAGGTCTTTCTTCATGTGATAAATTTCATACGTATTGGACATCCCTAAGCAAAAAAGGTAATTGCATCTTTCCGTATAGATTCTGTACCCCCATCAAGATGTGTCCAATAGACTTCAAAATGAAGTATCTGATGAAGGAAAGGTAACAGTATATTGCATACAGAGGTGGAGAGAGTTTTATTACTGTCAAGAAGATTAGGTGCGAGGTGAAACCTCGAGGTTAACTTTATTTTGAGACAGTAATCATCGAGGTTTCTATACTATTTTATAAATAGTAGTAGTAATATAATAAATAAAAATGTAATAAATAAAAATAAAATAAAATAAAATAGTCTTTATTACAACAAAATAAATATAACTGAGTTCAAATGTGCTTTTAGAGGGCGGAATATTAATACATAATATTTTTAGTCGCAAACTCCTCTATAAAATCCTTATTTTACTATAAGGGACGTAACTATACTGCAACCAACAGCTACTCTCCGGGCTATGTGCCCCGCCGAGCGCTGAATTACAAGTTGCGAGTCTGGCGCGTTAAATGTAATAATTACATATTACCATCAAAACACTAATGCTTCGATTGCAACAAACACCAGCCGAAAGACTGATCCTACTTAAAAGAGCTCTCTTGCCAGCCGTCACACACCACTTGCAGACTGCAGTTTCGAACTGTTGGCTCTCGTCAGTGCAAGGTAGCATGCACTGACGGGAGCCAACAGCTCCTTTATATTAATTTAATTTAAAAATTGCATAATTAAAATGAAGACAAATGTAAATATGTATCAAAACACAAATACTGCACACATTTTGTCACAAATCGAAGTAAAAATTACAAACCTATTGCTAAATCTAATATAAACTTTTTTATTTTGCTTTTAAAACTTGCAGTATTGGATGGACGAATCGCTGACATTTTATACAGGGTGGGGCGATAGTGCGTTGGACCTCGATATCTTGAGTTCTACGATAGCTAGAAATTTAAAAAAAATACATAAGTAAACTAGATTAAAAAGTCTACAACTAGGCCAAGACATAGCTGTACCACAATTTTATTAAAGGTTACAGATGATTTATTCAGAGATATTGATGATAATAAAGAGACTGCTGTATTAATATTACTAGATTACTCGAAAGTTTTTGATACTATTAATCATTATTACTGTCAATCTTGCATTTCATAGGGTGCTCTGAATCTTCTTTAACACTTTCTTTGAAAGTTATCTTCTTAATCGTAAGCAGTGTGTGGTGAGTGGTAATGGTATTTCTGCCTTAAAATCAATTAGTTGCGGGCTACCTCAGGGTTCGATATTAGGTCCCGTTCTGTTCTCTCTGTGCACATGTGATTTTATCAAACGTATAAGTCATGGCAAGACTTATTTATATGCTGATGATACTCAAATTAAATATTCCTTTGACTATCGTGACTATCTCTTAGCCAATGACGTGATTAATCAGGAACTCAAGCGTCTTGTTGCCGTATTTAGTGCTCATCAACTTAACATTAACCCGCTTAAATCTATTGTACTAATCTTTGATAAATTTCGTCACTGTATTCAGGATCTGTTGAAAATTGCTATTAATGATAATGTGGTGTCTCGTTCTAAAGTAGCTAGAAATCTAGGTCTAGAGCTTGACACTGATTTGCGCTTTAAAATCATGTTATTAAATGCTTAAAGAGGGCATATAGTAATTTTAAAATGTTATTCCTGAATCGCCTTATTATTCCACGTTCTTCTAAAACCTTATTATCAGACACGTTAGTCCTAACTCATTTGAACTTTTGCGATGTTGTTTATGGTGCTTGCCTTGATAGCGAAGACTCAAATAGAATTCAACGTATTTAAAAGTCATGCTTAAGATTTATATATAGCATTCGTAAATTTGATAGAAGTTTACATAAATTAAAAGGCCCCTCCATATCTCTTTCAGAAAGTTACTTATAGAAGCGACATTCATAATGTTAATGTTCGGTCTTGTGGATTGATCTCAGCTCCGGCTCATCGAACTGCGAACTATGATTAGAAGGTCAGACTCTTACTCCATTTTTTTACTTTAAAATAGTATAACCTCTATCTAAAATCTTTATCTTTACGTAAATGTAAAAGATCTTGCAAGAAATTGTTGTATAAAAGATTTACTTGAATATTTTACTTTTTTTTATTTTACGATCCCGTGTTTATTATTTCTACCTATTTATTTACTTTATAATACATACATTTTTCTCCTCTTTGGACATTTATTAGTTAGGCTATATACCTTTATTTGTGGTTGTCTAGATATTATGTCTATGTTGTTATAAATTGCAAATACATTATTTATTATTATTATTATTATAAAATATGTGGCGACTACCTTAGAAACGCATATTAAAATAATTTAGAGCTACAATATAATTGCTTTCATATGAATCCACCCTAGAACTAATTGCAGTATTTATGCATAGCTTGCACGAAATCGGGAAAGGCCATCCGTTCCATCTGCGACTCGGTCCAATGGACTTTCAATGACAAAAACCTCTTCAGCACCACCCGGTATTGCTAATGCTTCCACGCCGCTGTTCTCTATATGTCATGGCCCGGCGCACATGATCGCAACCGGTCAGACACATGATGATGACTACAGCTATTATGTCAGGATGGTGGATTCGATCCTTTTTCGATATTCCTCAACATCCTATTGCCGTTTTCAGGCGTTCTGATAGGCACAAATATGCACTTTATAAGATTACGATAGAGGTGCAGGTGGATCGTTGGAGAGATTGAGGCCATTTAAAACTAACTGTTCGTTCTGGTCGAGCTATTTCTTTAAACTCCTTTGCGCCTTGAGAATACTTACTAAGTATACTTTAGTATACAGGGTGTTGCATCATGAGAGGGACATAGCTTAATAGGAGGTAGAGAACATCAGTGGTAACCGGAACCTCCCATAGAAATGTCTCATTCGGCCTTCATTACGAAGTTACAGGGTGTTAAATAATTTTTGGCCAAACCTGTTTTTTGTCATAACTTTGACAGGGAATGAAATAACGGATTCATATTTGGTACGGCTAATGTACTAACGAGCCCCAAGAGGTACATGTATATAAAAAAAATATATCCAGGTCCGGACTCACTATAATTTATGTTTCTTCTTTGCATCAATAAAACATCACCCTGTATATATTTTTTTGAAATTTCGATACGATATTCGAAAAGAGCAAGAAAAAACAAACAAAATGGCCTATTTCATTTTTTTGTTACACCTTCGTGGTTATTTAAATACGTTGTTAAATGTGCAAGAAAATGGATTACAGAACCCTATTAAATGAGAGGCACGTGAAATAAATAGTTTTATAACTAAAATTTGCAAAAATTCTATTGAGCCTAGGTGGTCTGGGTGAATCCTAATTCCGGCACTTTTTAAAGGTCCATTTTGGTAAAAAACTGTGGTCCTAATAAGTAATCGGGTATGAAATAACAAAATTTTTAATCAATCACAGTAGGCTTGTTCAAAGTGACAGATAATAAAAAGAAATCTCCTAAACAGTTGAATAATTGTTTGTTAGTAATTTAATGTGTCAATAATCTGCATTTAGTTAGTGAAAACTTGTGAAAATATGCTGACATAATATTCATCTATGGTTTCTGTAATGGAAATGGTAGGTCGACGGAAAGAGAATATCGGCTGCGTTTTCCTGGTCGTCGATGCCCTAATCTTAAAACCTTTAGTACGGTGTTTCAGTATGCAAGACAACACGGAAAGTTTCCTACTTCTGCAGTTGTGGAGCGTGTTTTACAACAAGGTGTGCAGGAACAAAACAATATTATAAACGTAGTTCAAGAAAACCCAAATATGAGCACTAGACGAATCAGTTTGGCAACTGGTATTCCTCATTGGCGAGTATGGAGAACCCTAAAAAGAGAACGTTACCATCCATATCATATCCAGCAGGTACAGCGTCTTCAACAAGGCGACGATATCCCCCGCCTGGCATTTTGTCATTGGTTGTCTAACCATCGCCCAGTCATTTACAGAACCTTATTTACGGATGAGGCACAATTTACAAGGGATGGAGTAAACAATTCACGAAATAATCATAAATGGGCACAGGAAAACCCACATGCGGTACGCCAACGCCGTTCGCAACACAGGTTTTCTGTAAATGTTTGGGTCGGACTTGTGAATAGACATTTGATAGGGCCACATTTTTTTGAAGAAAGATTGAATGATGAAATTTACTTTGATTTTCTTCAAAACATTTTACCGAATATGTTAGAAAATATCGGTATAAGAGGCATGTTGTTTCAGCATGATGGGGCCCCACCACATTTTAACCTTCAAGTAAGAGAACACTTAAACAATGTGTATCCTAATAGATGGATTGGACGCGGGGGTCCACATGAATGGCCACCAAGATCTTCTGATTGTAACCCTAGTGATTACTTTTTATGGGGCCACTTAAAAAACGAGGTTTATAGCATTGAAATTGAAAGTAGACAACATATAATCCAGCGCATCGTTACAACCTGCGACGAAATACGGAATAATCCAGAAATGATACGTCGAGCAATTGGTGACCTTTCTAAACGCGCAAGAAAATGCACAGAATGTGGGGGAGGACATTTTGAAAATTTACTTTAGTGTCAATTACGTTTTATTTTTAAACACATTTAGTTATTGTTTTGTTATTTATTGTTAATTGAATGGAAAATATTTTATTTATTTAGATTTTAGTTTGTTCTCTTTTCCAATTTTTATTAAGTATAAAATGTTGATGATTTTCTTGATCAAAGTAACTGGTTGCTTAGGCCTAAATGGTTTAAATTATCTGTCACTTTTATTCTTTGAACAAGCCTACTTATTAGGACCACAGTTTTCACCCAGACCACCTAGGCTCAATACAATTTTTGCAAGTTTTAGTTATAAAACTATTTATTTCACGTGCCTCTCATTTAATAGGGTTCTGTAATCCATTTTCTTGCACATTTAACAACGTATTTAAATAACCACGAAGGTGTAACAAAAAAATGAAATAGGCCATTTTGTTTGTTTTTTCTTGCTCTTTTCGAATATCGTATCGAAATTTCAAAAAAATATATACAGGGTGATGTTTTATTGATGCAAAGAAGAAACATAAATTATAGTGAGTCCGGACCTGGATATATTTTTGTTTATATACATGTACCTCTTGGGGCTCGTTAGTACATTAGCCGTACCAAATATGAATCCGTTATTTCATTCCCTGTCAAAGTTATGATAAAAAACAGGTTTGGCCAAAAATTATTTAACACCCTGTAACTTCGTAATGAAGGCCCAATGAGACATTTCTATGGGAGGTTCCGGTTACCACTGATGTTCTCTACCTCCTATTAAGCTATGTCCCTCTCATGATGCAACACCCTGTATGTATATAGATATAGAATAGTACTTATGACAAGGAATTAAATATTAATATTTGATAAAATTATTTGTAGATTTTTGTGCCAAATTTACTGTTCGCTTACTGTAATTCACTAACGAAGTGATCATCGAAGAGTATTTTGTTTGTTATTAGGCTGAAGTGAAGGACTGAGATATTTGCTTTATTGTCAAAACGTTATCTAATTGTAATATTGCAGTAAACAGTTAACATTTTATTGGAATTTTAAGGACAGTTAAGGTTGATTAAAAATAAAAAATTAAGGCAATTAAGGACAATTGACGTAAGAATAAGGATATCTCGACACCTTGCATCCTTAAAATTCGGCCGAGGGGTGTTGGGAGACTGGCATAACTTGGAACATTGCTTGGGAAACATACTGTATATTGCAGTTTATATGTCATATCTCAATGAACATTTCTGGTCCAAGGAACCCTTTCTTTATATTTCCGGATATAAAATCTGCTCCCAATCACATTACTAACACAATAAAACATCGCCCTGTATAGTAAATTAAATATACCTCCTCCCAGATTTATTTACCACATATTTATTTCATTACATACAACATATACCAATATGAAAAAGTCTTTGGTCGCGTCAATCATAACATCATACAAAAAAAAAACTGTATTTACAATATCTCGTGTGAATGTGATAAATGTTATGTGGGTGAGTCATCCAGACCTTTCAGTGTGAAGTTGGATGAGCACAAGAATTACATTAGAAAGAATGAAATTCAGAAATAAAAGATTTGTGAACATGGTTGGGAAAACGGACATAGAATAAATTGGGACTCGGCAAAAATTTTAACAAAAGAAGCAGATACCAAAAAAAGAAAAATTAAAGAATCAGCAATAATCTTATTAAATGAAAATCAGTGCGTATCGAATTGTTCTGTAGATATTTGTACAAACTGACTACCAATGTTAAAAGAAGAGCTTAACAAACTCAACATTATCTAAAAGAAAATATCATCAGTTCTGTGTTCTGTGTAAGTAGTAAGTATCTATCGAAAAATCATAAACAGAATCTTAAAACTATATATTTGACATACACAGCAAAGTACGAGTTCTTCCAAAAAAAGCTTTGAAAACGGAAAGAGACTACTTTCCGAAACGTCAGCAAAATACATTATTTCTTTGTTTATTCCGATTTACATTATTTGCAAAACATAACCTCTGGCTGTTCCTTTGACGTAAACGTCACGGACGCGGAGGCCTTTTTCAAATAATTTTATTATTTTGTAGATTCGGTGATTTGTTTTTGAAGATGATAATAATACATGTGGTAGGAAACCCAAATAATAGGAAAAAATATAATTGACGTTATTTGGACATTGTTGCGTAAATTCATTAACTCCTCCTAATGGATTGACGGTCATTTTTATTATGGTGCAGACAATATAAAACATTCTTACCGCATCTTATAATGCAAATCAAACCATAAAATACCCTTGACGTAGATAATTGCAATCATATGACAAATAAAATGGGGTACTGAAAGTCACTGCAATATTTCACTAAAAAAACAACAATCCAATGCTCCTTTTCATAAATTAAAGACCATAAAAATCTCAGTAAATAAGACAGGCAGGTAGAATAATTTGTATCGCAATTGTTGATCAGCATATAGATAAGGCAGGTAGGTCGCAATTGCTCATCTCATAAATCAGTAAGATATTCCTAAAGACAAGGCAGGTAAAATAATTTTGTAACTTTCCTAAGATATGAATGTTTGTTATGTGTAATGGGGTAGTGAAGCGCAAGTTATAGCCTCTCCTACTCAATTGTTAACCTCACCTTCGCGATGAGTTCAATTTGAACTTGGTGCGCCCTGTTTTCACTAACGAGGCTCTAACGACCGAGTAAGGGCGGAATAACCCTTACCTTTTGCCGTGAGCACATCCACCTTCTCACGAAGAGTGCGGTAAAAATAACCGACCGCACACAAAGGTTGCTTTTGGAATCGTTTGGTTACCCCATCGTCGCAGTCTCCTTCTGTGCCATGGGACCACACCACTCGCCTTCCGCAGCCGAGCTGGTCAGTTGCATACTTGCTCCAGCTAAAACTTCAAATGCAGCTTCGTTTTCAGTCGATTAAGGCTTTAAAAAATGATGGAGCGTTCAAGTGGGACAAAATCATCCGGAGGTAAAATACCCTCCCGATCGGATCTCCGGGGGAGGGTGCCCACAGGGACACCTCATCGAATGTCGAAAAAACACCGACAAGTTAAATCCAACAAAACTAATTCTTTCATCTACGGCGCTTGGAATGTTCGTACTTTGAACGACAGCACTCGCACCGATCGGCCTGAAAGATGAACTGCTCTAATAGATAGAGAACTTCACCGACTCAATGTTGACGTTGCAGCTCTCAGCGAAACTCGATTTTTGGAGGAAGGTTCTCTCACAGAAAAGTACTACACTTTCTATTGGAAAGGTCTTCCCACCAATTCAAGAAGACAACATGGAGTAGGATTTGCCGTTCGGAATCAACTTGTATCCAACTTAACACAAGTACCACAAGGCATATCCGAGCGACTAATGCTGCTACGCTATGAGCTATCAGATGGCAACGCGGTAAATCTAATAAGCGCCTACGCTCACACTCTGGATGCAAGTCACGAAACCAAGGAAAGCTTCTATCAACAGCTGGAAGAAACCCTCTGTAGAATACCTAAAACGGAACGACTCGTTATTCTTGGCGATTTTAACGCTAGAGTAGGGAGAGATGCAGACACCTGGCCAGGCATCATAGGCAAGAACGGTTTGGGCAACATGAACGCTAACGGTCAACTACTCCTAACTAAATGCGCCGAACATGATTTAGTTATAACAAACACCATTTTCCGACAAAAGGATAAATTTAAAGGCACCTGGCGTCACCCCAGATCAGGTCACTGGCATCTACTGGACTATGTTATCGTACGTAGGAAGCATCTCAAGGACGTCCAAATTACAAAGGCGCGCATTGATAGCGAATGTTGGACCGATCATCGTCCTGTTGTCTCTAAAATGAAAATTGTTATGAGACCCAAACACCGAAGAACTCAAGTAAAACGTAGACTCCGTCTCTGTATTAGTAAATTGCGTGACCAACAAACCGCCGAACAGCTAAAGCAAAAAGTTCAAGAGAATTTGAGGGCACTAGAAGAAACCAATTCTGTAGATGACGCTGCTACCTGGACACAAATTAAAGACAGTTTAAAAAGTGCGAGTGAGGAAATTCTTGGCATTGCAGCAAGTAAAAAACAGGAGGACTGGTTCAATGATAATGAAGCGTTTATACAAGAACTTCTTGACCGCAAACATATTGCCTTCCAAAACGCTATCAACCACCCCAACGACTCATCAAAAGCAGAAGCTTTTACCCAATCTAAGTATGAAACGCAACGCGAAATCAGAAGAATAAAGAACGAGTGGTGGGCAAGCAAGGCCAGAGAAATTCAAAGGTACGCCGATTCACACGACTACAGGAATTTCTTTCAAGGAGTAAAAGCAGTGTACGGCTCCAGTCGGAAAAATATGTGCCCTATTAAAGATTTAAATGGAAATCTCCTCAAAGAAGACCAGGAAATAAGAGCCCGATGGAAAGAACACTACTCTAACATTCTTAACCAGCAAAGTCAAGCCGATCACGATATTATAAATCTTATCCCTCAGTATGACACCTTCGAAGACTTAGATAAACCACTAACAACGGAAGAGATCTTAACCGCCATTGGGCAGCTAAAAAATAACAAATCTCCCGGCGCCGACTCACTCCCAGCTGAGATCTTTAAAGCTGTGTCGTCAGAGGTCATACCCTACCTCAAAAAACTGTTTGATGTCGTGTGGGAAAGTGGTCAAGCTCCGCAGGAGTTTCGTGATACACTTTTAATCAACCTCTTCAAAAACAAAGGGAGCGCTGCAGACTGTGGAAATTACAGGGGTATAGCTCTCCTGGCTGTTGGAGGGAAGATACTCACTAAAGCGATGGCAAATAGGCTAACACCTGTTATGGAAAAGCTACTTCCTGAAACACAGAGTGACTTTAGACCAAACCGAGGCACATCGGATTTAATCTTCACACTTAAACAGCTTCAAGAAAAAGCACTCGAACATCAAGGAGAAATTCGCATGGCCTTCATTGATTTAACCAAGGCGTTTGACTCGGTGGACAGGGAAGTGCTCTGGAAAATTATGTTCCGCTTAGGTATCCCTAGAAAATTTGTGGAAGTATGTCGCAGTCTACATACAAACAACAACGCCCAGGTTATGTATAATAATGAGGCAACCGAACCTTTCCAAACCCTCACTGGAGTTAGGCAGGGATGTGTCCTGGCACCCCTACTTTTTAATTTGTTTACCACTGCTCTAACAATTATTGTTGACAACAAACTGACAGTCAGAGGAATAGGTCTCAGATACCGTTTTGATGGCGGTCTCTTTAACATAGGGCGCTTTAGAGCTTTCACGAAGACACGCACAGGATTCATTTGTGATCTCCAGTATGCGGATGACTGTGCACTTTTAGCCTCTACGCCGGAAGAGCTTCAAGAACTTTTAGATGTGTATGCCCAGAGCTATGATTCCTTGGGACTTAAAATCAACATTGGAAAGACTAAGATTATGTCAACTCCTCATCAAGTGAACCAAATAGACATTACACTTAACGGAAATTCTCTTGAAGTCGTGGATCAGTTCAATTACTTAGGCAACGTTGTTAATGACAAAGCAAACATGGACAGCGAGATTCGCAATAGAATTAACGCTGCATCTAGAGCACTCTGGGGACTTAGAGAGAGAGTATTTGACAACCACGACCTTGCTTTGTCAACGAAAATGGCTGTCTACAGAGCAGTTGTCATTCCAACACTGCTATATGGATGTGAAAGCTGGGTCACTTACCGTCGTCATGTGAAAGAATTAGAACGTTTTCAGCAAAGACACCTCAGAAGTATGATGAAAATCCGTTGGTTCCATCACATATCAAACGTGGAAGTACTCAGGAGGGCAAACAGCCTTCCAATTGAGGTGCTTATTTCAAGAGCACGCCTAAGATGGGCAGGTCACGTTCGTCGTATGCATGATAACCGCCTTCCTAAATGTACACTTTATGGTGAATTGCTAAGCGGTAGAAGAAGGCGTGGCGGTCAACGAAAGAGGTTCAAAGACGCTCTCCATGAAAATCTAAAATCCTGCGGTGTTGCAGACGAGCAATGGGAACAACTTGCAGCGGACAGAACCGAATGGCGAGGGGTTGTGGCCAGCTATCAAGGAAATGTTGCTGCAAGAAGGCCAGATCCAAGACCTAACCAGGTCTATGTTTTTCCTGACTGCGGTCGACATGTGCTCTCCCGAATTGGCCTCTATAGCCATAGTCGTGTGCACCGTAGATGAATGGGAATTACAATAGACTACACCTTTTACTTGTTTTTTATTGCACAATTTATCGACTGTAACATTTTTATACTCGGACTCGAGTAACGGCTAATATATAATATGTCATTGTAAGAAAATACACAGATACTATGATTCTGCAATAGGACAATACAATGACTATCGGACAGATGAACAGATGGGCAAACGGACAGGCGGATGAGCGGACATAATTGCTTTAATCACCATTATTTTACCGCGATTACCCCTAATTATCCTTATTGTTCATGTAATTCTTATTGTGACTGCATTTGTCCCCTGTGTTACTGCAGGTACACTTAATTACTCTTAATTATCCTTATTGTGACTGCAAGCCTTATTGTTCATGTAGTTCCTTATCCCTTATCCCTTATTGTGGCTGCATTTGCTCCCATCGTTACTGCAGTTACTCTTAATTACTGTTAATTATCCTTATTGTTACCGTGATTACCTTTAATTATCATTCTTGTTATGCAATTGCCCCCCACCACTCTAATTACCACCAACTAATTGCTAATTGCCACGCCGTTTACGTCAAAGGAACAGTCAAACTTTCCCTTTGACGTAAACGTCACACTCGCATAGGCTTTTTTCCAATAATTCTATTATTTTGTAGATTCGGTGATCTGTTTTTGAAGAGGATAATACATATGGTAGAAAACTCAAAACTGAAATAAAAGGAAAGAATGTTAGAATATCATATTCCTTGTGGTGTTAAAGGGGGTCGTAATTACCTGTAACTATACTTTGTATAAACTCCAACATTCACGCCAATTCAACTGCAATGTGATTAACGAAGAAATTGTTACACAATAATAGGTCCAACACGGGATTTTGGGGTATACCCCAAATAGATACAAATTCCGCAGATCATTGATCATGTATTCGATATAGTAATGCCTATTTCTAAGATATGATTTGAAAAATAACAAATTGCTCGAAAAGAAAAGCTTTTTGAATCTTTAAATTAAGATATTATGACCAAATTTGTCAAATGCTTCAGTGAAATCTGTATGTATTATGTCGATTCGTGGGTTAGCATTTATTTTTTCCAGTGCTTGACTGTTCTTTGATCGCCTTTACTAATCCATATAGTCCTTGAATCAGGCACAATTTACCAGATCCCGATCTTTGGCTCCTAAATATGCGAATATTCAGATAGAGGAAATAATCTGAGTGGAGAATCGGTACGATTGTTCGATATTCTCAATATGTAGTCACCCTCCACGATCCCAGCACCTTCAAAAGTTCTTATTTACCAGTGAGCGTTCCGGGTGCCGAACACTACCGGCGTAATCTTCTTGCGGTTTGGTTTTACTCTCCGAGGTGCTTTATGTAAACGTTTAATAGGCGGTTTGGAGGCGTTGTATACATAGCAAATATAATGCATAAACATTAGGTGACGAATAAATAAATTATTATTTGCCGGAATGGGTTAACAGGACGGATGGACCGAAGCCGCAACAGGAGTCTCGACTTTTATTTTTACGGCATTACGGAAGCTAACTCGTTCCTTTTAAATAACCAGAATGTAAGAGTTGACCAGAAAAAAGTGCACGAATCGTCGAATTGATTGTGCGATTTTTTTAATTTGTGCATGTAACAAGAAAACTACAGTTATAACAGTATTCCAGTCTATAACAACACCCAAAATTACAGTGGCTGGTGAAATGTAATAACCTCATTTTAATGTACAATAATAATAAGTTGTTTTTATTTAAATAGATAAACTTTATTAGCAGCTTCTGCTATATAAAGAGAAAACAGTATAATATAAAACTTAATATGCATAATACATACTTACAGAATAGAATAGAATAGGTTTATTAATCCACGTGATCATAAATTATGACATAGGATAAGTCAATTAAACACAATAGTACATAATTATTTTACATTAACCTATTTACTTATATATTACTTATACATACATACAAGTAGACTCTCACACACAAACTACCAAAATTAGTTAATAGCAAGTAATAACTGTTATTTGTATTATTCAATAATAAATGTTACAAATAACAGACTTTAATTAGTATAATTTAGAAAATCTGCCACAAAATAAAATGTATTTGCCACAATAATGACTTTAAAGTTGACAGATTTTTTATACTTACAATATATTTCGTATATTTGCACTAATAAATTTATTATATAACACAAAGATAATATGGATTGGATTTATATAACTCTAATTTATGTCTATCGTACTGCAGATCAGAGCCAAGATGTGTAGAATAATGTTAAAATTGTATTCCGGGCAAATGCCATTCTACAAGATTATCTTATATTCATTCCAAACATGGAACGTATGGCTCTTTTTTGTAAATGCTGAATAACCCCAAAAAATAATACCGTATCGAATTCGTGATTCAAAACTACAAAAATAGTACGTTTTAAAGCTATCTAAAGTGCTAGACGATGAAGAAGAGCGTAAAGAAACGCCTAAAATATTAACTTTACTTCATTAACATTTACTTTACATTTCCCTACCTTAAAATATACCTTACAAATTTACTTTATTACACAGTAAGAATCGCTGTAATATACTACATATAAAAATACTGTGTTTAATGTTCGTCAACCTAATGAACATCTACTAGTGGAAAGACGAGCTGGGCTATTTTATGCTCTTTGAACCTATGCAAATGGAAGTAGATACCACCACCACAAGTCCATTAAATATGTTGAAAAAGGAAAATAAATATCGAAAACCAGCCTTTTTAGCAGTTTTTTACAATTTTAAAAACTTTTGCACTTTCTCTGTATCTCGGTGCATATGGGGTCAAAAAATATGTTTTACCGTGCAAATTGCAGGAAATTTAATTCTCTACAAATCTACTAATTTGAAGTTGTCCGCTAAAATCAAGCGTTTTCGAAATATTTCGAAAAACCGAAAAAAGTGCAAAAATTTTGGAGATTTTCGTTCCTACCCAAAATTATACAGGTTTTTTGTTGGATAAGCTACTACTAAGCACTACTGGACACTCACAAACAACGTTCCAAAGTTTCATTAAATTCGGAATTTTCTAAGGTACCCACCAGATTTAACCCTATGACGACTGGCCTATTACATAAAAAATGAGACTTATTAAATGTAAAACTTAAGGTTTCCTCTAATTTAGATAAAAAAATATTTGTGTCACAATTAGTTATTCTGTACAGACATATAATACAATATACAATTTCAATTCAAATGTGCTTTTAGAGGGCGGAATATTAAACATAATACATAATTTTTAGTCGCAAACTCCTCTATAAAATCCTTATTGTACTATAAGAAACGTAACCAGGCTGCAACCAACAGCTACTCTCCGGGCTATGTGCCCCGCCGAGCGCTGAATTACAAGTTACAAGACTGGTGCGTTAAGTGCAATAATTGCATATTACCATCAAAATGCTAATGCTTCGATTGCAACAAACACCAGCCGAAAGACTGATCCTACTTAAAGGAGCTCTCTTGCCAGTCGTCACACACCACTTGCAGACTGCAGTTTCGAGCTGTTGGCTCTCGTCAGTGCAAGGTAGGCATGTGACGACCGGCACGAGGATCCTTTGACTACTTGGTACATCCCGGTATTTTTACAATAGCGACATGTAAAATAGTCAGGATCCTCGTGCCGGTCGTCACATGCCTATCTTGCACTGATAAGAGCCAACAGCTCGAAACTGCAGTCTGCAAATGGTGTGTGACGACTGGCAAGAGAGCTCCTTTAAGTAGGATCAGTCTTTCGGCTGGTGTTTGTTGCAATCGAAGCATTAGCGTTTTGATGGTAATATGCAATTATTACACTTAACGCTCCAGACTTGTAACTTGTAATTCAGCGCTCGGCGGGGCACATAGCCCGGTGAGTAGCTGTTAGTTGCAGTCTGGTTACGTTCCTTATAGTAAAGTAAGGATTTTATAGAGGAGTTTGCGACTAAAAATATTATGTTTAATATACAGTTTCGTTTAATTTCTACAGCATAGCACTCAAACACGTTATCTACACTCAAATTTACCAGGTGGGTAATAATTTTTACGCAGTTTTTGTCAGTGTTATAGTTCCTCCATGTGAAAATTATTTCCAGCAGTAGTAACTTCATGTAGCCAGAGAAACGTGTGTGCAATTTCTTGCGGTTGACTCCAAGTTCCCATGATACAGAGAATATCAACGTTTTCCTCCAATAGCAATGCTTTTGCTTATTCAATATTATTTTTTACGCATTGTAGATTATGATGGACAACACGCAAATTATTAGATGGACTTAATTACTATACAGTATTAAAAGAAGCAATAGTTCGTTGTTTGATGGTGTTTAGTTTGTTTAAGTAGCACGGACGCTTTTTATAATTTGCTCTGAGCCGGTATAGGTCTTTCAAAACTTAATAATCCCTACTAATCAGTCCCGATCTCTAAAATCTGTTTCACTATTTTGACGATTTGTAAAAGTAGTTCTGAGACACCAAAAATAGCTACTATTTTCATGCTACAATTAAAACATTAACTTATCCATTCATAACAAAAAATATACCGATAAATTGGCCAGGCTTTAGAAACTCTTCATAAGTTCATAAATTGTAAATTAGTTTACAGACGGCCAATTTTCTGATAATTTCCGAACAAATTTGTTTAAATATTCTGCAAGCATATATTGAAGGGAAGCTAGCGACAGAAAGAAAAAGTGAACACAGGAAAAGTAAACTATATCATTAGGAAATTTCCCAGCGGGTTGAAAAGACGAATAACTCTGTTGAAGTCAGACAATAATAATGTACCGCATTTAATATCATTTTTTGTACTTTTACTTTTTGTATATATACCAATAGTAAAAGGAAACATTGCCGACATATCTTTTTTGTGACATATTAAGTGATATGGGCTGAATTCAGTCAAGGCATTACAGAATTATTGTAAAAATATAATTCATTAATGAGACACGAAAATGGATTGTAATTTTAACAGATGTATAAACTGCATTCTCATTTGTACTATAATTATCTGTTTTTAATATTGTATACCACAAAATAATATCATCACTGAATAGGCAATTTTATAGCAGAAGGAAATTTTATAAAAATATAAAATATAGGAATTATAATATTCCAACCTATCTGCAAGTGCCTTTTATAAATAAGGACTCAACAAATTAAACCAAAACAGCTATTCCCCCTTACCAGCGTTGAATTTTATGGTAAAATTGCGTATTTTGTCTAAACAAAGTTAGCACTAAAATACAATGACTTGGATTGCTCGAATGTTACGAGGAAGATGCGAGGCCTCCTTCATCTCAGGATGTCACTAACTGCAGATAGGTTTCGGTATATTTTTGGGTCTCGTCAGTGCAGTGCAAGTGATACCTTCAATACCCGAAGTTCGCAACTCATAGATACTGTTAAGTTCCATCGCAGTAGATATATTAGAAATAATATCAAGCGTAAAAGCTCCAATTTTGGCTCTACGGTTTATAATAGGATCCAAACTACTTCTTGGGGATAATCTATATTTTAAAATCACTTCGCTGTAGGTGGGGTTTGAACCCACTTCGCTAGGTATGTCCAGAGAGGAAGCTAGACGCGTATCCACTAAGCTATCTCCCCCGCACTGACGTGCCACAAATTCACTTAACACGTAGTGCGGCAAATTGCTCTTACCGGCTTAGATACGGTTTGTGGACTTTGGTTGTTAGGAATAACAATCGTTCAGTAAAATCAACTTATTGTTTCTGTCAGCAATGACAGCAAGTGACAAAACACACATTTGTGCAAGAAATATTTATAAAATTTTAGTTATTCACAACAAAACCTTTTATTCTGTTACTGTATAACTTCAACCCTAGCAAGAGTCTACAAATTTTGTCGAACACATTGGTTGCCACGGCAAGGTATAGGAAGTCGTATCAAAAAAACTGTAAATTGAATTGTAAAATCAGTAAACATATTGGCAGTTAAAAAATTGAAGCAGTTAAAGTCGTTTTGCCTCTATATCCGGAAATTAAACATTTCAGGCCTCATTTTTAAACGGTCCACCCAATATAACAGCCGACAGCAGAAAGTTACGTTTCAAGTTCTAGAATGTATTTCTAATTAGTGTTTTCCAAGTTAACAGATTCAGCAGTCTCCATTTCAAGTTAAATCAATTTAAAAAGTTTCAAGTAACAGAAACTTTTTGCATCAAATACCATAATTTACTCCCTACTGCAAGTTAACCGTTTTCATAATTTGATATGCATTAAATAACACAATTTAATAGGAGAGGGACTTAATTGAGTTTTGTCATATCTTAGTTATGATACGAAAAATCGATGTTCAATAATTATAACTCGATATTCCTTATGACGGTCTCAAGGGTAATACTAATAAATAAGTTAGAGGTTTTAAGTAATACTTTAGTTTATGATTTGCCTATTAAAGTACAGTGTTCTCTGTGGAATTTGTGGATCTGCGATAAATTATGCACTTTTTGATAATTTGCAAAAAGTTGAAAGCGACAGCTACTTATTCAACTTTGCCCCATACAAAGAAGCTGCAATAAATTCTGATGCAGAACCTATGTCTTCTTCAGTTGCAATTTTATAAATTTGTGAAAATAGTTATTTATTTATTCAGTATTAACAAATTAACTTGAAATACACTGTTTTATTGAGTAAAAATCAATTTTGATATAAGAAAAAGAATTAAAACAATATTAATTAACCAATATTATCTAAAATTTACGAAAGAGCCTTAAAAATAAAAATTCCAACATATTTTGAACAAAATAATTTATTTGTTGCAACACGGTTAGGTTTCAGGAAAAACAAGAGTACTAGTGACACTATCTTGAATTTTGTGGAAAAGACTATAGCGTGTTTTGAAAAAGGAGAGTATCTGGTCACAACATTTTGCGACATTAGCGAGGTTTTTCACTGTGTCCAACATAACTTATTAATACAAAAACTTAAAAGATACAATTTTAATAACAACATCTTATTGTAACATCTTATCTAAAGAACAGGACACAGATAGTCAAATCGAAAAATACATTTTCCGAAGAAAGAACTATAAATATTGGAGTACCTCAAGGATCAGTTCTGGGACCATTGCTTTTCTTAATATATATCAATGATCTTGAGGTAAATGTAGATAAAACTGATTTCATATGTTTTGTTGATGACACGTCCATGTCAAATCTGTCTCAAAATTGTATTTATGCTATAAATGCAAGTCGAGAAGAAGAAATCAGTACTGAACTATGGTTCCAAAGTAACGTTTTAAATTTAAATACCAATAATACAAAAAGAATGATATTTCATTAAGAGAAATTGAATCCTCCAACAATAATAATGAGGTCAAATTCTTGGGTGTAACTGTGGATCTAACCCTTAAATGGGACAAACATGGTTCAACAGTAGCAAATAAGTAGAAATGTATATCTCCTACGCTTACTCAGTGAGACTGTTCCTCCATCAGTATTGAAAACAGCATACTAGGCTTTGTGTCAATCTGTCATGACATATGCATTGATAATGTGGGGATATTTTGCATCTTGGCCTAGAATATTTAGCCTACAAAGAAGAGCAGCATGAACCTTAGATAACGTAAACTACAGAGATGAGTGTCCTAATTCGTTTATTAAACACAATATATTGACTTTTCCTTATTTATTTATTCTAGAATGCCTCCTGTATATAAAAAATAATAGCTCAAAGTTTAGTAAACACTGTGATATGCACTATTATGAAACAAGAAATATACTAAGTTATTACCAAGATCATACAGACTAACCAAAAGTAAAAAAAGTCCGAACTATATTGCAGTCAAATTTTATAATCTACTTCCAAATCTTTATAAAATATTACCACTGAGACAATTTAAAAATAAAACCAAAGAATTTTTAATAAATAATGCTTTTTTATTCGTATGATGAATATTGCAATTTTAAACACTAATAAGTTTTTGTGCACCTTTAAGCTGCTGTTTATTTGTAAAACCTAATGTTATATCCGTTATTTACAAGTTGTAGCTACTTGGGTTCTGCTACTTCTTATTCTCCTCTTTTATATACAGGGTGTTGCATCATGAGAGGGACATAGCTTAATAGGAGGTAGAGAACATCAGTGGTAACCGGAACCTCCCATAGAAATGTCTCATTGGGCCTTCATTACGAAGTTACAGGGTGTTAAATAATTTTTGGCCAAACCTGTTTTTTGTCATAACTTTGACAGGGAATGAAATAACGGATTCATATTTGGTACGGCTAATGTACTAATGAGCCCCAAGAGGTACATGTATAAAAAAAAATATATCCAGGTCCGGAATCACTATAATTTATGTTTCTTCTTTGCATCAATAAAACATCACCCTGTATATATTTTTTTGAAATTTCGATACGATATTCGAAAAGAGCAAGAAAAAACAAACAAAATGGTCTATTTCATTTTTTTGTTACACCTTCGTGGTTATTTAAATACGTTGTTAAATGTGCAAGAAAATGGATTACAGAACCCTATTAAATGAGAGGCACGTGAAATAAATAGTTTTATAACTAAAATTTGCAAAAATTCTATTGAGCCTAGGTGGTCTGGGTGAATCCTAATTCCGGCACGTTTTAAAGGTCCATTTTGGTAAAAAACTGTGGTTCTAATAAGTAATCGGGTATGAAATAACAAAATTTTTAATCAATCACAGTAGGCTTGTTCAAAGAATAAAAGTGACAGATAATTTAAACCATTTAGGCCTAAGCAACCAGTTACTTTGATCAAGAAAATCATCAACATTTTATACTTAATAAAATTTGGAAAAGAGAACAAACTAAAATCTAAATAAATAAAATATTTTCTATTCAATTAACAATAAATAACAAAACAATAACTAAATGTGTTTAAAAATAAAACGGAATTGACACTAAAGTAAATTTTCAAAATGTCCTCCCCCACATTCTGTGCATTTTCTTGCGCGTTTAAAAAGGTCACCAATTGCTCGACGTATCATTTCTGGATTATTCCGTATTTCGTCGCAGGTTGTAACGATGCGCTGGATTAAATGTTGTCTACTTTCAATTTCAATGCTATAAACCTCGTTTTTTAAGTGGCCCCATAAAAAGTAATCACAAGGGTTACAATCAGGAGATCTTGGTGGCCATTCATGTGGACCCCCGCGTAATCCATCTATTAGGATACACATTGTTTAAGTGTTCTCTTACTTGAAGGTTAAAATGTGGTGGGGCCCCATCATGCTGAAACAACATGCCTCTTATACCGATATTTTCTAACATATTCGGTAAAATGTTTTGAAGAAAATCAAAGTAAATTTCACCATTCAATCTTTCTTCAAAAAAATGTGGCCCTATCAAATATCTATTCACAAGTCCGACCCAAACATTTACAGAAAACCTGTGTTGCGAACGGCGTTGGCGTACCGCATGTGGGTTTTCCTGTGCCCATTTATGATTATTTCGTGAATTGTTTACTTCATCTCTTGTAAATTGTGCCTCATCCGTAAATAAGGTTCTGTAAATGACTGGGCGATGGTTAGACAACCAATGACAAAATGCCAGGCGGGGGATATCGTCGCCTTGTTGAAGACGCTGTACCTGCTGGATATGATATGGATGGTAACGTTCTCTTTTTAGGGTTCTCCATACTCGCTAATGAGGAATACCAGTTGCCAAACTGATTCGTCTAGTGCTCATATTTGGGTTTTCTTGAACTACGTTTATAATATTGTTTTGTTCCTGCACACCTTGTTGTAAAACACGCTCCACAACTGCAGAAGTAGGAAACTTTCCGTGTTGTCTTGCATACTGGAACACCGTACTAAAGGTTTTATGATTAGGGCATCGACGACCAGGAAAACGCAGCCGATATTCTCTTTCCGCCGACCTACCATTTCCATTACAGAAACCATAGATGAATATTATGTCAGCATATTCCACGTTTGTAAATTTTACTGGCATAGTTAAAATATTTTCATGAGTTTTCACTAACTAAATGGGGATTATTGACCCATTAAATTACTAACAAACAATTATTCAACTGTTTAGGAGATTTCTTTTTATTATCTGTCACTTTGAACAAGCCTACTGTGATTGATTAAAAATTTTGTTATTTCATACCCGATTACTTATTAGGACCACAGTTTTTTACCAAAATGGACCTTTAAAACGTGCCGGAATTAGGATTCACCCAGACCACCTAGGCTCAATAGAATTTTTGCAAATTTTAGTTATAAAACTATTTATTTTACGTGCCTCTCATTTAATAGGGTTCTGTAATCCATTTTCTTGCACATTTAACAACGTATTTAAATAACCACGAAGGTGTAACAAAAAAATGAAGTAGGCCATTTTGTTTGTTTTTTCTTGCTCTTTTCGAATATCGTATCGAAATTTCAAAAAAATATATACAGGGTGATGTTTTATTGATGCAAAGAAGAAACATAAATTATAGTGAGTCCGGACCTGGATATATTTTTTTTTATACGTGTACCTCTTGGGGCTCGTTAGTACATTAGCCGTACCAAATATGAATCCGTTATTTCATTCCCTGTCAAAGTTATGACAAAAAACAGGTTTGGCCAAAAATTATTTAACACCCTGTAACTTCGTAATGAAGGCCCAATGAGACATTTCTATGGGAGGTTCCGGTTACCACTGATGTCCTCTACCTCCTATTAAGCTATGTCCCTCTCATGATGCAACACCCTGTATATTTTCTATTTGACGTGTAAATTTTTGTATTAAATTCCTAATTCTGAGTTTTACATATATTTTTCTTTTTAACCTATAGACTGGTTTAAATGACCTGTGAGATCATAAACACCAAATAAATCTATCCTATATAGTAGGTTATCGATTATGTCATAAAAAAACAGGGAAATAGGGAATTAAAACGTTCAAGAGTTTTTATTGCATAAATAGTTCAATTGGTCATTTAAGATGAAAAAACCGCGGAGAGCTATTAAATTAGAGGTTGCAAATTGGAGATAGGGATGAAAATGCAATCCTTTTTCAGTTTTTTAAGTATAACTCGAAAACGAAGCAACATTCAGGTATAGTTAATAGGAATCTTTTTGTAGAGAATCAAATTTCCCTATCAAAATAAAAATTAAAAAACAATTTTTTGTGCGAAAAGTATCCAAAAAAACAATTAAAAAAAACAAAAAATTCTATTCTGTTCTTATTCCCTTATTTGAACCCAGTCCCCTTGCGATTTGTCTGGAAGGAGCTATTGGAGCATAATTTACCATACCTAGCACATTAGTTTCCATTTCCTCACTTACAATGAACGCTGCATACCTTTGGTTCCCGCCGCATGTTCCTTTACCAGTGTGAAAACAGCAGCAAAACGTTGGGTTGCGTACCCTTGGCTCCTACCGTATTTTCCTTTCCAGCCTCTTAAAATGGTGTCAGGATGGATGTATTCTTTCCGGAAATCTTTCACTACAAATTTCGTGTGCAGGCTTTCCACTCTTACGACATTCCACGTAAATAAGAAGTATGTCAACTTTCTCATTATTTGTATACACCATTGTAAAAATACTTAACTATCTAAAAAACTAACAAGTGGCCAAAAATTTTTAAACATCACCACTCATATTCAAAGATTCTGAGTCTAAAAATATAATGATATGACTGATGGTCGAGAGGTGAGCGCACTTGCCTCTCACCCAAAAGTTCCGCGTTCGATCCCCGGCCGTGGCAGTGGAAAATGCTGTGAGAGGGATTTTTTCACTATACACGGATATTGGGTGTGTGTCCCTTGTCTCTAAATGTGTAGCCCCCTCCCACACAAGGCTCTTCTAGAGCCTTCCGGGATAAAGGGGGTCGTCATTACCTGTGGTGTATTTATTATTATTATTTATTTATGTCCCATTTGAAAATCAAAAGCTGGGGTCATTTCCGGCAGAACCGGAAGTAGTATGAAATTACTTCATACGTCAATAATGCAATTTTTTGAATGGCTCTAGATCCACTAGTTTCATTTGATATGTTGAAAAATAAAAAAGTTATAGCGGCGCGCCACTTCTTAGTGGCACCAGGTATAATAAAAAAAAAGTAGAAAATAATTATTTTAACAATATGTCAATGTATCTATAATATTGCGATTAGTTGAAACTGCAAAACGCGGCACTATCAATTAAATAGAAGAAAGATTAAGTGCCATTTTTTATTTTTATCTCTACCAAATAGAGTAGTTTACAACAAACTCCTCTTCACGTCGTTGTTCCTTTTTATTTTATTTGGCGAGGCACATAAGAAATTAAAAGCTGGAGCTTCAATTCCGGTATCTCCCGCAACACTCGCCTTTCTAAAAAGCCAACAAAAATATACCTTCCCGCACGGCACATGTGATATAAGAAGGATTTAAGCCCATGATATACGGGACGTGAAAATGGCTGTTAATTTTTGTTATCGTTGAGGCTAATACTGCTGGAACGCATTTAGCGTTTGGTGCTTCAAGTTTTACATTATAATGATGTTATTACAAAATGAAACTCTAGTGAAATAAAATTTGTTTCCCAGACATTCTAATATTTATGACATATTACGGTACTTTACTTTTTCAAAAGTGCAATAATTTATCTAGCTCGGCTTTTATATGTCTCATTTTCTTGATGTTATGACGCCATATTATATATTTTGTAGATGGAATTCGTGCAATAATATCAGCTCGTAAAGAATATGTGGTTAGCACTTCGAAACACACAACTTTGTTATCGCATTCGCGCAGGGAATCATCGTTGTACTTACTACATGGGGTGGTTAAACAGATCCCACAATTAACACGATAGGATATGACAATAAAAGCTAAATATCGGGTTACCAAAATGTTGTCAATACATGAAAGTACATTTCTTTTAGTAGTTGTAAAAAGTAACGCTTTGTTGAAACCGAAAACATAAATAAAAATCAAACGGAACATAATTTGACTCACATTGTTCCCTTAATTATTTACTTGACTCTGCTAATAATATATGATTGTTTTCTAAAGAATGATGTTTACCACTCCTCACAAATAACTAAAGTTGCGGATTTACAAGAATGATATTTTTGGAAAAATATTATCTATACAGGGAACTTGATATTTACAGAAGATTTAGGTCGCTTGTTGGTTAATAATAAAGAAAAGACAGAAGACATTAAAAAATCGGGGGTATATGAAATAAAGTGTGACGACTGTGATGCCGTATATATATGTCAGAGTGGCCGTAGCATAGATGTGAGGTTAAGAGAACACAAACAGTCTATTTTATATAATAAAAAATCAACTGGTTTCACCGAACATAGCATTGAGCAAAATCACGTTTTTAACAGTAGTAGTGTTAAACATTTGCATAATGCAAACAAAGGAAAAATCCTAGACATGCTTGAAATTTTAGAAATTAAGAAGGCCCTAAGAAACCATGAATACGTTACAAGTACACCAACAGAATTTATGAACAATCCTGTACTAGACACAATAATAAAATTAAAATTAAGTTCGTAGTTCCGGCCTGTATTGTTAAATTTTAAGAAATAGCAAATCAAGTTATTATCCCCCTCTAGGTGGGTAGAGGATTTGTAAAATATATACTGTGAACCACCACTTTCAGGTCAGGCTTTTAAGACTCTTTGATAATGGTAGCAAGGCCGAAACATATGTCAGAGAAATGTGAACAAAACTAATGAAACAATAAACCAAGTGCGTATTGTAATTATTTTTTTGAATATTTATAATTATTCTATTGATTATGTTTCATCAAGAACCTACCGCAGATTCCATCCAAATAATTAAATAAGTTCTACTACGAACCATTTATTTCTAATTGTTGTCATTTTGAGGTAAGGCTTCTATGACCAACAGTAGTAATATCTCCTGTTCCTTTCTGTATCTGTATCGCTGGTTGATGGTTTCCAAACAAGGCCAAAAAAATTGAAGAGAAAAAATTTCCGTGTGTGTGTGCCTACTTATATTTAATATCTATTTGTCAAGTATCAATGTTTTAAGCATTAAATATTTTTCTTTTTGAATTATTCCTAGTATATGACGAAGTTCAACCTTTCGAATAGTGCAAGGAAATAAATAACCCAGTATTATGGAAATAATGTAAAATCAATCACGACGAAGATCTGGTATCATTGATGTTTAACATTCGATTGCGTCGATCATAAACGATTATTATATAAACTGAGTTGTTATGGTATAAGAGATATAGCGGTAAACTGGGTTCTACCTATCTTGAAAATAGGAAACAACGTGTTAATATAAGATATAAAAATTCAAATGGGTTAAGTTCTGTTACATCTGACTATTCACTTTTAACAATGGGAGTTCCACAGGGTTCCGTTTTGGGCCCCGTGTTATTTTTATTATACGTAAACGAAATAGATTCTGTTTCATCTAGTACTCAGTTTACGATGTATGCCGATGATACATCTTTAATTATTTCAAACAATATAGATGAAATTTTAGAACTCAATTGTAACAATTTATTTGATAACCTAAGTGAATGGTTTTCTAAAAATTCATTACATTTTGATGCTGATAAAACCCAGGTTTTAAGATTTCATACTAATCAAAAATATTGTGAATTGCTAAATTTTAATATAAACAATACGCTTTTATCTACTGAAGCACCAACAGCTAAATTCTTAGGTATACAGTTAGATAACAACCTTAACTGGAAATCTCAATGTGAAGCTGTAATTTCAAAACTTGCATCCATTACCTATTTATTTCGAAATATAAGAACGGTTCTTTGTACAGAACAACTTATCTGTTTGTATTCTGCACAGTTGAATCTCGACTGAGATACGGTGTTTGCTTCTGGGGAAACTCCACTTTTGCTTCTAATGTTTTTATGGATCAAAAACGTATTTTAAGATGTATTGCAGGCGTTCCGTATACCCATACATGTGAAGACATTTTTAGAAATTATAAAATATTAACTTTACCAACTTTGTATATTTTTGAATTGTGTATATATGTTTTTAAAAATCAGACAAAATTTATTTTAAATAACCACTATCATAACGTTAATACCAAACAAAAACAAAATTTTCATGTTCCTTTTAGCTAGGCTAAAAATTACTGCCAAATCTCCTAATTTTATAGGACCGAAAATTTTTAACTTATTACCTGACGATATAAAATGTATTAAAAGAGAAAGTTTATTTAAATCTAGGCTAAAAGAATTTTTACTTAATAAATGCTTTTATTCTGTATCTGATTACTTTTGTGTCTGTTAGTTTGTAAGTTTTGTGATTATTCCCATACATGTAATGTCAAATGGAAAATAAATATTATTATTATTATTAACCTGTTCTAAATATGAAATTGTTTATTTTCCATAGTTGTAGTCTTTATAAAAACTTATACCCCTAATACCGCATTTATATATAAATTTCCTATATACAATCAAAGTTTTCATGTCCAACCAACCAACGAATAAAAGTCCAAAACCTTCTACACCGACATGCAAATGTAATTGAAACTTTAGTGTTTTTTACTGCAAACAAGGGTTGATGTGACTATCAAGGGGAGGTGGGTATGGGGTACGAAAACGTTGATTTTCGCGTGAGAAGTCGTGAGCAGAATATAATGTGTGCATTTAGTGACAGAGTGCTGGGTGGCACTTTCACGCCGGGTATTACGACCGCCGTTTACGGCTGTTTGCTTACTTACGTTCTTTTATATACTTTTCCGCTACTTATTTGTTTAATACTGAACATTTTTCTGTACGGCCTCGAAACTGACAACGGTTTATTGTGGCGCCAGAGAAGGCCGCTTTTTGGAAGCTGCTAATTTCCCAGGCTTACTTTACAAAGCTTGTACTCATTTGAAAACTTGGGTTTTTAACAACTAGTTCAGTACGCGAAATGTGAAGATTCGGCGTATTGATTAAATTAAACTGCTAGTGGAAAGACACTATAAAATTCAAAAAAAAAACTGGACGGAATTAGCTATTTTTTAAACTGAAACAGCAATTTTATAGCAGAAGAAAATTTTACAAAAATATAAAAAATAGGAATATTTTAACCTATCTGCAAGGCACAAGGTTGACCTTGGGCCAAAATATGAGGATATAACCAAATATGCTTTAGTAAAATATTTCTGTAAAAAAAGATACAGGGTATCAAAATTCAAATTATTTTTTGGTTTTTTTGCAATAACTCAACTTTACTGACCTTTGCCAAATTTGCTGGAGGAACTTTTTTTATTCTATTCTTTATGTATTACATCACGTTAGATCATAGGGGGCGCCGCAGGACCTGTATGTGATGATGAATGTTTTTCATATTTTTTTTTGACGAAACGTTGTGGTGCTTCTGACCAGAAAATTTGATGAGGGCGCTATTTCGGAGATACTCATTGCAATATCCAAATAGAATATAGCAAGACCATAAGATTTTCAAAGATCTGTTTCGTCGATTGGGAGAAACAGGTTCATTTCACCATAAAAACGATGGGACGACCGAAACGAATTACTTTAGATCAAGAACTAGAAATTTTCTTTGTTTCAGCTAGCACCCCTATATTAATTTTCATTCCCTCCAGTTTATCGAAAACCTCCTTTCGTTTTGTATTGAGACCTTGTATGTTCCATGTCGCCAGATTCATGATCCTTTTCCGCCGCCTAAGCCTTTTACCTGAAGTTCCATCCAATATCCGAGGCTCATTGCTGAGATTTTTTGGATATTCATTCTTTTTCCAAGTGATGGGTTACTGGCCCAACGCCTCAACCTCCAACCTATGGGACCAGAATTTTCTGTTAGGGTTTATTCCCTTAGCCGATATGCTCCAGTTTTTAGGCGCTGGAGACTCGCCTTTCACCCCCTTCCGTTTGCTACCTAACGTACATCCACCGTACGCTATGCATTACCCAGGGGCCATGCGGCTCATGCCTTCGTGGACGAGGAAGTAGGATTTTTTGGTAGAGCTGGTTATCCAGTGAGCATTTCTCAGAATTTTAATGCCATGTAAACATCGGCAGCTTACATGACTCCCGAGACTCCTTACCGAACTTGACCCCTCGTTTTCGACAACATATTTTCTATACGACAGTTAATGGAGAAACGATCCGAAAGAAATCTAGAAACCCATTTATTATTCATAGACTTAGAGAAGGCATATGACAATGTCCCACTAACCCAACTATTTGAAACACTAGCTAATAGTGAAATGAACCCTATATACATTAGAGGAGTGTATAATATTTACAAAAACGTCAGAGCAAGGATAAAGGTCGGAAAAGAAATTTTTCAGGAGTTTAGAATTGACAAAGGGCTTAAACAGGGATGCTGTTTGTCGACCACCCTATTCAAAGTATATATACAAACCGCACTAGAGAATTGGAAGAACAAATGCAGTGGAATGGGGATTCAGATAGATGATGAATGCTTATACACGGACGATCAAGTAGTAATTGCTAGCGACGAGGAATACATTTGTTACATGACCAGGAAATTAGTAGAGGAATTCAATAAGTGGGGATTAAAGATAAATAGGAAAAAACCGAATACTTGGCGTCAGGAGTCCAATCATCTGATCTCCAAGTGTCAGATAATATTACCGTTAAAAATAGCGATACGTACAAGTATTTGGGAAGCATTCTCAGCGAGGGTGGAACGTGCGATGGAAACATAGCACACCGTGTGAATTCAGGAAGAACAGCAATTCGCAAACTATACCCCCTTCTCTGACTAAAATCGGATTAAGAACTAAAATCAATATCTACAAATCGATAGTAGAGCCAATCACAATCTATGGGTCAGAATGTTGGACACTCACGGAGAGAAACCGGAAAGGGATCGAAGCCACTGAAATGGACTTTCTCAGATGAGCATCCAGGATATCCCGATTAGAACACATTAGCAATGAGGAAATAAGAAAGAGAGCGAACAAAAAAGGCAAAATAACCCAAGTAATTGAACAAAGACAACTTGTCTGGTACAGATATATGAGGAGAATGGGGAATGAGAGAATCCTCAAGAGAGTGTTCAATTACATACCCAATAGAAGAAGGAAAAGAAGGTAGACTCCGAGCCAGATGGTGGGAAAGTATTAAGAGGAGTATGATAGAAAGAAACTTGACAGAAGAGGATACACAGAGCAAACTATAAAAAAAGAAAAACTAGAAATTGAATTGAATGAAGATCCTCAAGTCAGCTCAAGTCGTTTAGCAGCGGCAACAGAGGTGAGTAAAGAGTTTTTTCTACCCATATCATCTCACTTCTGTACAAAACTTACTTCGAAGGGATCTTCCACAAAGGCTACAATTTGTTCTAAATAAACACAACAGGAATCGAAATTTAATTAAGAACACTTTATTTACCGACGAAGCAACTTTTACTCGCCGAGGCGTTTTTAACTGGAGAAATCCCCATTACTGGGAAGTAGAAAATCCTGATACCGTTAAAGAAAGAAATTTTCATCAAGAGTTTAAGATAAACGTTTAGTGTGGCATCATCGGCTAGCAATTATTTCAGCCCTATGTATTATATTTGACTCAAGAAACACTTTTCATTCGCTATATAAATATCATATGTACACGAGTGTATACATTAAATAAATCATTTTAATTTGCATTATTAAGAAAATCGTTGTTAATACAACTCTTCATAGATCAGGCGGATAAGACAAAAATCAGTCAACATTTCCGGGTGTGTCCAGCAGAAATATTGCACTTGGACTTGCACTTTCCGAAAGCATTATTGTTATTTTTATTAGCTTCTATATTTTCAACTCAAATTTGCGACGTTTTCGAATTATTGCTGCAAAATCTATGTGTTCCGGTCTGAAATTTGAAACGCTGCTAAAACGAAGCGAGATAGAGAAAAAATTTTCAGGACATTTTTTGTAGAGAATTATATTTATTTATATTTCATTTTGTGCTCAATGGGAGGTCTTCTAAAGTACTTCGTTGTAGACAATATATGCAAACAAAAATTTTGGTACTTCAACGTTTTTTATTCATAAGCTCCTCCACCCCATCCGCACTATTTGCCTTCTAATAGTCCTTTCACGGTTTATTTAAGAGTGGGTTTGCACGCACCAATCAGTCACGACTAAATTTGTAAGTAATAAAATTACATCGTCCTGTCAATACAAGCCACACTAGTCTAAGCGGCGTACAGGACCGTACGAATATAATCGCGATGTGATTTTATGTTTATACGTACCAGTTACAAACAAAACCTCGGCGACACACAAAACATCCTGAAGTATTGTGGGTTGCGCATATTTAGCTGGCATAAAAGACGAAATTTTAGTCAATCACCGAATTTAGCTATCAGGAACACATAACATATTTATTTACATATGGTACCGCCACTCGAAGCTCTCAGGCTAAAAAGAATCATGTGCCCGACCCTGCTTTGACACACGTCAAGCAATGGTCATCGCTATCATGCTGCCTCTAGTAGCAAAACACCCAACTATTTTAGGCGAAATTTAACCAATTCGTATTCGACATTAAACTTTAGTAGGAACGAATATTATGCAGACTTTTCACTTTTTTTCATGTTATTTCATTTTATACTACAACGTATTATATTTTACTTGAATGTTTAAGTCCCTTTGTAGAATATAAAACAATTTATGGTGAATTTGGAACGAATGAGTAGAACGTTCACGTTGAATAATCAAGGAGAAAATTTTGGAAACTTAATTTTACCTAGGATTACATTAAAAATAATAGATTGCCTTAAGTTTGCTGGTTTACATAATGAAATCAATTCTGAATTCTGTTGGCTCATTTTTAAGAAGAGTGTAGAATAAGAATGAGCATATTTTACGTAGTATTTGACCTTGGTAATGGACCCTTAATCAATCATCATCGTCAATATTTCCATCTTGTGTACTGGTTCAACAATTATCCATTCTGTAACAGATATCCTGTTTACTGCTGTTTTTAAAATAATGCAAATTAACGTGGATTTATCGTCAAATGGCGTAATATGGTAATGACAATGTGTTTGTGACAATCTATCTCTGTATATTTGAGTATCGACCAGGCAGGTACATTTAGAACTCATGTTGTGGTGTTTTGTATATAATGAAAATTAATTGGGCCTGCTTTAATGTTGTGTATTTTAATTTTAACTTTAAATTTTATATTTTGCCATCCGGGACATGTACTTTAGGGATTTAGTTATTGGAATTGGTAATTAACTAAAATATATACTAATCGATTAATTAACGCAATCATTGTAATTAGCCATTGGAGTTAAAATTAATTTTCTTTAATAAATATTTACAGGACCGTTGTTAGACAGAGTATTTCTAATTTTCATAAATTTTCTAAAGATCATTTGCAATTACTTATTTACTATAGGTAATACCAGCCAGATCAGTGTAAGCAAACGGACGTAATATATACTGACTTCTCTAAGACATTCGACAGATTGGATCACACTATATTGCTAAATAAATTGTCTGATTTTGGATTCTCTTTTCAACTCATTTCATTTTTTCACTCCTACCTGTCAAATAGGAAGCAATATGTTGCTTATGGTGGGTTTCGGTCTGTCGAATACGGTGCAACATCTGGTATTCCGCAGGGATCAATTCTTGGACCCCTGTTATTCAACATCTTCGTAAATGACATCGTGAATTGTATTCAAGTATCCTGTTTGCTGTACGCTGACGATCTTAAAATGAGAGAATGAGTAGAGATTTCTCAAACATTTGTCTCTCTCGTCTGGAATCCTCATTACAATATTCACATTGACGCCTTGGAGAGTGTGCAGAGACGATTTGTAAAATGTTTTAAAATTCTCTCCTATCCGTACTATGTGTAACAATTACAACAAGAACTGTGGACTATTTGACATTTTTCACAGCTCAATCAATTATATTAAAAAACTCTTTAACCCTACTTGAACCTTTGTTTTTCCTTGGTTGGTAATTTCATTTTGTACTTTTTTGTATTTTGTATTGTGTATTTTTTGTATTATTTCTCTATATGTATTTTTTTTGTTTGTTTTGTACCTGTACCATACTGCTATGTAATCCTAAATTTGTGTATTTTTCCTGCTCTCTAAATGGGTTTACCTGTTGAGCACTGTATGTAAATAAATAAATAAAATAAATAAATAAATACAATGCACATAGACATTATATAAATAAAATACAAACGTGATCGCTCAAACACAAATGAAATAAGAAAATAATAAAAAAATATATATCTAAAAAATAACTTTTTCGTTGTAAAAAATGTTTCACCTTTTGTATTGTTCATTTATGGATGGTTAAGTAAACAAAATTTATGCTCTTGTTCAGCATTGTTGTTACTTATCGGACTTGTAAATAACTATTTATACAGTTTAAAAAATTACATTGTGATAAGTGGTAATGCTCTGTTATTCAATAAATCGCGGATCAGTTAAATATGTAAACAGTCGTCCCTCAAATATTTATATGCAGTGCTTTTTGATCAACCCTTGTGCGCGGGCCATTTGCCGCTAGCGTAAATTGATTAACCCTCAAAGCATATGACAGTTACATAAAAATTAATCCAGCTCAAGATCTGCTCTCGCCCTAAATAAACTGCCCTAATGAAAATTCCTGAGCTCAAACAAATATAGTGTAATTGTTAATATGTCTCTGAGTATGCCATTAACTTCACAAACACCCTCGTTCTCTCGTCTCTTAGATATTGCGGCCGCCAGGGGTTCAACTAACTGGAGATATATGAACACCTGTATTTTTACTGTAATGCCACACCTACCTCTTCCGCCATTCTAGCTGCCTGACTTTCAAAATTACAAGAACTTCCTTTAGGCAGGGGAATAGGAATCATTTGTGTGTGACATGTCACTGGGGGGGTATTCCTTTGCGGTTAATTAAATAGATCCTTCCCTGGTAACCACTTAACTTACAAAGTGATAATATTTGTTTGACGAAAACGAGACAACGTTTATTTTCTGAATATTAAGGTGGTTTGAAATTAAGTTATGTGAAATTCGAGCTGAGTAGTAACATGTCCCTCCCCTTATTATAATGCTGTTATAAATAGCAGCTACGAAATTCGAATAACTTTCTGATATGTACCCTAGATACGTAAGGCGGTAAGCGGATAAGCATACGGATGAACAGGCAATGGCCAGAATGGACTTAGGAAAGAAAAGAATTACCTATAAGAGTGCCTCCCTCGTTGACTATATTATAACGTCTTCCAAAGACATTGTTTCTGATTCATGTGTTGAGCCAGCTCCAGAGGTAAGGGACCTTATATTTTGCTGCTGAAATATATTTGTTAAAAAGTCTGAACTTGTATATAAAACTACTAGGAAGTGAAGAAAAGTCATTTTACATCAATCAGTTTAGGAACAACAATCGGAAAGATATTTGGTCAACGCTTAATATGTTGGATGTTAACGAAAGCAACAAAAAGGGTCATCTGCCAGATAGCTTGGTTAATGTAAATAATTTAAACTATCACTTTATTAATCCAATCCCTCAGCTTGTACCTGCTCAAACAACGATGATTATTACACAAATCACTTAAAAAGCTCATTTAATTCACTTTGAACCTGTAAGTGCGATTGACATGTTATAAATAATAAAGAGTATTAAAAGCAAAGCCACTGGTGCTGATGGTATCAATATTCTGACAATACATTTATGCATTCCTTTTCTCTTACCGTACATCACTCACATAGTAAACTTTTGCTTAGCTAACTCCGTATTTTCCACTAATTGGAAGAAAGCTAGAGTTGTTCCATTGCCGAAATCGAAGTTTAAATGACATTAGACCAATTAATATTCTTCTGAGTTTGTCTAAAATATTAGGAAAAGTAATTGAGGAACGGTTACGAAAACATCTTAAGCGTACCTCTATTCTTCCGATAACGCTGTCTGGATTTAAACCGGTACACGGCTGCACTACAGCTTTATTAAATATTACTAATGACATCTTTACAGCTATTGATAATGGAAAAACAACATTACTAAATTTACTTGATTATTCGAAGGCATTCGATACTCTGAATCACAAAGTTTTGTTCTCAGTGTTTAATTATATCGGCTTAACTCTTAAGGCTTCAAATCTGTTGTCACATTATCTCACGGGTAGGTGTCAGACAGTAATTTTCACTATTGGCGTGCCTCAAGGCTCAGCTCTGGGGCCATTATTCTTCACTATATACATATGTAACTTCCCTTCTATGTTTTTATCTTGTTCTCAGCATATTATGCGCAGGACTCTATTGAAACCATTGCCGCCATTAATTATGGTTTACAAAAATTATCAATTTATTCAGATAAGCATTGTTTAAAACTTAATGGTGCCAAAGCGACAGCAATAGCATTTGGTAGGAAAGCTGGTAGAAATTTTTCCTTAGATAATTTTGGCAACTCATTGCATATAAATAACAATATAATAAAGATTAAAGGTGATGTTAGGAACTTGGGTCTGTATATGGATGAGGAATGTTTACGTCCCGTATTAATAAAAGCCTTCAAAAAACTTACGTTAATTTAAAACTAGTTTATCAACACAGGCACGTTCTGAACATTCAGTTAAAATCTTGGCTTTACGATTCTTTGGTTCTTTCGCAACTGAATTACTGTGACGTGGTGTACGGTCCTTGTTTCAGCATCAGCATCACCATTACAATCAGCATCAACATTACCACCACAATCACCGTCGCCGTCACCGTCACCATCACCATCACCATCACCATCACCATCACTATCCCCATCATCATCATAAAAATGTTTCTTAACCGCCTTTCAAGTTACCAAAGTAACCCCCTGGAAGGTCTCAAGGATCTTGTGCTAGATAAAGAGAGACGAGGCCCTACAGTTTATTGTGGAGTCCGAACCACTCTTGGGGCAATTTTTTATAATGAAATTTTTCTTATTAATTTTGTGGTTGTTAATTATGCTCAAGGGGGCGAGCGTAGGTGCGTCTTTAATATGCACATACTTCGGTATGCGATGTAAAGCAACGACAGGCGCAGTTAGTACTTGGATGGGTGACCATTCCAACGGAAACCGCGTTCTCGCCTCACACATCTTCCAGCGGCTTGTATATCAGTGTATGCGCGGAAGCTATACAACCTTAGGCGAGGGTTGTATATGAGATATACCATCCTTCGGAGGGGATGTAAAGCCGTCGGTCCCTTGTCTATTAAATGTTAGGCAAGTAAAAGATCCCTACTCTTCTTAAGGGAAGAGGTTCGTCAAAATTCCTGGTTGGGGGTAGTTCGTCTACAGGCGTCGGTGATAGGCCTCAGTAGCGGAAATAGGCCGACGTTAAATAAATGTATAAAAAAAAAATTATCAAACTCAAACTAATACAAACCAGTTTAACAGAAACAATTGAATAAAGTTTGCCATATCATGCAGACTTTTTGGCAGACAATTATAAATAAAAACAATTAAATATTTTAGTACCAAATTATATGTGAAGTTGGTTGGCACCATTGATAAGATCCTGCAAATAAAAAGTACTGAGCAGTCCACTAACAATCGTTTTACCGACCAGTCTGGCATTATCAGGAAATTAGCATTAAAAATAAAACAATACATAAAAATTTAATACCATAATAGTACTGAGGATTATCTCCAAATGAAATTATGATAAATTTAACGCTGTTGCGTCAAAGTACAGTTGATTTAAAAAAAAACTGGTACAACTCTTGTAATCGAAATTCTTAATAGTTTAGTTGTGTGCATATATCTGTAAATAGGGCCGGCCAGGCATTTCGAGAAGGGGGTGGAGAAGAGGTGATTTACACCGGACCTGGTTTTTTTGGAGGAGACCGGTTTATTTAGTGTTTTTAAACTTATTAAACCTTTCTTTTTAATTTTATTCAAATGGAATTTTAAAAAATAATTAGAAAATAACTTTTTCAAAACATTTTCAAGCCTGCCATAATATTGTTTAAAAAAATAATATTTGTTATGGATAATTCTACTAATGGTTGTAATTAAAATACTAACTGAATAATGATAATTCTATTTTTTAAATAAGAACACAAAAATACCACTTGAGATTAAAAAAAATGTAAACAATGCAGACTGAACATAAAAATACAATAAAAAAATTAAAGAAATGAACTTCAACTACGTAATACAGAATTAATTAATATTTTGTCATTGATCCATTAGCGTCTAAAACTGCCTGAAGTCTTGCAGGCATGGACAAAATCAGATTTCTTGCAAGGTCAACTTCTTGCGACAAGTTCTCCCAAGCGTCTTCAATTATACCTTTCAATTCTTGGGCATTATTTGGATGGTTATTTAATTTTCTTATATGTTTCACCATTAGTCCCCAAACATTTTCAATTGGATTTAAATCCGGACTTTTAGATGGCCACGGTATCAACTCTATGTCTTTATTAAGAAACCATTGCCTGACACGATGGGCCGTATGTATGGAGCAGTTGTCTTGTTGGAAAATAAAATTATTTTCCGGAAACACCTCTATTACTGACGGCAACATAATATTGTTTAATATTTCAATATATTTAATGGAATTGAGATGACCACCACTGTTCCAACACACACCTAAACCATTTAGGCTCATCCAAGCTCAGACATTGACTGAAAACCTTCCTGATATTTGTGGATCGAAAGTATATTTTTCGTGGTATCTAGTGGAAGGAGGCCTTTATACGCGAAGATGTCCATCGTGACAGGATTTAAAAACCTTTTCGTCAGAAAAGACAACTTGTCCCCAGAAGTTTTCATTATTGATTATATAGTTCAGTTCAAAAATAATCCTACCCTGCTTCTTTTCTTCTGAAAGTTTGTATTTTTTAGCCGCTGAACAATTCTTCAATTCGCTTCCTAGTTTTATTCGTCTGCAAGCAGTAGGTACCGAAGCAGGGAAATTTGTCTCTGGAATTGCATTTACTGCAGTCTGAAAAGGGTTTTCTCTATAAGATTTTCATCTTCTTGATTATTGCTTTTTCTGGGTCTACCGGAGCCAACTTTGCGGGATACCGTTTGGTTAGTTTCCCATTGTTTTTTAACACTCATTATCGTGGTTTTACTCACATTGCATTCAGCAGCAAGTCTTCTTATGGAACAACCATCTTCAATTTTAGAAACAATTCGAAGTTTTTGAATATCTGTTAGATGTCGAACCGTTTTTAATAATGACGCCGCTGATTAACGTCAAAGTGACATTTGTAAGATTATTAATAGCAATCAAAGAACGAATGATTTACATAGCTAAAAGAAAGTGTACCAGTTTTTTTGAAATCAGCTGTACAAATATATTTATAATTATGTTGCTAACATTTATGGTATTGTATAAGTAATCAAGAGAAATAAAAATAACTAAAATTTTTTCTCCCAAGAATTTAATAGCTCGGTTATTTAATTTGAAAGGCACACAAATCCCAGAGTTCTTCAATAAATTAAAGAAACGTGTGCCTGTGCGGAGGATATTCTAACTTGAAAATGGATTTTTTTTGAATTTAGATTTAAATCAGGTAGACGGATTAGCAGCGAGTCTGACAACCTGAAACTAATAAATGTCTAGTAAGGTACGTAATTTAAGCAGTATTTTCTTTGAAAAGCAAACATTCATTTTCGTGCCATTAGCTGAATCTTAATTAAATATTTTCCACGGCTGATATCTCTAAGTGTCACATAACTATGCAGAAGCATCTTTGCTCTCCCATTCCCGGTTCCTCGCGCCCTTTCAGGGCGGTCCTAACTTACTCACGAGCGTCGCTACCGTTTGAATAGAGAATTAGACGTAAAATAAATATGTGAGCATTTTTTTTAGATAATAACACGTAAAGCGATAGAGTCTTGGAAATATATTTGGATTATCAGTAATATAGATAATTTTACTAATTTTAATAAATAGCATGCAATCCTATGTGGTTATGAAATCAAAACAAAAAAAACGATGCAAAAAGTAAAAAATAATAATGTTTAAATATTAGGATTTTGTTCAACAGTGATAGATTGTAAAAAGCGTGGGGTACTTTTTACTATATTTTTATAATTATACTTTTATTTATTTATTTACACTGCTCTACAGATTACAACAGTCCAATTACAGAGCAGGAAGAAGTCCCGCAAAATTATAAATAGCATACATAAATATCACATATAACATATATTACAACATACATAATAACAATATGGTAAGTACTTAATATAAATCATAGAGGTAGAAGAAGAAAATTTATACATTATTTTAATAGAAGTGATTTTAATGTTTTAGGGCTGGTGTGACAAATATCAATACTCGAACAAAAATTATCAAAATTGTGACATGTTTTAGATAGTGGCGAAAAGTTCATAGCATTAGTATGGGCATTTGGTGTATAAAAAGTTGCGCGGTTACGTGTCGATACAGATGAAACTCTGAAATTAATTTGGTTGAGAATTTCTGGACAGTGTATTTTGCTATTTACAATGTTAAAGAGAAACATACACATGCAATAAATTCTTCGATGTTCCAGAGATTTAAATGACCATCTTTCTAGTAGTTGGTCCTGTGGTGTTCCGATAGCCGGGTAAAAACCATCAATTTTAAAACTAAGAAATTTCATTAATCGTCTTTGAATATTTTCTAAATTTTCACATGAGTCTCATATCCTAGACTGCAAATTATACAGGCGCATTCTAATTTCGATCTTACGAAGGTATTGAATAGCATTTTTATAGTATCGATATTTGTAAAACTACGACCAGTTCTGCATATGAAGCCTAACGTTTTGAAAGATTGCTAGATTATGTGATTCATGTGAGGAACAAAAGATAATTCACTATCAAAGACAACAGCTAGATCTTTAAAGGTATCAGGTCTGTTGAGAGATATATCGTCAATTTTATAATCGAATATAATTTTTTTAGGACTTTTACTGAAAGTAAGAACATTACATTTTATCGCATTAAGGTGTAAGCCATTGTTTACACACCATGTATTTAATCTGCTGAGGTTACTTTGCAAATTTAGACAGTCATTAGAGTCTCGAATGTTTGTAAATAGTTTCATGTCATCGGCATAGAGTAGGGTATTACAATTAAGGTCTTTATTGATGTCATTTACAAATATGTTGAAGAACAGGGGTCCCAGGACTGATCCTTGTGGAACTCCAGATTCGACTGTTATTTCATGAGATTTATAGCCATTATAGTGTACGAATTAGGTTCTATCGCTTAGATATGATTTAAATAGCTGAAACAGTCCATTAGAAAGGCCATTTAGATCAACTTTGTGCAGTAAGATTTCGTGATCCAATCGATCAAATGCTTTAGAAAAGTCTGTATAGATGACGTCTGTTTGGACTCCTTCATCTAATGATTACGATAAAAATTGGGTTATGCAAAATAGATTTGTTGTGGTAGATCTACCTTTCATAAAGCCATGCTGCTGTGTTATCATGTTTGGTTTTACATGATTATATATACTCTCATGTAATAAATACTCGAATACTTTTGCAAAGTTGCATATTATTGTAATGGGCATGTAGTTGGTAATATCAAATTTGCTTCCTTTTTTAAAAACGGGACATATTTTAGAGTTCTTCCAAACAACTGGTACTGACAGATAGATTAAATATAATAGTAAGTAGGAGTACGAAAATATGTGAACAGTCTCTTAAAATAAAAGCTGGTATTAAATCTGGACCGGCTGTCATTTTTGGTTTAAGTATATTGAGCGACTTTAAAACGTCATTTTCATTGAATTCTTTTATTGTGAGGATATTGTTACTGTATGGAGTGTCATTAGTGATATTAAGATTAGCTGGCTTGGTATAAGACTCTTGAAAGTAATCAGCGAATGCATTTGATATTTCAGCTGGTTCATAAAAATTTTCATTTTTGTATGTAACATAATTGGGCATACCTCGATCACTTAAGTGAATTCACAAATGACTAGAATTTATTCGGTTCGCTGCAAATATTGGATTCAACATCATTGATATATTCTCTATGTGATCTTCTTATATCGTTTTTTATGTTTTGCCTAAGTATTTTAAATTCAGTCAAATACTCTGTGTTTTTTGTTGTTTCATACAATTTTAATAATTTCGATTTATGTTTAATTTTATTTATTATATCTGTCGTATATCAATAGCTACAATAAAATATTTATAATAACAATTGATATCAAGCAACCCACGCTTTTTACAATCTATCGCTATTGAACAATATATTAAACATTATTATTTTTTACTTTTTAGTTCGGTTTTTAAAAGTGAAAAACATAAATGGCATGATTAGGAAATTTCAGAACTAATTAATACAGATATTAAATTATTAGCCGTTACTCGAGTCCGAGTACAAAAATGTTACAGTCGATAGATTGTGTACAATAAAAAACAAGTAAAAGGTGTAGTCTATTGTAATTCCCATTCATCTACGGTGTACTCGACTATGGCTATAGAGACCAATTCGGGAGAGCACATGTCGACCGCAGTCAGGACAAACATAGACCTGGTTAGGTCTTGGATTCGGCCTTCTTGCAGCAACATTTCCTTGATAGCTGGCCACAACCCCTCGCCATTCGGTTCTGTCCGCTGCAAGTTGTTCCCATTGCTCGTCTGCAATACCGCAGGATTTTAGATTTTCATGGAGAGCGTCTTTGAACCTCTTTCGTTGACCGCCACGCCTTCTTCTACCGCTTAGCAATTCACCATAAAGTGTACATTTAGGAAGGCGGTTATCATGCATACGATGAACGTGACCTGCCCATCTTAGGCGTGCTCTTGAAATAAGCACCTCAATTGGAAGGCTGTTTGCTCTCCTGAGTACTTCCACGTTTGATATTTGATGGAACCAACGGATTTTCATCATACCTCTGAGGTGTCTTTGCTGAAAACGTTCTAATTCTTTCACATGACGACGGTAAGTGACCCAGCTTTCACATCCATATAGCAGTGTTGGAATGACAACTGCTCTGTAGACAGCCATTTTCGTTGACAAAGCAAGGTCGTGGTTGTCAAATACTCTCTCTCTCTAAGTCCCCAGAGTGCTCTAGATGCAGCGTTAATTCTATTGCGAATCTCGCTGTCCATGTTTGCTTTGTCATTAACAACGTTGCCTAAGTAATTGAACTGATCCACCACTTCAAGAGAATTTCCGTTAAGTGTAATGTCTATTTGGTTCACTTGATGAGGAGTTGACATAATCTTAGTCTTTCCAATGTTGATTTTAAGTCCCAAGGAATCATAGCTCTAGGCATACACATCTAAAAGTTCTTGAAGCTCGTCCGGCATAGAGGCTAAAAGTGCACAGTCATCCGCATACTGGAGATCACAAATGAATCGTGTGCGTGTCTTTGTGAAAGCTCTAAAGCGCCCTATGTTAAAGAGACCGCCATCAAAACGGTATCTGAGACCTATTCCTCTGACTGTCAGTTTGTTGTCAACAATAATTGTTAGAGCAGTGGTAAACAAATTAAAAAGTAGGGGTGCCAGGACACATCCCTGCCTAACTCCAGTGAGGGTTTGGAAAGGTTCGGTTGCCTCATTATTATACATAACCTGGGCGTTGTTGTTTGTATGTAGACTGCGACATACTTCCACAAATTTTCTAGGGATACCTAAGCGGAACATAATTTTCCAGAGCACTTCCCTGTCCACCGAGTCAAACGCCTCGGTTAAATCAATGAAGGCCATGTGAATTTCTCCTTGATGTTCGAGTGCTTTTTCTTGAAGCTGTTTAAGTGTGAAGATTAAATCCGATGTGCCTCGGTTTGGTCTAAAGCCACTCTGTGTTTCAGGAAGTAACTTTTCCATAACAGGTGTTAGCCTATTTGCCATCGCTTTAGTGAGTATCTTCCCTCCAACAGCCAGGAGAGCTATACCCCTGTAATTTCCACAGTCCGCAGCGCTCCCTTTGTTTTTGAAGAGGTTGATTAAAAGTGTATCACGAAACTCCTGCGGAGCTTGACCACTTTTCCACACGACATCAAACAGTTTTTTGAGGTAGGGTATGAGCTCTGACGACACTGCTTTAAAGATCTCAGCTGGGAGTGAGTCGGCGCCGGGAGATTTGTTATTTTTTAGCTTCCCAATGGCGGTTAAGATCTCTTCCGTTGTTAGTGGTTTATCTAAGTCTTCGAAGGTGTCATATTGAGGGATAAGATTTATAATATCGTGATCGGTTTGACTTTGCTGGTTAAGAATGTTAGAGTAGTGTTCTTTCCATCGGGCTCTTATTTCTTGGTCTTCTTTGAGGAGATTTCCATTTAAATCTTTAATAGGGCACATATTTTTCCGACTGGGGCCGTACACTGCTTTTACTCCTTGAAAGGAATTCCTGTAGTCGTGTGAATCGGCGTACCTTTGAATTTCTCTGGCCTTGCTTGCCCACCACTCGTTCTTTATTCTTCTGATTTCGCGTTGCGTTTCATACTTAGATTGGGTAAAAACTTCTGCTTTTGATAAGTCGTTGGCGTGGTTGATAGCGTTTTGGAAGGCAATATGTTTGCGGTCAAGAAGTTCTTGTATAATAGCTTCATTATCATTGAACCAGTCCTCCTGTTTTTTACTTGCTGCAGTGCCAAGAATTTCCTCACTCGCACTTTTTAAGCTGTCTTTAATTTGTGTCCAGGTAGCAGCGACATCTACAGAATTGGTTTCTTCTAGTGCACTCAAATTCTCTTGAACTTTTTGCTTTAGCTGTTCGACGGTTTGTTGGTCACGCTAAATGGAATGACGTTACGTCACGTTAAATGGAATGAATACAAAATCCAAAGAAATATAACCGCCAACCTTATTAAAAATAAAAAAAGAAAGTATTATCAAACATAATTGATAAAAATAAAGGAAATAGTAAACAAATATGGCGGTGATTAAAGAAGTTATGGGTTGTAAAAACAAATAGAAAGAAATTGAGAATATCTATTTTGGGGATGAAAATATTTCAGAAAAAAGTGGATAGCACAAAATTTTAATACATATTTTATTAGAAGCATAGAAAACAATATAGAAGATTATTCAAACATACCAACTAATATCGGGACGCATATATGCAAAATAATAGTGGTAATAAGGAAACTAATTTTGAGTTATTACGTTAAAAGCCTATTCACCTCAGTCCCGCTCACACAGCTAAAATCAATTTTTAATAATTTAATAGATAATTTAGAAATTTGCACAAACGAAAAAATAGAACTAAAAAATCTGTCAAAGGTTTGTATTGAAGAAAATTATTTTCAGTTTAATGGCGAGTTTTATAGACAAAAAGTCGACTTACCAATGGGTTCACCTATTTCTTCTGTGTTGGCTGAGATATTAGTGGCGAATTTAGGAAACCTAATTTTTAGCAGCAATAATAATTTAAATACACATGTTTCCTATTGGACTCGTTATGTAGACGATATTTTTTGCATATGGACCGGCACAGAAGAAAACACAAGTAATTACCTTAATTTCTTGAATTCCTTTAATGGTAAAATTAAATTCACAATGGAGTTTCAACAGAATAGCCAATTACAATTTTTAGATATTAATATTAGAAAACATAATAATCAGTTAAAATTCAATATTTACCGTAAACCTACTACCACAGATACAGTAATTCATTATACTTCACAACAATCGTGACAAATTAAGCTCTCACCTTTTCATAATCTAATACAGACTTAGAAATTTTCCTTTAGACGAAAACGATTTCGTTAAGGAATTAAATACAGATAAACAAATTACAAGAAATAACGGATACAGTGAATCGTTAATAAATAATATTATGGTTAAAAACAAACAACGCAAAACGCTTCAAAAGGAATTTTTCAACGCACCGAACAAATCAACAAAATATAATTCTATTAATTAAATTCCAAAATATAGTGACAAAATCTCTAGGGAATTAAATAATTTAGGTATCTCTACAATAAGTGTAAATAAAACGAATTTAGATTGGTAAATAATAAAGAAAAATTAACTAAACTTAATAAATCAGGTGTATATGAAATCAAATGTGAAGATTGTAATGCCGTATATATAGGTCAAAGTAATAGAAGCATAGAGAACAGGGTAAAAGAACATAAAAAATCAATTTTAAATAACAACAAAAATACAGGAATGTCAACACACTGTATTGAAAATAACCATTTTATAGACACAGTTAATATATAATTGCTTCATACAGAAGGAAAAGGTAAACGTCTAAATCTTATTGAACAATTAGAAATTTAAAAATCTCTTAAAAACAACCCTTTTACCACGAATGAGCAGCAAAACGTCCTAAATACTCCTATACTAGATATAAGATTACTTGTTGATTTATATTACTACGCCAGTTCTACCGAAAAGATTCCCATGTTTAAAGTTTGACATAAATATATTAAGTCATAAATGGTTTTAGGTACCGATATTTTAGAACAACTACTTCTATTACTTTAGTATACACTTTGTACTCTCTTGATAAAGGCTTAATAATCCGAAACATTTGTAGAGAATTTTAAAGAAAGTAATTTGATACATCTAAAAGCAGTGTTTACTTAAAAACAATTATTAAGGAATACATTAAAAATAAAAGTCTTTAGTTGGGAAATTAAATACCACCTACCCAATAGAAAATGTAAAAACTCTTTTTCCAATTGCCATAAAGTATTCAAGTATTTAATTCATGGATTCTTGTGCTCCGACTGATCGCAGCATCTTCAATATCCGCCTAGTGTCTGTTTCATTAAGACCGTTTTCCTGGTCGACCTAAGAATTAATTCAACCAACACTCTGCTTGAATTCGATCCTAAATTCTTCTCCAGCCTCTATTCCATTCATTCTTAATGTTCTATTAAAATCCCGACACAAATCATAGTTGACGTTAGGAATGTAATATTACCTACTTTGACCAAACTGTTCCCATTATATCTTCTTGCACAATTCTTATCAAATTAAAATTTACTGCCACACTATTAGTTTAAATCTTAACGTTAATAATTTGAAATTTAATATGCACGGGCCTCGGATTCCTTCATACGGGACGATTTTTGCAAAAGCCGAGTTATATTTATAGTTACATGAGGCATTCGGAATATATTTTAATATGGTACTTTGCAGTCCCATAAACCACACAAAAAATTTCAAAGAATCTCGCCAATTAGTGAAGGGGGAGAGTGGAGCAATAAAATTTATTTTGTATCACTGTTTATTCTTTCCTATTATTTGGGTTTTCTACCACATGTACTATTATCCTCTTCAAAACAAATCACCGAATCTACAAAATAATAGAATTATTGGAAAAAAAGCCTCTGCGCCCGTGACGTTTACGCCAAAGGAAAAGTCAGAGGTTATGTTTTGCAAATAATATAAAGAATAAACACAAAAATAATGTATTTTGCTGACGTTTCGGAAAGTAATCTCTTTCCGTTTTCAAAGCTTTTTTGGAAGAACTCTTATTTTGCTGTGTATGTCAAATACACAGCTTTAAGATTCTGTTTATGTTATTTCCATAGATACTTACTACTTACACAGAACATAGAACTGATAATATTTTCTTTTAGATAATGTTGAGTTTGTCAAGTTCTTCTTTTAACATTGGTAGCCAGGTTGTACAAATATCTACAGAACAATTCGATACGCACTTGTCTTCATTTAATAAGATTATTGCTGATTCTTTAATCTTTCTTATTTGGTAGCTGCTTCTTTTGTTAAAATTTTTGCCGAGTCCCAGTTTATTCTATGTCCGTTTTCCCAAGCATGTTCACAAATCTTTGATTTCACTGTCTTAGAAAGACAATCTATTGTAAATTATTATGAACTGATATAACATTTTTGTTGGTTGTCTGTGATTTAGTAGAGTTTCCTGAAGGTTGTTTCACTGGCATAGGGATGGTGTTAGTATCCCAAGTAAAATGGATTGTCTGATTGATGAGACGGCAGAACAGTCACAGAGTACATGTTGAACCGTGTCATCTTCTTGTTCACAACCTCTACAGAGAGGTGTTTCGCTTAATCCCAGATGTTTCTTTAATTTAGGTCTGCTACCTTCTTGGCCAGTATATCGGCTATTTTGTCGCCACTACACTGTGCATCTAGTTTCACCCACCATACCAGCATGTTATTCAGGCTGGAGGCACCCACAAGTGCTTGGTGACATTCCCATACTACTCCTGTGGTAATTTTGTAACTTCTTAGGGCTAGTAATGATTGTCTACAATCTGTGTAGATTCTGATTGTTTTGCCCGTAGTTTGTCTACGGACAATCTCTTTTGCAGTTATGGTTATGTTCGCCCATCCATAGCCCATTTATATTGGATTTGCAGACTTCTGGATTGTATACCACATCCTGCCACATCATTCACTTCTCTCCATATCTCTGAAATATAAAGTTGTGATAAGCACGCCGCAAATACTCCAATCAGGTGCGGCAACTGTAAAACTATATTTAAACTTTATTCATAAAGGGTGTTTACTTTACCCGGCTCCTTCGCCAAAATATAGAGTCATGCAAAGATGTATCGGCCATCTATAGCTCCTAAACCAAAAAAGTTAGGAATTTCTTCAATTACAGTTCTTAATTATAAAACAGGGACATTCGAAGAAAATAATTTTGAATATAAAAGTGTTAAAAAAAATTTGACAACATCGAGGCAAGTTTTTATATTTTTTGCGCACTTTATGTTCCATATTCGTCTAAAATATGAACATTCTAATGCTTAGTATAAAATTAATACATTAAGAATGAAATAAATACAACTTACATCGTTAACAGTAGCTACAGCTAAGCTCAGTCATGTTATGAAAACAATTTTCAGTTAAAAATATTTTAAGTTTTTTCTTAAATGACCTGAAAGATTTTGCGATTTTATTTGCAAAGGACTTTTATTATATATACTAGTAAAAGGAACTGTCCTAGAATTTATTTACAATACTTTATAAACCTTTTAGGTATCTCGTCAAGATCTGTTGAGTTTCTGTTTTCACGTTTCTATTGTATGATAACTTCGTCTCCTGTTATAAATTCAAAAGAAATTGTTGTTAATTTTTCCGGCCATTATACAGTTATTTGACCTGCTCTTCCTCAAACGAATGTCTAATTTATCTTTGACACATTTAGAAAAGTAGTAAGCAAATATGTCACACATTCTTTTTCACATACAATTTCATCATTTACTTTGATACTAGTTTTTGTTTTCTGTTTTCTCAAATTAATCTGTTATTGATAATTTGCCATAAAATTTTATTCTTATTGTGGGAATTTTCAATTTTGTTTGTATTAATCTCTGTTCCCATATTAGATATTTTCTAATTAATTTTTATTATGGTTTCTAAATAGCTTTATTAATTCGGGACAACCAGAGTTCTTAGCAATATAATAAAGAAAATGTATGTTATTTAACTTTTGTTTTATTCTCCAGTCAGTTTGAGACTTTTTACTTTTTCTGGCATAACTTTCTTTTGACAAGGCACCATTGAAGGTGCACCAAATATTCACTGTAATAATAATTAATATTATAATAGTCCTTAGTAAGTGAATAAATTAAAATTATTATAAAACAAGTTAGCAAAATGAAACATATTTTGTTCAGAAAAGATTCTACATATCCAATTTCTGTTTAGAAGAGAACAGGTAAAGTCATTATCCGTTAAAGTGAAATTAAATAATTTGATCGAAAATGTGTACATACGCCATTATAAATATCATTTTTTATTAAATTAGTAATAGTACAATTTACCGCTGTACATGAATTAAAGCCTTCTCGCAAGTCAATTCTTGTTGGCTCATGTACTAAGGATGTTAATAAGAAGGAGTCAATTATGTTACTTAATGATTCACTTTCACAGGTGTTTGATAATTTGACTCATTAAAATCTTCTATTAATTCTATGTACTTAAATTTGATACCTACTAATGTCTACTAGGAACATGGACAGATGTAACTTTGGTTTAGAAGTACGTAAATTTTATCAGTTTTTTCGTTTACAGGGCTATTATTTATTTTATTTTCTATTCCGCACGTCGCTATCAGCGATGGGTTTTAAATTTAACAAATTATAAATATGGCATAGAATATATTAGTGCAAGATAAATTATAACTTATTGTCTAGGTTACCTCTCGAAGCAGAGTTAAAGGAACCTAATATGGACAAATCTTATTTTAATTTTATGCTGATAATAATGATGTACCTATTGGTATTTGGATGGGTGATCACTATAAAAAAGCTGACTTTTAATTGTTTTTAAGTAAACATTGGAGGGCGAGCGTAGGTGCGTCTTTACTATGTACATACTTCGGTATGCGATGTAAAGAAACGACAGGCGCAGTTAGTACTTGGATGGGTTACCATTCCAGTGTATGCGCGGAAGCTATACAACCTTAGGCGAGGGTTGTATAGGAGATATACCATCCTTCGGAGGGGATGTAAAGCCGTCGGTCCCTTGTCTATTAAATGTTAGGCAAGTAAAAGATCCCTACTCTTCTTAAGGGAAGAGATTCGGCAAAATTCCTGGTTGGGGGTAGCTCGTCTACAGGCGTCGGTGTTAAGCCTCAGTAGCGGAAATAGGTCGACGTTAAATAAATGTATAAAAAAAAAGTAAACATTGCTTTTAGATATATCAAATTGCTATGTTTAAAATTATCTACAAATGTTTTAGCTTTTTAGGCCCTTATCAAGAGAGTACAAAGTGTATACTAAAGTAACAGAAGTGGTTATTCTAGAAATATAGGTAACTATAAACATTTTTGACTTGATATCTTTATGACTCAAACTTTAGTTATGGGAATTTCTTGGGAGGACTCAGTAATGCAAATCAACAAATAATTTTTAACGTTTTATCTAGTATAGGAGTATTTAAGAAATTTTGCTGGCCATTTGTGGTAAAAGGATGGTTTTTAAGGGATTTTTTTAATTTCTAATTGTTCAAGAAGATTTGCAGTGTGTAGACATTCTCGTATTTTTATTTTTTCCTAAAATTAGTTTTTTATGTTCTTTTAACCTGTATTCAATGCTTCTACCACTCTGACCTACGTAGACGGCATTACAATCGTTACATTTGATTTCATATAGAATAGAATAGAAAATTTATTTTCTGAACATTTACATGTATAGAAAAGTACATTGTGAATGGCAACTTACATAAATTAATACATATTTAGAAAGAATACATCGTCACTCTGAAATGTGTCTAATCCTAAAATAACAATATTCAAAATAACAATGTGCTATATCTATGAGAGATTTTAAGGTGAAAAATTTATTACAGAGAAATTTCGTCATTCAAAAATTCAACAAATATATGCCTTAGATATTAACAATAATTTTATTTTGCGTTTAAATTTGTTAATTGAAAGGTTCTTAGTGGCACTTGGCAATTTGTTAAATAATTTGGCTCCCACGTAAAAATTAGATTTTTCATAAAAAGTGGTGTTATGCTGTGGCAGAACAATTAAGTGACCGTGATTTCGTGTGACAGAACTAGCAAAATTATATAAGTGTTTATTTTTGACGACGTGTAATAAGGTCTCAAGTATGAACAGAGATGGTATAGTAAGAATTTTTAAATTCATGAAATGATTTCTGCAAGAATCAAATTTGTTTAAACCAAGCATAATTCGAATAGCCTTTTTTTGTAGTATAAAACATTAAGGGGCATCAATAGAGTTACCCCATATACGAATTCCTTAAGCCAGCTCGGACATGAAACAAGCAAAAAAAGCTTTAATAGTTCGCAGATCAAGAGCTTTGTTAACCATTGCTCTAAGGCAAAAACAGCTGCTTGACAGCTTCTTGTTCAGAGTAGCTACGTGTAGTTTCCATTTCAAATGAGAATCCAAAACAAAACCCAAATACTCTAGTTTATCAACATACTCTATATCAAGTTCAGCTTTATCTAAATGTACTACCTCCCTGTTTATGGAAAAGTTAATTCATTTTGTTTTAGTCAAATTTAATTGAATCTGATTTAATTTGCACCAATCAGAAATCAGGTGGATATTAAAGTTTACTCTATCTCGAAGGCGATCCGTGGATTTGTCACTTATTATAACTAACGCGCCATCAGCATACAGCGTGCATTCTGCTTCTTCAACGATATCTGGCAATTCATTGATATAGAGCAAAAAGAGAAGTGGTAGACCTGATTTATTAAGTTTAGTTAATTTGTCTTTATTATTGACCAATATTTTTCCTTAATTAGTTTTATTCACACTTAGTTTAAGATGCCTAAATTATTTAATTTCCTAGAAATTCTGTCACTATATTTTGGGATATAATTAATAAAACAATATTTTGTTAATTTGTTAGGTGCGTTGAAAAATTCCTTTTGAAGCATTTTGAGTTGTTTGTTTTAAATCATATTATCTGTTACGATTCGCTGTATCCGTTATTCCTTGCAAATTGTTTAATAGTCTTCAATTTCTTAACAAAATCGTTATCGTCTAAAGGAAAATTTGTAGGTCTATGTATTAGACTATGAAAAGGTGAGAGCTTAATTTGCCACGATTGTTGTGAATTATAAAGGATGACTGTATCTGTGCCGGTCCATATGTAAAAAATATCGTCTACATAACGAGTCCAATGGAAAACATGTGTATTTAAATTATTATTTCTGTTGAATTTTTTTTTTTTTTATACATTTATTTAACGTCGGCCTATTTCCGCTACTGAGGCCTAACACCGACGCCTGTAGACGAGCTACCCCCAACCAGGAATTTTGCCGAACCTCTTCCCTTAAGAAGAGTAGGGATCTTTTACTTGCCTAACATTTAATAGACAAGGGACCGACGGCTTTACATCCCCTCCGAAGGATGGTATATCTCCTATACAACCCTCGCCTAAGGTTGTATAGCTTCCGCGCATACACTGAATGGGGTAGTGAAGCGCAAGTTATAGCCTCTCCTACTCAATTGTTAACCTCACCTTCGCGATGAGTTCAATTTGAACTTGGTGCACCCTGTTTTCACTAACGAGGCTCTAACGACCGAGTAAGGGCGGAATAACCCTTACCTTTTGCCGTGAGCACATCCACCTTCTCACGAAGAGTGCGGTAAAAATAACCCACCGCGCACAAAGGTTGCTTTTGGAATCGTTTGGTTACCCCATCGTCGCAGTCTCCTTCTGTGCCATGGGACCACACCACTCGTCTTCCGCAACCGAGCTGGTCAGTTGCATACCTGCTCCAGCTAAAACTTCAAATGCAGCTTCGTTTTCAGTCGATTAAGGCTTTAAAAAATGATGGAGCGTTCAAGTGGGACAAAATCATCCGGAGGTAAAATACCCTCCCGATCGGATCTCCGGGGGAGGGTGCCCACAGGGACACCTCATCGAATGTCGAAAAAACACCGACAAGTTAAATCCAACAACACTAATTCTTTCATCTACGGCGCTTGGAATGTTCGTACTTTGAACGATAGCACTCGCACCGATCGGCCTGAAAGAAGAACTGCTCTAATAGATAGAGAACTTCACCGACTCAATGTTGACGTTGCAGCTCTCAGCGAAACTCGATTTTTGGAGGAAGGCTCTCTCACAGAAAAGTACTACACCTTCTATTGGAAAGGTCTTCCCACCAATTCAAGAAGACAACATGGAGTAGGATTTGCCGTTCGGAATCAACTTGTATCCAACTTAACACAAGTACCACAAGGCCTATCCAAGCGTCTAATGCTGCTACGCTATGAACTATCAGATGGCAACGCGGTAAATCTAATAAGCGCCTACGCTCCCACTCTGGATGCAAGTCACGAAACCAAGGAAAGCTTCTATCAACAGCTGGAAGAAACCCTCTGTAGAATACCTAAAACGGAACGACTCGTTATTCTTGGCGATTTTAACGCTAGAGTAGGGAGAGATGCAGACACCTGGCCAGGCATTATAGGCAAGAACGGTTTGGGCAACATGAACGCTAACGGTCAACTACTCCTAACTAAATGCGCCGAACATGATCTAGTTATAACAAACACCATTTTCCGACAAAAGGATAAATTTAAAGGCACCTGGCGTCACCCCAGATCAGGTCACTGGCATCTACTGAACTATGTTATCGTACGTAGGAAGCATCTCAAGGACGTCCAAATTACAAAGGCGCGCATTGATAGCGAATGTTGGACCGATCATCGTCCTGTTGTCTCTAAAATGAAAATTGTTATGAGACCCAAACACCGAAGAACTCAAGTAAAACGTAGACTCCGTCTCTGTATTAGTAAATTGCGTGACCAACAAACTGTCGAACAGCTAAAGCAAAAAGTTCAAGAGAATTTGAGTGCATTAGAAGAAACCAATTCTGTAGATGTCGCTGCTACCTGGACACAAATTAAAGACAGTTTAAAAAGTGCGAGTGAGGAAATTCTTGGCACTGCAGCAAGTAAAAAACAGGAGGACTGGTTCAATGATAATGAAGCTTTTATACAAGAACTTCTTGACCGCAAACATACTGCCTTCCAAAACGCTATCAACCATCCGAATGACCCATCAAAAGCAGAAGCTTTTGCCCAATCTAAGTATGAAACGCAACGCGAAATCAGAAGAATAAAGAACGAGTGGTGGGCAAGCAAGGCCAGAGAAATTCAAAGGTACGCCGATTCACACGACTACAGGAATTTCTTTCAAGGAGTAAAAGCAGTGTACGGCCCCAGTCGGAAAAATATGTGCCCTATTAAAGATTTAAATGGAAATCTCCTCAAAGAAGACCAGGAAATAAGAGCCCGATGGAAAGAACACTACTCTAACATTCTTAACCAGCAAAGTCAAGCCGATCACGATATTATAAATCTTATCCCTCAATATGACACCTTCGAAGACTTAGATAAACCACTAACAACGGAAGAGATCTTAACCGCCATTGGGCAGCTAAAAAATAACAAATCTCCCGGCGCCGACTCACTCCCAGCTGAGATCTTTAAAGCTGTGTCGTCAGAGCTCATACCCTACCTCAAAAAACTGTTTGATGTCGTGTGGGAAAGTGGTCAAGCTCCGCAGGAGTTTCGTGATACACTTTTAATCAACCTCTTCAAAAACAAAGGGAGCGCTGCGGACTGTGGAAATTACAGGGGTATAGCTCTCCTGGCTGTTGGAGGGAAGATACTCACTAAAGCGATGGCAAATAGGCTAACACCTGTTATGGAAAAGTTACTTCCTGAAACACAGAGTGGCTTTAGACCAAACCGAGGCACATCCGATTTAATCTTCACACTTAAACAGCTTCAAGAAAAAGCACTCGAACATCAAGGAGAAATTCACATGGCCTTCATTGATTTAACCAAGGCGTTCGACTCGGTGGACAGGGAAGTGCTCTGGAAAATTATGTTCCGCTTAGGTATCCCTAGAAAATTTGTGGAAGTATGTCGCAGTCTACATACAAACAACAACGCCCAGGTTATGTATAATAATGAGGCAACCGAACCTTTCCAAACCCTCACTGGAGTTAGGCAGGGATGTGTCCTGGCACCCCTACTCTTTAATTTGTTTACCACTGCTCTAACAATTATTGTTGACAACAAACTGACAGTCAGAGGAATAGGTCTCAGATACCGTTTTGATGGCGGTCTCTTTAACATAGGGCGCTTTAGAGCTTTCACGAAGACACGCACACGATTCATTTGTGATCTCCAGTATGCGGATGACTGTGCACTTTTAGCCTCTACGCCGGAAGAGCTTCAAGAACTTTTAGATGTGTATGCCCAGAGCTATGATTCCTTGGGACTTAAAATCAATATTGGAAAGACTAAGATTATGTCAACTCCTCATCAAGTGAACCAAATAGACATTACACTTAATGGAAATTCTCTTGAAGTGGTGGATCAGTTCAATTACTTAGGCAACGTTGTTAATGACAAAGCAAACATGGACAGCGAGATTCGCAATAGAATTAACGCTGCATCTAGAGCACTCTGGGGACTTAGAGAGAGAGTATTTGACAACCACGATCTTGCTTTGTCAACGAAAATGGCTGTCTACAGAGCAGTTGTCATTCCAACACTACTATATGGATGTGAAAGCTGGGTCACTTACCGTCGTCATGTGAAAGAATTAGAACGTTTTCAGCAAAGACACCTCAGAAGTATGATGAAAATCCGTTGGTTCCATCACATATCAAACGTGGAAGTACTCAGGAGAGCAAACAGCCTTCCAATTGAGGTGCTTATTTCAAGAGCACGCCTAAGATGGACAGGTCACGTTCATCGTATGCATGATAACCGCCTTCCTAAATGCACACTTTATGGTGAATTGCTAAGCGGTAGAAGAAGGCGTGGCGGCCAACGAAAGAGGTTCAAAGACGTTCTCCATGAAAATCTAAAATCCTGCGGTATTGCAGACGAGCAATGGGAACAACTTGCAGTGGACAGAACCGAATGGCGAGGGGTTGTGGCCAGCTATCAAGGAAATGTTGCTGCAAGAAGGCCGAATCCAAGACCTAACCAGGTCTATGTTTGTCCTGACTGCGGTCGACATGTGCTCTCCCGAATTGGCCTCTATAGCCATAGTCGTGTGCACCGTAGATGAATGGGAATTACAATAGACTACACCTTTAACTTGTTTTTATTGTACACAATTTATCGACTGTAACATTTTTTTATACTCGGACTCGAGTAACGGCTAATAACACTGATTTTTTAATTCCAGTTTTTCGTTTGTACTAATTTCTACTAATCTATTAAATTATTTAAAATTAACTTTAGCTGTGTGAGCGGGACTGAAGTGAACAGGCTGGAAACTAATATTGCGTTATTTGATACTATTACATTTTTTATATATTTATATTTTCTATAAATTCGAAAAAGTTTTTTATAGAATATTTTGATTTAAAACTGGTTAATTTTGGTAATTAACTAATTAGTTCTTTACACAACTTATAAGACAAAGCATTAATATAGGATACTACGGAACGTGGTTAGCTGAGATATTTATGACGTTAGGTCTACCCGAAAAATTCCCACAACGAAAGTTTAAGTCATAAATGTTTTTAGGTACCTATATTTTTAGAATAACCACTTCTGTTACTTTAGTATACACTTTGTATTCTCTTGATAAATGCCTATCAAACCGAAACATTTGTAGGAAATTTTAAACAAAGTAATTTGGTACATCTAAAAGTAGTGTTTACTTAATAACAATTATTGTTAAGATGTTTCCCAAGGAAGAAACCACAAACCCAGTTCATTATATTAAACTGACTATTGTCAGCTGGGATAATTTTAGTGCTGTTGTCATTTTTAATAGACAAAATTGTGCATGTTCATCAATGTTAAACTATTCAATTATTAATTATGAAACTATTTTATAAATATTTTTTATACGGTAAATACTTTAAAACAATTTAATGAAAGTTCTTTGAGTATCAATAAATTGCTACGAAAATATTTCCATTTCATTAATTATGGATCCAACATTCGAACCTAAACTTACACCTTTCTCAATCCAGTACCATATATTCCCGGAAAAAATCAAATAAAACACAGAAACCGATGTTGATATTATTATTCCAGACGCAAAATCAGAGAGTGAAATAGTAAACGTGAATTAGAGAAGACGCATGTCGTTTCTTGTCGGTTCTCTGCGGCAATTAGCAGGTAAAATACGAATTTGAGTCCAACACTTTAATTACTTTTGTTTTCTAGCCCCGCTCGCACGTCTTCTTCCTCACTACTAATGCGGTTGAACGTTCCCCAATGCTCTTTTGTTTGTCTGGTGTAATTAGATATCTATTTAAATCCAACTTTGTTGCTTTGACATACAACATAGTTGGTTTATTCACAACACAACGTGACGTGAGATCGTCGGCAGCTCTGGCTGGATCTGGTTGTAATAATTAACAACTTACCTCTATTTACAATACCATTGATTTATTAACCGTGCAAATTAAAATTACCACATTTTAATTAAAGCTGTCATCTCAGCTATCTATAATTTACATGGAGAAGGGAATAATTTGTATTATAAATAGTTCTAATAGAATATCGTGCAGGATTTACTCACTAGACAGTCATATTTTCAACATATCATGTTTGTGATTTTGCAATTCCAAATCAAAGATTGATCAAATTTATGGAAACATGAAAGTAAATATAGCAGGTAGCAGATCTTTGTTATAACTACGTAACAACATCAAAGCAGTATTTAATTTAATTATTAACTTTCCTAACAGCCCAGTAAAATGGGAAAATTTGGATGAAATAATTCAGAGCGGGTTGAAATTTTGGAAACAGGCTTATTTTGGGGTACTTTTTAACATATCAAAAGTCCTCACCCGTAGACGCCGGCGGAGGAGAGGGGGGGGGGGGAGAAAATAGGTAAAAAAATCGACTTTTCTCAAAGAACTAGGAAAGTATCAATTTTACTGTAAAATATGTACACACGAAAATTATGGGTAATAGAAATCCGCACAATATCGTTTTTTTTTTTAAACTTCCTACGACCGAAGTGGTGTGTGACGGCTGGCAAGAGAGCTCCTTTAAGTAGGATTAGTCTTTCGGCTAGTGTTTGTTGCAATCGAAGCATTAGCGTTTGATGGTAATATGCAATTATTACACTTAACGCGCCAGACTTGTAACTTGTAATTCAGCGCTCGGCGGGGCACATAGCCCGGAGAGTAGCTGTTGGTTGCAGTCTGATTACGTTCCTTATTGAAAAATAAGGATTTTATAGAGGAGTTTGCGACTAAAAATATTATGTTTTAAATTAATAATTTATAAGTCTAAAGGTAGCAAAAATTAATCTAAAATCATAAAAGAGACAAAGTGTAACTTAAGGAATAATTTAAGTATAAAATACCAATCAAATTAGTAAAATAAGGATTTTATAGGGGACTTTACGACTAAAAATATTATGTTTTAAATTAATAATTTATAAGTCTAAAGGTAGCAAAAATTAATCTAAAATCATAAAAGAGACAAAGTGTAACTTAAGGAATAATTTAAGTATAAAATACCAATCAAATTAGTAAAATAAGGATTTTATAGGGGACTTTACGACTAAAAATATTATGTTTTAAATTAATAATTTATAAGTCTAAAGGTAGCAAAAATTAATCTAAAATCATAAAAGAGACAAAGTGTAACTTAAGAAATAATTCAAGTATAAAATACCAATCAAATTAGTAAAATAGTAGAAATTGTAAAAAGTGAGAACGGCTACTGTTACCAAAAAACGCTAACGTGAAAATAATCACAAAGACTGTAACGAAATGGTGAAAATAGTAAATAATAAGTAAAATACTTACAAAATAAAGAAACACATCTGGTGTAGGCACTGCATCAAGTATAAGAAAATGGCTTAAATAGCTTCAGAAGATGGTATATGTGTCATGCTGGCATTCTATGCACAGAACTTCTATAAAAACTTTAGTGGAGTGTAAATTCATGTTACGATGAAACAATGGGCCATAAGGAACAATTAGTGACAGATTTAAATTAGGTAAGCTCTTCCATTAAGCCGGAAGATACCAATGTTCAGGAAATAATTGAGAATTGAAAAGTTGTATTCTATTTAATATTAAGTGTTCAGAAAAAAAATTAAATTGTAAAATATATAGAAAATAACTAAGTATAAAGAAATTTGTAAATTTATATCGGATAATTTAATGTTCAGAAAATCGTTTAATAACCTAGAATATTGCATATCAAATGAGAGAAGAAATATAATGAAACACATTGGTAATACTTACTTTCAGAAAAAGTGAATAATAGCTGCGAAAAGTGTAAATGAAAAAAAAAATTAATTATAAAAATTTAATATCAAGCAATCGGTTTTGCTTAGAAACGTCAAATTTAGACGATTTTAGGCACATATCGGTAAATTTAGTGTATATTTAAGCGTGAGCCAGGCAACATGTTATAAAATTTTAAGGAAAATCTAACCTCAACAAGTATAAAACAAAATTCAGAAAGTCAACTCAGTAAACAAAACATTATTGAATTTAATATTAAAATATAAAGTATACCTAATTACAGGTAAAATTAATAATAAATAATCCGAAATATATGTAACTCGTTAATTATCTAAGTCGGTGTACGCTTGGATAATATAAAATTGTGATAAAATTGTAAATAAAGAATAACATTTAACCTACCTCCATATAAATCAAAATGCTTCGAGTAATCCAGTTAATACAGAAATATAATTTCAACAGTCCAACAAGTAATATCAAGATAAACATCGTTTAAACAAAACCAATATTCACTTTACAAGTAAACACCTGTAATCGGTATAGGATGAAGTCAGTACAGAGAGATGCGAGGTTCAAAATCGAGTAAGAACATTTTTGACAACACAACGAGGGAGCATGCCGACCGGAAGGTTATAAAAGGTATACTTTTTCGCTACATATGAACTCTAATAAACACTCCTGCGCATTAAACATTTATTTAATTTGTCAGTTTACAAAAATAAAAAGCCCTAATTAATATTAAGATTCGTTATTGTTCTAACCCGTGTAAATTCAAAATAGTTCATTTTAATTCACTGTAATGTTAAAACCATTTAAATCTTTAATATATTTAATCAATTCTTATTTCGACTTGTGACTTTTATTGATAAATATCTATAGCGAACCCACAACATACCCTGAGAACAAACATTATATAAATTAAAAAAAAATAGAATCCACAATATACCCTGAACAAACAATTTTCCTAACAAAAAAATAAAATTTTCTAAAAAAAAGTAAAAATAAATTTTTCTCCATAAATCGTATATATTACAATACATATTTTATATGTAATATATTTATTGTATTTTGATTTTCATGTTTAATTTTGATGGGGTCAAGTGGCAGAATAGCCTATGTTAAGCTTTGCACATAAAACATTATGCCATTTCTTTATTTCAATAAAGGAGTTTTTTTATTATTATTAGTTTCCCAACGTGAGTGAATTTTTCCTGGTTGCCAATAATTTTGTCATCAATAATTGAAGAGGATTTCAGATCTTGCTAGGTCTTGCTTGCACAATGACTTGCTGCTTTTTCTGCTGTTTTAGCTGCAACTGAGTGAATAAAGTTAAAAATAGCCCCTCATGTAAGAAAACTTCCTCGAGCTCTCAATAATTTTTCACCAATTTTTTACGCTATCCATAATTTCACAAAACCTATCAATACTTATATTCCGCATATAGGATAATTCTCAATTCCCACGAAACATTCCAAGGGAGAAATTAACTTTAAAGCACCTCTATTCTAACTAAATTTTCGAAATAATCCTGCAAACAGTCGAAGTCGTTGAATGGCAAATAACTAGAGCTAACTGATATAATTCATGTTGCCTTTCTCTCGTGAAGTAGAAGGGATATTTGGAAGGAAAATTGCCCAGATGACGTTACTTCCTGCCTAAGTTGACAGTGTCGTCTTTTGTTTTACGACTACATCAACTGTGCCATGCCGGACCCAAGCTTCGTCTGTCTTTCTTACAAGTACGGAATCAGGGGTGTAACATGGAAGTTATTCAAATAAAATAATTTGGCTTCCTATGATCGAGTTGTACAAACACGATTTAACTGAATGTTAACGATATTAAATTCTATTTGTTTATTTACACTGGCCAACACTAAGCGTAAAAAATAACTAGAGATGTAGCTTGTTGGACTATATTTATACATTGCGCTTAGAATTAATTTAAATAATAAATTGTGTTCTTGCATGTTCAGTTATGTTATCTCATTTTTTTTAATGTGTGGGTATTCTGAGTTCTGAATGTGTATTATTATTTTGTAATAAAAGTGTATCCCCAGATAGAGTTTGCGATAGGTGTAATGTACCAAAAAACAACTAATACGCTTCCATTTTCTGCAGTCTCGGTTTGCTTGACCTAAAATGGATTTTTACCAAATTATAGTTCAAATGGAATCTAATCTAACGATTAGATATATTAAGTCTATACCGACCATAGGTAAAGCTGATTCAAAAAAGTAGGAAAAATTAGAACTGTTAATTGGCTTATTAGTTATACTAATATCGAATCTCTAGTTTCTAAATTCACAGAATTATCTACTTATCTCTAATCACAATCCAGCTATTAGTTTACTTTGCGAAACTTTCTTAAAACCGCAAATAAATACCTAACTCTGTTGGTAAACTAAATGGTTTCACCTTGTATAGAGCCGATAGGGTCGTAGGAAGAAAAGGCGGCTCTTGTATCTACCTCAACAATGAATATTTTAATAACTGTACCATGGATAATATCTCGATCAACACACCATAGAATCTCTTTGTTTAAAAATCAGCACTCGACATTTTTGCTGTATTATATGTGTCGTTATGGGCCTCCTTCGACAAGAATTGAAGATACTTCTAAATTATTTAAAGAACTAACCAGATCATGTAAAGCTTATAAGGACGTAATTATTTTTGGAGATTTCAACTTTCTTGATATCGATTGGTCCCATCCAAGTTACAATGATAATACAAACTCATCATATTCATTTCTTGATATGCTTCTTAGCAACAGTTTGTCGCAGCTTGTTAGTCAACCCACCAGGTTTCGAGGTAACCAACTTCCGTCTTTGCTAGATCTTATTTTAACCTTAGATGAGACCTACTTTCGCCCCTTGATTATCCAACCCCTTTTGCAGCCTCGGATCACGTAACATTGTCATGCAGTCTACAACTTCTGATATGCGAGGATAATTCGGAATGCAAGAGGAAATGGCAAACTATAATTGTTTTTGATAAATTAAACAGTCATTTACTTCGCATTAACTGGCATGACACTTTAGCTAATCTTAGCACAGATAAACAATGGTTATGCTATCTTGATGTAACTCGAGAAGCCCTATCTGTATGCAGTCATAATGTTTTAAATTACAAAGTTAACGATAAACCTTGGATAAATAACTCCATTTTGGCATCAATAAAGTTTAAAAAACCCTTTGGAGAGAATTTTTACGATCACGTGATGCTCGAGACTACGAGGTACATAGAAGCTACTCAAACAGGATTATCTCTATTCCGAAAAATGCAAAATCTCAACATGAAAATAAACTAATTTTTTCTAACAACAAAAGACTATTTTACAAATACATTCGTAACTCTTTGTCTTCCACGGTGCATATGCCTCGTATAAAAAATTACAGTGATGGACTTACACAATCCGATCTTGAAACCGCTAATGTATTTTCTGAGTACTCCTCTACTAATAATTATAGCGTTGAACCAATTGGTAATATTCCTGATATCATTACACCCGCCAATACACACCATGTTAGTTCAGTTCTCATTAACCAAGAGGTTGTGTACAAAAAATTAATCAGCCTTCCGAACAGTTCATCAACCCCTGGTTGCCTTTTGTCCATTATACTGAAGTGCTGTGCTCAACCGCTAAGCCTACCTATCTCTATTATCATGGGAAACTCTCTTAAATCTGAGCATTTGCCTGAAGCCTGGAAAATAGCCAATTTATTGCCATACATAAAAAAGGTGACAAATTCTATACCGAAAACTACCGTCATATTAGCCTAACTCCAATTGAAGTAAAAATATAAGAATTATCTCTGAATCTATGATTCCTTTTCTTCTAGATAACAATATAATTCCAACTCAACATGGTTTCTTTCCCGGTCGATCTACAACTACCAATCTTCTGTCGTGCCTAAATGATTGAACTTTATCTCTTGATAACAATGAGCCTGTAGATGTCATTTACCTGGATTTCTCGAAAGACTTCGATAAAGTTCCCCCAAACCGACTAATAAAAAAGATGAAACACTGTGGAATAAATGGCTTCCTTCTGGGTTGGACAAAATTTCGAGTAAAGTTAGGTGAGAAGTTATCAGGGCACAAAAGGGTTTTAAGTGGAGCTCCTCAAGGCTCGGTTTTAGGCCCATTGCTATATTTAATATATAAATCGGATGTACCACGTTTGCTTGCTTGTAAATGCTCTTTATATGCAGATGACACTAAAATTAATAATAACCCTCCCACCCACTATTCTCAACTGCAACTCGACCTTGACAACATCGTTAAATGGACTGACTGATTCCATTAAATATTAACAAATGTGTCGTTCTACACCTGGGTAAAGTGAATCCTAATCACAACTACCTCATTGGTCCGACTTCTATTAAAACCGTCACAACATATAAGGACTTATTAGTATACATTTCATCGTATCTCTCCTGGTCCCACTACATTTCTTGCTGCGTCAATAAAGCCAATCGATCTCTATTTTTATTTAGGAAAGTGTTCTCCAAACCAGACGTGTCGACCTGTTGTTGTCTGTACAAAACATATATTCGTCCATTGCTGGAATACGGCTCTGCTGTGTGGACACCTAAACTTGTGCCTCATCTAAACCTTATTGAAAGTGTTCAACGTGCGGCTACCACGCTTCTTTTTAATTCTACTCGGTCGTCTTATGCAGAAAGACTTCACATCTTCAATATTCCGTCGGCAGTGAATAGACTTAAACGTGGTGACCTGATAACTACATATCGAGTTTCACACGACACGTACACCGTCGACTTAAAGCACCTTTTTATTAAAAGCTTTTGTTAAACTTGCAATGTTTGTTAGTTAGTTTCTTAATGTCAAATCTTGCAATCAAAATTTCCATTAGTTCTAATTGAGCTAGAGCTTTGAAATTTTGCACATTTGTATAAGTCCGCTGACAATACACTTTAACATTTTCATATAAGAAAAAACAAGATGGCGGCTTCAAGATGGTGGATGACTTTACCATTTATGATCCGGTTCAACTCAAAATCGATATCTGTCTGTTTTTGAGATCGCCAATTATGAATTCTTGGTCAACATTTAGAAATTCAAAATGGCGGCGCCAATATGGCGGACGCCTTTTGTCATTTATGGTACAAATCGATCAAAATCTATATGTGGGGGTTTTCGGGTTCGTCAATTACGAATTTCTAGTCAGAAATTTAGTTCAGGATAGCGGCTTCAAGATGGCTGACGACATTATCGTTTAAGATTCGATTTAACTCAAAATCTATATCTAGGGTTTTTCTAGGTCGCGAATTATGAATTTTTAGTCAAAACTCAGAAATTCAAAATGGCGGCGCCAATATGGCTGACGACTTTTGTCATTTAGATCCAAATCAATAAAGATCGATATCTGAGGGCTTTCAAGGTCGCGGATTACGAATTTCTAGTCAAAAATTTAGTTCAAGATGGCGGATGACTTTACCGTTTATGATCCGATTCGTCTCAAAATCGATATCTGGGGATTACAGTATATCAAATGACTAAAAAGTAGAAAATAAAATTGTATAAAAAAACTATTAAAAAAAAGCTTTTATTTAAATGCTCTAAAAAGTAGAAAATAAATTTTGAAATAAATCAAACCCATGAGAGAGCCCCTGTTTAGGGCAATCTCCTATGTACAGGAAAATCTCGCGATAAGCTTTTATATCATAAAAAGAATTATATAATGTAACAAAATGATCGGCTTGAATTATTTCAAAATTTATTTTCTACTTTTTGGAGCATTTAAATAAAAGCTTTTTAGAAATATTTTTTTATATAATTTTTTAATAGAAACTCTGATGTTCGACTTCGTGGCCATGGTTTTAAATTGTACTGTGAATTTTATTACTGCACCACTAGGGAAATTTTTTTATGCAACCGTGTTTTTGAATGTTGTAATTTTCTACCTGATTTTGTAGTGTGTTCTTCTTCGAATAATTCATTCAAAAACGATATAAACTCTTTGCTTTCTAGTTTTTAATGATAGTTTTATCATTTCTTTCTTTTCCATAATTTCACTGTATTTCTGACTTTTTTCTAGTTATGATCTATGATTAAGCGGTGTCTCAATCTTTTCAAATCACCCTGTATATGTATATAAATATTTTGATTTTTACCTGTTCGAAAACAATAGCTATTCTTATAAAATATATTCTTATAAATATTACTATTTTGAAAGTTTAATATTTAGCAAAATTTTTGTGAATATCAGTTACAAAAATTATATTGTGATCCGAACGTCTCGTATCTTACCTTACGTTAAAAGTCTATTTCAACATTTTAGTTTTAACATTCGTCTCAAGCTTGATGTATCATTTAATTACTAGAATTACAAAAGAGTATAGTTTGGAAAATGTTATTTCTTTTTTTTTGTTAGTTGTGGTTTGTGGTTCAAGAATATTTCTAGAATAAAAGTCCTGTCTCCATGGCCCTTAATCACCCAAATTACGATTATTTAGTTGTATAACAATTACATTTTACACATTAGCAATGATAAATCCTGCCATGCAGAGCATATAACTTTCACGCTGGGTATAAAAACATTGCCAAAATATGTCACATGAATAGCATCTGTTACCGCGCAACTGAATAATACAAAGATGAATTGTTGAATAGATTTTGTCCTGACAGTTTGAATAAGCGTACTATAATATCCCAATTTATATTCTTACTAGACACAGTTAATAAATTATATTGACTCTGCCAAAGTGTACTGTAGACCTTTTGTGTTCCTAGATTATATGACCTTGAAGATGTGAATATCAATTCAGAGTCTCCCAAATCTAACGAGAGTTTTACCAACTGTATGAAATTATGAGCTAACAAGCAGTTTACCTACGAGGTCTATCAATAAATGTTAAACTAAGGGCTTTACAAATAGCTTTTATATATTAGTTTTATACATCCATTACATACATTTATTTCTCAAATATACTTATATAACATGAGGAATATTACAGAAAACACAGAAAACAAATAAATGGATCCATTTGAATATACCATATACCGACCGACCGCTGGCGTGTGTAATGAGTTAAAATCTCCTCTCTTACTTAAAGTGCAAAATTTATTAGTTATAGACCTCAAAAAATTTTAAGTTTGTGCAAAAGTGCAATACTAATCGCAGTGAGTACATTACACATATTGCAATCAAAGTTACATGTGTTATTTGTCCTTTACACGAACGTAAACAAACTAGAGCATAGTTAAGCTGATAAGAGTGACCGATAAAATTAGGTTTTTTCTCTTAAACAAGTGGATAGAAACCTGTCACACCAGCTGTTGAATGAGATATTAATAAGTTATTAACACCTAGACTAAGGAAGCGTCTGTGTGGCTTAAACGAAGCAATAAGCATATATATATGTGTGTATATATAGGTATATATAAGCGCATAAATAACACATCAAAAACTATTTACTATTTAAAATTATGGTCACCGAAAATATATCAAATAAACAACTTTATGAATTAATATGCAGTAAGATAGACGGAAAGTTTGAAGACTTAGCAAAGAAAATAGATGAGAACAAAACTGAATTAACCAACCAAATAGCGGAAACAAATAGTAACATATGTAAACTTCAAATCGAAAATAATAAACTGAAAAAAAGGGTAGAAATTCTAGAGAGGAATATACGGAAAAACAATATTGCCGTTTTTGGATTAAATGAAATAGATGAGAACAACCTGCTAGCCAGCACACAGAAGAAAATAAAAGAAGTTTTGAAAATAGAGATAAAGCAAAGTGAAATAAATAATATTTACAAACCAAAAAGTGAACATCAAATAACTCCAGTCATCGTAGAGCTTACCACTTTTCTGAAAAAATCTGAAATCTTCAAAGCTATTGGAAAACTAAAAGAAAACAATCTGGAAAAACTGAAAGAATCAGGGTTAATTATTACAAACGATTTACCAAAGGAAGAAAGAGATAAACAAAAAGTGTTAAGAAAAAAACTTAAGAATGCAAGGAGCAAAAATCAAAATGCTAAAATACAAAGAGGTAAATTACTGATAAATGGTAAGATATATGACTACGAAGACCTAAAGAACGATAGAGAAGAAGAAAATAAGTCTGGAAACGAAAATATAAATAGCTTGGAAGAACAAGAGGAAGCCAGGGTGCAAAGTGGAGAGTCTACAGGCAGTGGAACATCGAAAAAACCCGAGCAAAGTCGACTTAGACAAATAAAAAAAACGAAATAAAAATTGTTCTCAATTGCCTTATAGATTATATATGTATGTTAAAATTTAGTGTATTTTTGTAAGTCTGTAGAGTAAAGTAGAAAATAATCAATAAAATATGGATCCGTATATCCGCGATTTTAAAAATCCAGAAATTATTTCTATAGAAATAAATGATGTTGAAGAATTTACGCGGAATAAAAACAACCAGAGTTTTTCTGTTTTTCACTGTAATATCAGAAGCATTGCGAAGAATTTTAGCGAAATGTCAATATTACTAAGTACATTGCAATATAAATTTGATATAATAGTTTTTACAGAGTGTTGGAAAATTCCAGATGTACAGTTTTTTAATATAGAGGGGTTTCAGGTGATCTACAATAAAGGGGACGTAAATCAAAATGATGGTGTGGTGGTATACGTAAAGAGCATTTATAATAACTATACGTTTGACATCAAAAATTTAGGTATGGGAATAAAAGTAATTCAAGTAAAGATAGATGTCTTGGGGGAAACTGTTATTGTACATGCTCCTTACAGACCACCGTCTCTCTGTCCATATGAATTTAATGAAAATCTGAAAACATATTTAGAAAATTATATTACATCAGATAATATTTATTATTTCTTTGTGGGAGACATAAATATAGACATTAAATCAGATAAAGATTTTTGTCATGAATATCTTAATCAGATGGGAGAAATAGGTTTTACATCTCTAATAAATTCATATACCAGAGTACAAAATGACTCGAAAACATGTGTTGATCATATATTTTTTAGATCACCCCAGGAAATAAATTGTGAGTCATTTGTGCTAAAGGAGGATATAACTGACCATTTTCCCATTATTGCGCAGGTAAGTTTGGCCACACCGCAAGTTGAATCTAAAAAAAATATAATTAATAAAATCGACGAAAAAGAACTAATAAAGAATTTGCAAACAATAAGCTGGGATGAAGTGTACAATGCAAGAGATATAGATACGGCTGCACAAAATCTTATAAATATATTAAAAACCGCCACGGACAGTGCAAAAAAAAGAATTTAAAATAAAAAATAACCAAAGAAAGCGTAATCCGTGGATCACTCAAGGTTTAATAAAGTCAGTTAACAAAAAACAACATCTTTATAAAAAAATGATATCAAATCCAAAGAATAAAGAAATAGAGGAACAGTATAAACAGTATAAAAATAAAATAAGTGAACTAATTAAGAAAATCAAAATTGACTATTATAGAAGTGAAGTAGAACAGAACAAAAATAGCAATAAGACGCTATAGAACACGATCAAAAAATTTACAAATAAAAAGCTACCCAATTCAAATATTTCCAAAATTAAATTTCAGGGTGACATAATAACTGATAATAAGCTTATGGCAAACACTTTTGTACAACATTATACACAAATTGGCAAAATCATGGCTGAAAAAATTGTAAAACCTACAAGTTCGGTTGTCTGTAGAAATAAAGTAACACAATCAATATTCTTCTACCCAACAGATGCAACCGAAGTCGTAGGAATTATAACAGAGTTGAAATTGCATAAGGCGCCCGGCTTGGATAATATAACTGCGGAAATACTGAAACTGACTGTCGAATACATAAAAGATCCATTGGTTTATATAATAAATAAAATTTTAGAGGACGGGGAGTTCCCGTCTGCTTTTAAGGTAGGAGTCATAAAACCATTATTTAAAAAGGAAGACCCCACAGAGGTCAAAAACTACCGGCCGATATCCCTAATTTCAACATTGGCAAAAATTACAGAAAAAATAATAAATAAACGCATTAAAAATTACATAGAAAAATATAATCTAATATCATCCGCGCAATTTGGTTTTAAACGAGGAGTATCTACTGAAGATGCGATTGTACATCTTACAAATAAAGTGTACGATGGCCTTGATAACAGTAACACTATACTTTGTGTATTTCTCGACTTAGCCAAGGCCTTCGACACAGTTAATCACAAAAAGCTTATCGATGTGGTCGAGGATATGGGATTTAGAGGGGTGGCTCTAAAACTAATGAAAAGCTATTTGCTAAATAGATCTCAGTTTGTAAAGGTAAATGGGGTATTAAGTGAACCTAAGATAATGAGTTTTGGAGTTCCCCAAGGCACTGTACTTGGCCCGACATTATTCACAATGTACATAAATGGGTTACTTACCTTACAAACAACGGGAATTATATCGTCCTTTGCAGATGACACCGTCATAATTTACGAGGCTAAATCCTGGGACGAACTAAAGAGCATAGCCGAACAAGATTTGAAAAAAATTAAAATGTGGTTCGATGAGATGTGTTTGACCATTAATTTCAGTAAGACAAAATACATACCCTTCAGTTGTAACAATTACTCAGCACCAAATTACAAAACTTTAAAAATATCTGAGCTACAAAATGGACAAACAGCTGAAATAGAAGAAGCAAATTATACAACTTACCTTGGAGTCCAAATTGATAGACATTTAAGATGGAATGAGCATGTAAATATGGTTATAAAAAAACTTAGATCTATATTATATAAATTTAAACAGCTAAAAAATATATTGGAAATAAAACAACTCAAAATAATATACCACGCACTCGTTGAATCACTTTTACAATATGGAATAGCAGGCTGGGGAGGAATATATAAACACCAATTGAAAAACCTCGAGGTTATGCAAAAAACTTTTATTAAGATAATATTTGGCAGAAGCCGCTTGTATCCAACTGAAGCGTTATACTCTGAAAGCAAGTTTTTAGATATCAGAAAATTATATTGTAAAAAAATATTATGCATACAACACAAGAACAAAGGGTCTCTTACACATATTGAACATGACTACAATACTAGGTACAAGGAAGAAACCGGAACACAAGTGATAAAGGCGAGAAAAACAATTGGTCAACGAGCGTACACTTTTATTGCACCTAGAATCTACTCTAAGTTGCCACATTTAATTAGGGATGTAAAAAATATGAAATCGTTTAAACACAAATTAAATGCCTGGATAAATGGAATGCCAAGAGAGGCTATCCACAAGTTAGTAGACTTAAAAAATATTTAGATCCCCCACAATGAACGATAAAAAGAGAAAAAAAAGGGCTCATTGGATGAAATAAATGGCGCAAACATTGATTTTAAAATTTAATTTATTAAACTATTAAGTATTGCTATTAAGTACACGGTTAAAAACGGAAGCTTTGGTTGTTTCTATGTTTCTGTTTTCTATTTTTATTTTATTTTTATGTTATCTTACTTATTCTATTTGTATATTTTGCTTTTTTACATTTATATCCTATGGTTTTTAGTACGTATTATAATTATCTCTATTGTATTCAAATTATATACTTGATTTTGTTTGGTTTTTGGGTACCACCATTTCTTCATTTTTAAGTAGTTAATATCACTGTATTATTCTCTTGGTATTTTTTGTGTAACCCACCTACAAGATTTATCTTCGTGGGGTTCTCATTATTTACCACTACCACGTGAAATTGGCATGTTACCAATACGTACATTGTTTTTGTCTTTTGTAAAGTTGTTTTGGTAAATAAATTATTATTATTATTAAATTAATTATTATTTATACGTGAAGACCCTGCATCTTATAAAATGTCAACTTTATTATGTTACCTTATTTTATTAACAAGTACTATAGAACCTTTTATATAGGTATAGAGAAAAAGAATTGTGCAAGTGCCCTACTTGCTTGAACCGTCAAAAGAAACAAAATTAATATGTACCAAATAGCAGATGAACATAAGATAAGATAATTTTATTCATTTTCAAAAGTTTATACAGAATATAACATACAATGTACATACTTTAGTAAACTAATCACCACAAAACATTCAACATAAAATTAATAAAATAGGTATAGAGGTGAGCAAAATCAACAATTAAGGAACTCATTGAACTCATTGTATGACTGGTGGTCGAGAGGTGAGCGCACTTGCCTCTCACCCAAAAGTTCCGGGTTCGATCCCCGGTCGTGGCAGTGGAAAATACTGTTAGAGGGATTTTTCCACTATACACGGATATTGGGTGTGTGTCCCTTGTCTCTAAATGTGTAGCCCCCTCCCACACAAGGCTCTTCTAGAGCCTTCCGGGATAAAGGGGGTCGTAATTACCTGTGGTGTTATTTATTTATTTATTTGTTATTTATGTTATAAAATGTTTTATTACACAAAAATTTAAATATTTTATTCCTAAATGACATGTTGCTGTCATTGTTGATACACTGATTAATTTTATTATAACATTCGGTACCAATATGTTTTGGCGAATTTTCTCCCAGTGCAAGTCTGGAATATGGCTGATACAAATTGTCCTTGTTTCTCGTGTCATACACATGAATATCACACTATTTCTAAAAAATTCGGATTCATTTTTTTTAATGTACATTATTAACTGGTAGATATATAAACTAGGCAAGGTAAGTATTTGCAAATCTATAAATAGTGGTTTACAACTGGTTAAGGGGTGGATCTTACACATGGTTCTTAAAACCCTTTTTTGATATTGAAATGCCCTATTAAAATATGAGGAATTTCCCCAGAAAATGAGTCCATACTCAATCCATAATAGAGAGTTTTTAGGATATTTATGGAGACGGTATCTCTTAGATGTCTTTTAATATAGCAGACAGTGCTCAATTTTGTGCAAACCATATTTATATGCGCTTCCCACGTAAGCTTTCGATCCAAGGTGACACCTAGGAACTTGGTAGTTCTTATACTCGGGATGCATCTATTTAAAATTTTAAGGTACAGATCATAGTTAGTCACAATATTTTTTGGCAGAAAACGTATATAGCATGTTTTATTTACATTTAAATTTAGTCCGTTGCTGCTACAGTAGTGACTCATTTCCTGTGATGCATTGTTACTATTTATGACAATCTGTTCAATGGAGTTATGAGACATTAGCATATTTGTATCATCTGCATATAGAAGAAGTTGATTTGAAGTGATACATATGTTGGGTATATCGTTAATAAAAATTATCAAAAACAGAGGTCCCAGAATCGAGCCTTGAGGCACTCCCAGATTTATATTTCCAGTTTTGGAGTTAACACCATCTACAACAGTAATTTGCGTGCGATTTTGTAAATATGAGGCTGCCCAGCTGTATGGTGCCCCTCTTATTTCAATGCCCTCTAATTTTCTGAGTAACAAACTATGATCTATAGTGTCAAATGCACGACTTAAATCATAAAAAAACCTAAGACGTGACACTTGTTGTTCAGTGCATTATAGATAAAATCTATGCAATCTAAGATAGCAGAATTGGTGGATTTATTTTTTTGAAATCCATTTTGGACATTTGAGATCAAGTTAAAATTCTCTAGATAATTGGTTAGTCTTATGTAATATGACCGTTCAAGAATTTTAGCAATTTGACTTGGTATGCATATGGCTCTATAATTAGTAATGTCTGTTGTGGGACTTTTGTTTTTATATACAGGTATACATTTGGATTCTTTTATGTTGGGAAATACACCAGCTAAGAATTATTCATTTACTAAGTATGCTAATAGCTCATTAATAATGTCTTTTACTGATTTCATCACTTTTCTGTTGATGTCAGCGGCCGGTTTAAGAGTAGTTTTCCCAATTATTTCACTTGTTTCTTGTGGTGTCGTTGGTGTGAGAAAAAAACTGGTACTTCTCTTTTCAATGTTGACATTACAGTTAGGTTTTGATTGATTTGAGGCAAGAGTTATAAAGTAGTCATTGATAAAATTACTCTTCTCCATGGCATTTGATATTAGAATACCCTGGTTATCATATATGAAATAAACAATATAAAAATCTAAATCGTGGAAAAGGACTATGAAAATTGCGTTTCCATGAACTCAGATACACTATAGAACACATTAACGTGAAGTAATGCTTTTAAATGTGTCTTAAAAAATTGATATGCGTCTATCATTTTTTATATCGGTTGAAAAAAAGTGATTAAAATATATGTACTGAAATACAATGGAGCTTGTCTAGTTTTGTTATATTTATAATTTGGCGATAGGAACTCCCTTTTGTTTCTTGTATTGTTTTTATGTATATCAGATGAAGTTTTCATAGAATTATTGTTTTTAAATACCAATAAAGCCACTTTATATACAGAGCGTGAATAATAATAGGTGATTTTTTGGCAAATGGTAGATTGACTGGGTGTCACTCATTTTGAGCATTAACGACTTCCTGGTGAATTTCCAAGGCCCACCATAATTCAATATGTAATACTAAAAGTGAAAAAGTCATATGCGTTTTTTGTCGAAAAATATTATAAGAAAAAGTTATTCAGAATCGCTTAAAACTCCAAAATCCCAAGTTTCGTCAAAATCTGAGAAAATTTATATTAATTATTATTAATAAGGGCGTTAAGAATTGAAGCTCCATCTAATAATGAATAACAGTTAGCGATATTTTCAAAATATCACAGTTAACAATGTGGGAAATGTCACCTGTGACTTTTCTTTATTGGCGAATACGATGCAATTGACTAAAAATTGGTTTTGCAAGTTCTGTTAAGTCGCCTATGGATACTTGTTTATTTGCCAATAGAGAAAATCACAGTTAAAATTTTCCATATTTTTAACTATGGTGTTTACGACCTCCTGCAGCCTAATCTAACCATTATAGGAGTTGAATAAAGCACTTTTTGCCACTATAAGTGTTCTAGAAAAGTTTTGATATTCAATATCACATGTTTTGTCAAAGTATTTGTGCATATGCTTATAAACTAATATAAAAATTTCTTAAAATTTTAAAGTTTTTCTTAAGATTAACTGCTGCTGACAAGTTAAACATTGTTAATGACTAGACACATATGTCTGAGCTGTGAAATCCATAGACACATACCCTAGGTAATGCTCAGAAATAAAATTAAAAACTTTGCAGCGTTAAGTACATTGAATATTTATATATTAGGAAGAGAATTGGACCCAATATTAATCCTTGGAGAACACCAAAATTAATTTTCTCGTAGTTTGAACATTTCCTTTTAAGAATACTATTAGCGTGATCAGTTATTTCCTCGCATATTTTACGACCTGTCAAACATGATTCAAACCATTGAGGAGGTATGTCCTTTATAGAATGAAATTTGATGATTAACGGAATCAAAAGCGTTTGCCAAGTAACAAAATGTACCAATGAACGCTGTAAAAATTAGTTAATGAGTCACATCACTAGTATTTCTGTTTCTCCTAAACACATATTGAGCCTCACTAAGAGTATTGATGTATGTAATTAACAAACACTCTGTACTTTTTGGTTGTTTATTCGATGTGCGGAAGTAAGAGCTAGTAGCATATAATTAGACAATTACCCACCTAAAACAAACTACACAATATCACAATCAAAACTGTCAATATTACAGGTTAAATTTTTTGATATCTTGGGAGACAGCGTGCGAGGTATAAATTCAACTCTCGTCCTCTAGACAACTCTCCCGAACCTGTTCCATTTTAAAATGAAGAACTCGCCAGAAAATATAATCCATAAAAGTAATTTATGGCATTTTTTTGTTACGCCTCTGTAGGAAATTACGGATTGTATTCCTGCTGGTAACATTCAGAATTATGTCGTTGGGTTATAAAATAGGCCACTTCAAGTGGATATATGCAGTACGAGCACCGAATGTCGACCGTATATTGTCCAGTCTGGCCACGCGGCCATCTAGATGGTCTGACCGATGCGCAAAGGGACCATCACGGCCAACATGATGTTGTGCTGCGGTTTTAACTTTGTTATTGTTAGTTTGCGTTATGGCTATTGTCCTAATTAATATTACAATACCATTAAAAATTATCCACCATAGTTTAATGCAAACCGAATTAATTATATGAGGGGGTTAATGAACGTTAATTTGCTGGCTACATCAGAAGCGAAGAGGAGCTTCAGCAAGGGTCCGTTTATTTCACTGAAACTTAAAAGCATAAAATGATATTTGCCTTTAACGATATAATCACAATATTTGCATGATACAGTATGAACTTATGTAAAAAAATTAAAAATTACGGTCGGGTGTTGCCGACGATTTATAATTTAAACAAAATATTTGGCAATATTAATTCAGTTTTAACAATAAAAAAAAATGATTCATCACAAATGATTGGAAGATAATATTTGGAGTTTGTGCCGCCATTTTGAAAAAATGAAATCCAAATGGTCTCAGTTTTTCGCAACTAATTCTATTCCAGTAAATCCTAACCACAAAGTTACTTAATAAAAATTATGGAGTACACAACTCATCAAGTTTGTTTCCATAATTTTTTTGCATCCGATAAACAATAATAATAATACTTTATTAATCCTTTTGATCACATACTTGCATGATATAGGATAAGTCATTCTAGTGAAAATACTGTCGCAAAATATAAAAATAAACCAAATGTAAAAATACACACAAATTATCTAAGATACAGGGTTTTCCATTATAAAAACTCATGTGGATTGTTTTGGATGAATTTCGCATGAGTTTGTTACGATCACACCAAGCAGAGAATTCATCCAATACATTTACAAATTTTTTGTACAATATATCAATATGCGAGTTTGCTACAGTAATGGCGTTATCATCAGCAGACATCGTCAAGGTTCCACTTTTTATGTACTCTGGCAGATCGTTAACATATAAGATAAAGAGCAAGGGCCCTAGTATTGACCCCTGGGGCACCACTCAAGAGACATTCAACTCCTCTGAGAAATGGGTCCAATCCTTACAATCATTTGACGATTTGTTAAGTACGAATTAATCCATTCCAGGATATTGCCCCTTATACTGAGGTTAAAAACTTTGGATGTAATATAATCCACATCTAAGGTATCAAAAGCCTTGGATAAGTTAAACTGAAATATTGCCACATATTTGCCTTTATCTAAATTGCTGTAAATTGTATTAAGTAAGTTGACGCTAGCAGTCTCAACTGTCAGCCTATAATTATCTATATCTAAAGGATCGCCTGATGTTAATAATGGTACTACATGTGAAATTTTCAAAATATCTGGGAAAGAACCACTTTCAAGTGAGTAATTTATCAGATGTGTAAGGGGTGGTATACTTTAGTCTTTAATTTATTTCACCAATTGAAAGCTAAGTCCGTCATTACCAATAGAAGTTTTGTTTTCAATTTGTTAAATGTATTTTTTTTTTATACATTTATTTAACGTCGGCCTATTTTCGCTACTGAGGCCTAACACCGACGCCTGTAGACGAGCTACCCCCAACCAGGAATTTTGCCGAACCTCTTCCCTTAAGAAGAGTAGGGATCTTTTACTTGCCTAGCATTTAATAGACAAGGGACCGACGGCTTTACATCCCCTCCGAAGGATGGTATATCTCCTATACAACCCTCGCCTAAGGTTGTATAGCTTCCGCGCCTACACTGATATACAAGCCGCTGGAAGATGTGTGAGGCGAGGACGCGGTTTCCGTTGGAATGGTCACCCATCCAAGTACTAACTGCGCCTGTCGTTGCTTTACATCGCATACCGAAGTATGTACATAGTAAAGACGCACCTACGCTCGCCCCTCTAATTGTATTTATTAACTGCAATTCGGAAACCGACCTAAAGAAGAAAGTCTGCGGATTTATACGAGTGAGTGTACATGGCAGAGACAGATTTTGTCCGAAATTGTATATGGACGTTGTGTAATTTTATATGAACTACACAAGAAAAATGCGACCCAAAAGTATTCACAACTTTATTTGAATCCGTAATAATTGTGTTTTCTGAATATAGTTTAATATTATAATTCTGATGATTTTTTCTGCCCAATTTGTTATTTATTATTTTCCGCGTTTCCCTAGATTTATTGGCTGATTGCTCTATTTTGCTACGAAAAAAGTTTCTTTTCGCTTTTCCAATATGTTTATTATATATTTGTTACTTGTTTTATATAATAATTTAACATTATTGCAATTTACGTTATTTCTTACCCAAAAAAAGGTATTTTCATTCAATTCCTTGGATAATATCATGGGTCAACCAGCCTTTATCTTTATCTCGTTCATTATTGTTTGTACTGGATAATTTTAAAGGATAATATACACAGGTCTCTCTGGTCGATAGCCGAGTGGATATCGCATCACCGGGTTCGAATCCTGGCTCCGGCACTGGCACTGTCGAAGGAAATGGTTGTATGTCCGCGTTTTTTCAATGTGTAACTCCCTTACGCACAAGCCCTGGCTTCTGGAATTGGCGGTGGTCTAACTTCTGTGGTGTTTATTTATTTATTGTTTATTATAGTTTCCCAAATAGAACGATTTAAAGAACAGATACATTTTTATACTCTACCTAAAAATTGTCGCACTATATAGGGGGCGATGGTCACTTATTCATATTTCATATGTTCTTGTAGTTCAACATAATCCGTTATATCCGAAAAAAGAGAATAGCACTACTATTTACTATGTAAAGATTAAGAAATATAGAATGCCTAGGTTACGTTCTTGTGGTACGTCTGAGTTCGTCGTTTAAGAATTTGACAAACAACTATTTATTGAATAGATGCACAAAGCCAGATTTCGTCGTATTCCTCTTGGTTTCTAATACTTTTATTTTGGTATGCGCTCGAATGGTATTTTAGTTACCAATTATTAGAAACGTATTATTATTATTAATTGTATTATGGCCTATGTTACTACATGGCCTATGTCCATTTAACAGTTTTATATAAAAACTAGTGTTTTGTTTATATTTAGCACGATCTGTGTAACATTTTGATTCAGTTTTTGTAAGTGAAACTGTTCTCAACTAACAGAATTTGCTTGTATAACTGGTAAATCATTTCACACTGTTTTATGTACATATTTTTATATCTTAGGAACTCAGTTATGTTTTTTTACACTATTATGTATTTCCGTTCTATACAGCATTATCCCAGGGAACAATTGTCTACAACACATTTATTTACATCAGATACCTATATTTCAATTTTTATATATTTTTATTTACTATGCAAGTACATATGGTTATTATCCTTACCTTTTCTCATTCCATATATAGTATATCCTATAAGATGTAATATATTTACTGAGTTCTCACAAAACGTTTTACTATTTATTACGGCAGTTCATATTTTTGGTTATGTATAGTATTTACAAATTGTGGGGCAAAGGCAAATCAGCTGTGGTATGGAAGTAATAAATTTTTTTATTATAGATTCCTTTTATCGATCATATGCCACTATTTTAGTTGTGAGCAAAGGAAATTGTAGAATTTGCGACCTGCAAGTTGTTGCGCTTAACTCAACCATTGACAGATGGCCATACCTGTACTATTTCTGTATTTTATAGCTTTCAATTTAATTATGGAATTAGATTTCTCAAGTTTATTTGGTAACATTATTTTGCAGTAAATAGGACAAAAAAAAATTTACCTTATCAGTAAAACTCACCAGGAAATCATTTGCTTGCAGCCTTTGTACTGATTCGAATGTATATAAATTTTAACTGGGGACTTCAGTAATAATTGATATTACATTTTTATATCCGCGTTAACAATAACATCCAGGTAATTTCATTTATTACTCATTTAAAATTCAATTAATCTTCAATTTTTGTCTTTGATGTAATTTCAATTATTTTTAAAATAAATTTAAATTCAAGGTCAATTCTTTTTAATTTAATAAGTCGTTAAAATACTATATGTACCGCATGGTTTTAAAATATTTTTTCCTTTCTTTTTCATTTTTTGGCAATTTATAGTTTATGAAATCAGCTTAGATACTTAAATTCTTAGATATTCTATATATATATATGCTTTTATATATATACTTATATTCTTATATGCATATATATGCTATTATATATTGGTATTGCAGTCGAGCAATGGGAACAACTTGCAGCGGACACAACCGAATGGCGAGGGGTTGTGGCCAGTTATCAAGGAAATGTTGCTGCAAGAAGGCCGAATCCAAGACCCAACCAGGTCTATGTTTGTCCTGACTGCGGTCGACATGTGCTCTCCCGAATTGGCCTCTATAGCCATAGTCGTGTGCACCGTAGATGAATGGGAATTACAATAGACTACACCTTTTACTTGTTTTTTATTACACGCAATCTATTGACTGTAACATTTTTTTTATACTCGGACTCGAGTAAAGGTAATAATAATAATTTCTATATATTTATATGTACTTATATATTGATACTCATATAAACTTATACATTTCTGTATACGTTTCTGCATAGCTTCTACATTCCTGCATAGCTTTTGCACAGCTTATCTTTCATATAGATAAAATTTCGTTAACTTTTAATAAATCACATAGTTGGTTAATTTTCCTACAACTTTCACTCCATCTCATTAACAGACGTAAATTGCCAAGGAAACTTTAGAATCCATTCTCGCAACAAGAGACAATTGTGGGCCTGGATTGCTGTCCCAGAACCAGTCACCTCAACAATAATCAATCTAGGATCCTGGTATAAATTTGTTATATATATATATATATATATATATATATATATATATATATATATATTAAATTTCAATTAGTCTTTATAAACCGATGTATCTATTATTCATGTAATATATTTTGACATTCATTTTAAACTATCTTTTTATTTCTCTTACCAACAATTTCAGTCTGATCTATAGTAGACTGGTTATTCGAGAAAAAGAGACAATTTTGCTTATTTTACTATAGATGGTGCCCAATTTAACATAAATTTTTCTTTGTCTCCTTTTCTCGAACTAAACAGAAATCTGTCGCTTATGCTGTACATATCGAAAACGGTAAGTTTCTCCACTCCTACGAACACTCTGGACCCACGGCTCTCTGCTCCGACTTAAACCAGCTAGTCGTCCGCATATGTTGCCTCAATTCTTTCTCAAAAATAAATAACAAGGGAAAGGAGGTAACAATCTCACAAAGTAGGCTATGTATTACAAATTTATTTTTACTGAAACTTTATTTTCTACAATAGATATTATGCGAGATAATTGGTATGGTCATGGTAAAATGGACATACAATATATATATACTATCTGGTACTTCTATAAAGTGATAATGTATATTTGACTGACACTAAATAAACTAAGTGTTCACCGATTATAAATACTTAATTCAGTGTCATATGCTGTGTCAACACTGCCGAAAAGGTGACTTAAAATAATCAATTACGCTGGAAAAATTATTTTACAATCTAAAATTTAAATAGAGGTTTTCCCAGAGGAACAACCTCTAACGACACCACCTGATTTCAACTCATTGTTTCAAATGCGCGGGTCGGTAAACAGAGATCAATTAATCAACTATATTAAAAGCAATCGAGCGATTTAAAAGGAGCATTATAAAAACATTGTCGAAAGTAGGCAGCAGATAATATCAAGAGGGCCTTGGACGCTCTTTCCTTCGACAACAGCTGTTCTCAGTCGCGCGGGGATGATTTACTGCTCCTTCTGATTACAATTTGATGATTGTTCCTCTCGCGTTCCTCTTCATATAACATTATATACGCCAAACTTAAGAAAAGTGGCCAAGACATTAATGGCAAAGTTAACTTTCATGAAATATTAAATTCATAAAATGTTATGGCGGGACTAAATGTGTACTTGCCATGACCGGCCCATTGGCGATCCTCGCAGGAATCGAGAAAGGGAGCTCATACACGTATTCACTTTAAAAAACTATTCGGTTCAATGCAAACCAGATCCTTTGAAATAGACTGTGCAAAAAGAGTTGAGGATATTTTATTTCCATTGAAGGATTGAGCTTAAAATAAAATTTCTATATGGGGAAAGTGGTAACTTTAGTTGTGGAAAATCGAGTGATATACTAAACTTATTATTATCGTGCTCTAACGCCACAATTTAATTACCTCAAGTATACATTTGGACATGCTCCTGATGACGTGGCACTTGCATATAACGTTACTTAGAGCCGAGTGATAATTGTGAATTCACTCATGTTCAATGGGATTCAAGTGAGGAGAACACGATGGAATAATATCGTGATCAATTAAGTGCATTTCAGTTATTTGTTTTTTCTGTATGCGAGCAAAGATTTACGTTATTGGTTTGTCCAGTGTCTGCATTCCTGCTGATTGGACTAGAACGCACGTCAATACTAATTTTATTTTTCTTCTCAGATTTTTAAATTTGCGTATCATTCTTTACATTGAGCATTTGCCAAATTCTTCAACTCTAAGTTTTACATAGTTTTGCAATGTACAAAACTTTTTACTCTGTGCACTATATGTCCGTCATCTGTATCACTGCTCAACCACTTCCTGATTACGTGCTCTGTTAATCTCCCATTCGCCGTATTAAAAGCAGTTGAAAATCACTTTCCAGTTTCTAATCTCCGCCCACCACTAGTACAGTATAGCTTGCTTCCGCCTGTCACAGTTAACTGTAGTTGTAAGTTGATTTGTTGTTAATTGTATTAGGTATCTGTTCATTAATTCGTATATTAGTGTTAGTACAGTATAGTGTAATATAGATTTCTAAATATTAGGTTTTAATTGTAATAAGTGTAAAGTGTAAGTGACTTTATTATGGATATCTAAAAACATACAGATTGAAACAATGTTTGCAGATAAATAAGGGTGACTTTTACAATAGAACTTTTTAAACAGAATTTTTTTAAAGCATGCAACATATTCTGAGAATCAGCTTATCAATACGGAAATGGTTATACTCGTAAGTCAGAAATATATTAAAAAAAAAAAACGAAAGTATCTCCGTCGACTTTATTTCTAACCTACGTAATTTATGGATACTACATTTTCAGAAGTTTTATATAATTTCCTATAATTTTAAGTTTAAAAATAAATAAATTTATAAAAGTTCACCTTATATTTGTTGGAATAAATCCAGATTTTAAAACATCTGTAGGCACGAACAAGGGGAAAAGTGATATCTGTTTACCAAAGCATAATCATTCATTTCCTGATAAATCGCGGGTTAATGTCACAAACCTTTCAATACCTTTCCAGCTGGAATAACAAATGGGCTTCAATTTAAACAAATTTTTGATATTTTATTTTATAATATATTCTTTGATGTTGGGCGAATACGGAGGAAATCCAGCAAAAGCGGTGAGAGTGTAACTGGCAATTTTATAATTGCAAAATAGATGGGAGAAAATTTAAAAATCAAGCAACCAGTGGAAATTGTTTAAATATCGTTGAGGGACATTGGACCTCAGCGAACTCGGTTTAATAATTGATATAAAACATCACATCAGTTTTAGTTAAAGTCTAGTATACTTTAACTTGGCGTGTGTATGTATGAGTTAATACTTCCGTACGATTTCATTTTCTCTTGTACACAAAGATCCAGAAATATTGTCCACGTAGACAATGTTTCTGGACTATTGCTTTAACTTTGTATACAATATGGGAGAAAATGAAATCGTACGGAAATATTAACTCATACATACACACGCCAAGTTAAAGTATACTAGACTATACACTCGGACATCAACTGTAGAGGGATCTACACATTGCGAATAGCGATACGTAGGCTATGCCACGATAATATGTTATAAACACAATTTGCACATGCTTCTGAACTTAAAATATGTTGGTGCAGACAGTTTTAATGTAACCTTACATAACATAGTCACATAAAATAAAGGGACCTCAGCAGATTTGCAAAAAATATGGGGATAATTAACGGCACAAGAAATAATTAGAATAGAATTAGAAAAATATATATATCATTTACAAATAAAGTTTACTTTACTCGAAGTAGAAGGTATAGTCGTTTGCAATTTTACTCTGCAGATAAAAAAGGCAACAAAACTCTACGACCTCATTAAAATACCGTTAATCTCTGTACTACTTTGTCTGCAAATTGAGTCACTTACCATTATAGGTTTTTAATACGTCGACTTGTTTGATGATGACATACCTAATAATTCAACAGTGTTAATAATGAGCTCGTAAAGTTTTTATTACTACCTTTTTTACCTGCAGAGTAAAATTGCAAATTAGAAGCCCTTGGTTCCCTTATACACAATAAATTTCAATTTAATTTTTTATTCCCTGAAACAATAGGGTGGGGGTGGTAAAGGGGCTTGTAGAGGGGTAACTAATGGCAAAATAAATTTTGGAGGCCCTTGGTTCTCGTGCACACACTAAATCCCAATTTTTTTTTTACTCCCTTTAATAATAGGGTGGGGGTGGCAATGTAGGTGGTAGAGGGGGTGGCTAATGCCAAAAAATTATTAAACTCCCTTGGCTCTCGTATACACACTAAATCCCAATTTAATTTTTACTCCCTTTAATAATAGGATGGGGGTGGCAATAGGGGTGGTAGAGGGGGTAGCTAACGCCAAAAAAAATTTTCGAGTCGTTTCGTTCTTGTATGCACACTAAATCACGTTTTAATTTTTTTACTCCCTTTCATAATAGTGTGGTGTGGCGATAGTGGGGGGGGGGGAGGGAGGTGGCTGATGCCAAAAAAAATTTTGAGACGGAATTAGATCAAGATATAATCTAGTTCCCAATATTGTTAAAGTACATAAGTGTACCAAATTTCAAGTCAATATCATAAACGGTTCCAGAGTAAACGTGCGCACAAAAAAAGTTACAGACAGACCGACAGACAGACAGGAAATTTTTCTTCGCTCAAATTTAAAATCTCGAGGTTTCATGACATTTCAAGCCTATTTCAACAAAAAAAAAATTAATTTTACATTACATTTTATTTATTAATATTAATATAAACATTTATATTAATAGACATTTCCTTATTTGTTTTATCATATTTCACTTCGTTTCCATTAATAACAAGTTTGTACTTGTCACCGATTTCAGAACGCATAATGCTTATCGAAGTTTCAACACCTTCCAAGTTTTTTAAAATTAATTTAAATAATTTTTGACGTTACAGCCGCTGACAGAGCGAAATGTCAAATCATTTTTTGATGTAATCTGATTCTAAATGACCCTGATTGTGAATAAAACGTTGTATTGTATAAGCGTTTGAACTTTTTTGCGTGGATAAAACGCTAGCTAAAACACTTATACAATAAATAACTATAAAACTGCTTGCTTAATATCCTTAATATTAATATTATAAGATTAAAATTATAAAAGATGCATGTAGCAGGAAGGAGTGTTTGAGTAAATTTGTTCGAGGTGCGCTTAAGTAAAATAAATTATATGGTCTACTCTGGAAAGTTGGTATATGAAACCTCTAAAATTTGGAGCGAATCAAATTTGAAATTAATAAGCTCGTATAAAAATACGGAGGAACTAAATATTCTACGGGTATTTAAGTCAGGTACATGAAATTTAGACAGCAACTCCTCATGAGGAAAACCCCTAGGTGGATCCCCTACTTTTCGAAAATACTTATATTTTAGAAAGCGCCTTTGAATACCTTCAATGTTCTTTTTTTGCATTAGGCAAGATGGATTCCAGATGACCGACGCGTATTCTAATTTAAATCTTACAAAGGTATTAAATAGGAGAAATAAGGTGTTGGAGTTCTCAAAACCTTTAGAATTTCTTATAATGAAATATATTTTTTTATATGCACTAGCTGTTGTTACAGATATATGATCATTAAATGTGAGTTTAATATTAAAAGTAACGTCAAGGTCTTTCAGTTTGACGCATCTCTGTATTTTCGTATTATTCATAACATATTCAATATTCATTTAATGAAATATTATGTTTCCTGCTAAAAAGCATAGTGTAGCATATATCTATATTAAGGCTAACTTGTTTTTCTCATACCTTGAGTGAAGGTTAGTTAAGTCATCTTGTAATCTCTTGGTGTCGTCTACACTAATAATACTAGTAAAAATTTTTATGTCATCGGTGTACAACAATGAATTGCAATTAAGTTGGGGGACGATATCGTTTACACATATGTCAAAAAGTAAAGGCCCAAACACCGAACCTTGAGGTATATCAGGTTTTGCATGAATTATGCTGAACTTAAAACCTCTATAGAGGACAAATTGATGCCTTACAGTCAAACGTGATTTAAGAAATTCAATCAAAATTGGAGTAAAACCAAACAAATTTAGTTTTTTAAGCAATATGTCGTGGTTTAGACTATCAAACGCTTTAGAAAAATATGTGTATACGAATCAGCGTCCTCCCGTGTCTAACACTTCAGCGATGTACTGAGTTAAACAAAATAGGTTGTAAGTAGAACGGCCTGGCATAAATTCGTGTTGATTAATACATATTTGTGATTTAACTTCAAAAAGTACAGATTCATGAAGTAATATTTCGAATACCTTACTAAAATTACATAAAATTACGATGGATCTATAATAATTACTAACGTCTGGTTTCTCACTCTTTTTGTAGAACGGACATATTTTAGAAGTCTTCCATACTTCTGGAAATATGGATATTGATTATTGCTCTGTCGGAGACCAATTGCCGTTAAATGTAACAAAATGTGGTCAATTGCCCAAGTATATAGGTGTAACATTTGATCTAAAGTTCTTATTTGTAAATAATTATTTTAATAAAAAAATGTACATGAAGAGTTTTGGAACCTCTTTTAAAACATAATGTACAGTACGCTATGGACGTTTCGCCAACCAAGATGCCATCATCAGGAAATTATTAAAATTACAAATATAGCAGTTATAACTGAGAAATTAATTTTGTTATCGAACAATTAATAAAAGTATTCTATAGAAATTGACGCAATTATATACAATAAACTGGTTAAAGAAATATTGATTATCGTCAACATTCTATCTAAGAATATTCTTTCCTATTATTTGGGTTTTCTACCACATGTACTATTATCCTCTTCAAAACAAATCACCGGATCTACAAAATAATAGAATTATTGGAAAAAAGAGCCTCTGCGCCCGTGACGTTTACGCCAAAGGAAAAGTCAGAGGTTATGTTTTGCAAATAATATAAATCGGAATACTAAGAATACACCTCCCTAAAGATTCGATGGGTTACGTTGCAAAGTTCTGACAACTTGAATTTAATGTTATTATTCAATGAACAATTGTATTTGATACAATTAAATGACGAACGCCCATGGTCTCGCTTTTAGCGAAACTGGACTTGCGGGGAGATACGAAATAATTTTATAATTTATCTTTACTATAATAACCGTGGAACCGAAAGAGTTATTAATTTTCATCTGAGGATCCATAAGCGATTAGGTAGGTATTAAAAACTTATGTTTTCGAAAAGTTTCGTTCTCGGTTTCACATTTAATTAAATACATAATTTATCACTCCAAAGATGCTTACGAAATTACTTCATCAAGACGTATTAATTGAAACTAAAAGTAGATATTGCTGTGGGAATGCATATTTACATATATTTTCTATAATTGTACGAAAAATATTTTAAAGCAAAGGAAAGGTGGAGATAATAGTATATTATTCAACGAGCATGTAATGATTGCTATAATTCACGAGGGTGAAGTTTACGACACGAGCCGCAGGCACAAATATTCCGTAAATTGTTTGAATTTTGATGAGTCCATAAACAATCAAGGGGTATCGGATTTTATAAGCGATGATATTATGGAGACGGAGAAAAGTAAACTCATGTTGAGTATATCTAAATTCGAAAAATCACAGGAATTTCTGACTATAAGTCTATATATTTTACTAGATTCAGTCACAATGGTATTTATCTGTACATTAAATGATAGAGTTTTATTAAATAGGACCCCTAAATCTCTCAGAGTTTCAGGTCTGTGCAGTATGGTATCATTAAAGGGTAGTCGTAGGAGATTGTATTCAATTCGCGTGTATAAGACATTACATTCCATTTTTGGGAATTTAACGGGAGTTTATATTTAATACACCAGTCACTTTATTTAAGTTTTTGCAATCGAATGCAGTCATCAATGGAATTCAGTTTAGAAATAAAATTATATAAAAAAATATTTTTTAAAAAAGCGTTTATTTAAATGCTCTAAAAAGTAGAAAATAAACTTTGAAGTAAATCAAATTCATGGGGGCGAGCGCGGGTGCGTCTTTACTATGTACATACTTCGATATGCGATGTAAAGCAACGCCAGGCGCAGTTAGTAGTTGGATGGGTGACCGTTCCAACGAAGACCGCGTCCTCGCCTCAAACATCTTCCAGCGGCTTGTTTATCAGTGTATGCGCGGAAGCTATACAACCTTAGGCGAGGGTTGTATAGGGGATACACCATCCTTCGGAGGGGATGTAAAGCCGTCGGTCCCTTGTCTATTAAATGTTAGGCAAGTAAAAGATCCCTACTCTTCTTAAGGGAAGAGGTTCGGCAAAATTCCTGGTTGGGGGTAGCTCGTCTACAGGCGTCGGTGTTAGGCCTCAGTAGCGGAAATAGGCCGACGTTAAATAAATGTATAAGAAAAAAAAATTAAATTCATCATTTTGTTACATTATATAATTTTTTTACGATATAAAACCTTGTCGCGAGATTTTCCTGTGTAAAGAAGACTGCTCGTGACAAGCTTTTATATCATAAAAAAGCTTTTTTATATAATTTTAGTATTTACTTTTAATCTTTTGATATGCTGTAATCCCAGATATCGATTTTGAAACAAATCGAATCATAAACGGTCCGCCATCTTGGAGTAAATTTTTGACTTGAAATTCGTAATCCGCGACCTCGAAAACCCCCAGATATCGATTTTGTTCGATTTGTACCTAAATGACAAAAGTCATCAGCCATATCGCGATTAATCACACGGGCATCGCACCACCGGATTCGAATCCTGGTTCCGGCACTGTCGGAGGAAATGGTTGTATGTCCGCGTTTTTTCAATGTGTAACCCTCTTCCACACAAGCCTCTGGCTTCTGGAATTGGGGGTTGTCTAATTTCTGTGGTGTTTATTAAAAAAAAAAATTGGTGCCCTCATTTTTAATTTCTGAATTTTGACTAAAAATTAATAATCCGCGACTTAGAAAACCCCCAGATATCCATTTTGAGTTGAATCGGATCTTAAACAGTAAAGTTGTCCGCATTCTTGAAGTCGCCATCCTAAACTAAATTATTGACTAGAAATTCGTAAACGGATAACCCGAAAACCCCCAGATATCGATTTTGATCGATTTGGACCATGAATGACAAAAGTCATCCGCCATATTGGCGCCGCCATTTTGAATTTCTAAATTTTGACCAAGAATTCATAATTGACGATCTCTAAACCCCCTCAGATTGTTACAGTTCAATTTAACATTTATACGTTATTAAAAAAAATCTCTAAATCATTGCTTTATCTCTTACATTTAATGTCTGACGAATTCGTGTTATCCGTCGTCACGCGTAATATTTATTATTTAGTTTTCTATATGAATTCGCAATTGTAAGGCATCTGTTGTACTTAGGTGTAGACATGACGTTATACATTTTGTTGTGTAGCGTGTTGCATATACTTAAGCTCTCTATTTCTGTAATTCTTAAGCTAGGCAACCAATAACTTTTAATTAGTTTATAGGTAGATTCCTATAACCTACTGACGATCGGTAACACAGATTTATTTCTTCATAATAGTTTTTGGCTTAGGTTTTGTCTTCCGGTAGTTTGTCACTTTTCACGTGTAGTTTGCTCGAACGCTTGGCAATTTATTAAGTGGTATTTTTACGTGCTCGTTGCGATTTTTGAAACAAGTAATTTCACCATTTTGGGATATATTCGCAACGTTATATTTTTCGGTTTTCCATTTATGTTTGGACGAGTGCATATTTTTATGGTATTGGAAATCGATTGTCTTCATTGGAAGGATCTATACGTAAAAGCCATTTTTGCCAAATTTACACGAGGCCAAGGACATCCAAGGTCAACAACACTTTTCTAAGAAAACCCTCCGAAACGAGGTAATTATTTTATTTTTATATTCAAACTAGCAAAATATCACTTGTAGTACATTGTTCAATGGTAAAAATTTATTTTTAGGGTCCTTTTTTTCCACCTACGGTTTCGCCTAGGATTTCGTAGTTTTTCCTACATTTTTTTTTGTCTCTCCTGATACGAACGAATAACTTTTTTCCACTGGTCTACACGTACTTATGTTACTTCTCCTTGCTGGACTGGAATTTCTTTTTTGTGGAGGAGCCATCCATTTTCTGGGTTAATTGATAGGCTGGAAGTTGCCCATTCCTGAAATTTGAGCCGAAGCTGAAGCCCTGCTGCCTGCAAATTTGTATCCTTCTTGCGCCATATATATATTGATTTATTTTTTAAATATATTATAAATTTTACTTTAAAAAAAAATTTCACCACTGTACCTATATATATGTATATATATTTTTTAAAATTTTGCTAAACATTTTATGAAAATATTCTGTCAACTAATTATAACATCTATGATATTTGTTGGGGGTTTAAGCACTTACGTAAGACGTGTATACCCAGTTAGATACATTTTTTTTAGTGTTGAATTTGTCTGTCATACCATACTCTACGTTATTGTACTGTTGAATGTTATAAAGTTACTTCGTTTATTGTTATTAAAAGATAAAACTGAATTTGAATTTTTCATTATCGTCTCGCTAAGTAATTTATTTAGTAAATTTAAGGTTACATTGTACTTGAGCTGGTATTTGGAGTGAAAAAAAATTTACTTGGCGCCCTGATACATCAAAGTAATTTAGAACCCCGACCATCTCCACTGTCAGTCGGCCGGCAAATACCGTTAGTCAACAGACGACGACCAACTAGTTACGTCAGATTGTAGTTTTGAAATTTGACGTAGCAAGATATCGATTTTGAGCCGAATCGCATCATAAACGGTAATGTCGTCCACCATCTTGAAGGCACTATATTGTTTTTTTCTTATATGAAAATGTTAAAGTGTATTGTCACCGGACTTATACACATGTGCAAAATTTCAAAGCTTTAGCTTAATTAGAAGTAATCGAAATTTTGATTGCAAGATTTGACCTAAACAAATCATTAAATGCCACGTATTTGTTTGACATATAGGAATGTAGTAGGTATAATAAACTATAAAAGAGACCGATGTCATCAAGTCTCATAAGCAACATAGAATGGTCAAGTCTGCCGAAAGCTTTGGAAAAATCCGAATAAGTAATATCAGTTTGACTTTGGCCATCTATTGATTCTGATACAAAACTTGTAACAAAAAAAGATGGAGAACATCGCTTGTGTTCAGATTTTTGTGCTTTAAATAAGATCAATAAAAAGGAAAAATTTCTTCTACCGTTAATAGAAGATCAAATTGGTCGATTAGGCAGTCATAGGTATTTTATTACACGATCTTGTCCGACACCCGACTATAAAGATTAACTGTAACAATTTCGAGTATTAAAATTAAGCCATTGGCACCACCATTAATGAACAACTGATCGTGTAGCATATTGCAATCTATTTTGTACGCGACTCTACCGGGCTACACTGCATTATATTTACTCAAATATTTTATGTTTCAATTAAATTGATTTAGTGGGTACTCTGGTTCGAGAAACATAATAAGGGTAAAATTTAAGATTTCTCTACTTTATGCGAGAAAAAGTTAATTTATCTTCCATTATTAAAATGCGCAACGAAAAGTTTCCGTATATAGGGGAGTTTTAATTTGTTATTATTTATTAGCCAACTTTTGCTAATAAGAACGCTAACAGTCAAAAGAAATAATATGTACTGATTATGACTTCTTAGGTTTGTTCATTAGCGACCACAAGTTGTTAAATTATTAAATTAGCAATGTCTGAAAACAATCGATTCACAGAGTAATAATAATAATAATGTTTGCGAAACAGTGCCTACCTTGCACTGACGAGAGCCAACAGCTCGAAATTGCAGTCTGCAAGTGGTATGGGACGACTGTCAAGAGAGCTCCTTTAAGTAGGATCAGTCTTTCGGCTGGTGTTTGTTGCAATCGAAGCGTTAGCGCTTTGTTGGTAATATGCGATTATTACACTTAACGCGCCAGGCTTGTAACTTGTAATTCAGCGCTCGGCGGGGCACATATCTCGGAGAGTAGCTGTTGGTTGCAGTCTGGTTACGTTCCATCTAGTAAAATGAGGATTTTATGGAGGAGCTTGCGACTGAAATACTATGATTTAATATTTCTGCCCTCTAGAAGCACACTTGAACTATATATGCATATATATGCACTTCATGGTAAATTTCAGAGGTGACGTGCTCTTTGTAGTAGCCGTGCACAGTTCTATAAGTAGCAGTAATGTCATTAACACTTATGAATATTACTTACAAGTTCCACTGCTTTAAAGGTATAGTGAAGGTTCCCAGGACGTCGCGGCAACTATTAAAGCTACTTGAAAGTGATTGCAACTTTGAAGTCACATTTCAGTGACACGAGTTAGACGCTGCTGCTATCGTTTAAGTTCTGAAAACTCGAAAGTCGTCCCACTGGTAATTACCACGTTTCCATGTACTACGGAAGCCACGTAGTAGTGGCATAACTATTGAAGTAATAATTAGTGGTAAAAACTACGAGACAGGGACTGTAGACTTGTCAAATGAAGTTATTTTTACATCAAACTAATAAATTTAGTCGCTATTACGTAATGATTACTCATACGAAGTTTCCATCTCAGTTACCGGCACTTTGGTGCTAGTTGGGATCTGCATTTTATAATTCTTGAGATAGGATATTATCTCTAATTGATTTTGTGCATGTTACCCAATTTATAAACTTTTCGATATGTTTTTTGGATTATGTTTACGTATATTTAATTCGCGTTGCACAAGTGCTTTTTTTTCTCGCACTATAGCTTCCCGTAACATAAATTCTTAATAACATAAATATTCTCTGTTAGTATCGGTTTTACTTTTCGAAAATTTTTTGTGTGCTTTTCCCTTAAATTGAATAATCTGTTTTATGGTAAAAGTTATATATGATCTAGAGATTCTTTTACAGTATTATGTGCACGCCTACACCACTGGAACATATAGAAGGGCAAGAAACATCGCGAACAACGCTGGATTATTCTAGAGAATTCAGGTACCTTCGACGCGGGTATATACACAGTCGATATGGATGCGCTAGAACAGTTTGATATGAGACAAGCAGGTGAACTGGAACTTGTAATTAGTGGGTACTAATGTGTATAAGGACTTAATTATTGTAATTAAGTGATTAATAAAGTAGTGATTTATGAAAATTCTTGTTGCAATTTATTGAACCTGCATGCTGGAGATTGTAAACACGTAATAACAGTAAGCTTAAACGATTCCAAAAAACCCTAATAATAGTCTTCGAGTATTAAATTAGATCCTTTTCCAAAACTGAGTGTTAAGATTTGGAAAATAAGAAATAAATAAAATTAAATAAATAATTTTGAGGCAGCTCCAACTTTCATATATGTAATATTTAATGCAATTGTTGTTGTATCAAAAAATTATGGGAGCACGTATGAATACAATGTAAAGAGTATAGAAAACACTATTTTAGACGGATGTTATCACAGAATATTGCACAAACAATTGAAGTGTACCTACCAAGGCATCTTCAGATTAACACTGCTTTAGCTCAACTCAGCTTTGACAGTGGTATAGAAATCTAATTGCAGTAAAAGCAAGTTATTTCCCCATTCTTATAGACATCATTTTGTTCTGATAAATATTCTGTTTTTATGGACTATGGAAACCTTAATTTGTCAGAAATGATGCAATCCATACAAACCCACTAAACCTATACCGTTGAGTCCTATACTTAGTCGAATGCTACTTTCATTAGCTGCCTCGAAGTTGAGAATTCCTTTTTACGGACATTAAATGGCCGTGGGTCATTTACAATGTTTTTTTGGACAAAAAACATAGTAAATAAAACAGATAAACGCAGAACAGTTTTAATGTGGATGTAGCCTATCAGAACTGAAATTAATTTAAAAAATGTTAGGTATATGTTCTATTAACACTGTTTAAATTCAAAAATTTGCTATTTTTAGAATATTGTACTTTCAGCCGCTATAATAAGAAGGAAATATGTTATTTAATAATACAAAAAAAGATCTTTCCAACAATCAACCCCACCTGGCTGGTGTTGGGATAACTACAGTTTTACAATCAGTTTTATTTATAGGAATTATATCAACAACAATATGATTTACTTTCTAGGAATATGATAAAAATAGTGGATAATTATACATATAAGTTATGTCATATGGGGCAGATAAAAGGGTTTATTGAAAACGCCCTTAATGCTATAAAGCAGAGGGAAGAAAGTTATGAAATTAGTTAACAGATAAGCAAAATGATTAGGTGTTTATTTATTTAAATTACAATGCCCAACGGGACTGAAGCCCAATTATAGAATAAATACCAAAAGTAGATACACATAATATATAAAGAATTGTAAAACTTAAAATACAAACAAAAATTATCAAAGACAGAAATATACAAACCCGTAACCACAAATAAAATGAACCATTAAAAACTTATAATAGTATGTATAACATAAGTTAACAAATCAGACAAACAGTATTTTAATTGAGTGGATGAAGCAAGCAAATATATCAAGTCTTCCTTCGTACATATAGTAATTAATTTTGAATCATTTGATAAAAAGGTGAAGCAGTGAGTAAATTAGTACGGGATGTAGATAAGTGAAATGCCGAGATGGATCTTAACTTTGCACTAGGCACATAATATCAAATTTTATTATCTAATTGACTTTGAACTTACTGCATTGTCTATGATTTTTGAAGAAATATAATCGAATGCATAATACGCCTATGATACAGGCTGCTTAGTTCAAACCTGGCCACTAGCGTATCCTGAAGTATTTCACGGGGAGGATAAATTCCATCACCAACAAGGTGTAAAGATTTGAGATATCTGCGCTGCATTTTCTTTAATTGAGTCGTATACGTTATATATAGAGGACTCCAAACCACTGAAGCTTACTCCAGTTTGCAGCGGACAAAAGCAGTATAAATAGTATTTAAAGTTTTTACGTTGTTAAGTTCTTTACCTTTAAGCAAAACAAATCCCAAACATTTACACGCCGACTCAGTGGTTAGACGAATATGTTCACCGAATGACAACTCGCTGTGAAAAGTGACACCAAGGCCTTGAAATTGAGATTCAGAGCGACATTGTCAAGCTTCAAGAAAATGTACAAGCTTTTGAGCATTTTCACAATTATAACAATAGAGGTAAATTAATGTTGTCCTGCAACGAGTAAAAACAGCTGCTGCATAGAGGTCAATTTTATTCAGGAGTCTAAATACATATAATGTCTTAGTAGATATGCTAAGCAATCCCGTGATATAAGTTTTTTTCAAAAGACTGGTCAGAGGCAATTGCATGAGTTTTCTGTTCTATGTATTAGTCTGTTTAATAGTTGATTTCATTTGTTATTGATATGTTACGATAAGTGTAGAATTCAGAGAGAAATTGTATACAGGGTGGGGCGATAGTGCGTTAGACCTCGATATATCGAGTTCTATGATAGCTAGAAATTTTTAAAAAAATTTTCAAGTAAATTAGATAAAAAGTCTATAACTGGAAATTATTTTCGAAGATATAGGGCAAGCCAAACCGAAATTACAGACCAAATGTCTTTTTTTTTAAATGGAATGTATATCAGTACATTTTTTGAAGCCTATTTCTAGGCTCTATTCATTCCTATATTAGCATTGAATATCTCCCAACCACTTGGATGTAATGAATTTTTTGTTGAAATAATGCAATCTGCAAATGGATATTAAAAAAATCACCACAGTAACAATTATGGGTTTTAAAAAAAAAACGTATGCGAATACCAGTTACCAGACATCTAATTAAAGTTTTTGAATCATTTTTATTTCCTAAAAATGTACCGGTTCGCCAAAAATTATTTTTCAATTAAGAACATTTTAAATTAAATTTTCTAAATTTTTTTCAAATGGAACACCCTGTATATTTTCAACGATGTGATGGAGAAATTAAAAACGAACATTTTTTGTAAGTACTTCCCTATGGCTAATTGCAACCACTTTCATTTTATAACTAAATAAGTGTCAAATTCAAAAATAAACTGAAAAAAATAAGTTCCCTCAAATAATTTATTAGAAAAATTTATAATAGGTGTTCGACGTGTTGCCCATTTTGATTGACACACGTTTTTGCTTGGTATAAATTGTCGTGTACAAAGGAGCATTTATCACAATTATCGGTCGTGACAATTTGTATTGAATTTAAAATATTTGGAATTTTACAATATTAATTTTAATAAGGCGGCACTTGTAGACATGACTTTTGTTTTGGGCGAGTCAGACAGAAATTGTTTACTTACCAATAGAATTTATCACCAACATTATGCTGAAACAAGGATTCCTGATGGTAGCAGCTTCCAAAACCTTCTCGATAGATTTCTGGAAACTGTCAATGTCGAATATAAAAAAAGTGAAAGAATAAAACGTGTTGTGAACGAAGAAAATGAGTTTTCTGTGGTACTGGCAACTGTTGAGAATATCCCATGTTAGTCAAAGAGAAGTGAGCTCAATAGTAGGAATAAGTAAACGGTCTGTGGGTCGAATCTTAAAAACAAATAAGTTGCATGCACATCAAATTCAAATGCACCGAGAATTATCCGATGACGATTTTCAAAAGCGCCTACAATTTTGTAATTGGGCCAGATGTGAAATGCAGCATGATGTCAACTTCTTCAATACTGTTTTATTCAGTGATGAGACAACTTTTTACAAAATGGATTTGTTAATAGGCACAATTTCCATTATTATGCTTCGGAAAATCCTCACTTGTTTATGCAAGTTGATAACCAATATACGTTTGGGGAGGAATTATTGGAAAACATGTAACAGGGCCACATTTCTTTGATGGTACATTGAGTGGACCTATTTATTTTCATTTTTTGGAAAGCTATGTACACAACAATTATTGGCAAATCTCCCTGAAAGAATTCGAAATGGGATATGGTTTCAGCAAGATGGTGCTCCACCACATTATTTAAATGCAGTTAAAGACCACTTAAATAATACCTACCCTAATCAATGGATTGGAAGAAATGGACCCACTAAACAGCCAGCTAGATCTCCAGATCTTACAAAAGTTGATTTATTTTTATGGGGATACGTGAAGGAAATTGTTTATAGAGACTCACCAACAACAGTACAAAATGTGAAGGAAAGAAAATAACTGCCTTTACATCTATCACACTGGCAGTTTTAGGAAGGTTTTCATCTCAAAAGTGCATAGGGATGTGTGTCAATCAAAATGGGCAACATGTGGAACATTTATTATAATTTTTTCTACTGAGTTATTTAAAGAAACCTCTTTTCTTAAGTTTATTTTTGAGTTTTGCAATTATTGCTCAAGAAAACGAAATTGGCTGCAATTAGCCCTAGGAAAGTACTTACAAAAAATGTTCGTTTTTCAATTCTACATCACATCGTCGAAAAATCTACAGGATGTTCTATTTAAAAAAAATTGGGAAAATTCAATTTAAAATGCTCTTAATTGGAAAATAATTTTTGGCCATCCTGTACATTTTTAGGAAACAAAAATAATTCAAAAACATTAATTAGATGCCTCGTAACTGGTATTCACATAAGTTTTTCTTAAAACCTATAATTGTGACTATGGTGATTTTTTAAATATCCATCTGCAGATAGCATTATTTCAACAAAAAAATTCATTACATCCAAGTGGTTGGGAGATATTCAATACTAATATAGGAATGAATAGAGCCTAGAAAGAGGTTTCAAAAAATGTAATCATATACCTAGCGTTCCATTTAAAAAAAGCCACTTGGTCTTGTAATTTCGTCTTGGCTCGCCCTGTATATTATAAAATAATTTCCAGTTATAGACTTTTTTATGTAGTTTACTTGCAATTTTTTAAAAATTTCTATCTATCGTAGAACTCGAGATATCGAGATCCGACGCACTATTGTCCCACCCTGTATATAGAGACGTTGTTTTTGCAAATTATTGTGAATTATTATCAAAATAGACATTCTAATTTCCGTCTTAAACAATACAAATTAGGATCTCACCGATTTCTCATAGGATCGATATTTCGGAACTTAAGTCTACGGTAAAGGGAAATGCGGTGTTAAACGATTGTTATAGAACCAATACAACTAGGTACATAGTTGTTTACAATCTAGTAAAAAATGTACTTTTTTACTTACTTTTCTTTAACTCATAATGTTTTTTTTTCAGTTTTCATAATCTTTGTCAAATCTTGCATCCTTTATTTAACACACTTCCTGACATAACCAATTGATGAAATTTTGCACTGTTACTAAGATCGGATGACAATACAGTATTCCACAATTACCATTACCATTAAAACTATCTTTATTTATTATATATGCATGTCATTGTTCAGTATTTTATTTGTTACTTTTGCAAATATCCGCACGTAAGGGGCACGGGGGTGAAAATTGATTAAATGTACCGTCCAACCGGCACCTTCGGCAAAATATAGAATACAATAAGTTTCCGCCTGATTAGAGACTTCTACGTCCGTTTTTATCCGTACAAATAGTACGATAATAGTTCTGGTGACATAATGGAATGCCGTAAATTGGTTCTATAAATAGTTAAAGTATTGCTAAAAACTAAAAAATAATTTTTTTTTGTATACATTACATATTCTTTCAACCTTGCTTTTCTTAAAATCGTACTAAAAAGCAAAAAATAATTGCAAGAAAAGGAAGGCGTGCGCATTATGCGTACAATCATACAAAGTGTGCACGCCTTGCTTGTCTTACAATTATTTTTTACTTCCTAGTACGACTTTAAGAAAAGCAAGTTTTTTTAAAAAATATTTATTTTTTTCGCCCCTTAATAAGATGAATTTTTTAAAATTTGTGAAAAATATCTTTTTCTTTGTCCACAGGAAATTGTAGCGTTGCGACTTTGGAACACGATACGAGATATACCTCCTGAAATACACTATTAAACAATGTTTTCTGCACTTACAGAGTAAATACATCGATTTGCGCGGGTTCGAGTTTGTATGTTTGAGTCTCTAACCACACGAGAATTAACATTTGCCAAAGAAAATTTCATAAAGCACCTACTACCGTACTATACGTCCGTAAGGTGTACGTATAGCCTACACAAAATAAGGCAAGTATCGCCTTGCTCGCGCGGAACAAGTGAAACCCGGTCGCATATGCACCGCGCTGTCTATAACAGATATTAGATTATTCCGTCGTAGTCCTGTTTTTATCATTATAAACCGTACTTTGTCTTCTTCAAATTGAAATTGTGCTCTCAAAGACACCAAGAGAACACCAAAAGCAATAACCCCCTGCATACCTGAGCCGCTTTAAAGTTCCCAATTACGGTAGATGGTAAATTCTCCTGGTTGGTGCATTACTGTTAAAAATTCAGAATACACATAGATGCTCTTACGTTTATTCCTTTTGTAAGGAAATTTCTACATCTGCTACTTTGTTAATATCTTACAGGAAGAAGTTATTTACTACTAATTACTCAGGTAAACTGTCTTCTCTCTGACACTTTTCGCCTGCAAGTTTCAAAACGCATACTGTTCCAGGGCTCCCTCGGAATGAATAGCATACTAACACTTTATTATCACTAATTATTAGAAATTTGTATCTAAAACCAAAATGGTATTTTTAATAGTAACAGCTACAACACTAAAACAATAAGAAAATTAGATTCGTCGTACCAAATTCTTACCCAAATCCAATAGCAGACTTCTTAAGCTTTACGCAAGCTTTTTCTCTTTAGCAAAATCACTATCTATTCAATAGAGAAAACAAAGGAAAAAAGATAAAAATATAAGAATATGGTTTTGGTTCCCATAGAAAGGATGATAGTAAGAAAAGCGACGTTCATTTGATTTATATCAAGTAGTAAAAGGTTATTATTTAATAGTTGTATACCCTCATTTAGAATCCTACTGCGTTAAGGTGGGCATATCCAGGAGAGAGAGAGTAAGAGATCCGATAACGAAATATTTATTATTTGTGACCATTGTAATGAACTATACAATACTACAGGAATACTGTATACTTTCATTCCAGTTTAACTTATTTTAATCATGCATGGATCAAGTAGTTCAGTTTTAGATTAGTTCAATACCTGATTAGTTCTTTTGTTAACTTTTAATTCTAACTTCACCAGGCCGCAATTTGCGTGCCGTGTGCATTTCGTGCCGGGTGCAAAACCACGTGACCGTGATTTTTGGGTATGAAATAGCTAGCCAGAAACCAGTAAATTCAGAGCTTGACTTTCACCTTTCTCGAGTGTGTTGAATTGAGAAAACCGCAAGCTCAAGTTTCTCCGGCGTCGTGGCAGCCGCTGGCCAAGTATCTGTTAGGGAGGATACGAGTGCGTTGAAATGGACCTCCTGTCAGATTGATTCGAGTGTGTTGAACTGGATCTCTCCTGAAACAGATTTCTTAGTCGCGTCTGTTATGTCCTGGAACTTCGATTAGAGAATTGGGGTTACGACGACGTACATAGAGGAAATATGTTACACTCTCTCTCTCTCTCTCTCCGATTATTATGATGTACTTATGTAATAACAAGATTGTCGCAACCTAAGCCATAAAAGATATGGCCACACTGTACATATAATTATTAGGAAAATAAATGTCTTATTTTGGATCTGGATTTTAATTAATATTAACATTGAACCCTGGAATAATCTCCAAACTAGCTACCCGAGCAAAACAAGCATCACACCATAACTTTTTTTAATACATACAAGGTGTCCCATAAGTGGACGATCAAGCAAAGTAGGGTAATGGCGGAGGTCATTTATATGTGGTCATCCAATTGTTGATGGTTTGGAAGTTATTTAAATTTTTTTATTTTCCCCTGAAATCGCTAGTACACCTACTAAAAAATTAATTAAAAATATAATTATGATTTTTTGTGGTTTCCTTTTTTTAATTGGATTTTAAATAGGTGCACTTTTACGAGAAAGGTATTTCCTTGACCTTTACTATCTTCTGCCACCTTTTCAGAACACTTTTTATTCATAAATAAATTTAGTTGATTTTTAAGTGACGCTGACGGATAAAAATGTACTACTAAAAGCTGACCAACTATCAGAAAAAGTTGTCCATTTAATGCAGATTTTAACATAGTATAACACATAGGGTTATTCAGGACAGATTTTTTTTATCAATATTTTTTTTAATTGAATTTTCCAAACTTCGATACTTTTTCCATAAATGGTAGTACGTGAGAGAGTTAGACGCTAGAGCTAGACGGGAACAAATAATGTTTACTTGTTTCATGTGGCTAAAATGTATTTAAAAAACATTTTTCCTGTACATGCTATCATGCAACATATTAATCGATCAAATAGCCATTTGTCAAATTGATATTATTAAACTAAATCATTGTATTTATGAATTTGTCTACCTGCGTGTAGTGTTATTGTTAATGGTTGTTATTTGAAATTAGATACATGTGTAAAATATCTTATTCCTGTCGAGAATATGCAGATATGCACTATGTCTACGCATTTTGTAACGGGAATGGCCGGAGGGTTGGACTGCTCATAGAGAGTATCGAATACGATACCCCGATAGAGAACGTCATCCTGACTATGGGATATTTCAAAATATACATAGGTGGTACTGCGAAGTCGGAATCTCTGGACATCCACGGAGAGAAGGAAGACCCAGAGATGACATCAACGAAGATGAAATAATGGAAATAGTGACTGAAGACCCGTCTATAAGTGTTCGTCTATGTCAAGACGTTCAGGAGTTCCGAAGTCCACGGTGCAACGTATTTTAAAAAGGGTCCAAATGTATCCGTATCATACGCAACGGGTGAAAGTACTTTTACCTGCTGACAACGACAGAAGAGTTCAATTTTGCCGTGAAATACTGAATCGGAACGGGGTAGACCTTCAATTTTTTAACAAAATTTTGTGGAGCGACGAATCAGGATGCGGGTATTAAATGTTCACAATTTATATTATTGGGACTGTGTAGATCCCAGAGTTGTAAGAAATTACCATTTTCAACACCAATTTGGGGTCAATATGTGGGCAGAAATAGTTGAAGGGGAATTGATTGGACCTTTTGAGCTGCCAAGAATGCTCAATAGTGAAGAGTACTTATACTTTTTACAAAATGAATTGGGTGGCTTACTTGACGACCCTGGAAACACGCCGAAAAATGTGGTTACAGTGTGATGAGGCTTCTACTCACTATGCCCTAGAAGTGAGACGGTACTTCAATTCACAATACGAAAATCGCTGGATTGAAAGGGGAGGGACCATCCAGTGGCCACCAAGGTCACCTGACTTAACTCCTTTAGAATAAATATAATTTTAAATAACAACCATTAACAATAACACTACACGCAGGTAGACAAATTCACAAATACAATGATTTAGTTTAATAATATCAATTTGACAAATGGCTACTTGATCGATTAATATGTTGCATGATAGCATGTACAGAAAAAATGTTTTTTAAATACATTTTAATGACATGAAACAAGTAAACATTATTTGTTCCCGTCTAGCTTTAGCGTCTAACTCTCTCACGCACTACCATTTATGGAAAAAAGTATCGAAGTTTGAAAAATTCAATTAAAAAAAATGTTGATAAAAAAAATCTGTCCTGAATAACCCTATCTGTTATACGATGTTAGAATCTGCATTAGATGGACAACTTTTTCTGATAGTTGGTCAACTTTTAGTAGTACATTTTCTATCCGTTAACGTCACTTAAAAATTAACTAAATTCTTTTATAAACAAAAAGTGTTCAGAAAACCGCTTTTATTTAAAATGGCAGATAGTATAGGTCATGAAAATGCCTTTATCCTAAAGGTGCACCTATTTAAAATCCAATTAAAAAAGAAAACAACATCATAATTTTGTGTTTAATTAATTTCTTAGCAGACGTACTTGCGATTTTAGGAAAAAATAAAATAAATTGAAATAACTTTTGAACCGTTAACCATTGGATAACCACATATATATATATATATATATATATATATATATATATATATATATATGGTTATTTTGATTGGAAATGTCCTCCCCCATCACCCTACTACATTTTATTGTCCATTTATGGGACACCATGTATATTGGTAAAAAGTATAAAGCTATCTAAGTAGAACTATGACAGATATAGTTATTTGAAATTTCATTCAATAATTTCAGTTGTTTACAAAGTTAGTTAATTTAAATTAAAAAATAGTGCCAATCTTCATATCGTGTAATTTTAAATTAACTAATTTTGCAAATAACTGAAATTATTGAATTAAAATTCATATCACTACACCTATCACAGATCTATTTAGGTAGTCATACTCCTTAGTACTGAAAATACTTCTGGGCGTGATATGTATATAGGAGCCGTCTTTAAAAAAACGTTGCGAATATTTCGTGACATGCGACATGCTCGAGATTTGCATATGTTGCAAGGTCTATGGAGGCCGATCGGCAAGGTCACGGAATACGGAGGATAAAGTTATTTACAGGATGACTAGTAAAACCACTGACTGTGAAATAAAATAAAATTAGGTGCCTATTTAACATTATTCGACGGGGCGAGCATACTGCATCTTTACTATGTACATACTTCAATATGCGATGTAACGCAACGTCAGGCGCGGTTAGTAGTTGGATGGGTGACCGTTCCAACGAAGACCGCGTCCTCGCCGCAGACATCTTTCAGCGGTTTGTATATCAGTGTATGCGCGGAAGCTGTACAACCTTAGGCGAGGGTTGTATATGGGACATACCATCCTTCGGAGGGGATGTAAAGCCGTCGGTCCCGTGTCTATTAAATGTTAGGCAATTAAAGATCGCTACTCTTCTTAAGGGAAGAGGTTCGGCAACTCGTCTACAGGAGTCAGTGTTAGGCTTCAATAGCGGAAAAAGGCCGACGTTAAATAAATGTATATACAAAAAAACATTATTGTATTAAACAGTTGCTAAATATAGAGTACTATACTGAGTGATGCTTATGACATGTAACTAATAATAATATATAAAATTCGTAACAAAGAAATTAGTTTTATATAATATAATAATAATGAATGGCAAGTAGATGGAATATTGTATATAAATTATAGTGAATGTAAAATAAATACACAATTGCAAATAAATTGAAAATTTCTTATTTTGTAGTATTGACTTAATCCGAAATTATGGGAGGAGTATTGCTTATGCGCAATTCCTGCGTTTCTCTTTTTTTATCATTTCTAACAAATCCAGCACTGTACTACGATAAACAAACAGTTGTGTTTGGTATTTTCAATAAAAAGTTATGGCCAAAAATAATAAATATTTGCTTATCGGATCTCTTTCTCTCTCTTGAATATGCCCACCTTAAGGCATTCAATCGCCCTGTCATAGGAAATAAAGCCTTAAGCTGCCAAGCAAAAGTTATTTCATAATTGTGAAACATATTTTGGGCACTATTTTTCCAAGATGGCGGGTGGTAAAAAGGCGAAAATTAACATGTTGTTAAGCACACTATTATAAACACAATAAAATGCATTTCAACATTCCTCTATTTTCTCTCCTAATTTTCGCCTGCTGACTATTTTACATGTCGCTATCCCAAAGATACAGAAATGTACTAAATAGTCAAGTGATCCTCGTGTCGGGCGTCACATGCCAGCAGCTCGAAACTGCTGTCTGCAAGTGGTGTGTGACGACTGGCACGAGAGCTCCTTTAAGTAGGATCAGTCTTTTGGTTGGTGTTTGTTGCAATCCAAGCATTAGCGTTTTTATGATAATTTGCAATTATTACACGTAACTTGTAATTCAGCGCTCGGCGGGGCACATATCCCAGAGAGTAGCTGTTGGTTGCAGTCTGGTTACGTTCCATATAGTAAAATAAGGATTTTATAGAGGAGTTTGCGACTAAAAATATTATGTTTAATATTCCGCCCTCTAAAAGCACATTTTAAAAAATATTAAATGTTCGGCCACCTTTACATAGCATTTATCTAAGAAGAATTGATCTTTCCCCGCTTTCCAATCACCCTCGGTAAGGTTTGATAAGTTATGCATAAAGAAACATTCACATCGTACCCGCCAAATCCGGTTTACCTCTCAATATTGTAACATTCACAACTTTAAGAATACAGTAAAAGGGATATGAATAAGTATCTGGAAATTGAAAATTGCTTTGATACCGTAACCCATCAATGTCTTTATATAAATGTTGATCACAAAGATATTTAGATTTACTGGTGTTGCTGTAGAGGACTTTTACCTTCACATGAGTTTTCTGGCTTCAAAATTATTTTGTTTAAACTCAACAAATAAGCGTAATATTACCAGATGTAAATAAGAGACATATTAATTAATAGGATTTAAAATTCTTACCAACGAGGAAACCCATAAACCACTGCCAAAAACATTAAGTCAAAATGTGATTGGATAACTGGAAGAAACTTAATCTTCATGGTTTTTTTATAAAAAACATTTACAAATGTCTGTGGAAATTATTACAGATTGTTGATATTTATACCACAAATCAACCAAGTAAGGTATTTTAATATACAGTAGTGGCTTTTAAAACATTGAGTCGATGCCAATGTAAGGTAGAAGAGAAGAGAAATGGACAAATAATGTGCTGAAAAGAAACAGATACAAACTACGCCGTTGCCATTTTTCCCTTTAACGGGCTAAACTCTAATCGTTAATATATCGCTCTCTTTCACGTGCATTATTTTGCTATTTATATTTCACTCTATCTTATTATAGGGATCGACCCAAGATTTCTAGGTGCCACTACTGTACAAAAATAAAAATTGTGCTTTTTAATATTTCAGAAAGTTTTATTAAGAGTTCACACATATTTAGGTTTCTTTATAGCTTTTCAAGAGTGAAAGTAATAGTCTTGAACAGGATTGTATGATTTTACAATAATTTTGCATTGAAGCGAAAGCGTAAGACTAATAGTAATTAGTCTAACAGTTAAAAAATTACCGGCAGAAGTTAATTTTCGCTAAAAATGGCCAAGGTATAACAGAAAAGTGCAATTATTCATATTTTCCCACGAGACTTTTTAAAATTCTTTCCTTATTTTAAAAGGCACGTCACATACGATACAATACAGTACAGTACAATACAATACAATACAATACAATACAATACAATACAATACAATACAATACAATACAATACAATACAATACAATACAATACAATACAATACAATACAATACAATACAATACAATACAATACAATACAATACAATACAATACAATACAATACAATACAATACAATACAATACAATACAATACAATACAATACAATACAATACAATACAATACAATACAATACAATACAATACAATACAATACAATACAATACAATACAATACAATACAATACAATACAATACAATACAATACAATACAATACAATACAATACAATACAATACAATACAATACAATACAATACAATACAATACAATACAATACAATACAATACAATACAATACAATACAATACAATACAATACAATACAATACAATACAATACAAGACAAGACAAGACAAGACAACACAACACAACACAACACAACACAACACAACAGAACACAACACTACAAATGTTCTCAAAGGTAAATGTATTAACAATGTTATTTTTCAACACTTCCTGAGGATAGAAATAGGAAAGGGAGAAATACAAACATGTCTGAAATCTCTCCTAAGAATATCAGTTCATCTTTCTATTTTATAAAATAAATAACTAGGCTTGCCTGTTCAGAAAATATTTAAAATTAATTCCACTACGTGTATAAATCCCTTTTCACACATATTTAATAGTTTGAAATCGCATAAATATGGAGGAATATAACCATGTTGGGCCACAGTTGTAAAATATCTTACACAGCAGTTTTCAATTTTTACTTTCCCATATACGTAGTATATAAGGAAAGTATGGTGATCGTGCAAAAATTCGAGTTTGAGTTTTTGATGGATTTACACGTTTTAAAGTTCCCTGAACTCAAAAAATTGGTATTGAAAAAATGTATGTCTGCCGTCTGTGGTCACACCTAGAGCCCAAACTACTGGATAGATTTTGTTCAAATTTTACATATGTATTCAATGCGGCCACATCTCGAGACAAAATCGCAAAATCGATACTAGCTCAAATGTGGGGGACTAAACCCCTAAAAACAGGAAAAAAAACATTTTTTTCTCTAAAACGGATCTAACGGTTTTGATTAAATTTGATACATAAATACTCCCTTAGTACCAGCACAAGATAGCATAGCCAGTTACTCCCAGAATTATGCAGGGCGGAGTGCTACAGGGGGGTGAGCTTTAAAGAATTTAATAATTTTATTGTAACGATTTTTAACACATGGTTACTTTCCTACTTTATTTAATATTTAATATTTTTTTCAATACCATAATGTGAAAAGAAAGTAATAAAAACAAATATAAATAAAAAACCTAGCTTCTTTTGTCAGAACGACAAATTAAAAAAAAATGTGTGTTTAAAAAAATTTCAAAAAAAGGATGAAAACAATTAAAACTTAGTATCTAATAAAAGTAAGTGAAACATTAAATTAATTTGAGTAGCCGATACGGGAAAAACCTCAAAGAAAAAACCCTTCGAGAGACCTACCACAGCGACAGCGTCCCAGTTGCGTAACCTATTATTTTCAAACGCTCTGGTCTAAAATAAGCTTTGACTCTAGTGAAAGGTAGAGTTAGCTGTGAAAAAGAAAAACGGAAAAGAAAAGAGGGATAGGAAAGAATTAAAATATAAAGTATTCCATAGATAAAGTTGTGGTAAATGAAAGGTTGGCTAGAACGATTGCCGGATAATGGGCATCGCCTGGTAAGGTAGGGTGTGTTTTATCCTCAGTTTGAGAGTATACAATTTCTGTGAAATTTCCTGAATGTAGTTCGCTATTGGCGCAATGTCGTGAAAAGTCCATAGAGATATCTGAGGGAGGTGTATCTGCCAGAATTTGATATGAGGCACATAAATTTATGTTCCAAAACTTTGAGTTTTCTCATTGTCGTCACCGGTATGCTGCACCACACCGGTGCCGCGTATGTAATGGCCGGCCTAATCATAACAGTGTAAATCAATTTTTAATTATGTTGGTTAAGTCTGCTACCCCTGACCAGGAGTGGATGCAGACTCCTGGTCTCTTTGATGTTTGTATTAAATATCAGTCGTTTGTCCAATCTAACCCCCAAGTACTTCACGCACCTTTTAGTTGGAATTTGGTTGCCCCTGATTGAAATTGGTGATAAAATTTTGTGTTAAACTGTCTTACAAGACAAAACCTTTAACACTGCGTCATCGTACTTTAGAGCTTGGAGCGGTAAAGTGATTAGAAAACATTATTCATGCATTAAGTAAATCATTTTATTTAATACCGAATTAAATAGTTTCTGTGTATTGGTATCTCAATCTGGTCACGCTAGTATACTAGTTAGACAAATACTTATGGAAAAGCTTGTCTGAGTTGTGTGTGTGTTTTTGTAAACGGTATTTGTCTTCTTGAGTAAGACAAGGATCGTATACAATATCTGCGTAATTTAAGTGCAACAGAAACATAGTTTCCAAAAGTAGTATTTTAGTATTTGTATCCAGATAGTTTTTAAAGATATATATCTCTTTTAACCAATAGAAAGCTTTTTAAAAATGATACTGACGTGACTAAAACTTAGTAAAGAATGAAAGTTAATACCAAATTTTTTTTATGCTATTAGTTATTATAGTATAGTTAGTAATGATCTCATTAATGATTTGAACATTCAATTCTATAAAATTGTGTAACTGTTGAGAAGTTCCAAAAAGAATATTTTGACTTTTGATAGCATTAAGTACAAGAGTATTTTGTAGTGTCCGTAGGTATAATTTAAGACTTAAGTCATCATTGATGTAACATTCTACCAATTGAAATTCGGAAAGAGAAAAATTATATATTAGCTGAATATCTTCAGCGTACATGTATAATTTTGAATATAGTAGAAGTCTCGAGATATCTGCAATAAATATATTAAAAGGAAGTGGTCCAAGAATAGATCTTTGCTAAACACCGGATAAAACTGATCTATTTTGTGATGGTATCGAGTTTCCTGTATTGATACTAGTATACTATTGTTTGTCATTCGGATAGTTTTGAAATCAGAAAAAAGTATTTCCAGATATGCCATAATAACTTAATTTTTAAATTAGGCAATTAATATCTAAGGAGTCAAAAGCATTGACCATATTCAGTAATGTCAAAGAGGTGACTTTCGTGTTGTCAATGGCTCGCAAAATTTCGTGAGTTATATTACTTAGTAGTGTAGAAATACTGAAGGATTGATTAGAAGGAACTATTGAATTTTGAAAGACATATTCTGAAAGTTGTTCATATATAACTGATTCTATAATTTTTAGCAGAACAGAAAGCATGGTAGTAGGACGTAGATCTCTAAGTTGTTCCGGATTTTTTGTCTATAGCCTTGATACAGGACGTTTTTCATCGAGGAAGAAGAATACCTAGCTCTAATCTTATATTAATAATATGGGTACTAGGCAGTGGTGCCGATATCCACTTTAGTGCGAGTTATAACATTTTTATCGATATTCCATCTGGGCCAATAGTGTGAGATTTTTGTTAATTAATGATATCTGCAATTTTTTGAACAGTAACCGGTTTGAAAGTAAATAAAGTGCCGTACATAAAGTTAGTTTCTAAAAATTTATCGTTATGTTCATCATTAGGTTTTAGAGTTGGAATAAAATCCATGAAATAATTGTTGATATTATCAGCATTTCAAAGATCTTCAAGAAGATTTGGTGAAATGTTATTCTTTACTGCTCCCCATGTCTTTAAGTTGGTCTATATTTGTTTAGGATTATTCCTAGTATTATTAATATGAAAACTGTAAAATGCAGTTTTTTCTTGAGCAAGACAATAAATTCACAAAAATATTGCCTCTACTATTTTTATATCTTAACCAAGGTTTTCTTTTATTATTTTTTAGGCTCATGCAAAGTCTCTGTAAACGATGGTTCTGGACGCCTGTTAGATTGAAAGTAGCTCTCTTTAGAGGAGCATGGTAATTAGAGAGATTTAACAGATTACGTTGAGGATGTGGAAAATCGCACTCGAAAAAAAGTGGTCGCCCTGATGTATCTGCTAATTATCCGGTATTAAAAAGCAGAAACAACACTTGTCAGCGGTAAAGTAACAAACTTCTAGATCCTGAAAGGTGAGTGGAAACAACAAATGAATTTTAAATGGACCAATATTCCACCGGGATCAATATAAAAAAACATTTTAAGTTTTTATAACAGACCTAGTAAATTAACTTTTGTTTATCTCAACGAGCTCACAGCCGTTTATAAATCTCCATTGAAAGTCAAATAGTGAAATTGCGTAAATTTTTAATGAAACTCCCTAATTACTTTTATTATTTTTCTTTTGTTTAATTTCTCGTCCTTTGTGCCTTTTCTTACTTTGGTTAGTAAATACTGAAATTAAATTTTGTCTCTGCGGCCAGAAGACAAACAAAATAAGAGAATGAAAAATGATGGTTAATGTAAAGGTAACGCAGAGAACAATAAACAATTTTTATTTATGTTTGTTTACCAGATCTTAATGGAAGTTTACATTCAAATTAACTTGTTTTAATAACAGGGCACATACATTTTATTTGTCTGAGGTCCTTTAAAATTCCCAACTGGAGAAAGAGTCTGGAGAAGAGTCCGTGCCTAGACCTGGTTGGATTTAAATATATTTTTTAAATAATTAAGAAGTTTCTTCTTGTTTTCGAAAATAAATCGTAGATTTATTAAATGGCCAGATAAAGTCTAGTATATTTCAACTTGGCGTGTGGCGTCTTGTTGCCGGAGCGTCGGTATGATAGGGTGAGCTATGTAGCTCGAGAAGTGTCCTGCTTAAGCGCTTTCGTAGAGTTTTATGCCTGCACCAGGCTTAAGAAAACCGGCGGTGATACTCATTATTGGCTGGGTAAGGGTAACAGGAGTTTTGTCACATCTGTCTCTCTTTGTGTTTTCTTGATATGGCTGGTAGAATGGGGATTAGCGTATACCTATCCGTTATCCAGGATCTGGAGCTTCGGCCGCTTGTGCTTCTGAACATCTTCTGGATCGTAGTTAGTCGCGCCTCTGATCAATGGATTCTTCACTCTATCCGGGATATCTTCAGTTATTGTGGTGTATTAAAAAGGGGTAGGTTGATGAAAAAATAAATTTTGAGACCTTAACTTTTTGTACACGCCCTAAATTGCAATTTTATGGACTCTTACTTGCTTGTTTTGCCTATTTACCCTTATCTACCCCCGAACCCTGAAACGAAATTAGTCAAAATATACGTTACAATACATAAGTGTGCCAAATTTCAAGTCGATATTATAAACGGTTCCAGAGTAAACGTGCGTACAAAAAAAGTTACAAACAGACAGACCGACAGACAGGAAATTTTTTTCGCTCAAATTTAAAATCTCGACGTCTCATGACATTTTAAGCCTATTTCAACAAAAAAAATATTTTTTTTTACGTAACTATACTTCCACTGGACGTGGAAGTAAAAATAGGTACATTTTATGAATATGTTTAATAAGTAAGAGGTATTAGGAGGATTAGGAGGATACATTTCTTCGGGCATTCTATAAAGTAAGTAATAATCAGGAAATACCGAGTATATCCGAACACCTGTAGTGCATTTTCCTTCTAATCAGTCACAGTATCTATGCCACCAGGAATATCCAAATGTTACGTTCCAAACCAGATGCAGTTCCAAAGAGTAATATAATGAATTCTTAAGATGAGCAATGATATATATTCATACAATATGTTTTTTTTTTCTGTTTTAACAACGTATTTTTAATAAATTCAAGTACACTGTCATGCTAATATGACGATTCTTAGAATTGTTGTTCTCTATTTTGAGCACCTTATTATTGGCAACACTGTGGTTTCCGTTTCTAAGGATCACTCATATTATAATCAGCTGAAACGTCAGTTGATTAGTATGTACGTATTTTTATAGCTATGTGATATTTTTCAAAATAGTAAAGTAAATATATTGCGCATAGCTTCTTAGACAAGGATAATATAATGAATCCAAGGCGCACACATAAAATTCTGCGAGAAAAATACGAGCAACATGCCCCTGAAATTAGTAATTGGTGGAACGAATTATTAGACGCTATGGAATTTGATGCAAAAGTTGTAAGTTTATTGGAACTCGTGAACAATATCCAAATCACTTAATTCTTGATATTGCTTTAAATTAATCGTTTATCACAGAATACAGTGTTACTGCTTTGGACTGTATAACAGTTATTGACAAAACCTAAATTGAGAAACTATCAAGAACATTTGCGCGTGATGTCATTTTTAAAAGTCGCTGTTTGGAGAAGAACATGCAATACGTCGTAATCTCAATTCAGTTCATTGTATTAAATATCGCTCCTTAAAACTCCTTACATTTCAATAAAATGAAAAACTAATATACATACATGTTTATTAACGTAGCAAATTGCAATTTGCAAATCGTGTTGTGACTCCTATCCTTTTTAAATTTTAACGATAAGGCTGTTAATTTGAAAAGCTATTGTTGGTGATGATTTAAAAAATGATATAAAATAAATCTTATCCTAACTTTCAGTTCGTTAAATATATAACAGTGAATTTGCCAACAAAATATTATCCTTTTATTAACTTTGTTTTTCTTACGGACACCATATTGGATTTTTTGTATGTTAAATAGCACTCTTAATTCCCCTTTCAATGATGTATCACAATGTCAGGAAAAAATTATTTACTGGTATAAAAAATCGGCAGCTACTGGAAGCGGCTGGAACCTCCCCACTCGGTGGATCTTTGAAGCCGAATAGAACATTAAATTGTGTGAAAAAACGACACTAAACGTAAACCAATCTCATCCAAAACCTTTTCAGATCTTCTGGGGCACTAAAAAAACCCTCAACTTAATGAATTTACAACACTCACCTGCGGTTCATGCTGCAAATTTCATCTATGCGAGTTATTACCTACATTATCGCTCGATGAATAATATACTATTAGGATATTAACATCTTTAACATCACTTGAACGAATAAGAAAGTCTAGTTATCCTAAATACTACAGATTTGTAAAGCAACAAACTGAAAATTAGTAAAGTGATAATCTATAATAAATTCATCAACGAAGGTACAGAAAGTGATATTGTTACATCTACCTTTAAAGTTTGTCACAATCCACTGGTGCAGTCACTAAAAGTTACAAATATGCCGAAATCTTATTAACATGACATGACACCAACGTTATCGGATGACAAACGATGACAATGACAATCGTCAAAATTTGCTCATTGCAATCCAATCGCTCGCGGCTGTCTTTGTTAAATGAAACATTAGCATTTCAGTAATTTTATTAGATTTTAGAGGAATATTTGTAGATTAATTATTCGATTTGTCTGTATATATATTTAAAAAGGCACTAAACGTAATCCGCTCTACTCCTAGAGCAGTGAAGAAACCCTCACGTGTGAACTGATACGTGATGTGACGAGTTTCACGACGTTTCATATTTGCTTTGTTTTTAATTTTTTTCACGGAAACCAAATCGATAGGGTGGAAGTGTGATATATTGTTGAAATCAGAATTTTAACTTCTTTTCAATGGTTCCATTGCAAGTTGAAAGTAATTATAAAGTAAACAACTTGTTGCGTCAAAACGGCACTAAACGTAATCCGATCTCAACCAAAACCTTTTCAGATCTTCTGGGGCACTAAAGAATCGCACATGCAAAGTTTCATTCAAATCCGTTCAGTAGTTGGCGCTATCGTGCTAACACACACACACGCACGCACGCACGCACGCACGCAGACATTTTTCAAAAACCTCTTTTTTGGGTTCCTGGGACCTCAAAACGTAAAGATTTGATATTATCTCAATTTTCGTTTTTGAACCAATTTTAGGAACCTCTCACAATTTTATTGTCTTGAGGTTAATATGAAAAAATTAAGTTTTCTGAGTAGGCTATGAAGAAAATTTATTTTAAAATAATCCGATTTTATTAGCTTCAACTTAAAATTAAAACACATTCAAATGAGTTGTTGAATTGATTTGCACCGTCCAAATAAAAGAAAATAATTGTATTAATTTTTCTAATAGTGGGTGACATGGATCTTGTTACCATGACAATAGATAAAAGAATGTTTAATTGACACACATCTTGTTGTCATAATTGCTGTTTTTCTTGTTGCTAGTGCTTCACTGTGATCTACCATTACTTTGTAATAACTAATTTTATGCTTTTCTTTTATTAAGCTCTTTTTTGAATTTATTATGGCTTTGAGATATACAAACGAAGAAAAGTTAGATATGCTAGAGGTTTATATTAAATCAAATAGAAATAACGATGAGGCATCAAGAATTTATGAGGATAACTTTCCAGAGCGTGTGCAACCGAATCAAAGTTATTTTAGGACTTTTTTTTATTAATTTATTAAATTATGGATGGTTTAATGAAAAAAGAAATGATATTTATGAGATAGATAACGAAGAACGAAATAACGTTGTATTAGAATACGTAGAAGACAATGCTACAGCATCTGTAAGACAAATTTCAAATCAGGTAAATGTTCCCAAAAGAACTGTGCATAATATTTTAAAGAAAAATCGTTATCACCCATACGAACGAACCATCGTTCAACGTTTACAATGCTACAGCATCTGTAAGACAAATTTCAAATCAGGTAAATGTTCCCAAAAGAACTGTGCATAATATTTTAAAGAAAAATCGTTATCACCCATACAAACGAACCATCGTTCAACGTTTACAAGAAAATGGCTATGAGAGAAGAGTAACATATTGTGATTGGTTTGTACAAAAATATCTACAGAACCCAGACTTTCATTCAAAAGTATTATGGACAGACGAGGCTACATTCACTAATTGTGGTGTTTTCAATAGACAACACACACTACTGGAGTATCCAGAACCCTCACATAATTAGCCAAAGAAGGTTTCAAACCAAATTTGGATTCAATGTCTGGTATAGGTAAACTTATTTAAATCATTCATTGATAATAATTCGTTATAAAAAAAAATACCAGATTTGGTTTCATCACGATGGTTGTCCACCATATAATAGTGGCATAGTAACACAATTCTTAAGAGCAACTTTTGATAATAAAATAATTGGAAATAATGGCAATATTATATGGCCAGTCAGGTTTCCCGATCTCACTCCGTTGGACTATTTTCTTTGGGGGCATAGAGAGAACGAAGTTTATTCATTTGAACCATCAGAAAATATTCAAATTTTAGAAGAACTTGTAAGAAATACTTTGGCTGCTGTTAACGGAAATACTTCAAGGAGAGCGTGTTGTTCAATATTAAAGCGATGTCAAAAGTGCATTAATGAACAAGGACGACATATTGAACAATTTACTTAGGTCTTTAATTCATTTGTTTTAATTTTAAGTTGAAGCTAACAAAATCTTATTGTTTTAAAATAAATTTTCTTCATAGCCTACTTAGAAAACTTATTTTTTTCATATTTTACACCAGTAAATAATTCTTTCCTGACAGTGTGATACCTCATTGAAAGAGGAATTAAGAGCACTATTGAACATACAAAACATCCAATATGGCGTATATAAGAAAAACAAAGTTAGTGGCATTAACTGAGAAACAAATGACGGTAGATATTTTTTGGTAACGTCAACAAAAGTACCTTAAAAAAGTGTCCTAACAATGTACTTATTAAAATATCACCAGTCATCAAATTAGGCAGATATGGGAATTTTTAAAATTAATTAATTAATTAATTTCATATTTACAGTTTTTGAAAATATTTCGGAAAAATTTAAAAACGGTCACAAAATTCTTCAAAAAGTCCCCATTTCTCTATTTCTGATAATAACAGAGACATGCACCCCCAATTTGGGGCACAGTGGATATTCGTAACATTTTACTTAACAAAAAGAATATATCAACAACAATATAATTACGTTTTTAACACTTCCTTTAGATGCAAAAGCGCTCTTAAACTTCCTTATGGATCGTTTTACAACATGCCGTCTGAGGAACAGTCAGAAGGTGTCTGTGTCAAATTAATTACAATAAAAATAATGCATTTTGCTCAAATTTCGAACACGAAGTCTGTATCCTTTTTCAAAACGAGCATGTTCCGAATTGTTTTCCGTAATCAATCTATAAGATATAAATAATAGTAATAATGTTTATTTGGAAACAAAGAACATATATACATATATGAATTTTCCTTAAATAAATAAACATAAGAAAACACAGAAGTAGTTAGACTACTTGTATGTGCATATAGAATAACCATAATTAGTATATCTTCTTGACAGTAGCTGTTAGTTGTGCATCATTATCGAGAAATTGTCATAATCCGGGAGCTGAGTCATGTTCGGATAATTTTTTTTCTTCTAATCCGTTAGTTTTGTTGTTTATTTTAATAAATCATGTAATCTTGTCTATTTAAATGTCTTAACCAGGTTTTACATTTGTTTTTAAAAATCTTAATACTAACATTACTTTTCATTTCTTGAGGTAACATATTTTTTAATAGTCTTGGTGCCAGATAACAATAACTTTTTTGACCAACAGTTTTATTAGCTCTAGGTTCCCGGCAGTTATCTTGCTTAAATCTTGTGTTATAGTCATGATCAATGCTGGAGTGAATGACCTTATTTTTATAGGAGTACTTTAATATTTGGAAACAAAATAACTGCCTTAAATCAAACATTTCGCTTTCATTGTACAATAGTTTTGTGGGATAGGTATATGGTTTGCTAAAAAAAAATCTTTAAAATCCATTTTTGAGTGTTAATCAAATTTATCAAATGATTTTTATTTACTCCTCCCCATCCTAGAATCCCATATTGTAGTTGTGATTGTATCAATGAAAAATATAATATTTTTAAGTGCTTTTGGTCCAGATATGTTTTTAGGTGTTTAATTTTTGGTATAAATCCTCTTATCTTTTTTACCACACTGTTCACTTGCAAATTCCACTTAAAGAGCTTATCGATTATAGTACCTAGATATTTTACTGAACTGGCTTCTGATACTTGCGTGTTATTATCAATGTTTAAGCATCCTAAGTAAAGTAAATAATTTGTGTATGATGTAATGTGTTTTTTTTTAAATTTACTGTTAGTAGATTATAATCGAACCATAGCTTTAATTTCTTGAAATCGTTTTCGGCAACAGTTTTTAAGTTTTGCCATGTATCTGCTTTGTAGAAAACAGCTGTGTCAGCAGCGGAACTAATTATATTTTCCGTGACCCCTTCTATTAAGGATAAATTATTTACATATATATTAAAAAAAGTGGGTCCTAACACTGTCCCTTGCGGGATTCCGAATGTTACTGTTTTAGTTTCGCTGATGACATCTATATTTTGACAATCAATAAATAATTTACTGTCTCCATTTTTCATTTGTCTCAGTCTCACGTCTTCCCTCTTGTTATGATATTAACTTTGATCTCATTTTCTTATATAAATGGTTTGTTACACCATATTATTAACAACATATTTTACAACTTTTAGCCACCACACAAAAAATTTTCGGTCCTCCGAAAAGTATTCCCTGAACATATTCTAAAGCATATAATGTCGATAATGAGTGTTGAAAGGAAAAAATGTAAAAGAGAATCTAGCGTGAAAGCACCACCAAGATATAATTCCACTGTCAGGAAACCACGGTTTGGAAGTGATGCGAGTGTAGGTACAACTTTTGACAATGATGAAATCTCACTGAATGCAAAATGTTTGGACTCGCCTTCTAAGGATTCCAGTTTAGTGAAACAAGAGTAAGTATTTAATACTCAGCTTGAAAAAAAGAACTATCAAAGCACAGAACCGATTAACTAGTCCAGGCTCATACAATGTAAGAGCTAATCTTTCAAAATTAACATTTCTTTCTAGCTCTGCTCCTCATCCGGATGAGAAAGCATTTGCTTACATAAATTTTTTCAAGCGGCGTCCTGATAGAGCTGCTATTTGGAGAGCACTGCCGCCACGACGTTTGGAAGACATGAACCTTATTGAAAAAGCAGAAGCCATAACAAAAGCGGTAAATAATAAATCTTTAAAGCCTGCATTAATGATTTTTATAGTTTATTTATATTATAGTTTATAAATATACCAGATGATGTGATCGGTATTAATGGTTATAAACTCTATAGAAGAGATCGAGAATCTAGGGGTGGTGGTGTATGTATATTCGTAAAAAACTCTTATGCTGCGTCACTAATTTCTTTAAATAGCAACGCTATTGAGCAGCTTTGGATAAATCTAAAAATTAAAAATGAAAATATTGCTGTTTGCGTTGTATATAGACCACCGTCTCAAGATGCGGCGTTCTTTATCTCGGAGTTTGAGGATACCTTAAGCTTAATATTGCCTCGCGTTGAAAATATTGTATGTTTCGGAGATTTGAATCTAAATGTATACAATTTTAATAATTTTAATGTGCACAATCTTTTCGCTGTTTTAGATCACTTCGGTTTAACACAAATTATTGACTCTCCCACCAGGATCACCAATGCCACTTCTACATTAATAGATCCTATAATGATCTTAAATGAGGAAACTGTTTTAGGTAAAGGCGTTGTTGACTATGACCTCTCAGACCATCAACTGGTATATTGTGTAATAAGGGCGTGTAGCAGCAATAGTGAATCCAGAATGGTAACATATCGAGAATACAAAAATTTTAATTACACTTATTTTGAGCAAGATTTATATGCTATACCATTTTATAATATTTTTGATCTTAATAATATTGATGATAAAGTATCATTTCTCGTTGATAACTTAATTAGCTTATTTGATCTTCATGCACCTTATGTAACAAAAAGATTTACTAAACCTCCTGCACCCTGGTTGACTGACGTAGTAAAGACCATGATAAAAATTAGAGATAGGGTACTTACAAAATTTAAAAGAACAAACAATCACAACGATTTTATATATTACAAACAGATGCGTAACTTTACATCCCAGGCTGTTAAAAAAGAAAAAAGGCATTTTTAACTCATCAGTTAAATAACTCTAGTGCTCGTGAATGTTGGAAGATTCTTAAAAATAACTTAATTTTTCAAAACAAAAATAAAAACATTCCTGAAAATTTAAAAAACGTAAATGATATAAATAATTTTTTCGTAAATTCTTTACCGTTTGCAGATGCCTCTGATGATATTCTTAACCATTATAAAAATAATTTATTATTTGATTCAATTTTTAATTTTGCACTTGTTGATGAAACGATAGTTTTAAAAACATTTCTAGAGATACACACGAATGCTACGAGGTGTGATAAGGTAAATATAAAAATGATTAAGTTATGTTGTCCCCATATTATCCCTTATCTGACGCATATAATTAATTGTTGTTTACAAGAAAATGTTTTCCCATCCATATGGAAAAGTGCCGTGATCACTGTGTTACTGAAGAAGAGTAACCCTGAAGATTTTAAAGACTTACGTGCTATTAGTGTTTTGCGTACATTTTCTAAAATACTTGAAAAAATCATGGAAAGTCAACTTAGGCAATATGTATCGGATAAGAAAATACTACCTAAAACACAATCGGGTTTTAGAGCTGGACACAGTTGTACTACGGCACTTTTGCAAGTGGTTGATGACATAATAGGAGCATCAGATGAGGGTTTATGTACAATTTTAATCTTATTAGATTTTAGCCGGACGTTTGATACGCTTAATCATGAAATGCTCTTATCAATTTTGTTATGTATAGGTCCTACGAAGGAAGCAGTTAATTTTTTTAAAAACTATTTAAAAAATAGGCGACAAAAAGTCTGTATTGAACACGATTCCTCAGAAGACTTATTATTGAGATCAGGTGTATCTCAAGGTTCTATTCTGGGGCCACTGCTTTTCACACTGTATACCAGTCAGTTTATTTCATGTTTAAAACACTGCTGACGATACACAGCTTTATTACTCATTTAATGCTTCTGAGGTTGATGGTGCATGTTTAGACATCAATGAGGATTTAAAATCTTTTTTAAAAGTAACAAAAGATCATTGCCTTATCATTAATGCCAGCAAGTCGAACGCTCTATTTTTTGGTCCTAAAAACTCTCGTCAAATTATTAAAAATCACATTTATATAAGTGTAGATCAAGAAAACCTTGAATTAGTTGAACGTTCAAAAAACCTGGGTATTATTATTGACAGTGAGCTTCGGTTTGAAAAACACATAAATAAACTTGCACAAAAAGCATATAATTCTATCAAATTAATTTATGGAAATATGCATTATTTACCTCAAAAAGTGAAAGTGATGTTATGTGAAAGCTTGGTGTTGTCTTTATTAGATTTTGCCGACTGTTTATATGGCCCCAATTTAACTACTCTATACAAGAATAAGATTCAAAAAATTCAGAATTCGGGTCTTAGACTAATTTACGGTATTCGCAGACGTGAGAGAATATCATATAAGCTAAAGGACGCGGGTTGGTTGAATATGGAGAGTCGCAGATTGTTTCATTCGGCATGTTTATATCATAAAATATTAGTTAAAAGATCTCCCGAATATTTATACAATAAAATAAAATTTAGGACCGATGTACATAACCTCAATTTATGTTTCAAAGGTCTTTTAGCTCCACTTATCCACCGAACAGAACAATTTAAGAGTTGTTTTAGGTATCAGATCTGCAAAGTTTATAACCCTCTACCTGAAAACTTGAAAGAATGAAATGAAATTGTTTCCAAAAAAAATTAAAAGTATAATATAGTATAATCGCCATAATTAATACTATTAGCCCCCTAGTTTAATTTAAAATTTAATTTAATAAAGTTAATGTTTTCTTTTTGTTATTAATCATAGTAAATTTTTTTTTCTTATTGTTTACATTTACATTAAGTACAATTATTTTCTGTGTATTCTCACTGAATGTAGTGCGCGGATTAGGTTAAGTGGAAGAGCAGCTAGTCTTTAAGAATATCTTTTTGTTTTAATTGTCAATATTGTAAATCCATTGCTGAACTTTGGTCGTGGAGTGCAAAAAATGCGTACATTTTATACATTCCTCAATAACGTATTAAACAAATCCCAAGAGCTTTTGCCCGTGTCTCGCATGAACTACTCATCAGCAGCAGGCTTTAGCTATATTTTGGCAGTATGAATATTAGAATTATATAACTAAAGCGAAACATGGGGAAATAAGGCTCTTGGGTTGATAATAATATTGATAATAACATTCTTATTTCCACATTCATGTGAAATGTAAACAAATATACAACAAAAGTGTAGAATGCAAATATGAAGGTATATACGAGTGTAAGCCATTTTAATATAAAAAAGATACAAAAGGTTCCTTTATTATAATTTTCGTACATATTTGCATCTCTTCTTTAAACAACAGTTGGACTATTGCTAATTTTAACATTGCTGAAAAAATTCCTTCCCCAATACAAAGAGTTATATATTTTTAGGAATTTACATTTTTTACATAATTATGTGATAATGTGACTATCAAAATTATACAGCTTAAACTTCCTGATAAGTAATTCGTGTGAGAGCCACTTAAAATTCATATTAAAATAGATGAAAATGAGAAGCATGAGAGATACATTATCAAACAAAAGCAATAGCAGTCGGAGTACCGCAGGGGTCTATACCAATGACCTCCACTGTTCCCAATAGTCATAAATGATCTGCAACTTGGAAATTACCCGTATTATTTGCAGATCGCTTCTCTTTGCGCTCAATGGGAAAATCTATAGATCTAGTCCTTGTAGATCCACATGACGCTCTAGCCAAAGCTGAACATTAATTGCAATGAACTTTTGCTAAATAACAAAATAGAATTCACTCTAAGAAATAATGAAGATATAGGTTGCTCTCCAGTTAGACAAAATTTCTGGGTGCCCACCTAGGTGTTAAACTGAAATGGCATGATAACACTTTATTTCAAAATGAATCAGACTTAACTTATTCATACTTCACAATCTTGCAAACTATGTGTACGCATTACAAACTGCATACATGTTAATTTTTAGACTACTTAATATCCTGTTGCATCGTATTTTGGAAGTTATATTACTGTCGCGTGCATATCTACTCAAACACCCAAGCCCACCTAAACCTGTTAAACTATATGGTGTAATGTTTTGCAGATTGCGACTGATTTCGTTTCATGGGTAAAAACTCTAAATGGAGATGCAGAATCAACTTTAATCGTTAGCGAAGTTATGGAAATGTTTGAAATAGCAGTGCAAATCAATTCGGCAACTTCCCTATGTGTTAAATTTAAAGAAATGCCTACAGTTCCACAACAGGTGGCAAACTCTCTGAATCTACCACATGTAAGTATTCGGTCAGCAATTAGAGTATTGTAACGCTATATGGCAAACATAAATGGTGCGAATGGTGTTGCTTACAAAAAATTTAACTACAATTTTGAACAAGAACTATTTGCTATCCCTTTTCACAGAATTTTTGATTGCAACGATTAATGCAAAAGTTAATTTTATTGGACGGTTTAATACAGATGGTTAACCATCATACTCCACTAATAACATCAAAGTGTACAAAACAATATGCACCCTGTCTTATCGGCGTACTAATTTACTGTACTAAAAATAATTAGTGGAATAAAAGCTATTGCTAAGGATTTGATGATTAAATATAAAATGATACGTCTTTGCTGCTCACATATCATTCCATGCTCAATGCATATAATGAACACATGTCCGCTTGGTAGTGTTTTCCCAGGAGATATGTTCGCTCTTCAGTGCAGTCATCAGAACTAACAAATCTACATCTTCTCATATATATACATTGCTGAATAGGACGACGACATATCAATAGCTGTTTGAATTATGAGAGATTCCGCATCTTCTGGTGCATGCATCACTGTAAAATTATGATCTAATTTTCTCGCGAGCATGAATATCAATAGTCGTTGATTGGAGTCTCGAGAAAAAAAAAACTTTTCTTGAGACATGGTTAGCAATTGTACTGTCAGTTGCTTTGCGGGAACGGTAAATTTTGAATATTCTTGTTTTGTTATTTCTATGAATACCATAATTTATTATGCACAAAACTGTGTGAATGCGTTTGATGATAATAGATATTTATGTTGAAATTACATTGCACATACCACTTAGCCCACATTTAAGGAGATAGGTGCAATAACGCTCTATCGCTACATTACTATTATTTGCCTGCGTTTGGCGCGCTGTATCTTGAAAACTGCTGGTCTGACGAAAAAAATGCATAGAACATATTTTATGTTCTTCAATTTATACATACTTTTTTCCTAGGGCCAATAGGAACGGAGATATTTGCAAAAAACTGATTTTGAGCGCTATCTCTCTAAGATGACGGCGCGAGCGACCTTCCCCCAATGTCGCAAGCTCAAGGTTATGATTGGGACGGTAAATTTTACAATCCCACCCAATTTCATCTCCTTACAACCTTTTGCGTGGCAAAGTCTTCCATAATAAATTATTAGAAATTATATAACTAAAGTATTCGGCAATTTAATCATATAGGTACAGTATTTGTGAAATATAGATTTTGGCTATTGTATAAAAGCACTGTCCACAAACTTTACTTAGAATCGTAAGTTCCTTTTCCTTTATAACCTCCTACGTATCCAGTATTTTCTGCTACATCTTCCCTACCTTCTATTCCTTTTCCCTTACCGCTTGCATCAAATCGTTCTTTGTGGCTACCTGTATATTTAGATGTGTCAGTAAGTCTGTCCACAGCGGCACTTTTAACAGCTTGCGTTGCCTTATTTGTACCAGGCAAACCACAATTTTGTAGCTTGTCCTTGATCTGTTGCACTGGAATATTCTTCTGACTTGCCAGATCTTCTAGGAACTTTTCGAATGTCTGATAATTCACCGTCTTAGATTTAAACTTATTAAAACAGATCGCTGTATCGGTAGTGGTTAGTTTCTTGTCGAAGACTTCAGCTTGCTTCAACCATTTGTCTATTTGCGTCAGTGTGATTGATTTTCCGTCTGATTTGGAATCTCCAAATTTAGAGAACAGGGCAAATTGCTGATCTAATGCTGGTAACGCTTCAGCCATGCCGAAGTAAATGTTTCGATAGAACTGAACAGGAAATTTTGATAGTACATGTAACCTCCTGTCTATCGGGGCCTATTAACAGATGATGTATCCATTCAGTAAGGAAATGATTGAAATGTAATAATATTCGTAATATTTTTGTATTGGAGCAGTGGATTTGTAATAGTGATTAACGGAACACATTAGTTTATTTTAAGTTAGCATGACTTGATTTGACTGTTAATATATCTGACGTATGGGTTCAATTTAATATTTGTGGTTAGAATTTGTGATGAAAGTCACTGTTGTCAAATTATTTAAATTAACAATAACTTAAGTCTCCAGATTGTCGCATGTAGCCTAAACTTAAATAGCATCTTTATCACATTTTTGACTTAATCACGAATTTTCGGTAAAAAAAGCCATTACTTCTTTCTATCCTTTCTTATTCGGTTTTCTTCTTAGCTCCTGGTGTACCACAAGTTTGTAGTTTTTCTTTGAATTCCTCTAGGGGAACATTCTTTTGGGTAGCCAAATCTTCGAGAAATTTTAAAAAGTGGTTATAACTTATCGTCCTGGATTTAAATTTATTAAAGGCTACTCCTGTGTCGGTCATAGTTAGTATATTTCCAATAATTTCTGCTTGTTTAAACCATCTGTCTATGTTAGTTAGAGTAATTGATCGACCGTCAGATCTGGTATCCATATATTTGGAAAATAACATAAATTGCTGATCAAGTCTCACAGCTGCTTGTGCCTGAGTCATGGTGAAGAGGATGCAATGATGAATGAATATGCACAAATAATTTTGACGTTACTGAGAGTTACTTTCTACTCCAGTTACATCGGAACTCCCAATGTCAAAATTGAAAAACGATCCATACTGTTCAAGAGACATATTTAGTAGCGACCAATTTCAGTGTTGCTTGAAAAATACAATGCAATATAATTATTGAAAAAAATAAGCAGTACAACTACAAATTTTCTCAAAGGGAAATGTATCAACAATGTCACATCAACACTTCATGAGTATAGAAATAAACATGTACATAAACAAAACAACTTTTGATGTCAAACTTGACATTGACACATCAACCCCCTAGCCCCAGCAACCCCTAAGTCAAGAATTTAGAATAGGGAAAGAGGGACGAGCGACCCCTCATTTGAAGCGTCTTTCAAGTTTCTATGCAACAGCATGGTCGAAATTAGTTTTTTCAATTTTTTTTCGCCCCCATGAAAACCACCCTCTAGATTAACTAAGGTGGGGGTGTCGTTTGGGAAAATCCTGAAATACGCTACCTTTTACCTTTTGAATTGCACATTTTGATATCAGATTTGATTTTGTCAGGTCAACCCCCTAGCCCCAACAATCCCCAACAAAAACAAAAATTACGGTAAGGTGGTCGAGTGACCCCTCAAGCACTTTTGATTCTCTATGCGAGTGCATGATTGTTTTTCGGTTTATAAAAATGGAAAAAGTGTAAAAAAAAAAATTAAAACATCAAAATTCAACGTCAGAAGAAATTTTTATTAGTTCAACAAATGCTCAAATTGTGCACCACCAACTTCCATACAATAATACAAATTCTGCTCGAAACGTTTCCGTACGTTTTGGAGGATCTGCGGCGTAATTTGGCGGCGTTCTTCAACAATGCGTCGACGCAACTCTTCCAGAGACCCTGGTTCTGTTGCGTCAATTTTACTTTTCAGATAACCCTCACAAGAAAAGTTCAAAGGACTTAAATCTGGTGAGAGGGCCAACCATTCCAGAGCACATCTTCGTTGAATGAAAGTGTAGTGTTCTAATGTAATGAATACAACTGGTGCATCTTTAATTTTTTTGTTATAAAATGTTTTAATCATAAAAAAATATAATAATTACCTACTTTCCTTTCTGTGGTAGAGATCAAAGTACTGTCAATCTTAATAAATAAAAAGTAATTAATCCTAAAAATATATAATCAGCAATACTTTTAATGACAATGTCATTTCTTAACATTAATATGAGCAAATAATTAAACAAAGTTTTAAGCGCTATTTCAAACACTAAAAATGAAAAATTATGAGCCCGACTCTGCTTTGACACACGTCAAGCAATGGTCATCGTTATAATGCTGCCTCTAGTAGAAAAACGCCCAACTATTTTGCACGAAATTTAACAAATTCGTATTCAACATTAAACTTCAATAGAAGCAAATATTATGCAGACTTTTCGCTTATTTTCATGTTATTTTATTTTATACTACATCGTATTATATATTATTTGAATTTTTAATCCCCTTGTAGAATACAAACAATTTATGGTGATTTGGGACGAATGACAGGTACGTTCGCGTTGAGGAGGAGAAAATTCATTTTACCTAGGATTACAATATAAAATATAATAGGTCCTTCTCTTAAGTTTGCTAGTTTGCATAATAAAATCAATTGTGAATTCTGTTGGCTCGTTTTTAAGAAGAGTGTAAAATAAGAATAAGGATATTTTGCGCACTATTTGATCTTAGTAACGCAGCCTTAAGTTGACGAAACTTGTCATAAAGTCAAATTTTTTTGACGTTTGAAGAAGAGATATTTTCATGTACTTCAAAATTTACGAAAGAACAAATAACTTGGGATACAAGCTCTTTGTATGATGTATATTAACAAATAACTATTTGTATAACAAGGGAGAAAAGTGCATAATTTCCTCCCGCGGATAGTTTGATGCCCGACGCGAAGCGGAGGACATCAATATCCAAGGGAGGAAATGGCACTTTGCTCCTGTGTAATACATATGATTTTTCTACGACCATTTACAGTGTTTTACATTGGTTTTACATATATTTTATTATATTTTCTTATGCATGAGAATCAAAAAACCAAATATGTCAAAATGTCATAATAGGTATTTAGAGTAAAGATTGTTAAAAATCAAAGTACATGTAACGTTGCTAAGGTTGCTTCTTGTTTACAAAATAAACAAACTTCCAAAAAGTTTATAATAATGTATTCCGAATGTGAAGATGAAGTTCCTCAAGATATTCTGGAAGAAGCAAACGTGGTTTCGTTAAATCTATTACCGTTAAAGTCTGGTGAAAAATATGAAAAAGTATGAAAAATTATGAATATTTAGTTACTGATGTTAATTTAAACATCGATTTAAACTGTTTTCAATTTTTATAAATAAAAATAAGTAATAAAAAATCTCTTTCAAAGAAAAGTATTATTATACATTTTCAGGAAGTTTGTGTATCAATAAAAGAAGTCTATACACTACCATTGCAGCTATTTGTAGTTTCTACTTGTTTGCTTCCAGAAGGAGCCAAAGTATTTTCCTCCCTAGGGAGGCAAAGTATTTTCCTCCCGAGGGAAGAAAAGTACTACTTTGCTCCGTGAAATGAGGGAGCAAAATAGTATTTTCTATGTAGAGAGTAGAAAAAATATTTTACTAACAAATAAATTGGTCTTTTGACTTGAGGTGGTTGTTTCTAAATGTTGATATTTTCATTGCTGTAAGTTGAAGAGTTAAGAAAATCGTTGTTAGTAAAGTCGAAATTTTTTAAAGTTCATGAAACTCCGTCAGTTTGAAGCTTACCAGATCATTTTCAATAAAAATTTACCAAGCTTCAGTATTTTGAATTCAAGACCCATTTGAGCAAATTAAATTTTAACGACTCATTTTTGCAATTCACTCTCCCTAGAAAGCTGCCAGTGAAGATTTAAAAATCTTGGGGTATAAAGCATTTTAATTGTAACGTACATTGCAGGGCCATCTACACAAAATATTCATAAGCGGATAAATTATGGACGCAGAAGCCTGTTATATAACAGCGCCACAATGAACGTGGCGATTGAATCGTAAGCGTTATCGATTGTAGGAGAATGGAAGTGAAAGTTACTGGGTATAAACATAGAGTGCAGAGCATTTCGTATTTGAAATTTAAAAATACGACTATTAAAGTTTATTCGACGAAACAATTTTCAAGTTAAAGTAAGAAATGGAATTCTAATTATTTAAATTCCCCTAATAATAATTCACAAAAAAATTATGAAAACACATTTTTTATTTAAATATTACTCTTGATAATTATTACAGTGAAAAAAAATTATATAAAGCAATATTTGGTGGCAAATTGGGGCTGATTGATGGGTGGCTATGGAATGGATTCGCATTACAAACCGAAACGTCAAATTGACGATTAAAATTCTGCCGAACATCCAAATCATTTGCAGATGTTTCCCGTGTTAGAGCGTAATAAAATAATTAGTGGAGTAAACTCGGCTTGTAATTGTATAATTGTGTATATTTTTTTTAATTAAAGTTTAACTAAATGGAATCTTCACCATCTTGTAGAACATAATTTTGGCCATCCGAAATGAAATATTATAGTCCCCCAATACAGCGTCCTTTTTTGAAAATCATTACAAAAGTGGTAAAAATGGTCCCAGCGGTTTCATTTTAACGAGTCTACCACACTGTAAAATTTTTAGATTACGGGACGGGCGCTTTTCCGCACGCGCAGCACCTAAACCTGTCGTTCCAGTGCGGTTACGATTTTTTATTACAAAACTCATTTTTTTTATTTTAATTGAAAGATTATGCATCAAATCAATAGAAATTTTTTTTGACCGAATAAAAGAGGGCGCGATTGTCGAGTCCGACACCTGTAACATGTCATTCTAGCACAATACCGTTTTGTTATTGCACAACACCTAATTCTCAATTGCAATTACTCATAATTGTGTAAAAAAGATAGTCCATAACTTGTCCGACAAACTTTCGGTCTCGTTTTTTCGGTCCGACAACCTGAATACGTCAGTTATGGCAGGTTCTGTTTTGCGATTACAAAAGTTATAATCTTAATTTTTTCAATAAAATTCGTATATTTAAAAAATAGGTGTCCGATAAAAAAATGACGCAAACTTATAAAAACTAATTAAAAAAAAAAAAAAAATTATAATTTTTGATAGTAGTGCCAAAGCGCGCACACTAAACTGTGCTAAAGAGTGTGCGCGGAAAGAGCAGCTGATGTATTCATCGCCTTATGATCCGCCAGGCTCCATACGCTTTGCTTTGCCGGCTTCGTTCACGTTTTACTCCATGTGACTTTTATAAAAATCAAAGTGTTAATCAAAAGATGTATTGGTGTGTATTTATTTTTTTAAATTATGGAGTACTTCTCGTATAGAAGTCGGTGTGAAGATGAAAATTTCCGCCCGAAACGAGAGAACATTAAAAAGTTTGATACAAAAATTTTGGAACTTTGCACAATTTTTTTTGATACAAGAAAACATCATGGCCATGCTTTCAACAACGCCTTTTTACCCGATTCTCCGGATGATTATTGGGGATATCATTCCTCCGGTAATGAAGGCGATTCGAGAAACTGACAACGATGAAGAATACGATAATGAAACTGATGATAATTCAAGTGGTGATGATTCAGATTTAGAATAGTCTTAATTTTGATGGTGTTGACATTTTCAATAAATTAATTTATATACCGCATTAAATAACAAAAGTTATTAAGAAAATATTGTTTGATTATATTTCATAACTTTTTACATAAAAATAACTAAAATTAACCGATATATAATAAGTATTTATTCTTTCATTAGTATTTATTTACTGCATTGCACAGTTTTGCTCTATAAGGGTATGTAGTAAATAAAATATAAAATTTGTAATGAACAAAATTTGGCCTGATTACTTTTCATAATTTTTTTCACAAAGAAAACTAAAATTTACTTGAACTGAAAATCAGAGCTTTTTTAATATTTATTTATCCATTCATTAATAAGTATTTATTTATTTATTTATATTAAGTTGCATAATTATGTTCTCTAAAGGTATGAATTTAATAAAAGATAAAAGTTGTTATGAACAAAATCAGGTCTGATTATTTTTCATAATTTTTTTCACAAAAAAAAACAAATTTTATTTATTAATTAATTTATTAGTACTTATTTATTTACAATACATTTCACAATTATCCTCTATCAGACTATAAATTAAGTAAAATCATAGCGCAACATATCAACATTAATTTACATAATATTTGCAGCTAATTATACACGAAAATAATAATTCGATTAAGGATGCATCGTATTAACATTTTTTTTGTCGGACTGGTAGTATGATCCACTATTTTTGTCGGATACTGCTATATTTAGTTCAAAAATGTACCAATCTATCACGTGTGATTTTTGTCCGAAATTTTGTAATCGCAAAATACAACCTGCCATAACTGACATATTCAGGTTGTCGGACTGAAAAAATGAGGCTGAAAATTTGTCAGACAAGTTATGGACTATCTTTCTTAGGCAATTATGAGCAATTGTAATTGAAAATTAGGTGTGTTGTGCAATAGCAAAACGGTACCGCGCTAGAATAATATGTTGCAGGTGTCGGACTCGAATATCGCCCTCTGTTTTTTCGGACAAAAAAATATTTTCTTTTGATGTGACGCATGATCTTTCAATTAAAATAAAAAATTGTTTTGTAATGGAAAATTGGAACCGCGCTAGAACGACAGGTTTAGGTGCTGCGCGTGCAGAAAAGCGCCCATCTTATACTCTGAAAACTTTACAATGTGGTAGACTCGTTAAAATGAAGCCGCTAAGACCATTTTTACCACTTTTTTAATAATTTTCAAAAAAGGACGCTGTACTGGGGACTATTACAACTTTTTCTCAATTTGACAAAAACATAAATTATTTTTAAGCCCTGTATTTAAAGAAAAAATACTTTTTACTTAATACCAGCATGGTATTCATTCCACAAAAGTTAAGCTACAAAACAAACGGTGGCGTTTTCCCTACACTGTCCATATTCATTTTTTTTTATAAATTGGTCGATTATTCGGTGATAGTAAAAATTTTGCAGTCGCCGCTTGGTCTATGGCCCCAGTTTGATTAGCATGTAATTACCACTTGACGTTCAATTTTCAGATGTCCAAGAGAGAAATGCTATACAGAGAAATAATGCGAGACCATAGGGCAGGCCGGCGCAAATGCCAAATAGTCGCATTTGGTAGAACATTACCCACTGATATGCAGATTAAACCACCGAAAGAAAATGTGAAGAAAAAGTGGCTAGGCTGTGACAAAGTACCACATCGACTCCAAACAATGGCAGCGGTCTGGCAGGGAATAACTCATTTAAAGTATGTGCACACTGTCTGCAGTTTATAATTCACTTCATTGATATACAGATTCTTTATAATCTTCGGAGTTTCTTTTCTTCATATTAAACCCCCAAACTTCCAAAATTGCAGCCAGGACTATGACAGAGGTTGTTCCTCTTTCAATTTTGCATGATTCTAAAAATTGTTTCCATATAGTTGCCTTAGATCTTTTCGTATTTGTTGGATTAGGCAAAGATGCGTTGCTACATATTTGTGCCACATACGGTACTGTTGCTCCAATTCTCGGAAACATGAAAGAAATATGCAAGCATCAAATTTTTTAAATTTTTTTTATTCCGTATCATCGACCACAGACAAGTTAGGTGTGAACAGGTGCAATCTGAATATAAAACATTGTATATATTTGCTTACTCTTCACAATAATTAGGTAGCAGATTAAATTAATAGAAGTAAGCAAAGTACAAACCTTGCTCTATTCACAGAAGAGTGCTTCAGCAATCCATTTTGTTTTGTGCTATACATTCTGCACACGAAATCTTCAATGATTTCCAAATTTGTATTTTATTTATTGACATCAGTGATGCTGGAGAATGCATCCTGATATATCTCACTTTTCTGTAGATGAGCGAAAGCCTTTTTCTTTTCTTTTCGAAAGAATGGGCCATTGTAATCACACACTGTAAAGGTGTGAAACGCAAATACTGCACAAACCTTTGCACCCTGAGATTCAAAAATGTTATTAATATTCATAAAATGCTGACTGTTGCCTACACCATATTCAATCCAAATATTTAAGAGAGGATTGAAATTCTGCATATTCCCCAATAATATTATGATATCTGTGTCAGCACAGAGAATGACAGTAGTAGTGACGTCACTTAAGGAAACCATGAAATATATAACTCTCGTGCATCTGCGTATTGTCTGCAAATTAAATAATTGTACATTTAAAGCAGTAATCTTTCTTTGTACCAAGTTGGAGACAGTAAATAATTGGTGAAAGTTACCTCCATTGTTTTCACAAATACGTTCACACGTTTAATCTATCCGCAAATGTTTTCTTTTTAACTGCAGACGGTAAACAATTGTTCAAAGTTGTAAAAAAATAAGAAGTTGACATGCAAACGATATGGTGATGTGCTTGTCGTCGGCTTCATAAGCAAATCATCTAACTCCAAGTTACCAAATTTTACAGAAGACACATTTAAGTAACACAAGAGCGAAATGCGTAACTCCAACAATTACCCAAAAGAATCTTATGGCAAATTACTTAACACCGAAGGAAAATTAAACTGCATGTTACTGAAAAATATCAAGTTCGCCATAATAATAGTTATTATGTGGCACAGACAGTAAGGTTTTAAACATTCCTGGGTACAAATTCTTTAGATCAGATCGTGCAACTGGGTCTAGAGGAGGAGGTATAGGAGCTTATGTGAGTAATAATATTAATGTTGAACATATTACCCTAGATGTGCAGAACAATAGTTCATTGGAATATTTGATTTTAAAAATTAAAATTAATAGACTAGTACACGCTGTAGGCATTTTTTATCGACCACCGCATTGTAACTTGCAGGAGAGTATTGAAACTATTGATCAGATATTATCGCTAATTTTTCCAACTGTTGATAACTTAATTTGTTTAGGAGACTTTAATGTTAATTTATTAAATGCAAATAATTTATTGCAGCAATGTTTTGGGTCTTATGGGTTTTGTCAGATTGTAAATGAGCCTACAAGAATATCTAACAATGGAACAGAAACTTTATTAGATCCTATTTTCGTATCTGATCATAATACTTTTATTAATACCGGTACAATTGATCTTGATCATATATCGGATCACAAGCTTGTGTACAGTGAATTGGCTATTAAATGTCCTAAATTTACTCAACGATTCATTAGGTTTCGAAATTTTAAACATTTTGACTATGAAAATTTTATGAATGATTTGGAAAATGTACCATTTTTTAATGTTCTACGGGGTATCGAATATAAGGTCAATTTACTTACACAGCTGATAATAGAATTATTTCAAACTCATGCCCCATATAGGGAAGTTAGGGTTAGTAAACCAAAAGCTCCATGGCTAATATATAATTTAAAGAAATTAATGAAGGAAGGGACAAAGCAAAAACTAAATATAAAAAAACAAAAAATCCTGTGGACCTCGCTCACTATAAAAATTTACGTAATCGCACGTTTTCTGCAGTTAGAAACGAAAAAAGGGCATACATTAATAGAATATGTGAATTAAATGATAAGAAAAGTACATGGCACACGTTGCAATCAATGAATATAAAAAAAAAGCAAAAATTCAAATGTCCCCTCTGAAATTGCTGATGTTGAAGAAATAAATAATTATTTTCTATCGTCATTCCAGACTAGAAATTCTAATGTCGACTTCAGTTATTATGAAAACAACAAATTCAATGACAAATCTTTTAAGTTCAGTTTTGTCTCAATAGATGACGTAAATAACATTATTTCTGATTTAAAATCAAATGCAAGTGGATTTGATCAGTTATCGCTAAATATGGTTAAACTTTGTGGAAAATATATTGTCCCCTATATTACTCATATAATTAACTGTTGCCTTGAACAGGGTTGCTTTCCCGACATTTGCAAAAATGCTTTAATTTTACCGATACCAAAAATTGCAAACGTTTCTTCCGTAGCTGATTTACGACCTATAAGTATTTTACCTATTTTATCCAAGGTTTTGGAGAAAGTTGTATACGCACAAATTTACGACTATGCTACTACCAACAATATAATTACCTCTTTCCAATCAGGTTTCAGGAAAGGTCACAGTACAGCAACAGCTCTTGCTAGAGTCACCGATGATATTTTTAAAAATACTGATAATAAGAAAGTTACAGCATTAGTTTTACTCGACTTCTCTAAGGCCTTTGATACTTTAGACCATGACTTAATATCACTAAAGTTAAAATTTTACGGCCTGGATGATACCTCAGTGTTATTTTTCAAGTCCTACTTATCCAATCGTAAGCAGATGGTTGATTTGGATAATAATAGATCATCTGCGGTATCTGTTATTTCAGGTGTGCCTCAGGGGTCAGTGCTGGGACCTCTCCGGTTTACTATCTATACATCTGATATATTAAGGTCAGTCAAATATTGTCAGTTACAAGCATACGCAGATGATACACAATTGTATCATAGTTTCTCTGTTGAACTAGCACCTGAAGCAATTGATAGAATAAACAGTGATCTAGAAATAATTAGGCAAAAATCTTTTGATCACAATTTACGACTTAATCCCAATAAATGTAAGTTACTCTTATTTGGACAAAAAAAGCATGTTCAGTTATTAACGCCTAATTTTACTGTAAAAATTGACAATAGCTTGTTGTCCCCAGTAAGTTCAGCAAAGAACCTTGGTCTCATTCTTGATAGTAACTTGAAATTTTCGTCCCACATTAGCTCTTTATTAACTAAGGCCTACAGCTCATTAAAATTGTTATATGTGAACAAAGATATCTTAAACTTAAATCTTAAAAAAGTTTTATGTGAAACGCTAGTCTTAAGCTATTTTAATTATTGTGATTCGATTTATGGGCACTGCATAGACCCTTTGGAACAAAATCGCATTCAAAAAGTACAGAATACTTGTTGCCGCTTAATCTACAATCTGAGAAAATACGATCATATTTCTCATAAGTTTAAAGAACTTAACTGGTTATCTATGTCAAATCGCCGTAAACTACATAGTCTTGTATTTATTCATAAAATAGTTAAAACTTCAATACCTCCTTATCTTCACAATAGGTTATTCGGATGATCAACTATTCACTCTCGTAATGTGAGATTAGCTCATTTATACACTATACCACGTCATTCAACAACCAATTTTAAGAAAAGTTTTTCATATTGGTCGGTCCATATGTATAATAATATACCTAGTCATCTTAAAGGATTGTCTGTAGAAATGTTCAAATTAAAAATTAAGAAGCTACTTTTAGATGAGCAGATTAATTAATTTAACTTCAAGAAATTAAATTTTAAACTAATTTTTTACGTATTACTCGAATATTGTGCGTGTTTGGGAATTTGCATGTGTGTTATATATATATATATATTTCAATTTGAATTTTAGATATAGTTTACGTTCATAATATTTGCTGTCTAGGGTTAAGTGTAAGAATAGATTATATGATCTAAACTTCGCCCTACATTGTTGATATTCCGTATCGCAATAAAGTCGTTTATTTATTATTATTATTATTATACATAAGTATCTACATAGCAAAATAATTATCTCGCTTTTTTTATGCATTCGGTCGATATTTTAACAAAAAATTAAATAGAACCTGAGCACAACTACCTCACGTGTTCAACAGCTGATGCATACTAAAATGGCGTTTTAGGGAGATACGCGCTTGGTTAAATACAAAATCATACCACTGGAGATACACGACTTTAATAGTCAATTATTTCTTGCGAGTTACATAGATTTCTGCAGAGAAAGGTACTTCTTTTCTGCAAGAGATGGCATCAAAATGTTAATTTTAACCAAAAGTGGAGTTAGGTGGTTTGCTTGTGAAGCCGACGATATCGTAAACGTCTGTACATTTCCCCTACCCGTTTTCATGAACCAGAATCATGATTTGGTACTGTTTGCAGATAATAAATAATAAATAAGTAAATAAACACCACAAAAATTAGACAACCTTCCAATTCCATAAGCCTGAGGCTTGGGCGGAAGGGGTTGAAAAAACGCAGACATACAATCATTTCCTCCGACATTGCCAGTGCCGGAGCCAGGATTCGAACTCGGTGGCACGATACCCGTGTCATTAATCGCGATTGCCACCTCGCGGCTTCACCCACGCGGCTACCGGCCAGACAAAGACGGTAAATGATTTTTTTTTTTACTAAAATTTTATACGTTTTCGGGCACCCTGTATAAGGTTTGGTGCATGACAATACTGTCTGCAAATGCGCCTCCGACGTATTTTTTATTCCTTTTATATCGAATTCTGAACTTTACAGACAGTAATTTATTAGTGGTGAGAGGTAAGTGAATCTTCTCATATGGTCAATTGCTACTATACACCATAGATGTCTCCATGGGCGTATAGCGACTTGCGATTCTGCAAGTACCTGAAAGCGGCGACCTTTCAGTCCTAGGTGGACTTAACCTACTGTTATAATATATGATTTGCAGGAAACAACTACTCAGCGGGCAAATACCCTGACCTGCATTGGATTGCACCTTACAAATCATGAAAGAATGGTAGCCGCCAATATCATTTGTCAATTCCCTGACCAGACATAGACCGGTTTCGAACTTATTAATTCTCGTCAGTATGCCATAGGTCATGGAACAGACAAATGATAGTGGCCAACCTGCTGGTTTTATACAAACTATAGTAAATTGAGTAGTGGTGAGAGGTAAGTGAATCTTCTCATATGGTCAATTGCTACTATATACCATAGATGGCTCTATGGGCGTATAGCGACTTGCGATTCTGCAAGTACCTGAGAGCGCAAATCATATATTATAACAGTAGGTTAAGTCAGTTCTGATTTTCTGTCACCATCTACTGGTCTATAAGCATAAGCTTTTTTATTCACAACATGAATTAATTTTTAAATAAACTTTACATTTTAGGTCAACCGGGGCCTACTGTGCTTTCCTATCTAACAACAAACATGATTTGACACCACCCAAGTATTTAGTTGATTCTGGTATGATGGACCCAGCGACAATAATCCTTACAGAGGAAGCAGGTCGACAGAGGCATGAATCCTTTGGTAACGTTTCGAACGCTGTTTCATATAGTTCCCGAAACGTTTCATATAATGACTCCTCAATCTTGTAGAAGAAGCTTTGTGCATATTAAATTCTTGCCCATAACACAGTATTTTAATTTACAGCAAAATAATTATAGCTTTTTACATGGGAATAAGAAATTAGAGATACATGTGACGCGTACATACAGTTTTAATCGATTATTAAAACACTTGTTATGAAAATACTGAAAATTCAATAAAAACTGTATGTACAATGTATAGTATGTTTAATGCGTTATGATCTATTTTGTCAGTAGTGTCTGAGGCGTTTTTTTATTTGTAAACCATTTTGAAGCCTCGTTAGTCGAGTCTGTAGCGTTCTCTCACTACATGCTGAGTCCCTCACTGCTTGCTAACTCCGGACTTAACCAGCCATCCTAAAGATATGGTTTATATTTTGGTAACATGATACGTGAATAAACAAAAAAATTGTTATGATACATTATATTATGTATTCAAAAAACTTCAGAACGAAAAACTGTAATCTAATCAAATAAAACAATTTCGTTTAATACTGACTTGCTTTATTTTATACACCAAGTCGGTATATCAGCCACATGTGTATTACTAAATTTTGTCTACCTACAACTGGATAAGGGCAAGTATGTTGCCTCGCTATCATTTGATTTGTCTAAGGTGTTTGATTTTGTGAGCCCTGATTTCTAAATCATTAAACTTAGTAGTTATTATAAAGTCGAGGTAAGAATTCAAGTGATGCACGTCACGAGTGATCTCATTAAAGAAATTTTAATCCTAACATAATTTTTAATCATTAATTACGTTAAAAAGAGTAATTCTTGACACCCAGTTATGAAGCTTTTTTCAGAAATAGGTACAGTTTAATGGGGCTTAATGATTCTTAGCAGTAGCGTCTTATTTATAGAATAGATCTGGGACGTGCATCGCTTGAAATCTAGCCTCGACTATAATATTTTATTATTATAACCTACTAGGCAACATAATCATAATCTTTATTTATCCTTTCGATCATATACAATGATCAAAATAAAAATAAATAATAATAAATATGTAAATTATAAAACATGAAAATATGAAAACATACATAGATATAAGTAATTACAAGTAGTATATACATGGCATATATTATTACTACCAGTTGTGGCTAAGCAGTTTGAGAATAATAATATCAATTAACCAATTGTATAGAAATAAGTAACATTTGTAGGTCAATATATAAGTAAAAAATGTTACATGTGCAATAAAAAATTACAGTGCGTCATACAAACAAAACAATATATTAAAAACAAGCAAACAAATAAATATATCAAAAACAAACATATAAATATATTAAAATTTATGATACAGGATCCAGAAAAAATATATATAAATAAATATACAGCACATATCTACATATAGTAAAATCACTCTTACAAATATAAGTGAAATTGACATACACACAAGTTCACTTGCAGATATATATGCCAGAAATTCTAGCTACAATTTAAAAACTCGTCATTTGAGTAACACGTCTTCTCTACTAGTAGTTTTCTTACCATTCTTCTATAACGTCTGCATGGTAGGTCATGCACATTTTTAGGAAAGCTGTTATAGCAAATTATACAGTTATAGTACGGAGAATTTTTAAATGTCATCATTGTATGTAGAGGTATTGCATATGAATTACCATGCCTCGTACTATAGCTATGAGCTATACGCAGAGTGTCAAATAATGCCATATTATCCCTCGCGAAAAGCAAACATTTATAAATATAAACACTGGGTGTAAGGATTTTACTGTCATTAAACACTATTCTGGGGGGCGAGCGTCTTTACTATGTACATACTTCGATATGCGATGTAAAGCAACGTCAGGCGCGGTTAGTACTTGGATGGGCGACCGTTTCAAAGAAGGCCGTGTCCTCGCCTCACATATCTTCCAGCTGCTTATATATCAGTGTATGCGTGGAAGCCATGCAACCTTAGGCAAGGGTTGTGTAGGTGATATACCATCCTTCGGAGGGGATGTAAAGCCGTCGGCCCCTTGTCTATTAAATGTTAGGCAAGTAAAAGATCCCTACTCTTCTTAAGGGAAGAGATTCGGCAAAATTCCTGGTTGGGGGTAGCTCGTCTACAGGCGTCGGTGATAGGCCTCAGTAGCGGAAATAGACCGACGTTAAATAAATGTTAAAAAAAACACTATTCTGCGCATATCATTGTATTTCATATTAAATATAAGTCTAAGTATCCTCTTCTGCAATACAAACATTCTATTAATGTCCGTGGATTTACCCCATAAAATATATTAGAACAGCAGGTGTAGGAGTAGGTCAACGCATAGTAAATATTTAACAGACCTGGTTGTCCGAGTGTATTTTTCATTTGCAATATAGCGTAATAAGCCTTATTTAATTGTTTGCAAACATGATCGACATGGCATATCCAACCGAGGTTACTGTCAAGGCATGTTCCTAGACATTTGAAACCACTTGAAAAAGGTATCAAATCCTTAGTCAAAGGCCTTCTAAAATTAAAATTAATGTATTTAGTTTTTTTTTTTCATTTAAGATGAGTATATTACGCTAACACCATGCACTCATGGTCTCACAGACATAGCCAATCTTTATATAGAGCTCCTCAGGAGTTGAAGCACAAATTGATACCGCTGTATCATCTGCATACATTGTGAAATTACCTTCATTGACAAATTTAGGAAGATCATTTATGTATAAAAAGAATAACAGCGGACCTAAAATAGATCCTTGAGGAACACCCAAATTAACGTTATTTAATCAGAAGTTAAATTTTGATATTTAACAGTTAGTTTTCATGTAAGATATTATCCAGTCTAAAAATTTGCCTCGAATTCCAATATTCTCTAACTTAGTCGACAAAAATTCATCATTAATAGTGTCGATTGCACTAGTTAAGTAAATTTTTGTACATATAGTCAAGAAAGTACAAAGACGCAGTTTCTGTAGATTTGCCGGATCTGAAACCATGGTGTAAGTATGTCTTTAAGTTTAAGGAACTCAAGATGTTGCAAATTTTCCTAACAATTTAGAAAATACACTTAATAAACGTATCTGCTGATAGATCTCAATGTCATTATTATTCCCATATTTAAAGACTGATGTTACTGAAGCTATTTTTAGTCAGTCATTGAAAATACCTTATTCAGTGATGTATTAAATAAATAAAATAGTGGGGTCTCTGAGTATTGGATTATGTCTTTAAGTATTTGCGTCGTGACATCATGAATTCCAGATGATTTCTTATTTTTAAGATTACTAATAACATCATATAGCTCATTAACTGAAATAGGCTCAATATAGATGGATTCCATGATAATATCTGATAGTGTGCATGGCAATGATAAATGGTAGCTAAACAGTTAACCTTGTTAATAGCACCAGGTGCAAAGTGGCTAGAGGAAACATTTACTACTTCGTTTTTGTCAGTAGTAATATCATTACTGACATTTAGCGTCATTAGGACATTTTGTTTTTGGTTCTACCTAATCCTTTGTTAATTATACCCCATTTCTAAATTTATGTTTCTCTTATACTCCTTTTCTTTTGTTTATACAATGATACTATTATGTGTAGTTTTCATTGTACAATAAAGTTTCTTTATATGAGTTCCTTCAGCTATTATTTCCTCAGTTTGCCTTTATAATTAATATTAGCAGTTTGCTTAATAAAATATCGACGCTCCAGAAATACATTAATGTCCAATACCTTTAGACTATCATGGCTATCAGATAATTTATCAAAAATTAATTTATTCAATACAGGTCTGAACTTCCAATAAGGGACCGTTTAAAAAATAACATTAGTTTTTGCAAGATCTGTAAACAAGAATAAATATTATTACTATTATTAATAAACAAAAAACTGAATCTGAGTTGCGATGATTGTGTTAATGCTGCAGAAAATTTAGTGCTGTACAGTCGTGAGCAAAAGAAATAGGACAAGTCTTATAACGGTATTTTGCTAATCTAGTTGTGTACATCTAACTTTAATTTTTGTGACATTGTCAGTTAGTTATCATAATTTATTGCAAGTGTGCAAAAAACTAATATGTCTCATATAAGCGATTTAGTTAAATCTGGAGTTATTGCTAAAGAAGAAGATGGATGGTCAATGAGACAAATTGCACTGCGTTATAATATTGACAAAAACTCGGTGTGTAACATTTTAAGAAAGTGGAGAATAAACGGTACGATTATTAGAAATCCTGGATCAGGGCGACGAAGGATATCAACTCAACAACAAGATTTGAAATTGGTAAATGCTTTAGTAGAAAATCCATTTTACTCAGTTATTCAGGCTGCTGAAGAAGCGAGTTTTCCTGGATCGAGTAGTACTGGTCGCCGGCGAGTAAGAGAATCGGAACTACGCTGTCATGCAGCAGCAGAGAAGTACTTACTTAAAGCTGAACATAAAAAAGCTCGAGTAGGATTTGCGCTTGAATTTTTAGCGCATGATGTAAATTTTTGGAACAATGTAATCTTTACAAACGAAAAACTTTCCAGCCAACACACAGCGGTCATATTCGTGTTTACCGCCCTCCGAATACTCGATTCGATGAAAAATATATATTTAACAATAATAAAAGTGGTAGATTTTTCGTCAATATGTGGGCTTGGATATCGGCACGTGGTCCTGGTGTTTTGTGGCATATTGACGAACGATTTAATAGTGAAACGCATATTAGGATTTTAGACAATATTATGCTTCCTTCTGTGTCATATTTATTTCCTAATAATGACTTCATATTTCAACAAGACAATTATTCCATTCATACTGCTCATACCGTAACTAACTGGTTTCAAGATAACAACATCCAAGCCCAATCATAGTCCAGATCTTAACCCTGTGGAAGAAGTACGGGGACTACTCGTAAGAAGTATCCAAAAACGAAATGTGCGACCACGGAATGCCGAAGAATTACTGGAAATAAAGTCGAGGCAAGAATTCAAGCGATGTACGTCACGAGTGATCTCATTAAAGAAATTTTAATACTAACATAATTTTTAATCATTAATTACGTTAAAAAGAGTAATTCTTGACACCCAGTTATTAAGCTTTTTTCAGAAATAGGTACAGTTCAATGGTTCTTAGCAATATTGTCTTATTTATAGAATCGATCTGTGACGTGCATCGCTTGAATTCTTGCCTCGAATATAGTAAATAATGCATGGGAAAATATTATTACTAATGATTATTGTATAAGGTTATTTAATTCTATGCCAAACAGACTTATAAAAGTTATAAATAGAAATGGTGGAATAACGAAATATTAATAGTTAGTTTCTTGATAAGTAGGATATCCTTTGTCCTTTGATCCAGGATTTCTACTAATCATACCGTTTATTCACTTTCTTAAAATGTTACACACCAAATTTTTGTTAATGTTATAACGCAGTGCAATTTGTTTCATTAACCAGTTAACCATCCATCATTTACTATAGCAATAACTACAGCATTAAAATAAAAAATAAATTAAAAGTGATATCTGTTTTATTTCGGCTACTCATTACATATTCAAATAGAGACAGATTTACATTAGAAAAAAAAGTTGTCCTATTTTTTTCTGCTTACGACAGTACAAGATTCCAAATTGCATTACGATATTTTTGCAAAAAACATCAATTGATTTAGTGTCAGTTACGTAATGGTTACTCAAATGAGGATCCTATCTCAATTGCTGTTATAGGCGAGCTCAGATTTCTGGGGCAAACAAAAAACGCAACAAAAATTTTACACTTCATTATTATCGCCGTTTGACCACTCAGCATTGGGCTAACAAGCCGACGCAAAGAGTAACAGTATTTTGATGAGGTCGTAAAGTTTTTATTGCGTTTTTTATTTGCACTGTAAATTTGAGCTCAATTATACTTGATGCTAATTGGAACATTCGTTCACTTTTGAAGGATTTGTTAGACTACATATTTTTATTATTTAATTGTTAATAATAACCATGTATTTTTTTTTAATAACAGGTTCAAAATATATCCAAACTTGAAGAGATATCAACAGTCTATGATAATATAATATAAAAGGCACGCGTGCTGCTATTCTTCTTCTCTATTTTTACGACCCATTATTGACAAAACTGTGGTTTCCGTTTCCAAGGACATTCATATCATAAATAACTGTAATGTCACTTATTTAATGTTTGTATTTTTACAGTAAAGTTATGTGATACTTTTTCTGGTAGCAATAACGTAAGTATATTGCACACAGCTTCTTAAACGAGGATAAGAAAATGAAAAAGAGCCCGAAGTGCAGTCGTAAAGTTAAACAAGACAAATATGAGAGAAATGCTCCCGAAATTCGTAATTGGTGGTACCAATTATTTGACATTCTGGAGTTCGATGCGGCAATCGTAAGTACAAGTTGTACATCTAATCAGTATTGAGTATTGATTAAACATACAACCGTCTAATTTTAATATCGGAATATTGCTTATATTAATCGTCAATCATAGAGAATATATGCCTTGGATTATATTTGAAGGTATTGACAGAAAGTATAATTGAAAAACATACCTACTATAATCAAATTGTTCAACAAGTATAACAAGAAAAATTAAATTAACAAAATCAATTTCCACTGAAAGCTAAAGTTTGATTTACAGCAAAAATTTACGTGAAATTTACATAGAATTTTAACTTCAACACGCATAATCTGTTAAACTATCGCTTTTTATGAATATCTTATTATAAATGTTTTAATATATCAAAAAAGAAATTAGCAGATCAGTTCATGGCCACCTGTGTATTTCACCTATTCTGCGCAAGCAAGAAAAAATTGCGATAATTCGATGACAAATTTCAGGATGAAAATGAAAAGTTACTTTATTACAAAAACCAGTATGTTTAAGTATAAGTATTAACCATCATTTTGCGACTCAAAACATTAAAAAAAGTTCGGTAGAAGCTGAGATATGAATTTCTGAAGTTGTCGAGTTTTGGCCATTTTTCATCCTTAAATCGCCAATAATTCAAAAACAGTGCATTTTTCGAAAACATTACAAGAGACAAAAAGTGTTTATTTTTGCCCAATTAACTTAGAAAATGTCAAATAATTTTTTTCATTTCCTTTACTCTGTAATTTTATTATTAATAACAAATTACCTGCCACTCGGACAAAAAATTTTTATTTAGGTTTTTGTTCCCTAAATCGTAACTAATCGATTCCAATTGGTTTCAATCCGGCAACTTTATTTGGGAGGTTGTGCGACTTTTTTATTCATCTTTTTAGGGGTGTATCGCTCGCCTATTTACCTCGTGTTTAATTTTTGTTTTATCTCTTAGTTATAACCTTAACTAACTTCTTCGGCTGGTCCTTGCCTGTTAATAAATTTTTTTTTTAAAGGTATTGGCACCAGCCTAATACTTGTTGATCGATCAGAGTAAATAATTCTAAAATTAGTAAACAATTTTTTCTCTCACCCTCTATGCGTCTTCCTCCCTACCTCTGCTCTGTCTTCATGATTTCTTTCAATTCCGCTTCCATTTATTAGTTGTGATAATAGTCTACTTTCTCATTGTATGAACATTTTAATACATTATTTATTATTGTCTTGCTAATAACACAAACATGTTTAACTTGTAGACACCAGACAAACGATTTAAGGTTGTCCGGGAAGTATTGCCTAATAATGTTCTAAAGCGAGTATTATCGATATTAAGTTTCCAAAATCCAAAATATAAACCAGAACCTAGTGTAGGTTCTTCATCATCAGAAGATGGTATAGTGCTAGACGTATACCAGAAACCAGGGGTTGAAAGTGATGCAAGTCTAGATACGAGAAGAACAAGATTTGATTATGATGAACTCTTACTGAATGCTAAAGCTCTGAACACACCGTCAACGCCATCCACTGTAGTCAGAGAAAGGTAAGTGTTTAATGCCCTGTTCGAATCAAAATATTTGTCGAGGTATTGAGCAGATCAATATTTCTTGTCCAATTTTGTCTCTTCGAAAAGTTGTTAACCTCATCAAGAGATGTAACGTAAAATAACAGTTAAAATTGTAATATATCGGACAAAATTCAGCAAGTTTTGATTAGTAGAAATGTTAAGGATAGCATAAGAATTACTAAACCGAAAAGTTTCCACCCCTAACCTTCCAGTAGTCGCGTAAAATTTTAAAACGTTAGTAATCGCATCGGTCTCACATACCATATTCCCTAATTAACCCCCCAAAAAATAATGGAACCTAATTTTTAAAAATTACATATGGGGATGTTTTAACAACACAATGAATGACTAGAAAAAGAAAAATGAAGTATATTTGGCCCTTTTTTCAATATATCCCACAAATTCTTTGAAAATGGTGTTTTTTTTCAATACTGCACTTTATTCAGTCACATAAAAAAAAAGCAAAAAGTGGTAATACAAAATGTAAATTAAACAAAAATATATCTCTTTTACAATACAAAAATTGTGATAGAAACATGTTCAAAGTTGGTTTAGTGAATTTTCTCGGCACTCCTGGCAAACCCCAAAAATATACTCCAAACACATATTTATTGCACTTATAGCAGTAGAAGCGAGTTTTGCGATTTTTTTTCGAAGGACAGTAGGCACATCTTCCTGGTAAGACATTCTGTGGGACTTCAGGTTCGTTAATGCCAGAAAGTTCTTGCAGTCTCAACCTTAGACTTCGAGGAATATTATTCATAGCAGAACGTACTTCCAAATGGGGCTTGAGTAAATCATTGGCCAATTGTCTTAAAAAGGTTATTCTCAAAATTTTAATGCGTGGGTTCTTTGAAGCGTAGATTACCTGCGAATTGATGCCAGCTATGTTTAACATGGAGTAGAAAATGACCATTGGCCATCTACGCGTGTCTCTAGAAGATTTGTAGCTTGCACTCAATTTATCAACAGTATCTACACCCCCCCTTGGTGCTGTTATAATCTGTAGTTATCACTGGTTTATGCGCATCTGTTTTTGCATCGATTTCATCATGATCGTGCATACTAGAAAGCAACAACATATTTTTTTTCTTTTTGGGAATGTAGGAGACAAGAGTGCACACTTTCAAAAACGCAAACATGCTGGTATGTTCCGGTCGCACAGCTGGTCGAGAAATGTCCAATGGCAACTCCCTCTTGTTTTTTCTGATGGTTCCAATTGCTGTGAGTTTATGGTCATTGAGTAGTATCTTCACAAGAGGTACAGAGGTGAACCAGTTTTCCATTGTAATATTGCGCCTAGATCCAAAAATGCGTTCACGGAGTCGTAGAACGATATCGCAAGTACTATTCGAAACTCTGTATGGCCCTTCAGGTTGTCTTCCAACGTAAACTTCCATCTTGCTTGTATAAAACATTTTGGCATCACACAATGCTAGAATTTTTATCCCGTATTTATTCGGTTTCGAACGGATATATTGCCGAAAACTGCACTTGGTAACCGCTCGGACAATTAGCAACGAAACGGTAAAAAACATCGCATATAGGAGCCAATTTATCTGTTGCCCTTCGCATTGCTCGAGTCTCTTTGCTGTCAAATCTTAGACAACGGATTAGGAATCTAAACCTTTGCAGGCTCATGGTGAGGTGAAAAATTTCTACGCCAGACCCATCAGTATTCCACAAATCTTTGCCATTCAGACGACTTGCATGATAGACACTAGCCATATAAATGAGTCCAAAGAAAGCACGAATTAGTTGGAGTTGCATCTCTTTTTCGAGCAAAATTGTTAGCAACAAATTCAATGTACTCGTTGGTGCATGCCACAATAATATCGATAATCTCGTCATTGAAGAAATGCTGCCATATTTCCAGTGGCCCTGATAAATTTCTCGTTACTTGTGTGGAACCCGGCAAACGTTTTACGATATTCTTTTGCCGGGTTTTAACTGTTATAGGTTGTGAAGCGAGTTTTCTCCAACGCGTGACTTTATCCTTTCCGAAAAACGACAATCTATTGCTGTGACTTTCTTCTTCTTGCTCATGATCAGAAATATCCTGTTCAGATTCACTGTTGTCAAGTTGCTCTTCTACATAATCCTCATCTTCATCAGACTCATCTGGATCTGAACAATCGTCGTACGCGATTTCTTGACCCTCTCCGTCGCTCATAAATTCTAACATTTGTTGCAGGCGTTTCTGCTCTCTTTCGTAAGACCCCATGGCTAATAAAAGCAATAATGTTACATTTATATTACATAATGTAGAATAAAAGTAGAAAACTAACCTCACAATCAAATAAAGGGACAATAAATAAAGAAACGTGATTAGTCGCGCCGGTTTCTCACACCGCAGGACGATATAATTTTGGCAAAACTACCACTTTCAACACTCTGCACTGTACTGCTGTTCCGTCGCAACCCATTGAGATGATACATAGAATGGGAGGTGCCACCCCCCTTGTTTTTCAGAGGGGTGCTAAAGAAAGTGCTTGGTCGGTCTCACAGACCGGGCGCGACTGCTGGAAGGCTAAATAGTGTGCTTCCCTTGGACGTCGTTTCCACCCCCATTTTTAGGTCTTCTAGGTTTTTATATTTTTTTCCTAAAATGAATAGTATGTGGGAAATAACACGCACACATAATCTTGGTAATATGCAATTATTAGCTTAACGCGCTAGGCTTGTAACTTGTAATTCAGCGCTCGGCGGGGCACATAGCCAGGAGAGTGGCTGTTGGTTTCATTCTGGTTACGTTCCGTATAGTAAAATAAGGATTTTATAGAGGACTTAGCGACTAATACATAGTTAAATTAATTTTGTAAATTCAAAAAATTTCCACACCATCTTGAAGTAGAGTAAATGGCACGTTTTTTTATTGTGGTATCCCCGATAGACCTATTCCACAGCTTCGCGATCTTAGATGTAAATGACGCTTGTCACGCAATTATATTGTTAGTGTTTTCTCTCATGTAATAAAAAGCGATAAACGATTGAAAAAATTACAAAAATGGGGTTTTACTATTTTTTGGGAAAAATAATCACCTTACCGCCGCTGTAACTCGTTATATGTTAGACTTACAAAAAACTTTATCGCTTCGCTCACACAATAAAATCATATAAAAATTTCTGACACCAGTTCCTTAGCAATGTATACATGTTTTAAAATGAATTTTACTTTCTAGGACTCCTCGTTCCGATGACAAACTGATTCCCTACATGAATTTTTTCAAGCGGCGTCCTGATAGAGCTGCTATTTGGAGGGCACTGCCGCCTCCACGTCTTCAAGACATGACTCTTATTCAAAAGGCTGAAGCCCTAACAGAAGCGGTAAGGATTAGTTTTCTTAGCTTTGATGTACTGCTCTTTGTGTATTTAAGATATGCCATACTATTTAAGAATAGAAGAAATTCGGTTTGTTACTGAATCTGAAACATTTTCTGAGATACCCCCATCATGGTACGAGACACTGATGTAAATGTAAATTAAAATCATATTAATCCATCGAGGGGTAAAATTAATTGAAAAATGCATATTTTCAACCTCAAAATTGTATTCAGCATCTGAAAATAAATGCATAAACTGAAAATCAAAGAAATTAAACCACAATTATATAAAAAGGTATTTTGATCAGTACCTTCCCAAGTGACAGTTTAAATGCCGTTTAGTCTGGCCCTCGTTTTATAAAAGTTTTATGAAAAATGTTTTGAAGAAGTTGAAGCCCACCCCAATTAATTATTAATAAAATCCTGGTTATGTGAACCAGTGAAACATCTCAACCCCAGGGATGTTAATTAATATCAAAATCCTTGATCGTGAAGCAATCAAGAACTTATTAATTCCTACCCAGTAGTTATTTATCTCAAATTTATGTCAAGATAAATAAACAAATTGGCCATTTACATGATCATCTAGTTTTAAGTTGTTAGGACCTTAATTACGTTGTATGTGTGTAGTAACCCTTTATAATTAACCCAGGTTCTTTGATATAAAGTTTGGTATGACTTGTTTCTGTCTGATACTATACCTGAGAACATTAATCACTCTGATGACAAAGGTAAAGGTGGAAGAAATAAGACAATAATTGATGGGAAAAAATAGCAAAAAAAACCATTTTATTTTATATAAATTGATGCAACAATAATCGAACATGAAAACAAAAGTAATCCACATATTATAATAGGAAAATTTGCGCTGCTATAGTAATGACCATACCATATATATACTGAGTGTTTTGATGTAATAACAAGAACTTATACAAAAGTGTGCTGTATTATTTTAATAGTAATTAGGGTTATGGCAATGGCCTGATAATGATAATCTATAATAGAGCTGTTAGCAATCGCTAGGTAATAATGGTTTATAATTAAATAATGTTGTTAGCAATCGCTAGATAATAAATCGAATGCAAAACAAAGGACAAGAATCATGTCATGTTTAGACATTATCAAAATTAAGTTCAAAAATGAGCATGAAATACTGATGTAAAATATCATAGAGTGTTGAGGAAATATCCTTTAATTATTTGTTTATTGATTGAAATTAGAGTAGGAACAATCATTCAGATAATCATATTAATATCTTGCCGAGGTGAGAATTTACACTCAAATAAAATCTTTTAGAATGCTGGGGAAATCTCCCTATCGTAATTAAATGGAAAATCAACCAGAAGTTTGCCTATGAATGTAAACATACGGAGCCGGGAATCCGCGAAGGTAAGAAAGTGCGGTTGCATCACCCTTCAATCGAAACAAGTGACCAGGCAACTGCCTGAAATATTGACATCCCTCGTTGTAACTGAGCCCAACAGGAGAACAGAACCAGCCAATTGGCCGTAGTCAATGTTTCAAATCTTTGTTAACGCAAAGTACACCGAATTCATGTGACGATAATATACCATTGTAGGTAGATGTTAAACAATTAGACAACCTTGTGGTTACAGTAGGAAAACATTCCTAGAGTACTTTAAATATAAAGCATTCTTGAAAAATCTTACGAGAGATGAGGTGGACATGAGAGTCAACTATTTGTTTTATAAAAACTGCAGAATAATTATTAACATGAAGTTTGACGAGTCTATGATAAAATATCTTGTTATTGCATAGCTCTAAATATATAGTTCTTGAATATAAACTTGTTATTTTGCAAACACAAATTTCCCTAGTAAAACATTCAGAAAGTGAAATTTTATGAATTAAATTCGTGAATGAAATCATAACTGAATAACTGGTAATATAGTATTCTTTATAGTTAAAAATCAAAGCTAGTATTTCATAAAAAAACTAATATTCTTTTAGTACCACAAATAAGCCAATTTCCCCTATCCCCCCCAAACCAGAATGTAAAGTCAATATTAAGTAATAACGCAGAGAAGTAAATAGGTTTGATACTTAAATAGTTATGTTGGTGAAATTGTTGTCGTGTAAATTGCCAAGTTATGTTCTAGCAGTTCAAATCTTTTAGTAGCCAGATTGGATTTATTCGTAGAATTAATTGATGTCTTTAGAGAACTAAGCGGGCTCGAGTATTTGATCGTCGACAAGCGTCCTGCAATTAGTATCTCTTAGCAAATTCAGAGGGTTCGAAAATCGACGACAAACATCCTCGATGAAATTTGCTTTCACTGGAATAAGTATTCTTCCGGGCAAACTGAGAGGGCTCGTAAACGTCGGCAAGCATCCTCTGTCAGTTCTGCCGCGAGGTATATCATCGCCTGGTTTTTATTCTGTTCTTCCAATAATGCGGTTCCAAAATCACAGTGCCAATTCCCCCATATCCTGAACGTGGCTTGTATATTTGACACATGAGATGTGGCTCCGGTGTCCTGCCCTATCTTCGTCTTATACGTTCGCTTAAAGTCGTCCTATTCACTTCACACACAACTCTCGACGCTTTGCTGGTTTTACTAATACATTAGTCTTGTTTTTAAAACTGCCAAGTTTTAGATAAGAATGAATAACCATGTTACAAGCTATTTTAACTTGACATATGTACAACTTTCTACCCCAATAAGTTAAAACGTAACTGCGCCCTGAAGTCGGCTATCATTTGGTATTGAGAAAATAATTTCTGTTGTAAAATTAATATTTGCATAAATTTGGAAATAAAATCAAGAATGTAACGTTTAAATAATTTCTTGTTAATTGTAGTTATAAAAGCGACATTTCCCTGAATTTAAAACAAATTTAAGACATTTTTAAAATAGGATGGCACCAGGGGCGGTCGGCTTCAGTTTGCAGATTAATTAGTTTTAAACTTGGTTTATTTGAAATCAAATGTATGTTTAGAGTATCGTAGAGGAAAACGATAAATGAAAACAATCACAGCCGTAGTGGGAATAGTGGTGGGTGTGAGAAATGAGAAAACTTTACATCTTAACGCAGCACTAAAAATTTCAATTTAATTTTTGTTCTCAAACTATGAATATTTATCAACACAAGAAATACTAAGCGGACATTAGGTAATAAATCCTTTCGCGCCGCTAAAAATTTCCATTGCACTGAACTTTTTTCATTCTTGTTCAAAGTAATGAACATTGGCGCGGGAATTTTCATTAGTGGATAATTCGAAAATGTTGGTTAGAGGCTGCTATACTTTATCGAGAATATATAAAATAATTTCATGAACCTGACATACTGTATTAAGTCTTCTCCGTTGACTGTAAAATATTTCTATTTTACTTACAAGCAACAATGAACTGAAATGTCATTGGAATAATAAATACTCTAAAATAAAACAACTTTAGTGATCATTATTCAAGGCAAATTTAGCCTTTCATGGCACCATGAAAGTCTAAATAATCTCTTTCGTCCAAAACCTAATCCTTTTATTGTAGGATTCATCAAGCTCTCTCCGCTTTCACAGACATAACTTGGTGAATTCTTCATGAGTAGGACAAGCTTTATAATAGCTGTAAGCATTTAGCTTTGACAACCTCCTAAAAATGTTATTCTTTGGGCCCTTTTGGAATTTATTAGACTCATATCACTACTGTCACAGAAATACAGATTTATCAGTAGTTATATAAATAGTTCTGATGGTTATTAAAAAACTGAAACTGTTAATTGGGTTGGGCTTGTTGGGTTGGGTAAATTTTTAAGTGATTCGATATCTTTTAAGATACTTCCAATTTATCACACCTTTCATATTTTTATACGTACATTCTTGCTATGATGCGCTACAAAAAAACTTAACATCTTAATTTATACTGTTTGATATACTGCTGCATTGTATTTTGAAAGTGTAGGAATCGAACTATCATATATAGGGTCGTGAGCAAAAAAAAAATAGGACGTCATAACGATATTTTGCTAAAATCTAGTTGTGTACATCTAACTTTAATTTTTGTGACGTTGTCAGTTAGTTGTCATAATTTATTGCAAGTGTGCAAAAAACTAATATGCCTCATATAAGCGATTTAGTTAAATCTGGAGTTACTGCTAAAGCAGAAGATGGATGGTCAATGAGACAAATTGCACTGCGTTATAATATTGACGAAAAGTCGGTGTGTAACATTTTAAGAAAGTGGAGAATAAACGATACGATTAGTAGAAATCAGGGCGACGAAGGATATTAACTCAACAACAAAATTTGCAATTGGTAAATGCTTTAGTAGAAAATCCATTTTACTCAGTTATTCAGGCTGCTGAAGAAACGAATTTTCCTGGATCGAGTAGTACTGGTCGCCGGCGAGTGTAAAAATCTAAGCTATGCTGTCATGCAGCAGCACAGAAATACTTACTTAAAGATGAACATAAAGAAGCTCGAGTGGGATCTGCGCTTTAATTTTTAGCACATGATGTAAATTTTTGGAACAATGTGATCTTTACAGACGAAAAAACTTTCCAGTCAACACACAGCGGTCGTATTCGTGTTTAACGCCCTCCGAATACTCGATTCGATGAAAAATATATATCTAACAATGATAAAAGTGGTAGATTTTCCGTCAATATGTGGGCTTGGATATCGGCACGTGATCCTGGTGTTTGTGGCATATTGAGGAACGATTTAATAGTGAAACCTATATTAGGACTTTAGACAATATTATGCTCCCTTCTGTGTCACAATTATTTCCTAATAATGAGTTCATATTTCAACAAGACAATTAATTGTTCCATTCATACTGCTCATGCCGTAACTAACTGGTTTCAAGATAACAACATCAATGTTCTTAACTGGCCCTGTCATAGTCCAGATCTTAACCCCATGGAAGAAGTATGGGGACTACTCGTAAGAAGTATCCAAAAACGAAATGTGAGACCACGGAATGCCGAAGAATTACTGGAAATAGTAAATAACGCATGGGAAAATATTACTAATTATATTACTAATGATTATTGTATAAGGTTATTTAATTCTATGCCAAACAGACTTATAGAAGTTATAAATAGAAATGGTGCAATAACGAAATATTAATAGTTAGTTTCTTGTTAAGTAGGATATCTTTTGTCCTTCGATCCAGGTTTTCTACTAATCGTACCGTTTATTCTCCACTTTCTTAAACTGTTACACACCAAATTTTTGTTAATGTTATAACGCAGTCAAATTTGTCTCATTAACCATCCATCATTAACTATAGCAATAACTACAGCATTAAAATAAAAAATAAATTAAAAGTGACATCTGTTTTATTTCCGCTCCTCATTACCTATTCAAATAGAGACAGATTTACATTAGAAAAAAAAAGTTGTTCTATTTCTTTTTACTCACAGCAGTACATTTACCGAAACACCTGTTAAACTACGTGATGTAATGTTTTCCAGATTGCCACGGATTTCGTAGCATGGATAAAAACTCTGAGTGGCGACGAAGAATCAAACTTAACCGTTAACGCTATAATGGAAATGTTTGAAATAGCAACGCAAATCAATTCAGCAACATCCCTGTGCGTTAAACTTAAGGAAATGCCTTCAGTTACACATTCGGTGGCAGAAGCTATGAATCGACCAGAAGTAAGTTACTTTAGTTTCTTTAGTAATCCTCAGAGATCAACTTAGCGTTTATTTTTGGATCTCGTTGCTTTACTTAGTATAGGTTTCGTTTCCTTTGCAATCTCCTACGTATCCACTATTTTCTACTACCCCAGTCATTAGAGTAAAAAAGGTATGAAAAATTGTAAGAGTTTTCAAATTTTGAGACATTGGAAAAGGTAGAAAAATAACAAATCCGGTTTTCCACCCTTTTCTTTACCTTCTACAATGTTTCAAAATTTAAAAACTTTTACAATTATTGTCGAACTTTCCATTATCGAAGTTCGTAATGACAAGCCTATACTTCGCCTTCCCTATTTTCTGTTCCTTTCCCTCGCCACTCTCATTAAACAGTCCTTATATATACATCCGTCAGCAGGACTTTTTGTTAGGATAATTAACAATTATATTTAGTGTTATGCATGTAAAATTTTGTTGCAATGCTAAAAAATATATTGTCCTTGACCTGCTAGCTGCACTGGAATGCTTGACCATTCTAGCAACTTCAGTTTGCTTCCATCATTTGTCTATTTAGATTCTTGAGATTGATTTTCCATCTGATTTAGATTTAGAATATCCAAATTGCTGATCTATTGCTGGTAACGATTGAGCCATACCGAAATGAATGTTTCAATGAAGCTAAACAGAAATATTTGACTATTGACGCCACTTTTGGATTGTAACTCTGGAGTTATAATGGACAAACAGCATGCACTGATATATTTAAAATTTACAATGTGACATATATGTCCAAGATTTAATTTTAAAATTTAGGGTTAGGATTTACGACAAAAAGCCAATGAAACATTTAGCTAGGTCCTAAAACATCTTTTTATTACACTTTTGACTTATTTATAAGTTTTGTTAAATCACAGAAAAATATTTTCAATCTCATCACAAGAAAAACATTATCTTCTATATCTTCACATTTTTATCTTACTCGATTTTATTTTTAGTTCCTGGTACGCCACACGATTGTAGTTTGTCTTTGATCTCCTCTAATGAGATGTTCTTCTGAGTAGCCAAATCTTCCAGAAGTTGTAAGAAGTTGTCATAATTTATCGTTTTAGATTTAAATTTATTAAAAGCTAGTCCGGTATCGGTCATGGTTAGTTTCCTATCAATAACTTCTGCTTGTTTAAACCATTTATCTACGTTAATTAGAGTAATTGATGTACCATCTGATCTGGGATCCATAAATTTGGAAAATAGCATAAATTGCTGATCCAGCCTCACAACTGCTTGTGCTTGAGTCATGGTGAAGAGAATGTAATATTGAATGTATTTGCACTAAAAATTTTGACATTACTGAGAGTTATCCTCTATTCCAAGTACATTTGAACTCCCAATGTCAAGTTTGACAAATAATCCATACTGTGCAAGAAGCATATTTTATCATCATTTGTCTTATTTCCCCGAAGAAGTAAAAATTGTCATGGCGAAAAGTAGATATGTCTTCTATCACTGAATCGCGGCAAATAATAGTTTCTTTGCTATCATAAATTTGGTAATTATGATTAAAACTGTTAACAGGTTGAACCATTTAAAGTAAAGCTGGGGCGAGCGTAGGTGCGTCTTTACTATGTACATACTTCGGTATGCGATGTAAAGCAACGACAGGCGCAGTTAGTACTTGGATTGGTGACCATTCCAACGGAAACCGCGTTCTCGCCTCACACATCTTCCAGCGGCTTGTATATCAGTGTATGCGCGGAAGCTATACAACCTTAGGCGAGGGTTGTATAGGAGATATACCATCCTTCGGAGGGGATGTAAAGCCGTCGGTCCCTTGTCTATTAAATGTTAGGCAAGTAAAAGATCCCTACTCTTCTTAAGGGAAGAGGTTCGGCAAAATTCCTGGTTGGGGGTAGCTCGTCTACAGGCGTCGGTGTTAGGCCTCAGTAGCGGAAATAGGCCGACGTTAAATAAATGTATAAAAAAAAAAAAAAAAAAAAAAAAAAAAAAAAGTAAAGCTGGGTAGTGTTTGGCAAATTGTCTAATTTGAAAATTCTTAGATAATGTAAACGGACCCAGTAAGAATCCTTAAACCTAATAGGCGAAAATCACGAAGAGGACGACATATATATTTTGACAGTATAACCTTGTCTGTTGTAATGAACAACAAATCAGTTTACTATTGAGGTTAAATGGTGCCTAAAGGACCCCGCACAGAAACACGTGATTTGGTATCCTGGTGGAAATGGTCGAAATAGAGATATGTTGTAGTTCAGACCCTCTTGATGAAAAGTTGAAATGGGACCAAGCCTCGAACACCTTTTATTTTGGAATGACAGCAAGGTCGAAAATTCGTAAATTCGTAAAAAATCTTCAAAAATCAAAAATATATATTTATTGTATACGTTACTAGATAACAGTCATACGATATTACGTCGTCTGCTAGATATTCTATTAGCCTTTACTCGAGTCCGAGTATAAAAAAAAATGTTACAGTCGATAGATTGTGTGTAATAAAAAACAAGTAAAAGGTGTAGTCTATTGTAATTCCCATTCATCTACGGTGCACACGACTATGGCTATAGAGGCCAATTCGGGAGAGCACATGTCGACCGCAATCAGGACAAACATAGACCTGGTTAGGTCTTGGATTCGGCCTTCTTGCAGCAACATTTCCTTGATAGCTGGCCACAACCCCTCGCCATTCGGTTTTGTCCGCTGCAAGTTGTTCCCATTGCTCGTCTGGAATGCCGCAGGATTTTAGATTTTCATGGAGAACGTCTTTGAACCTCTTTTGTTGACCGCCACGCCTTCTTCTACCGCTTAACAATTCACCATAAAGTGTACATTTAGGAAGGCGGTTATTATGCATACGATGAACGTGACCTGCCCATCTTAGGCGTGCTCTTGAAATAAGCACCTCAACTGGAAGGCTGTTTGCTCTCCTGAGTACTTCCACGTTTGATATGTGATGGAACCAACGGATTTTCATCATACTTCTGAGGTGTCTTTGCTGAAAACGTTCTAATTCTTTCACATGACGACGGTAAGTGACCCAGCTTTCACATCCATATAGCAGTGTTGGAATGACAACTGCTCTGTAGACAGCCATTTTCGTTGACAAAGCAAGGTCGTGGTTGTCAAATACTCTCTCTCTAAGTCCCCAGAGTGCTCTAGATGCAGCGTTAATTCTATTGCGAATCTCGCTGTCCATGTTTGCTTTGTCATTAACAACGTTGCCTAAGTAATTGAACTGATCTACCACTTCAAGAGAATTTCCGTTAAGTGTAATATCTATTTGGTTCACTTGATGAGGAGTTGACATAATCTTAGTATTTCCAATGTTGATTTTAAGTCCCAAGGAATCATAGCTCTGGGCATACACATCTAAAAGTCCTTGAAGCTCTTCCGGCGTAGAGGCTAAAAGTGCACAGTCATCCGCATACTGGAGATCACAAATGAATCGTGTGCGTGTCTTCGTGAAAGCTCTAAAGCGCCCTATGTTAAAGAGACCGCCATCAGAACGGTATCTGAGACCTATTCCTCTGACTGTCAGTTTGTTGTCAACAACAATTGTGAGAGCAGCGGTAAACAAATTAAAAAGTAGGGGTGCCAGGACACATCCCTGCCTAACTCCAGTGAGGGTTTGGAAAGGTTCGGTTGCCTCATTATTATACATAACCTGGGCGTTGTTGTTTGTATGTAGACTGCGACATACTTCCACAAATTTTCTAGGGATACCTAAGCGGAGCATAATTTTCCAGAGCACTTCCCTGTCCATCGAGTCAAACGCCTTGGTTAAATCAATGAAGGCCATGTGAATTTCTCCTTGATGTTCAAGTGCTTTTTCTTGAAGCTGTTTAAGTGTGAAGATTAGATCCGATGTGCCTCGGTTTGGTCTAAAGCCACTCTGTGCTTCAGGAAGTAACTTTTCCATAACAGATAGCTAGATATGAAGTGCATGCGTAAATAAGATTATACGAAAACGGAATTTCCGTTGCAAGTATGATATGATCATTGAGTTCAGGAGCTAGTCATATTCAATGTTTGACGTTAGAAATGAGAGAAGAGGCTAAAAAATTAAAAACAAAATATCTCCATGCCAAGAATAAAAATCAATAAACTCGGAGGAGCGTAAAAAACTGTTATTTGAAAAAACTCAAACAATGTAGGGATCTTATGACGCGTTTTTCTCCACCTCGTACGATGACGTGGAGAAAAAGCGGGCCACTTTTTGACACTCGAGCTTCGGAAACAAGTTTTCGGTTTGCTCGGGCGCCAGTCCTAGTTTAAGTGATAAGACACACTGCCCTCAAGTGGAGAAAGTTTACTCCAGGGGGTCAATATATGGCTAATTAGACGTTCACACACAAACAGTAAAATTCAGAATTTTTCAATAAAATCAGTATATTCAAATAAACCTAATCCTACAACTCTATTTTTATAACTGTTTACTTTCTATTTAAAAAAATCTACAGACTACTATATACCGGGAGGGGCAGGTAATTAAACGAAATACTAGTACCAGATGACTCAGGCGGCCGGGATAACAACACTTGCAACACAGAATATACGGGTGATTTCCCTGAAAAGCTAAGGCATGATTAATACACAGTGGTGCAACTTTTTAATGCTCCTAGAGCCCCTAGGGTACATGAGAAACACCTACAAATTGCATAGAACATGTACAGGAACGGTCATCCTCGAGATGAGATACTGAAAAGGTAAAGTATGGTTAATAAAACAGTTCTATTACTCTGAAGCCCCCATGCGAAACACCTACAAGTAACAGTAAAATTTACAGAAAATGGTAATGCTGAAAAGATCAAGGTATGATTAATACACAGTAAATACAGTCAATGCACTAGCCAAGTTTCTTACTTAGTTATCTTCTTCCTTTATGGTCTTACTTACTTCTTGGTGTAGACTTGGGCACGTCTACAGTCGGAAACGGTCAGCTCGGACTGACCCCCTTCTCAGGTCCACAAGAACTTTTCTATCTATGGAACAACTTATCGTGGGAGTGGGAGTAGGCACCAGATGGATGCGCTACTGGTCGATGACGTAGGCTGGACTTAATAGAAATTCCACTGCTTGGAATTTAATATATCACAATAACCGTACCTTAGATTCAAACCTCGGAGTAAACACGTCTGTTTGCGACGAGTCGCTCTGGCTGACTGTCAACACGGTATGAATTTAATTACTTCCTTCGAATATGAAGAAGTGGGAGAAACAGCGGAAAACAGATGCGCGATGGATCAAGGTAACGTCAAACGGACTTAACAAATATTTTGAAATACAGATTTGTGGAAAAATTATTTCAGAATGTTTCGTGACTTATAAAAATTCACATGCCCTAATTTGTGGACTTGTGGATATTTTCGTAGTAACACCGGAGCAAGCAGCAAGCACGTGTACCTCGTCGGACGGCAGCTAGAAGACTTACTGTGGAATATTTCAATTATTTCTCGTGCACTGAAAGAATGATGTTGCACGGGTGACATCAAATCGACTTAGAAATATTTCTTACTTAGATACCATAGGACGGAGAGCTCTGCACATATAACGTGTTCGGTCGCTGGGAATATACTGACTTGCGCGTGATTTGGCTTGCCTGAAAAATATAGAAACTCTTCTCGTCGCCTCCCCTCATACGAGTTCATCTGTACTTTACAATCTGGTATACCTACGCGGTGCTTCTAGAAATTAATACTTTTATTAATTTTTAAACTAATTCGCCTACGGCGGTACAGTATATCTACAATAATAAACAGAATAATTCCTATAAAAGATTCTTGAGAAAAATAATGATATCTTATGCATATTTCGGTAACGAAAAACACTTCGTTGCAATCTTCGAATTTTCCTACTAAAATATTCCAATTTTTTGAGTGGCACAACTTTCGCAAACAACAGTTTTTAGTAAAACATAAAATAAATACCAATTATATATTCGTTGAAAAGAATGAGAGTAGGAATAGGCATTCGAATATTGAATATTTTGTTGAAAAAAAAAGTTTTTAACACAGATAAATAGAATAAAATCGACCGTTCATATAACGTTCTTTGTGTAGATGAGTTATTTTATAATACTCGTATTTATAAAACGCACGGATTTGGAAGAGTAAAAACCGGAAGTAGACAATGCAAAATCAAAACGATCTTCTAAGAGTTTCAAACGTAACTTTTATACTTCATTGATTATAAAATCCGTATATTGTATGTATATGCGTATACATATATACGTACACATAAATATATAAATGAAGTGTTATTGTACTTCCGGGTGTTCTCCCGCGTCGATGGTCGACTCCTCCAGGAGTCACGGTTGTCTAAACAACGTTTCGGCAGAATCTCATCTGCCATCTACAGGTTCTCATCGAAAGCTGCCTACTGCTGCTCCTCGTTGCTTGACCAACTCAGTTCATTTCGAGCAACGAATTCTGATTTTCGTAAAATATTAAATATTGACACTCTCAGTTAACATTTGCTGCCGTCAACTTTCATCCCTTTAACTTTCTTCGTATTTCCTCAAATAAGGAAGCTAACCGTTTGTGGTTTTTCTATTTTTCTGGATTTTGTAATATATCTCACAAAGTAGGCTATGGATTTCAAATTTCTTTTTACTAAAATATAGCTCACAAAAAATGGGATCTCTTTCTAAAAGCGATTCATTGATACCAATCTAATTTTCGTCATCGCCACGACACTTTTTTACGAATTTTCTTTCTTGCAATAGGTCAATTGAATAGCTGACCTGTTCTTATTCTAAATTCCTAGTTGAGACTTTTCATTTTATCTCTTGTAGGTTTAAGTGCCTTCGACAGTCCATGATTTTAATTAAACCTAATTGCAATTGATACATCAATGAAGATACAAGAATGAATATATCTGTACAAATCGTTATATAATTGTTTATAGTTAGGTATATAAAGATCGTCTCCATTTCTAACATCCGATGTTATTTTTTATTTTTAATAGAAGTCATTGATATTTTATAATGTTTTTTAGTAAATAAAGTTTGAAGATACTTTCACAATAAGAAGTTCAGAACCAATCGTACGAAGAAATTCATCAAATTAAAAATATATCCCTTGTTTAAATTAAAATCTTTGTAATGTACATTGCGTCGCCATCTACACAAAATATCCAAAACCTGATAAATTTTGCGCGCTGTAGCGTAATATGCAAGAGAAGTACAATGAACGTTATTGACTGTAGAATTCTAGGAGCAGGGAAGTGAAAATAACTGAGTGTACTCATAGAGGGCAGCGCCTTTCTCATTTGAAATTCAAAAAATAGAAATATTGACTTATTCAATTATATTTCTAATTAAGAGGAGTCATTGGAAGAGATTGTATTATACTATATAGGGTGTCCCAGCTCTATTCAGCATTGTCTCGGAAACGGTTAGATATAGGAAGAAATGTTTAATATAAAAGTTATTCTGTTTAAAAAGATGCATTTAACAATTTTATTTTCAAATGTACAAGGCGCTTCAAAAAGACGGCAGGTTATGCAACTTTATCTTTTCAAGTGGAACACCCTTGTATACTTTTGCATTTTTGGATTCGCCTTTTATTTACGAACAAATTTTATAAACCATGTCCTCATACCTATCAATTCAACAATGTTTTTAACAGATCAAAACAAATGATAACATAAAACGGTGATGTTTCTTTACAGACGTGAGTATTACCATATGAAACCTTAATGTTACGAGAGGTTATAAGGAACTATTGGTAACGGAACTAGCACGCTTTACCGAGAAAATAAATGGACTTATAAGTAGTTCCTATTTCATAAACGACAAATTGCGATTAACGGTTGTATAAAGAATATTCGTTTACTTCAATGATCTATTTACAATTGTTTATCAACTGTGACATATGATACTTTGATAATTGAACTGACAACTATTATGACGTCTGTCACTTTGACAACTACTATGACATCTGTCACTTTTGATAACTACTATTACATCTGTCAATTTGACAATTACTATGACGCCTGTCACTTTGACAACTACTATGACATATGTCACTTTTGACAACTAATATGACATCTGTCACTTTGACAGCTACTATGACATCTGTTACTTTGACAACTAATACTACTATCGTCAGCGTGGTCACACTCAACAGCTGGTTCTTGACTTCGCAAGCAGTGCGAGCATAAGGTCACTAAGGTATGGGGACAGACAGCCGCACCTGGGAAACTAGCCGGTCATTTCTCGGTGGTAGTTATTATTACAGTTACAACAACCTGATATCCAGCAAGCGTTGCTCACAAAATCTTATACCACCTGCCGGGTTATTGGTCCGACGTTGACGCACCACACAAATCGGGCACTTAACTCCATAACCAGTACGAGCATAAGTTGTGGTTTCTCTCTACTGAATTAGTGACGACATCCCACCTAGCAATTATCAATCATAAAATAGTGTACCAATTTTAAATTCAGGTCTCGGGACTCTTCTCCTCAAACTAAGCTCGTGCATCGCTTTATACAGGGTTACTGGTAATTCGATACATTTTTTTGCAGATGTGATGAGGCGTGAGCTAAGGAGTAAATCTAGCCCTAACATACATTATGCAAAACTCAATAGTTTTTGAGATATTTCAATTTTTTTGTTTTCTCAAAAATGTAGATCTTAATGTCTTAAAAGTTAATTTCCGAAAAATCTACTTGACATTTTTAAATTTTTTTTTTACTGGATTACTTGTCCAATATTATAGATATCCGTTTGGAATGAAAAATATCCGTTTGTTGGTCTTGTTAAATTAGTTATCGAAGATTTTGATTTTGCTCGTAGTTATTGTTAGTAGTTGTTGTTATCAGTTTTTGTTAATGTATTTTCTGTGCCATGGCCGCGTATGACAACGCAGAATACGCTGATATCTAGTTTGTCTATGGATACTGTGGCGGCAACGCTGCTGAAGCTCGCCGAGAATATGGTCTTTGGTACCCTAACCGCCGCTTACCAAATGCACGTGTATTCAGTACGGCATATCGAAATATCACTGAAACTTGCTCCGTGAAATATAGAAGAAGTGACGCTGGTGCTCCTCCCGTTTATGAACCAGATGATGAGGAAGAAATATTGAGGTATTTTGAGGAAGACCCAACTATTTCAACTAATAAAGTCGCACGACTAACCGGAGCGTCGCAATGGAAAGTTTGGTCTACGATACGTAGAGTTGGATGTCATCCTTATCACTATACCCCTGTTCAAGGCTTGGAGGAAGGTGATCCTGGAAGGAGAGTGGAATTCTGCCGCTTTATGTTAAATTCAGATGCAGAAAGTCCAAATTTTTTAACAAGTATTTTATGGACGGACGAGTCGAAATTGAATCGCGAGGGTATAACAAATTTCCACAACCTACATTATTGGGCAGAGGAAAATCCCAAGTTAACACATGAAACTAGTTTCCAAATGAAGTTTTCTATTAACGTGTGGCTGTGAGTCATTGGCCACTATTTAATAGGGCCACACTTTCTTCAAAATTTAAACGGGGAAATCTATGAAAATGTTTTAACAAATGATCTGGCGGTGATTTTAGAAGATGTTCCTATCGCCGTCAGACAGCGAATGATGTTTCAGAACGACGGTTGTCCAGCACATTATCGGCCGACAGTAAGACAGTTACTTGATCAACGTTTCCCTAACCGTTGGATTGGAAGAGCAGGCCCAATACCTTGGCCAGCGCAAAGCCCTGACTTAACACCCCTTGATTATTACGTATGTGGTCATATGAAGGAGACGGTTTATGCCACACCAGTCAATACTATAGAAAATCTTAGACAAAGGATAGTCGATGCTGCCCAACGCATAAGGCAATCTGACAACCAGAGTAAAAAGGACGGAAATAAGAAGACGCTGCCGTGTCTGTATACGAAATAGGGGCTCTCATTTTGAGCAAGACATATAAAAAATAAAGTACAACTTTGAAATTAATGAAGAATTAAACTCTACTTTTAAAATGTTTTTTACTGTTTATCTAAAAATAAAATTCGTACTACTTGTGTTATTTTTACTAGTATTTTCTTAGAACTATTAAGGGTACATTGAACATTTGTACCTTGTTAGATAGCTATTGAAATAAGGCAGTTTTTATAATAATTTATACGCGTGTTACGTTAATATTTTTTTGAAAAAACCTAATAGGTAAATTTCATAGCTGATTTAAAAAAAAAATTTTAAAGTTTTTATTTCAGATGTTCACATGATCGAAATGTTTCCAGATATTTTTCATTCCAAACGGATATCTATAATATTGGACAAGTAATCCAGTAAAAAAAATTTAAAAATATCAAATAGATTTTTCGAAAATTAACTTTTAGGACATTAAGATCTACTTTTTGAGAAAAACAAAAAAAAATTAAATATATCAAAAACTATTGAGTTTTGCATAAAATATGTTAGGGCTAAATTTACTTCTTAGATCATGCCCCATCACATCTCCAAAGGAATGTATCGAATTACCAGTAACCTTGTATAGTAGACGGGTTGCTAGGTCGTTACGTTTTCTTGGTTACAATATTGTCGTGGTACAGTTGATTTAAAAAAAACTGGTAGGACTCCTGTAATCGAAAATCTTAATAGTTTAGTTGTGTGCATATGTCTGTAAATAGGGCTGGCCAGGCATGTCGAGAGGGGGGTGGAGAAAAGGTGATTTACCCCGGAAATGGGGTTTTTGGAGGAGACTGGTTTTCTTAGTGTTTTTAAACTTATTAAACATTTCTTTTTAATTTTATTCAAATGGAATTTTAAAAATAATTAGAAAATAACTTTTTCAAAACATTTTCAAGCCTGCCATATTATTGTTTAAAAAATTAATATTTCTTACGGATTATTCTACTAATGGTTGTAATTAAAATATTAACTGAATAATGGTAATTTTATTTTTAAAATAAGAACACAAAAATACCACTTGAGATTAAAAAAATTTAAACAATGCAAAATGAACATAAAAATACAATAAAAAAATAAAATAAATGAACTTCAACTACGTAATACAGAATTAACTAATATTTTGTCATTGCTCCATTAGCGTCTAAAACTGCTTGAAGTCTTGCAGGCATGGACAAAATCAGATTTCTTGCAAGGTCAACTTCTTGCGCCATGTTCTCCCAAGCTCTTCAATTATCCCTTCCAAGTCTTGGGAATTATTTGGATGGTTATTTAATTTTCTTATATGTTTCACCATTAGTCCCCAAACATTTTCAATTGGATTTAAATACGGACTTTTAGATGGCCACGGTAGCAACTCTATGTTTTTATTAAGAAACCATTACCTGACACGATGGGCCGTATGTATGGAGCAGTTGTCTTGTTGGAAAATAAAATTATTTTCCGGAAACAGCTCTATTACTGACGGCAACATAATATTGTCTTATATTTCAATATATTTAATAGAATTGAGATGACCACCACTGTTCCAACACACACCTAACCCAATTAGACTTATCCAAGCCCAGACATTGACAGAAAAGCTTCCTGATATTTGTGGATCGAAAGTATATTTTTCGTCGTATCTAGTGGAAGGAGCCCTATATACGCGAACTTGTCCATCTTTACAGGATTTAAAAACCTTTTCGTCAGAAAAGACAACTTGTCCCCAGAAGTTTTCATCATTGATTATATAGTTCAGTGCAAAAATAATCCTACCCTGCTTCTCTTCTTCTGAAAGTCTGTATTTTTTAGCCGCAACAACTCTTCAATTCGCTTCTGCAAGCAGTAGGTACCGAAACAGGGAAATTTGTCTCTGAAATTGCATTTACGTCAGTCTGGAAAGGGTTTTCCCTTAGGTAATTTATAAGATTTTCATCTTCTTGATTTGATTATTGCTCTTTCTGGGCCTACCGGAACCAACTTTACGGGATACCGTTTGGTTAGTTTCCCATTGTTTTTTAACACTCATTATCGTGGTTTCACATACATTGCATTCAGCAGCAAGTCTTCTTATGGACCAACCATCTTCAATTTTAGAAACAATTCGAAGTTTTTGAATATCTGTTAGATGTCGAACCATTTTTAATAATGACGCCACTGATTAACGTCAAAGTGACATTTGTAAGATTATTAATATCAATCAATGAACGAATGATTTGCATAGCTAAAAGAAAGTGTACCAGTTTTTTTTTTAAATCAACTGTACCAACAAATAATGTGCTCTTTACGATGATCCAATTTATCTTTGTTCGTACGTACCCAACTTATTTTAAGTTATCAACCAATAAGTAAAATGATAATTCATACAGAGGGTATTATAAAATAAATATCCATATCTTCTGTATATTTCGGTAACGAAAAACGCTTCATTATAAGCAAGGCTCGGCTCTGTGCCTTATCCCGATCCCCTCCCTTGTTGTGCTTAATATAAGACAATATTCATCGCACAGTAGATTTGGAAATTGCATCAACTTGATCAGTTCAAATCAGCTCTTGACCCCCAATTTTTTGCAGATGGCCAAAAGAGAAATGTTATTCAGAGAAATAATGCGGGACCATGCGGCGGAGCGGCGTCCGAGAAAAATAATCGCATTTGGTAGAAGATTACCCTCTGAAATGCAGGTTAAGCCGCTGAAAGAAAATGTCAAAAAGAAGTGGCTCAGTTGTGATAAAGTACCACAAAGGCTCGAAACAATGGCGGCGGTCTGGCAAGGAATAACTCATTTAAAGTATGTATACATCGTATATTTTATTTTAGAAAATTTCGAATACTTAGGCTTGCAAGATATTAAGAAAAATTGTTATATTAAGAAAAATTGTTATATTAAGTTGAATATATATCCTATGTTTTTTCTTTAACGCTTAACGATGATATCAATTTTAATGACTGATAATCTATCACTTCATTGGTCCTGAAGAAGTCAATAAAATTTGTCGAAACGTCGACTTTAAACAGGATATAAGGTTTGCTTTTTGAAATACGTAGGTACCAAACATTTTATTTTGGTTTGTCATTGACTTGTTTAAATTTATGATTGATTTTATTGATGCCGTTAACGTATATAGTCACGCTTTATCTGTTTTTGCTTTAAAAAAAGGAGGTACAAATATTTCTGTTGAAATTTTTCCCATATCAGTCAATAATAGTTGGTATATAGTGGAGTAAATATAGATTTGTAGAGAAAATTTTACATTGAGTAACGTGTCATAGAAAAATAAGTTTGTTTTGATGAAACTAAGAATACCCCCACTTTTCTACTTCGAGTAAATGGGGGAACCCTTTCTTTTCACGGAAAAGGGGTAAATTAGTCATTTTTAGGGGTGGTTTGTCAGTTTTAATTTATTTTAAACCCTTTAATATGCTAGTTAAGAAACGAGAATGGTACTTTTTTATTGCAGATGTTCAAGGAGCTTTCAGTTCAAGTTTCGTGAAAATCGGTTCACCGCTTCTCACGATATGTATATTAATATACTGAATAAATGTAAAAACTGAATTACGGCTAACTTGGCCAAAATTAAACAGAATTTGAAGAAATTTTAGACGAAATTAACGTATAGCATCAAGAAATAGCCTGCCAAATTTTAGCAAAATATATCTAATAGTTTGGCCGCAATTCCATTTTTAGTTCAAATTCCACATTTTCAAAACGTTCCCCAATTTGTCCAAATGATGGAACCAAATTTCTTTTCCAAAATGAAGGTATTTTTATGCACTTTTACTTGATGTAACTAAAAAATATATTTTTTTAATTTAGCCGATTATTTGTCATATTTGGTATGATAATAATGATTTATTAGTCCATTTGATTATTAATGTAAGATATAGGATAAGTCAGAAAGGAAAATTTGTAAATACAATATAAAAACACAAGCACAAAGGCAACAATAAATAATTAGTAGAATATAAACATAAAATATATAGGTAGACTCACAATATTAAATATAAGAATAAATAACTTTTAGTCAATTTAAAATAAGAACTGTCCTATTAAAAATAGGATCTCGGTCAAAATTTCCTTAAAAAGTATAACATAATATAAAAACAAGTACATAATAATAAAGAACATACATGTATAATAATAAATATCACAAAACATCATTTAAGTATTCATTTAAGGAATAATAATTTTTTTCTACGACCGGGAGTAGAAATCAATTTCTATGGCATCAAAATTGTGACAGAAGTAAAACATTTACTCTCTAGGGACGAAATAAGACAATAATTTCCCTAGGGGAGTTTTTATTTCAATGTATTTGTAAACAAATATCTGTTGCCATGATACGTTGAATGGAAATATCCCAAGGGCTTCTAAATATTGTAATTTCGCTCCAATTTATTATAATTTTTTATTTATGAAATAAATTTTTCTACTCCCGATCGTGGAAAAAATAGTATATACACCTCGGGAGAGACCGCCATTTTCCCTCGATGTATTTGTTGCCCTCGGGCCTCAAATTACACCTCAAAAAAAATAAGACGTTTCTCTCCCTTAGTGTATAATGTACTATTATAAGAATACCCATTTTGGTAGCCAGATTATTTAACCCTTTCGCTTCTCACCGTGGAAAACCTCCTACGTCTGATCCTTTCTTTTGCGAAAATTGCGATAAAAACTTTTTTTAAATTTTTTTTATTATAATTTGATAATATTGGACTAATAAAGTTGAAATGACCAAAAAAAGTAACCCTAATCGTTTCACCCTTTTACTGGGGGTAAACATAGAATGACCTCCCAAAAAATACGATTTTTCCTAAATTTTTACTACAAATTAATGAGGGAAAATCGCATTCTAAACAGATTTTTACTCAAGTCATTTTTCTTTAAAAACAATAAAAATGGCGCAAATCGCGTCTTTATATGAATCCTTATAAACGAAAAAAGTAATTCAAGGCGATAGAACGGAAGATTTACTTGGGGGCGAGCGTAGATGCGTCTTGACTATGTACATCCTTCGATATGCGATGTAAAGCAACGTTAGGCGCGCTTAGTACTTGAATGGGCGACCGTTTCAAGTATTGTAGGGTATTTCCCCTACCAGTCAAAAAATAAAAATAAAAAATTTTAAAATTAACAGAAAAAACATATCGGTTCATGCAACATGGCATACGTATAATACCGAAATGATATAAATCAATGAAAACTGGTTTTTTCTTAAACCTGCAACTCCCTTATAAAAAATTTAAAAAATTCCAAATCGACAGGAAATGACAAAATTACTGTTAATTTATTAAAGGAATGCATGCATCAAATAGCTTTAGCACTAACCAATATATTAAATACATCGATAAGTAACGGAATATTTCCTGAAAACTTTAAGTTAGCTAAAATCAAGCCTCTGTTAAAATCAGGCAGCAAAAATATTAATGGATAACTATAGGCCCATAATAATATGTATATTGTCTAGTTTTTCGAAAATATTCGAAAAATTTGTTGCTGAAAGGTTGGTTGCATTTCTAGAAAATCATAAATTACTAAACCAGTTCGGTTATAGAAAGATCCAACCACTAATGCAATCACTAAATTTCTAAATAGCCCTTATAACAACTTTTTTTTTTTTTTTTTTTTTTTTTATGGCATTAGGTAAAAAACCACGCAGCCAGGCACAAGTTATTAGATATGCCATAATTTAAACATACATAATCATGCACATATACTTATAACAACTTAGATGATAAGAAAAAATGTTTAGTATATTTCTAGATCTCAGTAAAGCTATTGGTGTGGTATGTCACGAACGACTGTTAAATAAACTTGAATTGTATGGCGTTAGAGGTAAACCGTTAGATTGGTTCAAATCATACCTACAAGGCAGAAAACACTATGATGAAATAAACAATTATTCATCTAACATTCTAGATAGTTCGCACGGTGTTCCTCAGGGATCAGTTTTAGGGCCCTTATTATACATAATTTATGTAAATTATTTTAATGTTGCACAATCAATAATGTTCGCAGACGATACATCTATACTTTTTTCTGGCATCAAAGCCGATAATGCGGTTCAGAAAGTTAATTTGACGATACAAAGGGTACATGAGTGGTATAATAACAATAAGCTCATTTTGAACAACAAAAAAATCAACTTTTATAAGATTTAATTATGCAAACACTAATTTTAACTGTACTGTTTATACTTATCAGAGAATTGTTCATGGACCTTGCATATTGATACAGTTAGTAAAAAAAATTACCTCTATATGTTATTGTATTAATCAATTGCGAGTTAGTAGATCAGTGTTATTGACTTACTACTTCGCGCAGTTTCACTCTATGATTTCATATGGTTTATTGGGTTGGGGCGCCTCAGCAAAAAGTGTTCGCGTTTTTAAATTACAAAAAAGAACGGTACGTTTTATAGTGAGGGCAAACAAAAGAACGTGCTGTAGAGATATTTTTAAGCAACTACATATATTAACTTTGCCATGTATATTTATTTTACAGTTGCTCGTCTATGCTAAAAGTCAATTACGTGATATACCTACCATAAATAATAACCATTCATGTAATACTAGGAATGAATTTGTACTGGAGATGCCAAATCATAGTTTATCTTTATACGAAAAAAGTCAATACTACTTGGCAATAAAGGCATACAATAAACTACCAAATTTAGTTAAAGATCTTGAGTTGATAAAATATAAAATACACATTAAAAATATGTTGTACAATAATAGTACATCATACACTAAGGGAGAGAAACGTCTTATTTTTCTTGAGGTGTAATTAAGACCTAAATGTACTCATTCCCTCTACTAGTAGTTGGTGATTATGGGTTTGTTGATTAATGCTGAATCCGAATGCTTGTAAGAACATAAGTTTCAATTTCTAACTTTAATAGCTTTCAGACAATAATTTGACTCCAATTTAAGAAATTAAGTTACTTTCCTTGATTAAATTATCACGCCTTGCCATGTGTTATGTGTATCATAAAAAGGTTATATTATCGCTAAATTTGGACTGGTCTCAACAATGCATAGCAGATGAAGTTAATTGCAGTAAAAGCGTGATTCAAAAATTAAACCGAAAGTGAATGGAAGCTCGTAATCTGAGTAGGACAATAGGATCTGGAATCAAAACGGTCAAGTTGTCTTTAAGTGCACCAGTGTTAAAAAGCCGCAAATAATGGATGTTGACAAAGAGGCAAGAGTGGAGTTTGCAAATAATTATATTGATCCAATTTATCGTTATTGGCAGTGAGTGATTTTTTCCGACGAAAAAATATTTCAGTTTTGCTGCAGTGGTCAACTACGAGTTTACCGTCCCTCCCAGAGCTGATAACGGCGTGTAATACTTGTACAAAAGTAATGATAGCGGAAAGTATTCCATCCATGTGTAAGCGTGGATATCCTCAGAAGGGGTTAATGGTGCGCATATCGCAAGGCCGAATAACTGTTAACCGATTTTGAACGATGTGATGCTTCCCTCAGTGCAAGTTAGATTCGATAATGATTTTATATTTCAACACGTAAGTTTGATAACCACTTTTTAAGATACTCAATTTTGAAAATTCTGTTTTTTTAGGGACAACTCTCCAGTTCATATTGAACATGTGTGAAAAGGGCTAAATTGGTCATTTTAAAGGTAGTTTTTCAGTTTTATTTTACTTTTGACCCTTTAAAATACTAGTTAAGAAACTAGAACGGTACTGTCTTATTGTAGATATTCAAGGAACGTTTATTTCAAATTTAGTGAAAATCGATTCACCGTCTTCCACGATATGTATATAAATATACTGAAAAAACGTAAAAAGTTGAATTACGGCTAACTTGGCCAAAATTAAACCGAATTTGATGAAATTTTAGGCGAAACTAACATATATAACCGAGAAATAGCCTACCAAATTTAGCAAAAAAAAAAACGATAGTTTGGCCGCAATTCCATTTTTAGTCCAAATTCGACAAAATTTTCAAAATATTCCCCAATTTTGTCCGAATAGTCGAAGGATTTTTTTTTGCCAAAATGAAGGTATTTTTATGTACTTTCACGTGATATAACTAAAAAATAACTTTTCTTAATTTAGCCGATTTTTTGTCATTTTTGGTGTATACATGCGCATGGCGATTTCCCGTCATATTCGGTATTATACGTTTGCGCGCACGAGTATACGTGTAATTTTTCATTATAAAAGTTTCAATAATAATAATAATAATAATAATAATAATAATAATAATAAAAAGTGATTGTGAGCAGGTTTTAAATACTTAGATAAAAAAACCTATCGAATGTAAGATATATTTTTTCTTCGAAAATTCACTTGATTTTTATTAAACTTTTTACACACATTGATTATTATTTTATTTTATTCATGTTTTCTTTTTCTAATAGTTGTACTAGATGTCCTACTACAAGAAGTGTCTACTACTGAATCGGTAACTGGAGTTTGGAATATTTCTTCACCCCCGTCATCGCTAAAATCGTATACATCTGAGATATTCTCTGAAGTACAAACATCTTCTTCATAATTATCATCTTCGATTTCTTCGATATCATAAATATCAGGAATAATTTCTAATTGCTCAGGCTCTTCATAAACCACATCTTTGTCAACAATATTATCTGCATTTTGACATAAAGTATTCCTTCCATTGCGGCATAAATTGCTGCACGTGACGCCAACGGTTTTGCATGAGCAACGTTTAGTTTTGCAACCAACCTTAAAATCGCAAGCAATTATATTGAGTAAGGAGAGAGGAGCTTTATCAGTTCTTATCGGCACCAGTCCATTATCTGTTGTTTGCTGCTATTCAAAATCCTGTCAATTTAGGAAAGAAGAAATATTCCAAACCCCAGTTAACGATTCGGAAGTTAGGCGAGGAAATATAGCAGTCAACCTTCAATTTTTTTTGCAGTAAGTCGGATTAAGATGGGGTTTTTGCATTCACTTCGTTAACTCGTCTAGAAACTTTATGCCATATTTTGGTCTTGTACTTTTTTTAAATTGCATTGCTGCATCGAAACGTGAATTCTTATAAGTGCATCTTTTCAAGTGATGAAGAAAAAATTCATATCTTCTCCAAAAAACACCCGAATCATACGAATTTCAGTACACGAGTCACTGGACCTGAATATGATATCCAAATGAGCCCCCTGTGCACCTGGAGGTCAGGACGACACCAGGAACGTCATCACCTGGAGTTCCCTGTAAACTCATGGAAAATCGATCAAAACTCGTTACCCGGGGGTTTTACGGGTCGCTCGTCCCAAATCTGATATCGGCAACCTCCCTGGAGGACCTGGTGCGCGTGATCTGGCTAATAACGTCATCACCTAGAGTTTTACTGAAATTACTTACCAAATCGATCGAAACTCGTTACCCGGGAGTTTTTCGGATCGCTCGTCTCGAATTTGACATCGGCAACCTCTTTTAAAATAAGGAAGTTCCAAGCAATAACTAATAATTATCATAAAATTCTTATACAAAACTTATATAAAATGGGCATGTCCTTTCTTTTTCAATGAACTTTTTATCACCAGAGTTGGAATAGTTGATTCAATTGAAAGAAACTATTCGAGGGATGGAGAAAATGAAAGATATGGGTACAAATATATGCAGGCACAATTTCAAAAACTTTATATTTCTTTTTGCAAATACATTATTATATTCTCAATTCTCTTCTTTAGCACAGGGATTAATTTATTATCTGTAGAAAGGTTCTCCCAACTATCAACGTATTTACGCATCACACATTCCAGCACACATTTCTCGGTATCCATTATTCTAGAAAATAAAAAGAATATTAATAAGAGAACATATATCTGCCGTTTCATTAACTTTTTTGACAAATAAATATAACAGCGAAATAACCGGGAATAATTAAGAAAAACACGTGCAAGGTTTCATACAATTTCAGTAAAACACCAGGAGATGGCGTTATTAGCCAGGTCGGGCGCACCAGGTCCTCCGGAGGAAGTTGCCGATATCAGATTCGGGACGAGCGACCCGTAAAACCCCCGGGTACCGAATTTCGATCAATTTGAGAAGTAATTTCAATAAAACTCCAGGAGATGGCGTTATTAGCCAGGTGATGCACACCATGTCCTCCGGGGGAGGTTGCGGATGTCAGATTCGGGACGAGTGACCCGAAAAATCCCCAGGTAACAAGTTTCGATCGATTTTCCATGAGTTTACAGGGAACTCCAGATGATGACGTTCCTGGTGCCGTCCTGACCTCCAGGCGCACAGTGGGCTCATTTGGACATCATATTCAAGCCCAGCGACTCAAAAAACCCCCGTGTACTTAAATTCGTATGGTTCGGGTGTTTTTTGTGGAAGATATGAATTTTTTCTTCATCATTTGAAAAGATGCACTTATAAGAATGCACATTTTGATGAAGCGAATGCAAAAAATCCCATCTCAATTCGACTTACTGCAAAATAAATTGAAGGTTGGGGTTATTTTTGTGTTATATTTCCTCCCTTAAGTAGAGGCATACGTATAATACCGAAAATGACGGGAAATCACCGCGCGTATGTATACACCAAAAATGACAAAAAATAGGCTAAATTAAAAAAAAGTTAATTTTTTAGTTACATCACGTGAAAGTACATAAGAATACCTTCATTTTGGTAAAAAAAAAGAATTTCGTTCGACCATTTGGACAAATTGGGTAAATTAAAACATAATATTTTTAGTCGTAAACTCCTCTATAAACTCCTTATTTTACTATAAGGAACGTAACCAGACTGTAACCAACAGCTACTCTTCGGGCTATGTGCCCCGCCGAGCGCTGAATTACAAGTTACAAGCCTGGCGCGTTAAGTGTAATAATTGCATATTACCATCAAAACGCTAATGCTTCGATTACAACAAACACCAGCCGAAAGAAGAATTTAAAGGAGCTGCTCGTACGGAGAGAAGCTGTTGGTTGCAGTCTGGTTAGGTTCCTTACAGTAAAATAACGATTTTATAGAGGAGTTTGCGACTAAAAATATTATGTTTTAATATTTCGGCCCTCTAAAAGCATATTTGAAATTGGGGAAAATTTTGAAAATTTTGTGGAATTTGGATTTAAAACTCTTGGATATTTTTTGCTAAACTTTGGCAGGCTATTTCTTAGTTATATAGGTTACTTTCGTCTAAAATTTCATTTTAATTATTTTTATACTTAAATAATTAATTTTTCGTTGTATATTGTAGGTCAACTGAGGCCTTTTGCGAGTATCTGTATAACGATAGACCCGAAATAACCCCACCAAAATATTTGGTAGAGTGTGGTATGATGGATCCGAGAGAAATTACTTACAGAAGAGAGTCCGTGTATAAAAAGGAGGAAGAAAATTTTGCCAACGTGTCACATGTCGCCGGTTTTTTACAATAATAATTATTCAAAACTGATGTAGCCTGTAAAGCAAGTTCACAATTATTCTATAAAACTAGTGCGTATTATTATTTGTAATTGAATAAATACATTTAATGCAAGCAAGAACTATTTTAACTAATATCTTCCCTAAATTCCGTATATCTAATGAGTGTTAAAAACGACTAAAAAGGAAACGAACATACAACTACACGCCCTTACGCACGGATTCATGCTTAATTGCTCTGCCACCAGCCACTTGATACGTATTACTCGATTTCTAACTGAACATCTGGATGCCGAAGGTCAATCCAACGTACAACCTGAGACAGCCATGGAATTGTCCAGATTTGGGCTATACATACATTTTATAAATTTCTGTACTTCTATTTAATGAACTCTGACCTGAATATTAGAAATGTATTACATAATAATTAATGTAAAGTAATATTAATAAAATATATTATTATATTAGCGTAATGTTAGAAATGCAGAAGACTTAAATGTGTGTTTTTCTGACCACAATGTTACATCTTGTGATGTTGAATTGAGCGGTAAGCTATTCTAAGCACACTGTAAAAGAATTCCGCAGCTTTAGAAACTTTAATATTGACTTGCACGCTCCTGATATTAATTGAAATACTGTATATAATTTTAACTGGTGGTCGAGAAGTGCATTTGCCTCTCACCCAAAAGTTCCGGGTTCGATCCCCGGTCGTGGCAGTGGAAAATACTGTGAGAGGGATTTTTCCACTATACACGGATACTAGGTGTGTGTCCCTTGTCTCTAAATGTGTAGCCTCCTCCCACACAAGGCTCTTCTAGAGCCTTCCGGGATAAAGGGGGTCGTAATTACCTGTGGTGTTATTTATTATTAAACACTTTAGAAGAAAAAGTTGACTTCTAATCCACTGCATTTAGTAAAAAATGAGCCGAATCTTCAGACCAATTCATACTGAAGCAAATGATGGTTTTCCTTGTAAGTTGTGGTGTCCTGAATAAGGTCTCAAACGTCCACGAAATGGGAGTATAAGGATAAAATTTGGCAACGCTGTAAAGAGCTAAAATCGTGCTCTGAAACGAATTTTTAAATATATCTTCATTGCCTCCACGACAAAAATATATCAGGGCAAAAAGAAAGCAATGGAAATTTTCTATAAAAAAGATAGAAGGTTTTTTTTCGAGTTCTAACTCCATTATTGTTTTTGATGGTTATGAAAATATTAGCAACAGTATGAAGGCTATGGACCAGCTTCGCCGGTCCTCAAAAGCTTCACTTGTTGACATTTACTTTGATGAGCAGATGGTTGCAACTGTAAGCTAAGAGAAACTCCTTTCCAATAATAAAAATGAAATCAGATTGATTTCGATGTTGACAGAAAAGTTTCAGACAAATAATTATATTGTTATACATGGTGAAATTGATGCAGACATTTTGATAGTCGAAACCACGCTTGAGGAATCATGTAAAAATACTACAGTTGTAGTTGGGGAAGATGTGGGTCTTCTTATAATTTTAGTTGCTCGTACACCTATTGGTAAAAAAAAATTTCTCCTCAAACCAGGCAGAGAGAAGGTTGAACGAAAAATTTATTCTTCACGAAGCTTTCATCACCATAAAGATATTCGAGATCACATATTATTTCTGTACGCATTCTCTGGGTACGCATTCGAATGGGATGTAATTTTTCCTCGCAATCTATAACGCTCCAGTTAAAGAAGATTCCATCAACAACTATCGGTATTCTTGCCTTATTAAAGCTGTGAGCAAAATCAAACCAGAGAAATTGAATTCATTACCACCCACTCATGGCGCAGCTCAACAGCATCTATTTCGTGTGTATTTGTAAGTTCAGAAATGGTTGGGTAATGTATTGAGTCCTAAACAGCGGGGGTGGATATTAAGAGATACCATATTGTGGCCAAAAACAACATCCCAACTTCCTGCACATGATTGCCTTGTGAATATGATTTTCTGCAACTATACGAAATGCTGCGGACCATTGTGTGGCTGTCGGAAGTTGGGATTTAATGGCTCACCAGTTTGCGGCAACTACCATGGACAATCTTGCTTGAATGCGGAACCGATTGACTCGTTAGAAATAAAAGCCGTCACTAAAGCAGAAACTCAAAGTTCTCATATTGACTCTAATTTCCCCGAACAATGAATCAATGAATTTATAGAAGGAGAAAACGGACAAGAAGACAACAACATTTTAATATGTATGGCAATTGTAAATTAGGCCTGCCGGGGAAACCATATAAAAAACGCACCTAGTACTCAACCTGAAGGGTGATGTGGAATAGAGTACTTAAATTGTTCATAATATCACACATGTGATTTTGCAAAAATATTGCGTATATGAAAAAAAGACCCTCTATCTTTTTAACCTCTCCACAATAAAATTGTGTTTACTAAAATTGATTCAAAAACGAAAATTGAAATAACATCGAATCTTTACGTTTTAAGGTTCTAGGAACCCAAAAAAGGCTTTTGAAAAATGTCTGTGTGTGTGTGTGTGTATGTATGTGTGTTAGCACGATAGCGCCGAAACTACTGAACGGATTTGAATGAAACTTTGCATGTGCGTTTCTTTAGTGCCCCAGAAGATCTGAAAAGGTTTTGGTTGAGATCGGATTACGTTTAGTGCCATTTTGACGCAACAAGTTTATTTTATAATTACTTTCAATTTGCAATGGAACCATTGAAAAGCAGTTAAAATTCTGATTTCAATATATCACACTTCCACCCTTTCGGTTTGGTTTCCGTGAAAAAAATTAAAAACAAAGCAAATACGAAGCATAGATCGCATTTCGCATGACATGATCGATGCGCGTAGCCGTTACGTCGTGAAACTCGTCACATCACTTGACAATTCACGTGTGAGGGTTTCTTCACTGCTCTAGAAGTAGAGCGGATTACGTTTAATGCCGTTTTGAAATATATATACAGACAAATCGAAGAATTAAACTTCAAATATTCCTCTAAAATCTAGTAAAATTACTGAAATGCTAATGTTTCATTTAACAAAGACAGCCGCGAGCGATCGGATTGCAATGAGCAAATTTTGACGATTGTCATTGTCATCGTTTGTCATCCGATAATGTTGGTGTCATGTTATGTTAATAAGATTTCGGCATATTTGTAACTTTTAGTGGATTGTCACAAACTTTAAAGGTAGATGTAACAATATCAATTTCATATGCTTTCTGTACCTTCGTTGGTGAATTTATTATTGATTATCACTTTACCAATTTTCAGTTTGTTGCTTTACAAATCTGTTGTATTTAGGATAACTAGACTTTCTTAGTCGTTCAAGTGATGTTAAAGTTGTTAATATCCTAATAGTATATTATTCAACGAGCGATAATGTAGGTAATATCTCGCATAGATGATTGTAAATTCATTAAGTTGAGGGTTTTTTTAGTGCCCCAGAAGATTTGAAAAAGTTTTGGATGAGATCGGATTACGTTTAGTGCCGTTTTGTCACACAATTTAATGATCTTTTCGGCTTCAAAGATCCACCGACTGGGGAGGTTCCAGCCGCTTCCAGTAGCTGCCGATTTTTATAGAGAATATCCATAGCTTTCTTTTTGGCTTGATGTATTTTTGTCGTAGAGGAAATGAAAATCGAGATACCTCGAAAAACTCGTTTCAGAGCAAGATTTTTAGCCCTTTACAGTGTTGCCAAATTTTATCCTTACACTCCCACTTCGAGGACTTTTGAGACATTATTCAGGACACCAGAACCTACCTGGAAAACCGTCATTTACTTTTGTATGAATTGGTCTGTAGAAAAATCCTAAATGCAGTGGATTATTCCTCAACGTAAATCTGTTAAATTTTTTTAATCACCATGTTCCTCACAAAAAAGTTACTTTCAAATCTAACAAGCGTCCAGAATCATGGTTTACAGAGACTCTATATGAGCTTAAAAAAATCAAAAGAAAAGCTATAAAAAAGTAGAAGTGTTGCCCACGGGCAATATTTTTGTAAAATTCATAATTATTACAACAATACCGTTGCTCAAGAGAGAACTGCATTTTACAATGTTCATATTAATAATGACTGGAATAATCCTAAACAAATGTGGACTAATTTAAAAATCATGAGGAACAGTAATGGATTATATTCCACCAAATTTTTCTGAAGGTCTTTGTAATGCTGATGATATCAACAATTATTGCATTGATTCTATATCAAATCTAAAATCTAATGGGCAACATAATGATGCATTTCTTAGATACTAAGTTTATGAACGACATTTTATTTACTTTTAAATCGGTTACTGTTCAAAAAATTGCAGATATCATTAATAAACAAAAATCCCACACTGTTGACCCAAATGGAACATCTGCAAAAATATTACAACTTGCATTACAGTGGATATCGGCACCACGTCATTAATATATCATTAGAAATAGGTGGTCTTCTCTCCTCAATGGAAAACGTCATGTATCAAACCTATACCTAAAAGAAAATCCTGACATCTTAGGGATCTACGTCCTATTAGCACGCACTCTGTTCCACTAAAAATTGCAGAATCATCTATGTATGAACAACTTTCAGGATATGTCTTTAAAAATTCAATAATTTCATTTAATCGGTCCGGATTTCTAAGAGGCTTCAGTACCCCTAACTGACAAAATTTTGCGAGCCGTTGACAACACGAAAGTCATCTTTTTGATATTACTGGATATGACAAAGGCTTTTAACTCCTTGAATATTAATTGCCCAATTGCAAAATTATGTTATTGTGGCATATCTGGAAATAGTTTTTTGTTATATTTATTGCAGATATCCCGAGATTTTTGGATACGCCAAAATACTCTTGTACTTAATGCTAGCAAAAGTCAAAATATTGTTTTTGGAACTTCTCAACAGTTAAACAATTTTACAGAGTTGAATATTCAAATCAAGAATGGGATCATTACATCAACCAATGGCGTAAAAAATCTTGTTATTAACTTTTATCATTTACTCAGATTTTCTGGTCACGTTAGTATTAGTTGTAAAAAAAGCATTCTATTGTTTAAAACCGTTATGTACCTTTAAAAAGTAGGTACCTGGATAAAGATACTAAACTGCCGCTTTCGGAAACTATGGCTCTATCGCACTTAAATTATGTTTTTCAATCGTCCTTTTCCTTCATAGCAGCGTACATTCTTAGTAATCTGCCAATTCAGGATCACAATATGTCAGTGGCAATAGTTAAACGTAAACTAAAGGAAGACATAATCCTCTCAAGATTAGAAAATTTTGCAGTACATTTGTTCTAAATTGAAATTATAATTTTATTCTTATTAACTCGTTTCTTTTCTTAAATTATTACATGTATGTGTAGGTATGTATTTGTACATGTTATATTATATTTAATGTTTTTTAATTCTATACTCAGAAAGTGTTGAAATACAATATTGTTGACACACTTCCGTTTGAGGAAATTTGTAGCTGTACTGTTTATTTATTTATTTTTTTTCAATAAATGTATTATTGTATTGTATTGTAATAAACGACTACTGCACAGTACCATGGATTCTGGCTTAAAAAGTTTCAGCAACATCCGGTGTTCCCCAAGGTTCAGGGCTTGGGCCTTTGCTAAATAACATCTTCATAATGATAGCGTTTTGCCTTGCATTTAAAACGTTTCGTTATGCCGATGGCACAAAAATTTACATATCTATTACCAATGCAGGATACAGTTCTGATTTACAAAACGATCTCGTACTGTCGTACGCAAAAAGGATGACACAAGTATTTTTGCTAATATCTAGGTTTTTACATCTAACTTTAATTTTTGTGACATTGTCGTCGTTTTCGGCTACTCATTCCAAATTGAATATGCCGTGATCATTCCCATCCTGAAACTAAATAATTACGCGAAGTTCGCCGGTACCTACAGACCCATATTGTTGCTGTCGGCGATCCCCAAGTTGGTGGAGAAGGTCGTTCTGGCCAGGCTTGATACTGTTCAGGAGGAGCTTCACATCGAAGACGAGTCCCAATTTGGTTTTGGAAAGGGCAATAGCACGGTGCAGCAGGTCGTTAGGATAGTTAACGACGTCAAAGTGCAATACAACCTCGGGAAGAGCACCGCCATGGTGCTCCTTAATATTGAGAAGGCGTTCGGCACCCTCTGGATCCCAGGGTTACTCTACAAATTGCACGACTACAACTTCCTTCGCCTCATAAAACTCATTCATTCGTTTCTAACGGGCAAACCCCTGCCAGTTCGAGTGAATAATAAACTTTCAATGCGGCTGGACATTCGTGCGGAAGTCCCGCAAGGATCATGCCTGCCACCGAAGTTGTACAACCTGTACGTCTCCGATTTCCCAGAGTTTCCGAATACAAAGCTGGCCAAGTACGCCGATGACACAGCCATGTATGCGCATTCTCATAAGGCACAAGCATCGAATATGCTGCTGAAGGCATACATGGCTCGTACCAAGGAATATTACGGTCGGTGGAAGATTCGGGTGAACGCTGAGAAGTCGTTTTACTGAAAATAGAATCTTCACTCCAATTTCGATCTGGGGAAACCAAATTCCAAACAGAAGATGCGCGAAGTATTTGGGGGGTCAGACTCGTCCAAAGACTGACGTTTAATATGCACATCAATCTACTCACTGTCTAGGTGTCTGTACCCGCTCGTGGTCAGGGGTAGCAGACTTAACCAACAAAATAAAAAGTTGTTGTAAACAATGGTGGTCAGGCCGTCCATCACGTACGCGGCGCCGGTGTGGTACCGGTCACGACAATGAACAAACTAAGAGTGCTTGAGCATAAATTTATGCGGTTTATTTCGAATTCTGGAAGGTACACCTCCCTCAGAGATCTCTATGTACATCGCGACGACATAACCCCGATAGCGGAATACGTCCAGCATATCTCTCAAAACTTCTACTCGTCCGCTAACAAGACATAACACAAATTAGACAGCATAATGCCCCATTCCGGATAAAACACACCCTACCATACCAGACGTTACCGATCTTCCGGCAAGCAAGTAGCCAAACTTCACCAACTATACCGCTTATCCTTCTACCTTTACTGATATTTCATACTTATCTATCTTTAAATCGTTCCTGTCCCCCTCTTCATTCCTATTTGTAACCTTTTTGTCGCGTTTGTTTTCTCTTGTTTTCTTTTTGCACATTTTTGTCTCTACATTCATTTCTCACCATTAAAATCTTTTGCCAAATCAAAACCTTCTCGAAATAAAAATGTTTAAAATCAAAGTTTAGGCCAACCCTGCGCTGCCCAGCATTGACGCATCTCGTGGAAGACACCTCGTTCAAGTTAAGGTGCCTACGTCAGATACAAAATTAAACAGTGTTTTGTGCGAGAGTTTTTAATATGTATAGTATAGTTTTTAGTTTTGTTGATCTTTTGTTATTAGATATTAGTAATTTTAATACTTATCTGCGTATACAGAAGGTGTTTAGGTTTTAAATTTTTATCCATTTTTCTTTAGCCGAACCAGGCCTATTCCCGACCGACCCTGTAATCTGCCTCTGCGATCAACGCGGTGGTTGCATGATCGGTTCCGGGATGAGTTCTGGGGAGGCGTTATTGTATTTTAACATTAACAAAACCTTATTGATTGATTGATTGATTGATTATATATTCAAATAGAGTCAGATTTACATCAGAAAAAAATAGTTGTTCTAATTTTTTTGCTTACGGGATTTAGCAGGAATTTCATGCAGAGTAGAAATACCTACAGAAATATATATCGAGTGTAAACAGAATCAGACTCACCCCTATAACGTTATTGTTTTTATGATAATTTTGAAATTTTGGAAATTGAACTACCTCTTCCGGGCAGCGTTTGGCTTTTGATTTAGGGGTTGTCTATTGTATGTGATGTGTTTATATGTTTACGTTTATGTTTTTTCATATGTATTCCTTTATATAGGGTAACGTAAGGGCGGATTTCCGAAAATTTATATGAACGATTTATGGGCACACGATTTATCTATAAAATGCAACCTTAAATGTATTTTAAAACCTAATATTAACCAAGTGGGTAGTCTCAGATTTAGTGTAGATTTGCAAATAGTAAAATTTCAGTATATATTATTCTATTGCTGTGCTTTTTACTGATGCGTGTGTGAATTCTAGTTTTCTTTTGGCCCATGTTACATGCTTTATCTCCACTGTAGTTACATGAGCCCTGCTCAACTAGCTGTAAGGTGATGGTGTCGAAACCCATATAACTACTGATCAACCGTGCAACTATTGGCATTCGAGTGTTGAGATGACATTTTTCACCTCTCCGTCTATAAAGGCTGAGAAAAACCATGTCATATCGTATGCTGTGTGTAGTCTCTTTTCTATAATAAACTTGTTTGTTATTATAGGTTTTGAAGCTATGGATTGACATGTAAATGACATTATAAACTTAATGTTTCAGCTCAACTATGGCGTACTGTAGTTACCTACATAACGAGAGACCTGAGATAACTCCACCAGCGTATTTAGTAGAAACTGGTTTGTTGGAAACAGCTGAATTTGTCCTTGCAGTAGATATGGATAAACTGAAGAATGATTCCTTTGGAGACGTTTCGCGTGTTGTATCATGGGTTACCAAATAGGTTGTAGAAGCTTTGTGCATATTAAATAATTTTTGTCTATAACAGAGCATTTTGACACAAAATATATAATGCCTCAGCTGGAAAAAGCAAATTAGATACGTTTGGTGATATTTAGGTCAATGTGTATCTAATTTGTTGTTTTTGTTATTAGGAGGACAATAAATGTGAGAAACCGATATACGGTTTGGCAATTTTAACTCAATTTGGAGCTAATAAATGTAGACTGCACAAAGAAATAATAAGTAATGATTACTGAATGAGTAATGAAAATTTCTACAAGCAAAATAGACGGTATTCTGCAGAATACAACAGTTTAGAATCTTTCAGTACTATATAGCCCAATAAAATGGGACGAAATTAGTCGATTTGAATGAAATAATTCAGAGAGGGCTGAAATTTTGGGAAGAGGCTTATTTTGTGGTACTTTTTAACATATCAAAAGTTCCCACCCGTAGACACCGGCGGAGGGGTGGGGGGGAGAAAATAGTTTAAAAAATCGGTTTTTCGCAAAAAATCGGAAAGTATCAATTTTATTGTAAAATATGTACACATGAAAATTATAGGTAATAAAAATCTGCACAATTTCAATTTTTTTTAACTTCGCAAATAGATTTTTTTGAAATTTTGACAATTTTGCGGCGCAACAGAAACGCGCGAAAGTCGTAGAGAATTCGATTACGACCAATTTCCTTTTATTTTTCATTTCGATCAATATTGGCAGAGATGTGAATTTTTAAACATCTTTATAGCGCGCCATGTTTCATGATAAAATCGATAAAAACTCGAAAACGATGGATTGTACGCACATAGTGTATCTAAAAGATAAAGTTAAAGAGAATCAAATTTTGAATATGTTGGTGTATGTACAAAATCGTCTCAATAACAAGTAAATAGAGACAAGAGGGAGAAATATGAAAAATTGTCATTTTCAAGTATATTTAAATAAATAGCTAATTTTTTTATTGGCTCTAGGCAATAATGACACTAACTAAAGGCTTTTTTGAAGGGAATTACATTATCTGTAAAATGAGTAGGTACCGAGATACAGACTTTTGAAAAAGCGTGTTTCTCAAAATCGTAAAAAACTGCTAGAAAGGCTGGTTCTTGATATTTATTTTCCATTTTCAACATATTTAATGGACTTGTGGTAGCTACTTCCATTTGCATAGGTTCAACTAACCAACACCCCCCACCACCACGACATTGAAAAAAAGAACACTAAAACAGTATTTTATATGTAGTATATTATAGCGATTTTTACTGTCTAAGAAAGTAAATTTGTAAGGAAAATTTTAAAGTAGGGAAGTGTAAATAAATGTTAATGAAGTAAAATTAATATTTTAGGCGTTTGGCACCGTACGGAGTTTCATCTTCTTATCATCTAGCAGTGCGTCCATAATCATTTCTTCTTCGTGCTCTCCTTCTTCGTCCTAGAGACCAGGCTCTGGCGAATTTTCTCATGCATGCCCCGAACAGTTCTTGCAAAGGATGGAACACCGCAGTTCTGCTTTCTTGCAGGTGCAGGCCTTTCTTGCATTTACAAAAGACGATGTTCGATATGTTGTCTGGGGCTGCATTACGTGTGATCCTGATAGGGACGACCTCTCGTCTCGTCAGCGACCACCCCCAAACTGACAGTATAATGTCGTTACCCAGCTATGTTTGGACCTGGAGATATATTCGGAAGACATGGTGGGTGGCCGCACCTTTGGTAGGTGGCAGTCTGACCAATTGGAATTTAGGATTGGCCACCGACTTAATAAGAAGTTGGTATCGGTGGTTGAAGAAGTTGGTATCGGTGGTTGTCGAGGGAATCTGTTTCCATGTTCCCTTCATGCAGTGCCACCAGAAACTTCTCGCCTGCCTTGGAAATCTGGTAGGGTGACTTCCGGGTCTTTGAACACAGCTACTAGGTACATAGCTACACAGGTACTAGGTCATGTAGAGAAGTGTTCTTCTCGTAAATTCTGCAGACCTTGTTCTTCCCTTGTCCGAAGGTGGTTAAAGTGATGTCGCACCCACTTACTGCATGCAGAAAGAGAATATCTTGTGGGTCGATCTTGCATTTAGCTGCTGAATATAATAATGATTACCTCTCCCACTCTTCTTGAAATAGATGTTCTTGTGGGAAATGGAGACAAGAGCTGTCAGTAACACGATGAGATCTACAGCTTCACCTGTAATAATTACACTATCATATTCGGCAGCCTACGATATTGCAGTGTGTGCGATCATTTCGTCTGCATCTTCAGTAGCCTGTTTCATTGTGATAAAGTTCCTTTCGGTGGTGTCGTTTGATAAGAAGGTTTCTTGAGCCATTGTCACTGCAGTTGATGCTGAAAATACAAATTTGGTGAAGTAATACAGCCCGGCGTGATCTTTCTGCGGCCTTGGTGCTTTGATAGGGGGTGTCGTTAGGATATCCATCAAATACTACTGTGGTATTGCATCCAAACTTCTTTCACAAATAAAACACTGTCCTGGACCGGTGGTAGATGCCATTGGAGATCCTATTACGGTCACATGTACGCGTATCGGCTATTCACTGTTAATATCATTCACATTGAAACGAATGAGCACATGCCTTCAACGGCTCGGACACAACTGAATTGTGTGAAGTGGATGATTCGATTTAGTTGTGGGGGGAGGGGGTAGTTGAACCTATACAAATAGAAGTAGATACCGCTATACATATATATCACGACCTGCATTGAATTATACCTTACAAATCATGAAAATTGATAGCCTATGTCATTTGTCAATTCCCTGACCAGACATAGATCAGTTTAGAACTTATTAGTTCTCATCAGTATACCATAGGTCATGGAACAGACAAATGACAGTGACCAACCTGCTAATTTTATACCAACCTTGTACCGGTGAGAGGTAAGTGAGTCCTCTCATGTGGTCAAATGCTACTATACATGAGACATCATAGATGTCTCTAGTGTACACGATCCTTTTACTCGTTGTATTGTAATTACGGAAGAAATATCATACTTTTCTCATAAAATAGACAATTGGTACGGTAAAAATGGTACTATATTTACCAACACCAAAAACAAAATATTTAACATGCGCGGATGTTGATCCAAAGTCCCGACCATGACAAAAAGTAATACAAGCACCCAATTATAGTATTTTAAAACATTCGTTAATTGTTTTACTTGCCGCGACTAGACAGTTTTAACTAACCACAAGTTTTATCTCAGTAGTTCGTGATTTAGCCAAACGTATTTAATTGCGAGAATCTGACTAATTTCGTCACAGAACGCAATAAATCTGTCACACACAAAACAGTACGATTTAAAATATTTCATCGAATTCAAGTACCTATAAGTAATTATTAAGTATTTATTATCATAAGGTACTATCTTATCAAAACATTATTAAAAGCTAACAATTTAATAGCCACAATAAAACATTTCCTTTTTTATTGCCGGTATATTAGTCTTACCTATAAAACTTCAGTAGTTTATTTACATTTACTTCCACTGGATGTGGAAGGTGTCCGATATTATTGAAATTTCTACAAAATGACTACATCGGAAGCAACAGAAAATGCCGAAGATAGCAAGGGAGTGGAAACAGAAAAAGAACCGTCCATAGGTAGCTCCAAATCTACTCAAGAGACAGAGTTGTATGAGAAAGAAAAAGACCCTGATGGTTTTCTGGAAGATAACAGACCCAGCGCAGATACACAGAAAATTATATTTACCACAGACAAAGATGAAGAGCAAGATCAATTTCAGGAAAATAAGGTAATTTGCAATTATTATTGTTGACAATTTAGTCGTTGTAATAAACGTTTTGAGTTCGAATTTGTTGTGGCATTTATCCCAAGTTTAATAAAAAATTCTTTGGTATTTTTTGATATACGTTAACTGGCTTAAAATCGCCAAACCTCAGATTTTTTTTATGTATAAAAATTAATAATTCAATTGGCTTCCGCAACCATTCGTTTTCTCACAATTATATTCACCAATATTTTTCAATTTTCTTGAAGAGATCCGATTAAAGCCAGAAACATTTACAAAATACCGTGGAAATATGTTAATTCTCAACTATAATTATTTTAAAAAATTAATTTTATAAAACTTAACTGCGACAACTGTAACAATTTTCGAACAAAAATATATAGAAAAATATATTATTTAGGAACAATTCAAACAGAATTTCCACACTGATAACAAATTCCCTCGTTTTTTAATTTATATATATGTTCTTCCATCTGAACATGCCATATAGAAGTACTAAGTTTAAACAGTCATTAACAACAAACACAAACTAATTATCCAACTTTCATTTATATGAACATTCTTAATTCTGATATCTAAAATGAAAATTCAAAAAACTATGATCAAAAATTGAAATAATAAAATTTTTATCTCAGTTATCTTAAAATGTTTGAGCTATGTTAGTACACGTAAATTAAACAGATAATTTATAAAGTTTTTATATTACGTATGCAGGGTGTCTCACCGGGAACTGAATCGATCGATATAGAGAAAAGCACGCATCAGAAAATTTTGAAAATATAGATAATTACTAATGTCGGTGTGGCCAATCCAACTAAAATAATTACAAGCAGCTGGCACTTCCGCTTATACCCGAAGTCGATACCAACTTGCTTATTTCAAATGGAACACCCTAAATATTTTAAGGTTTTCGAAAAGAGCAATTCTGAGTCGAAAATATGTAGCATATCCTATACCTAAACCTAGCCGTTTCAGAGATATTTGACATTTTATAGAAAATTTGACAGGTGCAACGGTTTGCAAGAACCGTTATAACTTTCTTTGTGTAAAAGAGCCTCATTTGCTTCTTGTCACGTAAAAAGAACACAAGGAGAACTACGTTCTACAACTGAAATAAATTCAATAATATCATACCAGGTGTTCTGTTTTTCGCGTTACATTTTATCAACTTCAAACCTCGAAAACTTGGTTAGGTCAAATGGAATAGCCTGTATTTTTTTACGTCAAGTTGTGTAAAATTGAATTCCCTTTTTTATGATATTAGCATTGTGGGGGTTAAAGTTACAACGTTTTGAAATATTTGCGATTTTATTAGAAATTCATGAATTGTTGTAATCATTTCATCAAAATAGCCATGATTAGAAACAATCAGTCATTATCTTATGTCAAAAAATACCAGCACGTTTAAATTATACCAACGAAAACTTTTTAAATTTGTTTATTATTTATGGAGAATATGATAAAGTAATATCAAGAATTTGCAGCACATTTGCTACTCGATATCCACAAAATCGCAAAATAACACATGCGTATTAATCGAATTGAAGATATGGCATGAACTAAAATAGCAGAGATAAGATCAATTTAAAATATGATTTCATTTTAATTTAATAATTGCTCAAAATTTCGCCCTCGAACCTCAACCCATTTTTCGCACCATCGGATTAGTTCTTCATGGGTAGCTCTTCTAATTGAATCCTGTGATAGGTTTTGAAATGCATCTCTTACTCTTTGCATACAATCTTCAATGGTTGTTAATGGGCTCTCATACACTTTATTTTTAATAGTTCCTCAAATGAAATAATCCAGAACTGATAAATCGGGCGAGCGAGGAGACCATTATTGGCAATCCAAAAGTTTCTTGTAAATAATTATTAATTGAATATGCGTTATGTGGGGGAGCACCGTCGTGCTGATAAAAAATGTTTCTATGTTGGGCGACAGGTAAATTCTCAAAATAGTTATTATTCAAATTTTGTAAGATATTCAGATATCTTTCACCTAAAAAAAAACAAAAATTTACCTATACATATTAGCAGAAGAGAAAATTTAATTTACCGTTTAAATTTTCCTGATAAAATTGTAATGCCACCACTCTATCGTTTCTTATGGCACAGTAAACATTGAACTGCCAACTTTCCTGAAAGTTTCGCTCTCTGAACATATGAGGATTTGAGTCACTCCAATAATGCGAATTGTGTCTATTAACAAGTCCATTATTAGTAAATTTTGCTTCATTTGTGCATATAATATTTCACAAATAAGAATCGTGACCCTCAGACCTTATAAGAATAAACTCACAAAAATTCTGTCTTCTTAGGAAATCTGTTTCTTTTAATGATTGAACCATATGGAATGAAAACGGGTGAAACTTATGTTTCAATAAGATTCTGTGAATTGAATCCTTGCATAATCCCGATTCCAGAGCAGCTTGTCTTAATGACATCCTTGGAAATGCATGAAATGACTATTTCAATATTTTCGTCATCAACAATAAGCTTTCTTCTTTGCATTTTTGCCTTGACAGAGCCATAATTTTTAAAATTTTCCAGCATGCGTTTTACAGTGTTTGGCGACGGTTTCCGTTTTTCTGGATATCGAGTAGCAAATGTGCTGCAAGTTCTTGATATTACTTTATCACATTCTCCATAAATAATAAACAAATTTAAAAAGTCTTCGTGGGTGTAATTTAAACGTGCTGGAATTTTTTGACATAAGATAATGACTGATTGTTTCTAATCATGGCTATTTTGATGAAATGATTACAACAATTCATGAATTTCAAATAAAGTCGCAAATATTTCAAAAAGTTGTAACTTTAACCCCCACAATGCTAATATCAAAAAAAGGGAATTCAATTTTACACAACTTGACGTAAAAAAATACAGGATGTTCCATTTGACCTAAACAAGTTTTCGAGGTTTGATGTTGACAAAATGTAACGTGAAAAACGGAACACTTTGTTATGATATTATTGAATTTACTTCAGTTGGAGAACGTAGTTCTTCTTGTGTTCTTCTTATGTGACAAGAAGGAAATGAGGATCTTTTAGACGAAGAAAGTTATAACGGTTCTTGCAAACCGTTGCACCTGTCAAATTTTCTATAAAATGTCAAATATCTCTGAAAGGCTAGGTTTAGATATAGGATATGCTACATATTTTCGACTCAAAACTTTATGCTCTTTTCGAAAACCCTAAAATATATAGGGTGTTCCATTTGAAATAAGCAAGTTGGTATCGACTTCCGGTATAAGCGGAAGTACCAGCTGCTTGTAATTATTTTAGTTGGATTGGCCACACCGACATTAGTAATTATCTAAATTTTGAAAATTAATGAAAACCTACTGTTAAAACCTGTAGCGATCTTGCAACTGAATTTAACAAAACTGGAATATACACCATCACGTTGATGAAACCCACTTAGTATTCGACACATACAGAGAAAATTCAGTAAAATCTTCTATGCGTAAGAAAAGAACTGGCAACACATAACCAGTCCACTACAAGATCAGTGATACAACGTACATTGGGAACACATCTTTGAAGCGATTGTTTTCTCATGTCAAGACTAAAGATGAGTTAACAGCTCACTTTTCCGAGAAAGCAATACAATGTGTAGCTGGTGATAATACATTGTTTTGAAGAGAATAATAGTATCATTAAATATGGTTTTCTGTCAATACATAATTTATTTTAAGAACCAATTTTATAATACAACTACTACGTCCTACTACAAATTGAATGTATTAATACTAGTTGTTATTAAAGTTGTTCTTTGGCTCGTGTAGAACAGAAAATGTTATATGCAGATTTTGCGTATGAGTACTCTGGAAGGAGTTATTCTTGATGTAAAGAATAAATGTCCCACATGGCGGCCATCTTGGACGTATAACGCCATAAAAACCAAACAGCGAAATTCTAAGGTAAACACCTGGTACTACACCATTATCTAGCATATAATAAAGAGATTCCACATAGTCGCACCTTCCCTTCACAAAAAATTCGACGGAGTAGGTAAATACGCATTATGCTACTCAACTACATGGTGATTTTATATATTTATATATTTTTTTCCAGCTTTTCTTGAAAAACTTTCTGTGGTTTTCTAATAATATCACGCAATGAATATTATTCAACCCATTATAGGTGATGCAAAGTGTCGCTATGACGAGAAAATCAAAATAATAAACAGTATTGACCCAGATACCCCTGAGGGCCTTTCTGCAAACTTTTCTATTTTATCTTGTGTCTCCACAATTGATATGGTTAAATATTTAGTGTTGACTCACAGGGTTTAGCAGTTAAAAGTATACAAATCTTTACAAGTGTATTTAATGGCTTTGTGGCACGTATTTTACTATTTAAATATACTTTTACAAAATTACTCACTTATCAGAAAGTGATTTTAACAGATTCGAGCATTGTTAAGAAAGGTTTTACTTAAATCACCTAATCACCTTAATCACCTAATTAAAAGATCTAACCCAACATTCTTTAGGTTAACTAATTGATAATGCCTCTAATTTTTCACCTCAACCTTTTAAAACGGTAGAGATTCTAAAAAATTGTACTTGGCCTCTTTCCGTGCTTTTTGAATACTTTGCTACCACACAAAAGGATGGCATTTTATTTTTATTTAAAGTTTAAAATAAATTACTTCTATTATTTACAATGAAATAAGAAGTTTGGTTGACCCTCAGGCAAGTTGGCCGACTTACCGCAACGTCATCCTAAAATGGGCTATACGTTAATATCTTTATTAATATAGCTTTCTATCGTGGCCACTTAGCTCACGTTAATCCAACAGTTTTTTTATTGGAATTAATTAAGTATATTTTAGAAATAAATAAGGTTATTACAGATACTAAAATTGTTTAATTCGATGAATCTTGTACATTCAATCATAATACTAAGACATATTAAAATCGGCTACCATTAATTTTTTTTTGCAGAGGCTCAGCAAAGTACCAAGTATGCCTTCCGTTTACTCAGAATTCACCAACGAAGTTGATTTGAGACCTCACGATCTGTATAAAAACAGAATTATGTCTACAGTAGTTACGACAAACAGAAGTAGTATGCCACCAAGAAAAACGGCATCTACTGGAGATCTGATCAAACCAGTTAAAGTAAGTGATAGATTTCAGTAACTAGAAGTTACATTTAAATAAATATACTTTTTTTAATCATTTAATTTAACCAAATTTGTCTATTTTAACCTGATAAAATGTTTCAATACACATCGTAGAAACATTTGTGTAGATAAATCACACGCTGAAAAGTGTCTGTGTGTCTGTATGTATTTATCTATGCAAAAATTTCACACCCCCGTGAAAAAATATAAATGAATAAAAAACTTAAATTATCATTACCGCCTGCGCAAAACAACAGTGATGATTATTTAGATAATTCTGTTATGCGTAATCTAGACGTCGAATTTCACTTTTCACAGGTATCATTTTTAAACATTCTAATATTGGGTTACCCCAATGTTTAGTATTGGGCCCAATACTATTCCTTATCTACATAAATGATTTACCCATCCGTACATCTGTAACTCATTTTACTGTCTTCGCGGACGATACAGCATTAATTTACAATAATCATGTACTCTTATCCAACGTCAATGACAACAAACCGGCTATTGAAGACAGATTTCTAATTAACGAATTAGTTTTGAACAATATAAAACACTATCAATGACTTTCGGTTTAAGGCATCACATAGTGGGCATGTCTAGCAACATTTTTTTGCTGCACAGTTTGGCGAGTATTGCTTCAAAGTCAACCTTACTAACAGCCCATCATGGGCTCATTCGCTGAGCATTTTCATATGCAATTCTGGTTTGGGGATACACTGCGCATACCAAAAACGTTTTCTCAATGCAAAGAAAAACGATCAGAGTTATTGCTGGCCTAGGATATAGAGACGATTGTAATTACGACTTTAAGGAATTATCCATTTTAACATTGTCCTGCGCATACATATTACAATGTCTCCTTTATATCAAAGAAAACCAGGATACATACGCGAGACAAGACCTGCTCCACAACCATGCACCAGGAACATTAAAAAAATAAACCATAATATTTTACGTCTAACCAAGACTAGAAATGGTACAAGTTACTATGCCATACAATTTTTTAATGTACTGCCGAATAACATACAAAGACCAGAATGTAATGATTTTGAAACTGTAATAGAAAAAAAATATTTAATAGATAATGCCTTTTATGATATCAATGATTACTACTTGTTTTCTGATTTGACATGTATTAGCATATGAAGTGGTTCATTACCTTTGTTATTGTAGTAGTGTAGTATTTGTTTTACTATTTATTATCTACTTATTTTACCTATTTTATTGTATAGTCATCTTGTCATTATATGTTTTTATAACCTGTGTAAGTGCTAATATGTATAATGCACCAATAGAATCTATAAATTTCTTTAGATCGAAAGCGAAGTTACCAAATATTTTCGACTTTAAGACCTTTTTGCCCTAATACCACTTTTTCTATTTCTGTGGTGAATTATTGAGTCGTAAATGAAAATTGTTGAAAAATTAACTGGAATCTATTTTATTTCTTGGTAAGCAAATGATGCAGTGATCTGACGTATCTATTATAAAATGTTGGTTTATAACTTAGTGATTTTATTACATTATTTTCCAATTCTTCTATTACTCAGTTTGTAGTAGTAGCGAGTATAGGTAAACCCATGGTGTTTCCAAATAGAAAATAGCATAAGATTCCTAGATATTGTAATTAATATAACGTACCCGACGTTCTTGATACAAATTGGCACACAAGTTTGGTCTCAAAGATATCTAAATTTCAACTCACACACATCCAACAGCTATAAAAAACGTGTTGTTAGTAGTCTATCAGATCGAGTCATACAAGTATCACACCCTAAATACAGACCGTACAGACCTAATAGTTTGAGAAAATAGAATCAAATTCCTACCCGAAACATTCTTAAAAATTTATGACAAAAAAGAGAATACACAAAATATACAGTAAAACCGCAAATCAAAATAATAGCAAATAGAAAATGTTTCAGGTATGTGGTCATCAATTTCTAGGGGTAATTATATATAAAAAAACTATCAAAAAAGTTCATATGAACATGGGTCCGGGTAATCCGTGCTGGAGTGGCATCCAAAATTGACATTTTATTTAATATCTTAGAAACCCTTTGAGCTACAGTAACTAGTTTTTGCACGTGATTGGACATCGATAAGGGTCATTATCTGATGTTATCCACCAAGAGTAAATTCAATCAAGGGTGCACAAAATTGGAAATGGGGACTTACTTCTCCTCCAAATTGTTTAATGTGAATTCCCAAATCAGTACGACAAGACTAGCGTTGCAGGAAGGTGTGTCATAATCATCTGTTTGGAGGGTGTTACATGAATTACTGTATCTCTACCACGCGCAGAGGGTGCAAAACCAGAAGATCTACCAAGAAAGGAGGTCTTCTGCGAATGACTTGTGCGAAAATGTGAAAGAAATGCTGAATTTATTCAAAAAATATTGATAACGGATGAAGTCGGGGTTCACCCGTGATGATTACCAAGTCAACTTTCACAACAGTCACATATGGATAAAAAAAACTTTATGCTTTCTTCGAGTCCATGCAATAAGAAAAATTTTCCGTCAATGTTTGGGCAGATAAACTTGGCAAGATATTATTAGGGCCTTTTGTTTTGCCTAATAGATGGGATGGGTTAAATTATCTAGATTTTTTAAGAAATAATTTAAGAGACCTCTTAGAGGATGTGCAGTATGAGACCACAAGGACAATTTGGCCCATGCACGATGGTGTACCTCCCCAGTTTAGAATACTTGTTAAACATTATTTAAATACAGCTTATCCCAATAGATGGATTGGCAGAAATGGACCAGTAGCTTGACCCCCCCGATTCCCTGACCCAAATATTCTTGACTATGTTATCTGGGGTTATTTGAAAATCCTTGTCGACTCAATACTTGTGACAAATCTTGAAGAGTTACGTGAACGCGTAGTAATGGGGTACGAAATTATCAGGAATATACCAGGAATTTTTCAACGGATCTTTGCTTCAATGAATCATCGTCTAGCAACAAATCTAATAATTTCAAGATGCCATTTCAATTTACAAAATGAAGAGTATGCAGATATGATTTCCGTGTGTGATTTTTGCGAGGAAACGGAAGAGATACAGAGAGAGAATATAGAAGACGTTTTCAAAATCATCGAACACCAAATCATATAAAATTTCTAGAGGTGTATCAATTTAGTAAGGAACATGGGCAATTTGCCTCGCAGGCAAAACATGAACATGTTCCCAAAGATTTTCAGCAGCGAGGGGAAGTACTACAGATTGTTCATATGAATCCAACTGTAAGTGTAAGGAAAATCAGTCATCAATTAGAAATTCCCAGAACAAGAGTATGGCGAACTTTAAAAACAAAAAATTTATATCCTTTTCATGTTCAAGTAGTTCAACAACTTGAAGACGGTGACAGCGATCCGCCTTTAACATTTTGTAGATGGGTAGTTGCGCACAGACGAACAGTGTCTAGAATTTTGTTCACGGAAGTCCAAGTGATGAAATAAACACCAGAAATCAACATCTTTGGGCAACTGAAAATCCACATGCTACTTCAGAAAAATTCCCAACACCGATTCAACATAAACGTCTGGTGTGGAATATGCAGTAGTTACCTAATAGGGCCACACATTTTTTAAGGTAGCTTAACAGGTAAAGTTTATTTACATTTCTTAATAGATGTGTTATCAAATTTATTGGAAAACATCAATGCCAGAGGTATATCATTTCAACACGATGGTGCTGAACCCCATTTTTCTGTACCGCTGAGGGAGCATCTTAATCAACGTTACACCAAAAGATATATTGGTAGAGGGGGTCCAGTAACTTGTCACTGAGATCTCCTGATTTCACCGCAATCGATTATTTTTTATGGGGATGTTACAGGTGTACAGTGAAGATATTAATACCCGTGAACGATTACAACAAATTTTTTTTAATGTATGTGACAATATTAGACACAACCCGGATATGACCGATAGATCGATGAAAACCCTTTTTAAACGTTCACAAAAATGTATTAATGCTGAGGGTGTTCATTTCGAAAATTTATTATAATTTTAATTAATTGTACAGTTGATTTAAAAAAAAAACTGGTACAACTCTTGTAATCGAAAATCTTAATAGTTTAGTTGTGTGCATATGTCTGTAAATAGAGCTGGCCAGGCATGTCGAGAGGGGGTGGAGAAGAGGTGATTTACCCCGGACCTGGGTTTTTTGGATGAGATCGGTTTTCTTAGTGTTTTTAAACTTATTAAACCTTTCTTTTTAATTTTATTCAAATGGAATTTTAAAAAGTAATTAGAAAATAACTTTTTCAAAACTTTTTCAAGCCTGCCATACTGTTGTTTAAAAAATAATATTTGTTATGGATAATTCTACTAATCGTTGTAATTAAAATACTAATTGAATAATGATAATTCTTTTTTGAAAATAAGAACACAAAAATACCACTTGAGATTTAAAAAAAAATGTAAACAATGCAAACTGAACATAAAAATACAATAAAAAATTAAAATAAGTGAACTTCAACTACGTAATACAGAATTAACTAATATTTTGTCATTGCTCCATTAGCGTCTAAAACTGCCTGAAGTCTTGCAGGCATGGACAAAATCAGATTTCTTGCAAGGTCAATTTCTTGCGACAAGTTCTCCCAAGCGTCTTCAATTATCCCTTCCAATTCTTGGGCATTATTTGGATGGTTATTTAATTTTCTTATATGTTTCACCATTAGTCCCCAAACATTTTCAATTGGATTTAAATCCGGACTTTTAAATGGCCACGGTATGAACTCTAAGTTTTTATTAAGAAACCATTGCCTGACACGATGGGCCGTATGTATGGAGCAGTTGTCTTGTTGGAAAATAAAATTATTTTCCGGAAACATCTCTATTACTGTCGGCAACATAATATTGTCTAATATTTCAATATACTTAATGGAATTGAGATGACCACCACTGTTCCAACACACACCTAACCCATTTAGGCTTATCCAAGCCCAGACATTGACTGAAAACCTTCCTGATATTTGTGGATCGAAAGTATATTTTTCGTCGTATCTAGTGGAAGGAGGCCTATATACGCAAACATGTCCTTCGTTATAGGATTTAAAAACCTTTTCGTCAGAAAAGACAAATTGTCCCAAGAAGTTTTCATCATTGATTATATAGTTCAGCAAAAATAATCCTACCCTGCTTCTTTTCTTCTGAACGTTTGTATTTTTTAGCCGCTGAACAACTCTTCATGTTTTTCAAGTTTTATTCTTCTGCAAGCAGTAGATACCGAAGCAGGGAAATTTGTCTCTGAAATTGCATTTACTCCAGTCTAAAAAGGGTTTTCTCTTAGGTAATTTATAAGATTTTCATCTTCTTGATTATTGCTCTTTCTGGGCCTACCGGAACCAACTTTACGGGATACCGTTTGGTTAGTTTCCCATTGTTTTTTAACACTCATTATCGTGGTTTTACTCGCATTGCATTCAGCAGCAAGTCTTCTTATGAACCAACCATCTTCAATTTTATAAACAATTCGAAGTTTTTGAATATCTGTTAGATGTCGAACAATTTTTAATAATGACGCCACTGATTAACGTCAAAGTGACATTTGTAAAATTATTAATATCAGTCAAAGAACGAATGATTTACATAGCTAAAAGAAAGTGTACCAGATTTTTTTTGAAATCAACTGTACCAGTGTATAAAATAATTAGTTTTCCTTTATTTTTCATTTTTTCTGTTTTTCTTTTTAAACAACAATAATACGTTAAATAATTATTATTAAACAAGTGTTTAAGCAACGTTAAGTAGTTGTCTGCATATTTTGTAGAATTTAAATATCATTCACCATTATTTTCGAAAATTCGCTAGGAAGTAACCATAAACGTACCATCAGATATTATGACAGTATTTTGCACAATAATCCATAGACATATTGTAGTCATCCGCCATTTACAAAAAACTGATATACAGTGTGATGTAATTGGCCCTAAATATAAAACAATAAAAATTTAGTCTTGTCCTAGAATTAAACTAAATTATGTTATTGACTAGGACTGCATTGTACGTGTACCAACTTTTATCCAAATACATCCACCCATTCCAAAAATATGGTGAATTTTAGTTTCAGTCAAAATTCATAAAACACCTTGTACCTTGAAAACAATGAGGATTTAAAGGTAAATGTGGAGGTGTTTTGAATTCAGCAAAGTGTGCTCTATCTCTCATTAGTCTAGGTCACTTTAAATCTGGGACACCCTGTATAAAAACACTAAACCAAAATTCGGCTGCACTAGCGCAACATACTTTAGAACAAAACCATAATTTTGACTTTAGCAGTGTAAAAATTTTAGAAAAAGAACCAAACTATCACCGAAGAACAATACATAAATGCTATAAATTAAAAGACATAACGTATTAAAACTTAAGGGAAACGCATTTCGTTTAGTTTATTAAACTAAATATGAAGAGGTAAATATGTACCTATTTACGTATCTTGCTATAAATTGTACAAATAAAAAAAATTTAAATAATTCTACCGTAATAATTCTCATAATTCATTCAGCAAAAACATCAAATCAGTATACACATATACCAAACCTTATCAAGCATAACCTAAACAAACTACAAAAATCTAACAGAAATAAAAGCAGACAGTTAAGTGTATAAAATCAATATTACATAAAAAGGAAACATTTGTGTTGTACTGTTTATCTAATTTGTACTACTCTGACGATGGTTAATAAAACCGAAACATATATTATATAAGAAAATATAATAACCTTTAATTTAATGACCAAAATCCCAGGAATATACATATCAATCAATTTGATTTTCACGGTAATGAAATAAAACCAAGGAACTATCCTTACTTTGCTTGCTTGTGATTAGGTTGGAGTAAAAGTTACTTATACAGTATTCGAAGTAAAAACTTATAACCGGCCATGATGCAACTTCTACTCCTTAATGTATTTTCCACAATGTCGTAAACTCTCTGAGAACAGTTTACTTTAATTGGTGTTATCTCTGATTGATAAATAATCTCAATGATGATACATACTTATCAAAATATATTTAAAAATGTAACTGTTTATTTAAATTTATAAAAGTATCATTCAGTTTAATCCTAGATCAATATGAAATTGCTTTATTATCATCTTACCTACTTAAGCTTAATATAACTTATATAAAAATGATTATAATATATAAATAAATTAATATGACCAGATAATCTAGTTCTGACTTTCCCCGTTTCTGAGAATAACTAATTTTATTTAAATGATAATGGATAATTATTGGACATCTAATAATAATACACATCCGAATTGTTTTTATTTTCTTCTTATTCATAACTACCACATGTACTTTAGCGGTCTACTCTAGACTGGTTGAGTCAGACAGCGCTGTTACTAGCTGTTATGAGTCCTGAATTCGAGTCTCAGCTGCGGCAGATAGATTAGTGCATTCTGCGATTCGGATGGAACCTCGAAAAATATGAATTATTCCTAGCCTAACAAGATTATGTCTCCCCCCGTTATCGAGGATAGCGGTGGTTAAATCTCTCTCCGAGGTCACCCCACCCCCCCGAACTGCCAAAAACCACACCCGAAAGGGGTAAACGGCGTATCCGCTGTCTCCTACCAGCCAAACCTGTGTCACTCCCGTTTTCGAAGATGGCAAGCACGATGGCGATGTCGAAACCTCTTCTCGATACCCCCCCTAACCCGCCAAGCGGCCAAAAACCACCCCCGGAAGGGGTAAACCGCGTGTCCGCTGTTTCTTACCAGCCAAACCTGTGTTACCCCCGTTTTCGAGGATGCTGAGCACGATGGTGATGTCGAGACCCCCTTCTCATCTTCCGCCAACACCTTCCAGATGGTCAAAAACTACCCCCAAAAGGGGTAAACCGCGTATCCCGCCGTCTCTTACCAACCAAACCTGTGTTGCCCCCCGTTTTTGAGGATGCTGAGCACGATGGTGATGTCGAGACCCCTCCTCAACCCACGCCAAAACCCCCCCAGATGGCCAAAACTACCCCCGAAAGGGGTAAACCGCGTATCCACCGTCTCTTACCAGCCAAACCTGTGTTACCCCCCCGTTTCTGAGGATGCTGATCACGATGGCGATGTCGAAACCCCTCTCGACCTCCCCCCACCAACCCTCCAAGCGGCTAAAAACCACCCCCGAAAGGGGTAAACTCAGTATCCGCCGTCTCTTACCAGCCCCCGTTTTCGAGGATGCTGAGCACGATGGTGATGTCGAGATCCCTCCTCAACAACCACCAAAACCTTCCAGATGTCATAAAACTACCCCCGAAAGAGTTAAACCGCATATCCGCCGTCTCTTACCAGCCAAACCCGTATTACCTCCCGTTTTTGAGGATGCTGAGCACTATGGTGATGTTGAGACCCCTCCTCGATCCTCAGCATCCTCGAAAACACGGAGTAATACGGATTTGGCCGGTAGGAGATGGCGGATACGCAGTTTACCCCTTTCGAGGGTGGTTTTTGGCCGTTTAGAGGGTTGATGGAGGTAGAGGAGGGGTCTCAACATCACCATCGTACTCAGCAGCCTCGAAAATGGGAGCAACACAGATTTGGCTGGTAGAAGACGGCGGATGCGCTGTTTGCCCCTGTCGGGGGTGGCTTTTGGGCATTTGGGGGGGGGGGATGGAGTCGCCTCAGAGAGAAATTTTACCACCGCCATCATGTTCAGCAAACTCGAAAACGGGGGAGGGACATAGTCTCGTTAGGCTAGAAAAATTTCATATTCCTGTCCGACTTACAGAGTGCTATAGGACACTATGCGGAGTTGCCCCATTCTGCATCCAAATCATATCATCAAGTTCGGCTTCAGCAAAATTCTGCAAAATAATATTTCTGCTTCTGGGACAATTATTTCCAGTTAAGCTACAATCATAAAACATAGGCCCAATAATTTTGTTTCTTAAAATTCCATACCAAACGCTAACAGTTTTTCTTCCTGATTCTTTTATTTGTTTTACCAATCTTTTTCTGTTGTACTTGTTTTCCCATGACCTTCGATTTTTCCCATTAAAAACGCCTGCCGTAGAAAATGATGATTCATCAGTCCATAATATTTTAGTAAAAACATCGGGATCTTCATCCAATTTTTGGATCATCTGGCGGCAAAAGTCCAGTCTTTTCCTTTTATGAGCTTCTATTAAAACTTGCACGGATAAAATTTTATATGGTCTGTAGTTATTATTTTTTAACGTACATTGGATTTTGCAATAAGTTTTACCCAATTGATCGACTGCATTATATATACTACATTCAGATTTTTTTAAAATATAACACAATGTTTCAAAAAAGTCTATTTGCAAATAAATATGGACGGGCTTACCTTCGAAATGAAGCAGTATATCTAGCTGTTCTTCCTGATTTGCTTGAACTATACGCTTTTTTCTACTAAAACTGGAGGTATTACTCATCTTTCGGTAAATATTTTTGAACGTATTTTCTGATGGTATTGGACGATTTGGAAACAACACCCTATATATTCTTTTTGCTGCACGTTTATTTTTGTTATTTTGTATACAACAAGTAAATATTTGGACTTTTTATTCCTCACTGTAAACCATTAAAGAAATGTCACTTATTAAACATAATAGTTGTCATTTTCATAGCTCAATTTAATGATGTTAACTTTTCTATATTTGAGGCCTTTATTTGGAAAACTCGCTATATGCTTTAAACCAAATTTTTGGGAAATCGAAAAAACATTAGGTAAATTGTATTTTGCATATAGTTTAGTGTCTGCAAGTACCAGAATTAGTGGCCTGAAGCCTGAAGTAGTTATCAATTTTTTTATTTAAAAAATAATATATTGTATATAGATAGTTTTGCATATAGAAATCTCAAATTCCAACAAAAACTCAATTATTTTCTAAATATTAAATTATTTTATTCAAGAAATGAAATTTAAATTAATAATAATTTTAAAATAATTTTAATATATAGAAGAAGGATTAAACATGTCCATACTGTTCCACTGCTGCTTAGTAATAAAGAGTGTGTGTTGCAATGCATTTTTGACTCAAAAGTCAGTCTTTCCTAGTCATGTCCTAGGAATTATATGCCGCTAAAAACAATCGAGCATCAAAGAAAAGAAATTGTGATCATAATGCATTGGGACACCCTCTAGAGCTTCCTCCTTATTCTCGACTTCACTTTTAAAACGTGGTATCCCGCCTTGTGATGTAAAAAATGTTTCATATATGACCCCTTATTAATTAAAAAGTCTACAGATAAAACTTTATTATATTTTCGTGTACTTTTTGTGTTACGTTTATCGCCATATCCATAATTTATGGCGCCAGCCAATTCCCAATAAAATATAATGCAATAAATTAAGCGAATAACGGGTTTACACATGTATCGATAATTTTTCTGCGGTAGCAAAATAAATAGCTGTAATTTATTAGCATGCATCATAAAATGTAAGATGTTGTTGCTCAGATTCGATGGCTTCCATAAATCATAGTTTTACTATGTTAGTTCAATATCTTATCTAACTTGAAGAAACAAGAACAACGTAGTAATGAAGTCAAAAACAATTCTTATTTAAAAGAATTACTCATTGGGAGGTTAGTGGTGAATTCAAATACCCCTTAGAGCGGAAAAATTTTCATGGCTCATATTTTTCTGGCGTACTGAGCAGAAAAAAATAGGACAACTTTTTTTTTCTAATGTAAATCTGTCTCTATTTGAATATGTAATGAATAGCCGAAATAAAACAGATATCACTTTTAATTTATTTTTTATTTTAATGCTGTAGTTTTTGCTATAGTAAATGATGGATGGTTAAGGAGACAAATTGCATTGCGTTATAACATTAACAAAAATTTGGTGTGTACCATTTTAAGAAAGTGGAGAATAAACGGTACGAAATCCTGGATCAAAGGACAAAGAATATCCTACTGAACAAGAAACTAACTACTAATATTTCGTTATTGCACCATTTCTATTTATAACTTCTAGAAGTCTGTTTGGCATAGAATTAAATAACCATATACAATAATCATTAGTAATAATATTTTCCCATGCATTATTTAATATTTCCAGTAATTCTTCGGCATTCCGTGGTCTTACATTTCGTTTTTGGATACTTCTTACGAGTAGTCCCCATACTTCTTCCACAGGGTTAAGATCTAGGCTATGACTGGGTCAGTACTCGACCCAGGAAAATTCGTTTCTTCAGCAGCCTGAATAACTGAGTAAACTGGATTTTCTACTAAAACATTTGCATCTTGATGTTGAGTCTTTATCCTTCGTCCTCCTGATCCAGGATTTTTACTAATCGTACCGTTTATTCTCCACTTTCTTGAAATGTTACACATCGAATTTTTGTCAATATCATAGCGCAGTGCAAATTGTCTCATTGACCATCCATCTTCTGTTTTAGCAATAACTCCAGATTTAACTAAGTCGCTTATATGAGGCATATTAGTTTTTTGCACACTTGCAGTAAATTATGACAACTAACTGACAATGTCACAAAAATTAAAGTTAGATGTACACAACTAGATTTTAGCAAAATACCGTTATAAGACTTGTCCTATTTTTTTTTGCTCATGACCGTACACAAGTATTATCGTTAAGGTTCTATTTACAAAAAAAACCAAAGCTAACGCTAACACCTACAAAAAAATACATCGAAATTTAATAATAAATTGTTTAAGTGTATCAAATCGTAGGACGTTTGAATGTGGTGCAATTTTCTAGTCTGAAAATGAAAATGATTACTATGCATATTCTTAACAGGTTATACAAGTTCCTTGAATATATTAGCCGTTACTCGAGTCCGAGTATAAAAATGTTACAGTCGATAAATTGTGTACAGTAAAAAACAAGTAAAAGGTGTAGTCCATTGTAATTCCCATTCATCTACGGTGCACACGACTATGGCTATAGAGGCCAATTCGGGAGAGCACATGTCGACCGCAGTCAGGACAAACATAGACCTGGTTAGGTCTTGGATTCGGCCTTCTTGCAGCAACATTTCCTTGATAGCTGGCCACAACCCCTCGCCAATCGGTTCTATCCGCTGCAAGTTGTTCCCATTGCTCGTCTGCAATACCGCAGGATTTTAGATTTTCATGGAGAGTGTCTTTGAACCTCTTTCGTTGACCGCCACGCCTTCTTCTACCGCTTAGCAATTCACCATAAAGTGTACATTTAGGAAGGCGGTTATCATGCATACGATGAACGTGACCTGCCCATCTTAGGCGTGCTCTTGAAATAAGCACCTCAATTGGAAGGCTGTTTGCTCTCCTGAGTACTTCCACGTTTGATATGTGATGGAACCAACGGATTTTCATCATACTTCTGAGGTGTCTTTGCTGAAAACGTTCTAATTCTTTCACATGACGACGGTAAGTAACCCAGCTTTCACATCCATATAGCAGTGTTGGAATGATAACTGCTCTGTAGACAGCCATTTTTGTTGACAAAGCAAGGTCGTGGTTGTCAAATACTCTCTCTCTAAGTCCCCAGAGTGCTCTAGATGCAGCGTTAATTCTATTGCGAATCTCGCTGTCCATGTTTGCTTTGTCATTAACAACGTTTCCTAAGTAATTGAACTGATCCACCACTTCAAGAGAATTTCCGTTAAGTGTAATGTCTATTTGGTTCACTTGATGAGGAGTTGACATAATCTTAGTCTTTCCAATGTTGATTTTAAGTCCTAAGGAATCGTAGCTCTGGGCATACACATCTAAAAGTTCTTGAAGCTCTTCCGGCGTAGAGGCTAAAAGTGCACAGTCATCCGCATACTGGAGATCACAAATGAATCGTGTGCGTGTCTTCGTGAAAGCTCTGAAGCGCCCTATGTTAAAAAGACCGCCATCAAAACGGTATCTGAGACCTATTCCTCTGACTGTCAGTTTGTTGTCAACAATAATTGTTAGAGCAGTGGTAAACAAATTAAAGAGTAGGGGTGCCAGGACACATCCCTGCCTAACTCCAGTGAGGGTTTGGAAAGGTTCGGTTGCCTCATTATTATACATAACCTGGGCGTTGTTGTTTGTATGTAGACTGCGACATACTTCCACAAATTTTCTGGGGATACCTAAGCGGAGCATAATTTTCCAGAGCACTTCCCTGTCCACCGAGTCAAACGCCTTGGTTAAATCAATGAAGGCCATGTGAATTTCTCCTTGATGTTCGAGTGCTTTTTCTTGAAGCTGTTTAAGTGTGAAGATTAGGTCCGATGTGCCTCGGTTTGGTCTAAAGCCACTCTGTGTTTCAGGAAGTAACTTTTCCATAACAGGTGTTAGCCTATTTGCCATCGCTTTAGTGAGTATCTTCCCTCCAACAGCCAGGAGAGCTATACCCCTGTAATTTCCACAGTCCGCAGCGCTCCCTTTGTTTTTGAAGAGGTTGATTAAAAGTGTATCACGAAACTCCTGCGGAGCTTGACCACTTTCCCACACGACATCAAACAGTTTTTTGAGGTAGGGTATGAGCTCTGACGACACAGCTTTAAAGATCTCAGCTGGGAGTGAGTCGGCGCCGGGAGATTTGTTATTTTTTAGCTGCCCAATGGCGGTTAAGATCTCTTCCGTTGTTAGTGGTTTATCTAAGTCTTCGAAGGTGTCATATTGAGGGATAAGATTTATAATATCGTGATCGGCTTGACTTTGCTGGTTAAGAATGTTAGAGTAGTGTTCTTTCCATCGGGCATATATAGTGTCTCACTTTTCATCACTAAACCCCAATATCTCGGTCATTTGTTGATAAATTTACATCAAATTTGGTATACCTCGTGTGTTTCAGATTGTGATTAAAAAGTTATTTAAATTTTTTTTTTTCGAAAATAAATAAGCCTACTACGATCAAAAGAAATTGTTAAAAATTAGGAATTTATATTAGTAATTGAGCTAGGGTTTTTGTTTTACAGGATCTTGTTCGCCATGACTTAAAACCCCTGTATACTAAATTTTGTTAAAAAATAATCATTCCTTTATAAAAAAAACATCTATATCTAAGATTTCAATAATAATCACCGTACTATTCGAGCTATTTATCGTCGGTTATTTTCATAACTTGGTAGTCGTGTAATAATGACGCTAATTAAGCATTAGGGGGATGGTGAAGCGGGAAAATTTATATGTAAAATCGAAATCGGTTCAGCAGTTCCCGAGATATTGCAATTTGAAGATACGGATTTTTCGCTGCGGCGGGAACGCACCGAGAGCAGTTTTTTTTCGCATTTTTTTCAGGGAAGAAAGAGACTTGGCGACTTTTTTATTATGTCCCCGAAAGTCACTTAGAACCTAAATATTGTATCCTAATTTCAAGTCGCTAGGTTGATTAGGGAGGAGGGGGAAGTGTAAACATAAATGAAATTAAAACTGCTGTAACTTCCGCAATTCTTTTCGCAAATCACGCAGCAAACGTGAGATTGTGTACTAATGTGCCTACTTTGAGTTCCGCTCATGTATTTTTAATTTTCGCCATAAATAAATAAATGGGTGCGAAATAGCCAATTTATTGTTGTTATTGTTTTTAGAAGAAGTCATTTTTCTCCAGGAAGGAAAGGGGTAGGGAAAATTTTTTTTCGCCGTAGAATGTGGAATTTTCTTCTCTTTAATTTGAGCCTGACCAGATATATGCGGAAAATTAATTAAAAATTATTCCATTATAAAAATATAAATAATATAAACGGTTAGGCATACTTCAAAGTAGGTACTTAACGTGAATTTACACTGTATATTATCTAAACAATCGAAATATTAAGTATTTTGTAATTAGCGATTATTTGATTAAGGGATTTAATCCACCACACTCATGAATGCACTCGAGTAACAAAAATTGTCTACGAATTTCTAAATTTAAAGATAAGCTGTATACAAACAGTCTGTTCCCATTGAATGCTGATTATCAGTTTTATTAATAGAAAACAATTACTATTACAAAATATAATTGAACGAAAATGTATATTTTAGTAAAGAAAGACTGGAATCTTTAGTATGGTACTGAAAACGAAGTAGAATTATTCATTTTATAAAGGAGTTTGCGACTAAAAATATTACGTTTTAATATTCCGCCCTCTAAAAACACATTTGGACTATGCTAAGCCAAGTCAGGCTATTTATTTTTCGATTGCAACAGACACTGGACCGCTAGATGGCGCCTGCTGACTGTTTTACATATCGCTATCCTAAAGATACCGAAATGTACTAAATGGGTAAGTGATCATCGTGTCGGTCGTCACATGCCTACCTTGCACTGACGAGAGCCAACAGCTCGAAACTGCAGTCTGCAAGTGGTGTGTGACGGCTGGCAAGAGAGCTCCTTTAAGTCTTTCGGCTGGTGTTTGTTGCAATCGAAGCATTAGCGTTTTGATGGTAATATGCAATTATTACACTTAACGCGTCAGGCTTGTAATTTGTAATTCAGCGCTCGGCGGGGCACATAGGCCGGAGAGTAGCTGTTGGTTGCAGTCTGGTTACGTTCCTTATAGTAAAATAAGGATTTTATAGAGGAATTTGCGACTAAAAATATTGTGTTTTATAAACTGTTTGTCGTTTGAAACTTTCGGGAGTACCAACATCATTTAGTGGCTCTCTACAAAATAAATGGATTGAGAACATATAAAATAATTTCATTAACCCATCATGCTCTTTCATAGTTTTTCTTCTTTGGCTGTAAAACATTTCTGTTTTACTAAAGACAACAATGAACTGAAATGTCATTGGAATAATAAATACCCTAAAATAAAACAGTTTTAACGATCATTATTCAAGGCAAATTCAGCTTTTCATGGCCCATGAAAGTCTCAATAAACCCTTTCGTCCAAGACCAAATGCTCTTATTACAAGTTTTAGCACGATCTCTACGCTTTCACAGAGATAACTTGGTATAAGTTCTTCATAAGTAGGATAAGTTTTATAATAGCTTTAAGCATTTGGCGCTGACAACCTCTTAAAAATCATTATTCTTTGGGCCCTTTTTATGTTTATTAGACTCACATGATTACTGTCACAGAAATATAGATTTATCAATAGGTACATAAACAGTTCTTATAAATGCCCCTCCAGTATTAATCCAACAAAATAAATGATAAATAGAAAACGACACAACAGACACTTTAAAAAATAACAATTGACTACAGATTCGCTTGATCGTTATGCGAAATGATTAAGTAAAAGTAAACAATTACAATACAACAGCTAATTGCTGTTAAAGAATCATTCACCGCAAACTAATTAATGTCGGCAAATAGAAATAGAATCTAAAGAGGGAGTAAGCACAGTAAAATTAGAACTTTTACCTATTTGGCAAGACAATGGTATTGTTTTGTTAGTCGGCACTCAAATATTACAATACCGTGATTTCTTTATTTGAAGTTTCTCTCGTCTTTCTGTTAGGAATAAAACTGTTCGGGGAACGCGTCAAGTGTTGACCGGATAAATCCGGAGGATTTAGACCATTTTCGGGGTTAAGTGGCCAAGTGGAAAGTGATTGATTGGGGATATAGTTCAATAAGTCGAGATTTCCAGTTAGCGTGAAAGAGGGACGGACGCTGTTCCAGCTGGACAAGGTTTAAAACATTATTTAGTTAGGGATTTTTCGAATGGCAGATAAAATTCGCGTTGGAAACATATTAAATAAATAAGTAATGGCTAGTTTATTTAGTAGATTACTAGTTACAAAATTTAGTAACATATTTTCAAACTTCCAATAATATATAGAGAAAAGAACATTTATAAACTAGACGTAAACATTATTTTCTCCGTCGGGTTATTGAAAATAAGATAATTTTCAGGTATAATTGCTATATTAACAATATTAATTGTCTTATTAATAATTCCAGCTTGATTGGCGAAAAGCTAGTTAGTACACTACGTAGTATTTTAGATGCAACAACAAAGTAACAATTTTATATTTTATTATAACTGAGAGAAATATTACAAAACACATTTTATAAAACTATTTGTAGTACAGCCATTCAACGGTAAAAAGGGGCCAAATCTCCGAAATCTGAAGTAATGCTCCGATCTTCTTGGAAATTTAGAACTAAGTTCATCTTACCCTCCTCTTCAAACCTGACTTGGTCGCAAAGTGTGCTTTTTGTTTTTAAGGGGTGAAAACTACCCCTTACTCTAATAAATTGAAAACCAATAAATTAACGCCGTGATGGGCTATAATTATGTTCAAATATGTTAAATATCAATTGTATTTAATCATGGATCTAGTATTTCAATATTTTACTATTTAACTACCCTTAAAAACAACCCCTCACACGAAAATTAATAAAAAAATGTGTTTAAAAAGCATGAAACCTTTTTATTTTGCATCGTAATAGGAGAATTTTTCCCTTTAAGTATAAGAAATCTGATACTTCATTTTTTAAATGATGCAACCCCCAAAAGCCACCCTTAACAATAAAACTTGGAAAAAATTGAAAACTAATAGATGGAAGCAGTGATAGGTTATCATTATGTTCAAATATGTTAAATATTTGTTGTTTTTTATAATGTAACTAATATTTCGATATTTTACTATGTAACTACCCTTAAAAACTACCCCTCACACAATTATTAAAAAAACGGTATAAAAAGTATAAATCTTTTTATTTTGGATTTTGAATAGAAAAAATATATTCTTTAAGTATAAACGACCTGATACATCATCTTTCAATATGATTCCCCCTACCCCTAAAACCCCCTTTTGAAAGCTCCAAGTAGTGGAATGCGTAAGAAAATGAAAATAAATTGCTGCTTATGATTTAATGAAATTTTTCTAAAATTTTCATCCCTTAAAAACATCCCTTTCAGGGAATATTAAACTCTTAAAACTTCACATTGTAATTATAATAAAAATATTTATTTTACAATATTAAGATGATTTTTAAAGTGAATATTAATAATTTAATTTTAATTTTCAAATTCATCCATTTCTTCATTATCAACTTCCTTTTCTTCTTCTAGATATGTATGTATCAAGAAGACACAGCATGTACAAAAGAATAAATGCTCCAAAACGTTGAAAATTTAGGCGCTCCGTAATTTTCCTACGTTATCTCTAGAAAAATGTATTTAGTTTTTTAACGATAACTCGGCTTCCTTTTAAGCTTTTTGCATTCACCCACACATCATTTTGCAGTGAATTTCATAAGCTGTAAAGTCACGATGATTGCAATATTTCTACACCCTTTCGTTCAGAGAATTTTAAGGTTGAAGGGCTAAAAAGAGGTTTCCTTCGCATAGAAATCAAAGCTTTAAATGCCCTTATCTCGCTTAATTCTTAAGCCACATGAATTTAAAAAAAGCAAAATTTTCAGTAAAATGAGAGCTAAATTTTTATAAAGAACACTTTTTTTCGTAAAACCATTATTTCTTGAGTTATTTTGAAAAAAGAATGTATTTTTTGAAAAATTGAAAAAAAAAATTTACTTAAAACAACTTTTTTCGAAATGTACATTATCTAAACCATTCAAACTTTCGGAACGTGTTATTGGGACACAAATAAAGTTAATTTTTCATGGGCTACGATTAATTTTAATTTTGCCGCTCATGACGTCAATTTTATTGTCAATTTTTTTCAAGAAACTTAACTTATTTTCGTCATAACTTCCTTAATTTTCATGCTAGAGGCTTTTATGAAAGCTTATTTTAAACGTCTAGTAAAGCACTTTAAAAAAGGTTATGAACATTTTCTCTGAAAAATTACTCATTTTTCTGTTATTTGAGTTTAAATCTTTAGATAAATTTACGACAAACAAAAATTCGTCTTCAATGACTCATAAGTCGCTTAATATGGCCTAAAACATTAAAGAAAAACGACGAATCACTTTATTATTTTATAAGCTTCAATTTTGATAAGAATAATTTTTCCCAGAAAACGTTTAATTGTCGAGTTATTCACGAAAAGCTGTTGAAAAACGTGTTTTTTATTGGAATTTTCAATCGCGAATAACTCAGAAATTATTAGGTTGTAGAAAAAACTTTATACTACATTTTCTTCTTAAAATTTGATCCTCTATCGATTTCCGTCATTTTGAATTTTTAAATTTCTACCCCCGAGAAAGGGTGGCATTCGCCCCCGGAGTGGAAGCACATATCGGCACTAAGTTAGGTTTGTTATTTGCATCATTTTTGAGCTACTCTCAAAACTTCGACCAAATCGGTTGAGTTGATCAGATTTCGGAGGTGAATGATTGTACTATTGATTCAAGCATTTATCATTAGGATAACCTTGAAATTTTTGTACAGGGTGTCCATTATAGAATGGCCGATATCTAAGCAGTAGGTTTCTTGAGAAGTTCTTTTATAGTGCATTCTGTAAGTCGGATAGAATCTCGAAAAATGTGAATATTTTCTAATCTAGCGGGACTATGTCTCTCCCCCCCATTTTCGAGGATACTGAACACGATGACGGTGGTAAAATTTCTCTCCCAGGTCACGCTATCCCCTAAATAGACAAGAACCACCCCCAAAAGAGGTAAACCGCCTATCCGCCGTCTACTACCATCCAAACCTGTGTAACCCCCGTTTTTGAGGATGCTGAGCACGATGGTGATATCGAGACCTCTCTTCGATCACTGCCAACCCCCCAAACGTCCAGAAATCCTCGAAAACGGGGGTAACATGGATTTAGCCGAGAGAAAATTGTCTATTCCCGATTCATCCCTTTCGAGGTGGTTCGACCGGGGGTCGAGGAGGGGTCTCGGCATCATGGTCGTGCTCAGCATCCTCAAAAACTAGGGGTAGCATGGGTTTAGCCGAGAGAAGACGGCCTATCCGGTTTACCCCTTTTGGGGGTGGTTTTTAGCCGCTTGGGGGTTGGCGGGGGGTCGAGGAGGGGTTTCGACATCACCATCGTGCTCAACATCCTCGAAAACGGAGGTAACACAGGTTTGGATGGTAGGAGACGGCGGATAGCGGTGTACCCATTTCGGGGGTGGTTTTGTCCGTTTGGGGGGTCGGGTGACCTCGGAGAGAAATTTTGCCACCTCCATCGTATTAAGCGTATTCGAAAACGAGGGAGATATAGTCTGGTTAGATTAGAAAATATTCACATGCCTGTCCGGCTTACAGAATGCATTATTAGTTAAATATGTCTTAGTACCACAAACTAGTTTTTCTCGTCCAAGGTATATAAATATCTATTCGATTTGATGCTTTTTGAAGGTACCTTGGTTTGTGGGGGTGTGGTTTGACACGTTGGGATCGGGCGGGGTGGCATGTGATCGATAATTGCTCAATTTATTGAAATTTAGCAAAAAATCCCGATCCGAACCGGAAAAGAGGATGGTTTTTTTGCATAAAGCGATGGTTTGCGCTAAATTGGAGTATAAACCATTGTTACCATTGTGTTCCTCACTATCGAAAGTGGATGGGAGATGTCTTTTGCCGCGTCTCCAGTACGTTAACGTTTTTCGCCTTTTCCGATAGTTCCACAGGAGACTATATGTCGATCAGCCAAAAAGTGGGAGATTTGCTAACTTTAATGGTTTTACAGGAGCATATTCATCATATATGTCTGTAATATTTCTGTTATGGTAATCAATTTGATCCTTAATATTATCTGATTCTAATTAGCATTTGGAACCTTCCCAGAAAATACATTATAATCTAATCTAAAGCCTCCAATTTGTACAAATCTAATTTTATTTTTTTTTAATAACGGGGCTCAACACAACAGTATATTAACAGATGACTAATAACTGTGGGCATATGAACCATGCGTGTTTAATAATATGCTTTATTTTGGTATTAGCAATTATGTCTATGAGTGTAACTGACTCTTGTAAACTCAACCCAGAGACATACTGTATATATCACAAACACAAATAATAAAAAATTATTGAGTCGAATAGGATCATAAACGGTGAAGCGGCCATCTTGTTTTTTCTTATATGAAAACGTTAAAGTGTATTGTCACCGGACTTATACACATGTGCAAAATTTGAAAGCTCTAGCTTAATTAGAACTAATCGAAATTTTGATTGCAAGATTTGATCTAAACAAACTAACTAACTAACAAACATTGCAAGTTAAATAAAAGCTTTTAAAAAAGAAAGGACACAAATCACTACTTTATGGGACACCATCCTTATTTACTTGTGTGAAAAATGTAACAATTTATCACTTCATTGTATACTTAAAAAAATGTCTAAAAAATTAACTTTTTTCAAAATATTGCGAAGAACACCCTATAGAATATTTAACAATTAAAAATACCATAATAAACCGATGAGGAGCATAATAATATTTACGTTTATTTTTTACTGTAAAGAAAGTATTTCTTAATGTTGATATTGGAAACAAATATAACAAATAGTACAAGTTTTAATTTTGAAATATTTATGTGACTAGACGAATGCCGAACAAAGAGAGAAGACAAGTTTAATTTATAACACAGATATGACAAACTAAATGACAATTTACTGCTCTATAAATATAAGAAACACATCTCACAAAACGTCATAATGATTTATTTTGTTACTGAAAAAAATATATTTCACCATATTATCTAATGACGATGAATGAAACAAATAGAGTGTAATGAAATCAATTTTTGTATGTAGGTATCTTAAAATCGAAGTTATGTTCACGACTGAACACATTATTTATTAATGTTTTTAAAGCTACAAATAATTTTAAAATATTTTCCACTGATTTGTGTCAAATCATCTGCTAATACAGATAGAAAATGACTTATTCGACGTCTTTTTGGACTACTTCACCCGGCCTGTTCTATACCGGGTGATTATTTTAACCTGAAACTTTAAAATATTTCGAATAATAGGCACTCTACAAAAAAAATTTCCTTAATCAAAAAATTTAATCATTCCGCATTAGTGCTAAAATGCCCCTTCCTTGTAGGGAGGGGGGGGGGGGGGCGTCGGTTAACTTTTAAATCTTAAACATGAACCTCTTTGTTGCAGATTCGGGATTGTATGGTTAAAAATATGTAGAATTTGTCTAAAAAATTTTTTTCGATTCATGATAGATGGCGAAATTATTTTTTTTTCGATTTCTCCTACTAAGATTCTTGGTCAACGAGATTTCCTTCGCTTGTGACTTAGCGGAGTGTTTGATTAAATCTGCTTTTAAATTAATGCATTTTTAACATTGATAATGTTAAACAAATTAAAGGTAATACGCAGGCCCACTAGCAATTTCAGTAATGCTTGGAAATTTCGCAGTTTTTGCGAATTCTACGTATGCTAGGTGGATGTTTTTGGTGTCACATTGAAGATCTCGTCACATGCAAACTTTTGGAAGTGGTTTGGAACATTTAAGATTTGGGGGCTGAAAATACGGGGGTTAAAACGTTTTCTTGGACACGCGTTCGGAGCTGTTACATCGCATACTCTTTGAAAGATCCAAATTTGATTTTGGTTTAGATAAAAAAAGAGGATGAACCAGTGCTCATCGTGTGGGTTGGTTTTGGAGTCTATGATACACAGGGATGAAGCTACAGGGGTGTAAATTTGAAGTATGTGTTTAGTAAATTTCGCTTAAGGAGAAAGAAAAAAATATGTCGAATAGCGTTTTTGGCAGCAAGTGGACGAATCTGTGGGTTTTTAAAATAATTCTGATCGAGTTGGATTTGGGGGTTGAAAATGGGAAAAAAAGTTGTAATTATCGAAGTTGCGTTTTTGGCAGTATGTGGACGAATGTGCTAGTTTTTGATAATTTTTTAGCCGAGTTGGTTTGGGGAGTTGAAAATGGGAAAAAATTTATATTTATCAGAAAAGCTGAAAATTTATATTTGCGTGAAATGCGGTGTTTTCAGAGCTTTACGGATCGATTGTAATTTTTAAAAGAATCCGGGATACGGTTGTGGGGTTGGTCGGGGGTGATTTTTTTTTTTTTTTAATATTTTGATAAGCAAAGAATGTCGAATTGCGTTTTTGCAGTATAATAATGAATCTGCGGGTTTTAAGGGATTTTATGGTCGAATTGAATTTGAGGGTTGAAAAATAGGAAAAAATACTCATCGGAAATAGCTGAAAATCGACATTAATGTAAAACTCGGTGTTTTGAGGTTTTTTAGTGGTCGACTATAATTTTTAAGAGAAATCGGGATGCGATTGTGGGGGTCGGGGATAATTTTTTTTTATTGTGCTGAAGATTTGTTGCGAATCGCTTCAAAATCGATATTGTATGAATTTTTAGGATATGAAAAATGATTGTTTTGTGATTTTTTTGTTTATTTTCTCAATTTTTAAATAATGTTTGTGAATTTTTTTTCAAATTTTGGCGCTTTTGTAAAAGTGAATATGCAAGGAGATGTGAAATATCGTAATATACTGACGGTATGGACAACTATCGAATTATATATTTCTGAAATTTAAAGTGGTGTTACTGGCTGAAGATTAACTTAAAATGATTTGATTTTGTTCAATATTATCAGATTTCCTTTAATTAAAAAATAATTATATTTACATAATATATGGTTGATACTAATCCAAGCAAAACCATCTTTTTTTAATCTTAAAAGAGATGATTTCACAAAAAACGGCTTTATTATAGTTTTGCCTTCGATTTTCACACAATAATTGTTATTGGTAACACTACATTTAGAATAGAGAATGTGTGTGAGTTGCGTTTCGGCGAGCGGGGATCGAAGAGAGTCATGTAGAAAATAAAATATATAAAGTGCGTCTCGAATACGATTTCTGTTGTGAGATAGAGAATGAAACAGTGCCCTCTATATGTAACCACAGGCACAGAATACTCCAGCGAACTATTGGAGCATTCTGTGGTGATACTGAATAAGGTGTGTTTGAAAATTAACACAAACGATATTACAAACCAGTTGCTCTATTTCAGAACTCAAAAAAATATTTTTGGAAATCTATTTTATGATATGGGGTCTTTTTGCGTTCTCATATTGGTAACTTTGAAATACGTTTTTCAAATGAAGAGTTTTGCTATGATGCAACCATATTGCACGTTGTTTAAAAGTGTGAACTTTTCTTTATTTCTATCTTATACATTTTTCAGATTATGTAAATCTGATGTCAGACTTGAAAGTTAGCCAGTTTCATTTTAACCGAAGGTTGATAAATTGCAACTTCTTTAATTTTTTTGCAGTTTGTTTTAAAAATACCATACTTTTTATAAAAATGTTTTATTATGTTTATATTTAACGTTTGTGGTATTATGTTTTGGTTTTATTTTTTTGTAAATAAACGTAGAAAGAAGAAAAATAACTTTAAGAAACACTTAACTTTACTCAGTTCGAAGATTATTTCGCAAACAAAAAGACCTGTTTCCATTAGGCTGTTGATACTACTACAGAATGGAGTATATAACTGTACAAGAGATAACTGAAATGATTCTGGTTTATGGAGAAGCTGGCAGGAGACTTGATGATGCTGTCTATCTCTACGCTCAGCGTTTTCCGGATAGAAGTCGGTCACGTGTTTAATGTTATTGTACTGTCAAAACAATTTACTACTGACGGAAATGCTCAAGCGAAAAAAGAACCCGTCGAGCAACAGTCACTGACCATTTTGAGCCTTTTCATTAATTGAAAGAGTCAAAGGGACTCGCAGAAATCAAAAACCCTGATAGGTGAGAGGTGAGGAGACTCACGAATGAAGCACCCCGAAGGGAATAGAAAACTACTACGTCCACGTCGTTGTTCCTGGCCTACGCTATAAATAGTTTATTCACCGACCATTTACTTTCTGCAGATAAGAATTTCCTAGTTATTTGCAATTTGCAAAATGAATAAACACTTTTGACATCGAATTTTGATTTCTTAAAATTAAAACGTGGTATTTTTTTATTCCAAACGTATTGCAGATGCATATACATAGGTTCTCAGTAGGAGAAATAGAAAAAAAATCGAATTTCGTCGATTACAATGCCATCTATCATGAATCGACAAACATGTTTCAAACATATCCTACGTATTTTAGCCGTTGAATACGAATCTGCAATAAAAAATAGGGGTTCAAGGTTGCCCCACGCCCAACCTACAAAGAGGGGGAGGGTGACTATTACTGGATTTCCTCCGCGGAATGATTAAATTTTGACTATGGACATTTTTTCATAAAGTGCCTATTATTAGAGATATTTGAATGTTTCAGGTTAAAAAATTACCCGGTATATACAGAAGTAAATAATTGATCGGAAAAACTGCAAGGAAGCAAACTAAATTGCAAAACGTAGGAAATAAATATTCCTGCAAAAAATCGTGCAAAAATATCCCATTGTACTATTAGATAATTACGTTAATGTTAAGCGATACAAATCTTTGTGTCTTGATTATGCACAAAACAATTCTACGCACATCAAGTGCTTAAGGGAGAACTAATTAATTATTGCAACCGGAACTGCAACTGTCGCAAATGTACGCATATTAAAAGATTGTTTCCTTAAACAATTATGCTTTGAATTGCTTCCTTTATACATAATAAAGCTTGGTGCATTATACTTAAAGGCAATGTATCCGGACGGAATATATCTCGTAAAATACCCCAAGGATCAGTTCTGGGGCCGCTATTGTTTGTCAGTGGTCTGCCAAGAATTATCGGTGGCAAAATCCAACTTTATTAGCCGATGATACTTCTTAACTACTGGCAGTAAACAGTGTTAAATCAATTTACGGTTAGAATAATGCTACTTAATGAAAGTAATTTATTGATAATAGATTCAACATTTCATTGGCAAATTTCATGAATTCTGTGTGTAATCATAATCAACAAACCTGAGCCACACATATGAAAATAGATAACATGTTCTTGGAACGAGTACAGATAACTACATTTTTAGGAGTATAAGTTGATAATGATAAAGCTTCATAATCTGGGAGTATTATGTAAACGAATTTGGCAAGGGGTTGGCATTGCGTTATATTGGCGAGATTCTGTTCATAGATCCGTTACCTATGTTACGTAGCGTTGTTTATGTCCAATTTTATTCTAGGTTAACTTACGGCATCATTTTTGGGCTCTCAAATCAAATTTATAAAGTATTTAAAATGCAATTCGAGCTATAGCTGCTATCAACAAATGCCCTTCGTGAAAAATATACTTAAAGTGTTAAACCACGAGGCCAGGTACACTTCATTTTTTTTCTTTATACCCATATATGAAATTTTTATTTTCAGAAATAAAGAAGAAATGTACCTAGTTTCGTAGTCATCCGGTATACTTATTACTAATAGTAGTATCTCAAAACTCTATTTTGAAAATTCTATAAAGAGTAGCTTTTTCATAATTATCAAACTCGATGTTAAAATAGTTTTACAAATTCCTATGCATACTTTATCAATATACAAAGCTGTCCCAGATACACGAGAACAAAGTTATTCACACTACATTAAGTTCAATTAAATGATTTAAAAATGCTGTAAAAGATATTCTAGTAGATTTTATCTTATTACAGATAGACCCACAAATAGGTGAACTCGAGCAATAGTAGGCGTAATTTACGTTTAATTATGTAAATCGTGTATTTTAAATGCTCATATTTGTATTCTGTTTTTATTCTCGTATTCTTTTTTCTTCCAAACACGAAAATCTACAGAAGCAATACTCCAATATTTAAGAAGGGGATTAGAGGAAATGCCGGAAAGAAAAGAGGTTGGGTCAGGAGCCTTCCGTAACCCAGAGGACCAGCACTTGCAGCGCAAGGAAGTACGTAACAGACTGGACCAAGGAAAAAATCAGCAAGAACTGGCTGAACATGTGACGTGGATACTACAAAACTGTTATAGCTGAATCGTGCCCAAAATAATCTCAACAACTGCTCGTGATAAGCAGGCATCAACAGAGAGTAATAATAAGATCAGTTAGTTGCCCATAGGTCATGCCCCTGTAAAAAATGGAGGCAAACTGGATTACAGACTTTGTGGAGAGATGACGGAAACTGTGTCATACTGGCTGTCATTGGATCATGGTAGACTTTCATTTTTTCTTTACTTTTAGAATATCGGAATGAAACTTGGTAGATATATTATATGACCAAGAAGACACTTTGTGATATAAATGTTGTTTTTCTTCCCTTCCGGTTTCACCGGAAATGACCCCAACTTTTGATTTTTAAATGGAACCCTGTATATTATTATATTTTTGGAATCCTTCAAAAACTCTGAGCACGGTGATACCCCATAGGTGTCATTTCGATTCCATGTAAAGAAATTGACTAGAAATTTATTGGTGCATCTAGAAATAATTGCTTTTGGGACGTCCACGGGTTTCTTAGAACAACCGCTATTTTGTGGTAGTATTCTATTATGGTTCCAATTGAAAAAATTAAGTTTTGTTAAATAAACTGTTCAGGCCAAGTTTGATGGCCCACGAAATACGCATTCTCAAATTTTTATGCTCAATTTGATTCACACCGGTCCATTGGAAGCAATTTTTTCTGGTCATGGCACTTTAGATGCACCAACAAATTTAGAGTCAAATTTTTTACGTGGAATCGAAATACCATGGGATATCACTGTCCTCAGGGTTTTTCAAGAAGTTCAAAATACAATGATATACAGGGTGTTCCATTTAATAATCAAAAGTTGGGGTCATTTCCACAAAGATAGACCCTAAGAGACTCCTACTTAGACTAGTTATAGATCAATATAAGGTAGTCGCCAATACAGGAATCACCCCGGAAGGATATAAAAACAGAGATAGGAGCAATAACCCAGTTTAGACTGCAGAGCAACCTAAACTGAATTCAGCAACCAGTCTGAAAAAAAATAGCTCAGGGAGAACCAGACGGTAAAAGGCGAGAAGGAAACCCCCCATTACGTTGAACTGACGTTACCAAAAAAATTTACCACACATTTAACAGACAATCGCGATAAATCTTGTTAAACAAGTATAAAGTAAAGAGAGGCCGATTAGATTAACGCATGGGTCCTCAAAATAATTTCCAACAGATGGATAAAATGAAGAAGTATTTTTGTTTTGTTTCCTCCTAATTTCAATAGGATATATTGTACTTTTATTGAACTTAATAATTTGCAGTACTAATCAAACTTTAACTTGTTTATTTCCAATAGATAAACCAAAAAGTCAAATTAAAGTCTCTTACCTTTTGATCCGAAAGTATGTCAAATTTATTTAATGGGCCGGCTAGCTTATCTTTTCCTTCAGGAGCAGGTTTAAATTCAGTTCCTGTTTTAAAATGAAATTTTATTAAAGTAAAATTTTTAATCTGATATAAGTTATTTATTTTCCTTAATATTTAAATAATTTAGCAGTTTTATAACAGGTTCGAAAGTCTAATACACTATTAAAATTTGAATATACAACCTTGTCCAAAATTAAACACACAAAAACCTTCCTTCTTCACACTTCTCTTTCTAAATCCAACAATTCTCCTTTCATTAATTCTGCACCTTATCTCGTCCTTATCTTTTCTGCAATTCCTATCCACAATAACACCTCTTCCTTCTTATTTACAGTCTATTTTTACTCTTCTTCGCTGATCTCCACAATTTCTGACTTTTTAATTCAATTTCAAATTATTCAAAATCTTTTTTATTATTTTTTTTCTTCACTCCCTAATTTTCACTTGTTCTTCTCTTTCTTAAATTTGTTTTTTCCATTTTACAACCTCTCTTTTATCTGTTGTTTTTTTCTATATCACTAAATATCAAAGTACCCAAAATAAACAAAACAAAACACCATATGAATTTTGATTAATTTCATTCCAAACATAACCTAACTTAAACCTCCTTGTCTTTCTCCAGGAACACATTTACCAATTATAAAAATAAAATTTCCTACTTAAAAGAAATGTCATAATGACTTAAATGTCAGAAATTATTTCAACTACAACTTAATAACCACTAACATAGATATCAGTATCAAACTTACTGTTGACATCAAATAAAAACTTAAAAATTATTAAAACAACTCTAAACAAGTATTAACATTCTAAAACACATACCTTTCGGATCTTTAGCTAATTTAAATAAATTTTGAAAACCATCTAAAGGAAACAAACAAATTCAAACCCTGACTCAGCAAATTACATTAAACATGCAATATTTGTAATCGTCCAATATGCGAATACATAGCAATATATATGTAAAAAATGAACCATCGCTAGCAACAAATAATACAAATGTAAAATCAACCGCTTAAATTTCGTATAACTGGCTATATTTTTCTGAACTATTAAAATTAGTAGCTGCGAAATAGAAACTTTTATTATCATACAACCAACTAGAGTTTCGATGTAGCAACAAACTAAATTCTTACATAAATAATGGTTCCAATTCAATAATTTCATGTCATTCCTATATAATTTTCACATTATTTCTAAATAATAATACATGCTGGTACTGTTTAACATTATTAATTTAGTATCACTATTTCTTGGCTTTTATTTTAATTATTTTATAATCCAGTTAACAGTACACGCTAAAAAAATTAGTAGAAAACATCATTCACCTTTTCGCATGTGATATGCAATTAACTTAAAAATCGGACGTTAAAAACCAGGAATCACGATTATATGGTATTTTTGCAAATTTAATTGTTAATAAAACTTTGCAAAATTGAGATCCAGAAATTAAACCTAACAATATGTACAATATAACCTATCCAATAGTGTAGGTTCCGATCCATTCTAAAATTACCGTAATTTGAAATCTCTAAAACTAGTAGTTAGGTTGAATTATTAAATTAACAGGGTGAACAAAAAGTATCCACAGAGAAAAAAATCTTAATTTTAATATCACTGTTTCTTCCAACCAACCATGGATCCATTTTTGTAATAGTGAACACATAGATGTAATAAAATTTTCTATTGTCTCGAAACAATAACTATCACACGATATTAGACATTAATAAATTTTCTTGGAAAAAAACTCTTTAGTGTTGTTTAATTATTTAATAATTAAAAAATACTACCTACATAAAATTGTACTAATTTTGGCACCTTTTATTTTTTATTTTACGTGACCACTATGTAGGTATTTTCGGCTCAAAGCATATGTGGTTTCTACCTTTGTGGTAGCTTACTTGGCAAACATTATTTTTCTCTATCAAATAGTTTTTCAGATATTAAGTAGGATTATGGCCGAGTCGGTAATAACACCAATCTACAAAACTGGAGATAAATCTCTATCAAAATTATAGACCAATATCCCCAATAACAACCCTATCAAAAATATTTGGTAATTAAAGCGAGACTAAACTCATACTCATACCTGAATAAATTTAACCTTCTGTCTAATAACCAATTTGTTTTCAACAATGGAGTCTCATTACTCCAATTTTTCAAATAATATCCTGTATGTTTTATGTTTTTTATCAGATAGAGCGGTAAATTTGCTTTAGACTGGTTTTTCCCCATTAAAAATTGAATATAAATTAAAATAAATATTAAGCTTTTTGTAGAAGCGTTTCGAATCATGTATCAATTTCTTGCAGTAAGCTATGAAAAACATATGAGTTATTATTTGTGATTAGAGAAAACTACTCTTTAAAAAATAACAAATTTTTTTATGAATCATTAACAAAAAATTATACAAAAAAATATTTTTAAAGAAGCTTTCATTTAAAGGTCTAAAAAGAAGAAGATAAACTTTGAAGTAAATCATATCCATCATTTTGTTAATTTTTTTATGATATGTAAGCTTTTCGTGAGATTTTTCTGTATAAAGGAGATTTTTCGCGATAAGCTTTTATATCACAAAGAAAATTATATAATGTAACAAGATGATGGGTTTGATTTACTTAAAAATTTATTTTCCACTTTTTAGAGCATTTAAATAAAAGCTTTTTTTAAATATTTTATTATATAATTTTATTTTTTACTTTTTAGTCTTTTGATATGCTGTAATCCCCTGATATCGATTTTGAGACGAATCGGATCATAAACGGTAAAGTGGTCCGCTATCTTGAACAAAATTTTTTACTTGAAATTCGTAATCGGCGAATCCGAAAACCTCCAGATATCGATTTTGATCGATTTGGACCATAAAAGACAAAAGTCGTCCGCCATATTGGCGCCGCCATTTTGAATTTCTAAATTTTGACCAAGAATTCTTAATTGGCGATCTCGAAAACCCCCAGATATCGATTTCGAGTCGAATCGGATCATAAACGGTAAAATCGTCCGCCATCTTAAAGCCGCCATATTGTTTTTTTCTTATATGAAAACGTTAAATTATATTGTCACCGGACTTATATACATGTGCAAAATTTCAAAGCTCTAGCTTAATTAGAACTAATCGAAATTTTGATTGCAAGATTTGACCTAAACAAACAACACACAACACACAACACAACACAACTAAATACCAAACCCATAACAGGCGCTCAAAACTCAAAACACATTTCAGAACACTTGTTCACTCTTCGAATAGTTTCTCTCATAACACTTTGTAACATGTCTGGAGTTATGTGTTCGAAGGCATTTAACATTTTATTTAGGAGTTCTTCTAACGTTGCACACGGCGTTGAGTATACTTTGCCTTTCAGATAACCCCAAAGAAAAAATCAAGAGGAGTTAGGTCTGGTGACCTAGCAGGTCACCTAATAGTTCTATTAGTAGATATTATCCGATTGTCAAACTTTGCACTAAGGTAATTTTCGACAAAACTAGCATTATGCGGCGGTGCTTCATCTTATTGGAAGTACATAATTCTGGAATCTTCCAAGGAAATTTCATCCAGTTCATTTTCTACTTAATTTTGCAAAGGCTTAAGTAACGTGCGGCGGTTAGTGGTCCTTGAAATAGTATGGGACCAATAATTTTTGTACCGAATATTCCACCCCACACATTCACTCCAAATCTATCCCGATGGGTACCTTCAAACATTTAGTGTAAATTTTCTTTAGTCTATGTACATATGTGTGTAAGCCAATACATTTGTCTCAATTTCTTCGCTTACTATAAATCTGTCTCCTGCCACCTCAATATTTTATGCATTTTGGAATTACTCTTCTAGAATTTTAAAATACTGCCGGTATGACTGACGACGATCGTGATACCTTTCATAAGATAGACGTGCGGCTACATGGGCATTTTTCTGACATTCGTCATAAATTAAAAGTAAATCTACCTTTTGATTTTGTGTATATTGCATCGTAAATCGTATCTTATTTTGAATGAAGCACTTAATTATAAATTTACAAATAATGAATACGTCTCTATTTTACTCAAGAATAACGTTTTGACAGATGCTGTGTGCAATTTTTCATCTGTTTTCATGTCTTACTGCAAGGTACGGACACGATTCTAAACTCTTCTACAAGAAGCTTAATATTTATTTTAATTTATATTCAATTTTTAATAGGAAAAACCAGTCTATAGCAAATTTACCACTCTATCTGATAAAAAAAAACATACAGGGTACCATTGGAAAAATTGGACTTGACAAATCGAGTTTCCATGAAATGGAAAAGTGGGAAAAACATTTCTAAATGCAAGCAAATGAACAAAATAGGTCAATTTTGCATTTAATTTGTTGAAAAATACCCTTTTATTCAAATTCAAAGTCTACTTCGATTTTTTTAAATTTCTTCCTGAATTCCAAAGCCAACTAGAAATAGCAAATAAATGCAAATTACAAGATTATTTTTGTCGGCTTGGTGGTGGGATGGACAGTGGCGCGTTCTTCCACCCAGACGGCCCGGGTTCAAAACCGGGTCACAGCAAGTCGATGAGATATAGTGGATAAGCAGATCTTCTCGCGTCATGTTACCTCCTTTCTCTTATTATTTATTTTTGAGAAAGAATTGAGGCAACATGTGCGGACGACTAGCTGGTTTAAGCCGGAGCAGAGAGCCGTGGGTCCAGAGCATTCGTAAGAGTGGAGAAACTTACCCTTTCTGACATGTACAGCATAAGCGACAGATTTCTGTTTATTTCGAGAAAAGGAGACAAAGAAAAATTGATGTTAAATTGGGCACCATCTATAGTAAAATAAGCAAAATAGTCTCTTTTTCTCGAATAACCAGTCTGCTATAGATCAGACTGAAATTGTTGGTAAGAGAAATAAAAAGATAGTTTAAAATGAATGACAAAATATATTACAAAAAAATTAGACAAATCGGTTTGAGACAAATTGAAATGTGAAAAAAATATATATATATAAAAAAACAAATTGATACCAGTATCCTAGGTGGTTTATGGCTCAGGTGACTGGTTCTGGGACAGCAATCCAGGCCCACAATTGTCTCTTATTGCAAGAATTCTAAATTTTTCTTGGCAATTTACGTCTCTCAATGAATGGGGTGAAAATTGTAGGAAATTTAACCAAATATAAGCACATACAAAGTTTATGCAAGTTATTTATGCAAAATTTAAGCAATGTTAGCTATGCAAATATAAGCTAGTTAGCTGTACAAAATATATTTGAATTAGCTGCACGAAACATTAAGCTAGCTATACAAAAGCTGCAGGAAATTAATTTCAGCTATACCAAAGTAAGCTGATTAGCAGTACAAAAGTAATTTTAGCTATGCAATAGTAATTATTAGCTATGCACGAATTATTATTAGCTATGCACGTGTAATTATTAGCTATGCACGAATTATTATTAGCTATGCACGAGTATTATTAGCTATGCACTAGTATTATTAGCTATGCACTAGTATTATTAGCTATGCACTAGTAAGCTGATTTCTTAGACTATAAATTGCCAAAAAATTAAAAGGAAAGAGAAAAATATTTTTAAAACCATGTGGTACATATAGCATTTTAACTACTTATTAAATTAAGAAGAATTGACTTTGAATTTATTTTAAAAATAATTGAAATTATATCAAAGGCAAAATTTGAAGATTAATTAAAATATTTTAATGAGTATAATGAAATGAAATTACCTGTATGTTCAACACTTTGTAACTGGGATATAAAAATTGTAATATCAATTACTGAAGTCCACAGTTAAAAATTTTAATGTTTGAATCAGTACAAAGGCTGCAAGCAAATGACTTCCTGGTGAGTTTTACTGATAAGGTAAACTTTTTTGTCCTGTTTACTGGAAAACAACGCCACCAAAAAAATGTGAGAAATCTAATTCCCTATTTAAATTGAAAGCAATCAAAATATAGAAATCGTACAAGTATGGCCATCTGTCAGTAGTTAATTTAAGCGCACCAACTTGCCTTGTAGATTCCCATACTCAACTAAAGTAGTGGCATATAATCGATAAACGGAATCTATAATAATAGTTTATTTTCCATGCCAGCTGATTTGCCTTTGCAATTTCTATTTTATACACATAACAACAAATATTAACAGATGTAAATAAGTAGTAAAACGTATTGATATTAGTGATAAATCAGTAACATATTACATGTTATAGGATTTACTATATATAGAATGAGAGAAGGTAAGGAAAATAACCATATGTACTCCATAGTAAACAAAAATATAAAAATTGAAAAATAGATATCTGATGTAACTAAATTTTGTAGACAAATTGTTTCCTGGGATAATAATGCTGTATTACAACGGATATGAGATACATAATAGTGTTAATAGAAAAACAGGACTAAGTTCCTACGATATAAAATTAAGTACATAAAACAGTGTGACATGGTTTAGCAGTTATACATGTAAAATTCTGTTAGTTGAAAACAGTTTTACCTGCAAGAACTGAATCCAAAAAATATACAGGTCGTGCTAACTATCCACAAAACACTAGTTTTTAAATAAAACTGTTAAATGGACATAGGCCATGTAACAGAATGCCTCCCTTCTGGCGAAAAAATTTTTTTAAGGTACGTATAAAAATTTTTGCTTTGCTTTACTCGTAAACATGTGAAAATAAACAATACTTTAATATTACTAATTCCTCGTAGGGAACATAAAATACAAAATTGAGAAAGCGAGCGAAGGATGAGTGACAAAATACATTCTCTACCAGAAGTTCTACGTACAGGGAGCAAGTGTTTGACCTAAACTGGAGAAATCTTCGGAACTAAGTAATGAAAAAATGTGAAAAGTTAAGTGTTGCGAAATTTAAAAAATAGACAAAAAAATGGATAAAATTAATTTTAAGGAAGACGACTTAATGTCGAAATCCTACAGACATTATAACGCCTGAGCAACTGTCTAGTCGTTGCTAGTACTAAAATTGGTAGAAGTTTATCAAACTAATACCACGATACATGTAATGTAATATTACATGCCAATATAGGTTAGCAAGAAGTTAAAACTTGTGGTATTGTTAACCTATAATTCAAGTGTATAGCCGTTGAGTGCTAAAACTGGTAGTTCAAAACAATTCAGATAGTGCATGTAAGATGTACTCTAGTTAAATGAGAAAAATTGTTCTCAAAAATCAAAGTTAAATTCGTGAAGCGAAGTAGAAAAGCTAGGAAAAAAATTATATTTACCTAGGTAGGAGAATCTTATTAATTACGGTAAATAGAAGAAACATAAACAAGAAAGAAAAGAAAGAGGAAAGTACTGAATACCCATAAGGCTGGTTTTCAAAAAGGTAATTAAAATAATCTAGTAAAAATATAAAACTTATGGTTTTAAAGTTTTAGTTGTCAAAGTTTTGAGGTTATGGCTTCTTATCCAAGGTGGTAGGAAAAGATTAAACCAAATTGAAGTAAAGAATCGTATAGGGATTCACAGAAAGCACAAAAGAAAGAAGAAAAATACAAACACAAAAGAAGAGAAGAGACGGTGTTGTTGTCTATCGTTATGAGAATCCACAAGTAAAATTATAAGTAGAGGTAAGTACTCCTGTTCAGAAAGTTGAACAAAGGAAAAAGAAATAATTATAATATTTTTACATTTGTAGGTTCTCATCATCTGGTAACGTAAGCTACCAGATGTTAATTTGTTCCCACCCCTGAACCTTCGTGGATCTGAAGAATGAAGGAATAGAAAGTTATAGATCCAGCCGGAAAATACATAAAAGACAAATAACTTTTTACTAAAGTTACCGCTGTACGATAATAATGAATACTGTACGTTATGCAAAAGATTGACTCGCGTATTCTCATTGGAGAAAAAGTCTGGCTAGCAAGCGATGGTGAGGAAACGTACTTATTAAAGGTTAGTATTTGAGAAAATTTTCTCAACGTTAAAGAAAATATTTACATAATAACAATTTAGAGCAGTGTATCTCACAAGTAAGATAACTTATAGGTAAGATATGAAAAAGAAATCTTTTTGATAAACAGATCTCAAAAAATTGTTAATGGAAGAAATATTTTTAGAAAATATTTCCAGAAAAATATAGCTAAATATTTTTACTAATTTACAACTTAATTAAACTAATATTTACAATATGTACAGTACTTAAGTAATGAATGATAAACATATGTGATATGTAGATAATTCAGTGATACTAAAATTAAGGGGTGCATGAATTATTAGTGAATAAAATGCACGAAGGACTTAATGAATAATGCATCAAGGACTTAAAGAATAATGGATAGGGGACTTAACTTAATAATGCTTAAAGGACTTAAAAATAATGGCCATTTTATATACAAAATTTACAAGAGAATCATCCTCGAAAGAGGAGCGGGAGGAAATTTTTTTAATTTCCGGATGAGTGAAACAATTCACTCAAAAAAATGAAGTATGTAGAAATGGTAGCATGCCATGTCTACAGATATAGTTAACCTTGAAAGTTAATCCAATACATCCCTTCGTTAGAGATTTACGAAGAAAAAAATATCGACAAACGATGGTACGTACTAGTACCAAAAAGAAATTGCGTAAGCTTTGCTTACTGGTATACCAAAAAAATTGTTTTTGGTGGCTTTGCACCAAAAAAATTATTATACTTATTGTATAATTTAAAGAAATTTGCCAAAAATAGACACTCAAAAAAATCAAGAGACATAAAATAGGTATTCAAGTGAATCGTTATGTTTATCTAGTTTTGATGATCCGATTTAAAAAAAAACATTCATTTCCTTATTCTGGCATCACTGAAATATTAGAGTTTGAACCAAAGTATGGTTTCAACTTTGAAATATGGTAATTTCCAGCGGGACTACCATCCATATGTTCCAATTCATATGAAACATTGGAAATGACGTTTCGGACTGTACATAAAACATAACGATTAGCTAATTTTGCAGAAAAATCATTTTCTTTATCGCTTTTCACAAAGTTGCGCCTCCAGACTATGTCACCAATTTGAAAAACGCGATCTTTTCGTCTTAAGTTATAGTAGTTACTACTTCTTTGGTAAGCTTTGTTAAGTCTTTCTTGGACCAATTTATAAATTTCTGGCAATTTGTCCAGCTCATTGGCAAAAAGTTTGCGATTATTATCTAGATCTGGTAAAGTTATATCGGAATCTTTATCACCATAGCTGCCTCGAATAGGTAGCTTTCTACCAAAATTAAGAAATGCTGGCGTGAAACCAGTAACCTCGTGTACAGCTGTATTGATGGCAAATTGAATTTCCGGAATCTGTAAATCCCATTTTTTATGTGAGTCTTTAATGAAGCACCTTATAGCTGTACCGATCGTCCTGTTTACACGCTCGACTGGGTTAACTTGGGGGTGGTAGAATAGGTTGAAAAATACCTGAGGAATACTAAATTTCGCTACAAATTTATCGAATTCTTTGCTTTTATGAGCTGAAGCATTGTCTAAAAGTAATGTCCTTGGGACACCATATGTTAAAAATACTGATTCCAAGAAAGAAACAATAGCTTGAGACGTTGCACGCCGTACAGGCTTCATTATAACGTACTTAGTAAAATAATCTACCGCAACTAATAAAAATCGATTACCTTTCGAACTAGGCGGAAAAGGACCTTTTGTGTCGTAACAAACAAGTTCAAAGGGAAACGTAGCTTTTTTCTCAGCACCCATTAAACCACATTTTTGATCGTTCGGAGGTTTTTCTCGTCCGCAAATATGACACTTACGAACATATTTTAAAATATCTTGACGCATCTTAGGCCAATAAAAACTTTCTGCGACTTTTTTAAGTGTTTTATAAAAACCCATGTGTGCACTTGTAGGTACATCATGGCTATCTTGAATTACTTGACGTCGCTGGTCAAGAGGAACTACTAATTTCCAGTCAGAAATATTAGTTTTTAAAATTAATTTCCTTTGCGTATGTTTAAAAATATACCCATCTTTAACCATCCACTGTGGATATTTTTCTGGCCTCTTATTGATGTTCTCTCGCATTTTTATGTACCAAGGTTCAAGATTATCGAGTGAAATATCTAACAGGTTGATATCTGCATCAGGTATAGCTCTAGAAAGTGCATCAGGGACAACATGTAATTTGCCCTTTCTATGAATCACTTCAAAATCATACATTGAAAGTCTTATGGACCATCGACATAGTCTACCAGAGGGGTTAGACAAGCGATACAAATATTTAAGGCAAGCGTGATCAGTAATAACTTTAAAATGTACACCCTGTACATATCCAGCAAAGGCTTCTAAAGAATAAACTACGGCTAAAATTTCTAACTCTGTGGCAGAATAGTTACGTTCAGCTCGAGATAAGCTTCTACTTGCATATGCAATGACTTTTTCTTCTCCACCCTGTATTTGAGTAAGCACCGAGCCAAGAGCAAGTGAACTGGCATCGCATTGAATAGTGAATTCTGAAGAAAAATCAGGTGCTACAAGTATTGGTGCAGATACCAATTTTTGTTTCATTTCATGAAAAGCTTTGTCAGCTGTTTCATTCCAAGAAATTGATTGTCGCTTATCGCGCCCCTTCAATAAGTCATTGAGAGGTTTGACTAAGTCGCTAAAATGTGGTATAAAACGACGATACCAACTACACATACCTATAAAACGTCGTACTTGAGTTGAAGTCTTTGGTTGAGGGTACTCAACCATAGCCTTAATTTTATCACTGGATGTTCTTAAACCTTGTGAGTCAACGACATAACCAAGATATTTGAGAGAACTCCTAACAAAATTACATTTTTGGAAATTAACTGTGAGGTTAGCTTTCGATAAACGCTCATAAACTTCGGTAAGAAGTGTCATATGTTCAGAGAACGTAGAAGACGTGATAATAATGTCGTCTAGATAAACAAATATTTTATCACTGTAACGAGGAGAGAAAATTCTGTCCATTAAACGTTGAGTTACTTGCGCCGAGTTGGCCAAGCCAAAAGGTAAAACTTTAAACTGAAAAAGACCACGACCTGGAATGGAAAAGGCAGTTTTTTCTTTGCTTTCATCATCTAAAGGAATTTGCCAGAAGGCACTTTTTAAATCAATTGAGGAGATAAACTTGGCATTAGAGAGCATTTTTAATATATCATCTACTAAAGGTAAAGGATATGAGTCCTTTTTAGTGACTTCGTTAAGCGATCTACCATCAAAGCAAAACCTGAACTCATCATTACTTTTTTTAACTAGTAGAACTGGAGAATTCCAGGGACTGTAGGACGGCTCGACAACATCTAGTTCAAGCATTCTATCTAGTTCATTGTTTAAATGTGCAAGCATATAAGGAGACAACCGGAATTGTCGCTTTTTAAAAGGCTTCGCTTCACCTGTTTCGATGTGAGCAGTAATTAAATTTGTTCTACCAAGTTTATCCTCTGGTGATAATGTTTTAAACAAATCAACTGTCCTTACCATTTCAGCGTGCTGTTCTCTGGACAATTCAACTTGTCCTTCTTCAGCAGTATTATTTAATTTAGGGTGCTCTGTTAACGCTAGAATATCCAAGTTGCTCAGTTCACTGTAAATGTCCCATGCATTATTTCTATAATTGATTGATAAACGAAAAATTTTTATAAACTCACTACCAAAAATAAGTCCACACTTTAAGGACGGGACTACAGATACTTTAATAATTTTGCAAATCCCTTCTATAACAACAGGAAGTTGACAAATACCTATCACGGTTTGACTTTTACCATCTGCAGTTGTGACCGTTTTTCGTTTACTTTTATCAATTTTAATATTATGTTTATTTAAAAGATTTAAAGCAAGTGAACCTAAACAACTTAAATTAGCTCCGCTATCTAACAAAGCGATAACTTCTTCGTCATATAAAGAAATAGATATATAAGGACGATTATCGAAAGGTTTCTCTACAGCAAGAGGTAAAATTTCAGGAAAGTTATTCTTATAAAAATTACGAACTGTACTTTTCCACTTCTCCCAATCAAAAATGTCAGTTTTAGGTTTAACTTTGAAATTTGAGAAAATATGTTTATTTGAGTCATTTCTGGAATGCTTTTTAAACTTAGAATTAAAAATTACTCGGCCTCTAGGGTTATTTTTCTGCCGTGGGCCTGATAAAACAGCAGAAAACCTTTCTAGTTTTTTGGATTGCACACTGGGCAAGTCTTAGAAGTAAAATTAGGTTTTCCACATCGGAAACAAAACCTATTTCGAGCTTGTCTACACTCGTGAAAGCTATGACCTTTCTTTTGACAATTCCAACAAGAAATAGAAAATTTATTATTATTTGATGTACCCGGAACAGCATTTTCTTGATTCGAATTATTATTTAGACTAATATTTTTGTTACTTTTGCTTTTAGAATTGAAATTATTTTTATTTTTAGGTGATGGAGGATTTTCTACATATGCCAAGTCAGTTTCGAGGACACATGCTTTAGGAGTTGGAGAATAATAATTATTTTTCATTTGTGTGGCCAAATCTATTTTCTTGCATAAAGTTAATAGTTCAGCTGTATTTTTAATATCTGTTAAAGCTAATGCATGAATATATTTAGGCAAAATGTTACGTCTAATTATTTTTAACTTCTCCTCTTCACTTAAAACAGTATCTAAACGATTAAATAAATTTTGCATTGTAGCAACAAAAATATTTATGGACTCTGACTGTCCCTGTCTACGAGATTTTATCTCATCTAACAATTTTTCATCATAATCGCATACTAAAAAAGCGATTTTAAGCTGTTCTTCAAGCTCTTGCCAATTGGATACAATAGATCTGATTGACCGATAAACAATTAAAGCCTTGTCAGTAAATAAATCAATACTAGACTCAAATAATTGTTGTTCCGATACATTCCTAGCGGAAGCAAGTTCCTTGACTCGTTCGAGAAAAGCTTTTAAATTTGACTTTCCGTCAAACTGAATTCCCCATTTATAAACTGAGACATATTTCTTGTCAATTGGGTAATTAATAGGTGAAATATTTTCTAATTTAGGAATAATTTTAATTTCTAACCTTGCATCAATTTCCTCGCAAGATGCGATAGCGTCATCTTTAAACTCCTGCAAGTTAATATTTAACTCTGTCGGTTCTTCCGGAACCACGAATCTATGCACTCGATTTGTTAGGCATATTAAACGATTTGAAATTATTAAATAGGATGTGTCCTCTTTGCATGCTGAAAAATCGTGAACTAAAGCAAGTAGTTCAGCGATAGTGTTGGTGATTTCAGTTTTTTCTGTTTCAACATCGAAGCTAGGATCTTTTAATGATTGAAATTCGCGTTTTTGCTTTTTTAATAAATTGTCTAATATCATCCGTTTTGTATCTAAAGTTTTATTAGATGCCTTAACCTTTCGAATACGTAGTTCATAATCTACCTCAGATTCCGTTAAATATCTTACACAAAATGGAAGTTCCATGTTAACAAGAAATGTAAAGAAGTAAATTAAAAGTTTTTATTAAGAACCCAACTGGCAATAAATTGCATGTTTAAAATAGCAAATGAATGTAGTCTTATCTGTTGTCAAGAGATAAAAAAAACACAAACAATTTTATCTATCAAATAAAAAAACTATACTAAAAAGGTTGTTTCAACTTTAACTTTCCAGAAATAAATCAAATTAAACACTTTAAGCAGCAAAATAATATTTCAGGTAGGTATAATTCCACAACTTCACTTTCACTAATAAAGAATATTTTAAGAAAATTTTTGGACTTGTAAAATATTTGATATTTAAGGACGCAAATTTTCTGTATACCATAGAATTCAATTGTTGTAAGCAAAAATATATGCAAAAATATATAATAAAAAATTTTAGACAAAATGAAATATAAGCAAAAATATGACTCGACTTAAGAAAAAATTATTTTCTTACCAAAAATTTAAAAATTTGTCTCATATGCAATACATTCAAAAATTGGGGTTTCACCTCTCTTACTACTCTTATTATATAAATATGTTTATTGAATTGAGCCCTACGCCGTCGTCAATTATATTGTTTCGGGCCCCACACGTTGGTCGCCAATTATGTTACCTCCTTTCTCTTATTATTTATTTTTGAGAAAGAATTGAGGCAACATGTGCGGACGACTAGCTGGTTTAAGCCGGAGCAGAGAGCCGTGGGTCCAGAGCATTCGTAAGAGTGGAGAAACTTACCCTTTCTGACATGTACAGCATAAGCGACAGATTTCTGTTTATTTCGAGAAAAGGAGACAAAGAAAAATTGATGTTAAATTGGGCACCATCTATAGTAAAATAAGCAAAATAGTCTCTTTTTCTCGAATAACCAGTCTGCTATAGATCAGACTGAAATTGTTGGTAAGAGAAATAAAAAGATAGTTTAAAATGAATGACAAAATATATTACAAAAAAATTAGACAAATCGGTTTGAGACAAATTGAAATGTGAAAAAAATATATATATATAAAAAAACAAATTGATACCAGTATCCTAGGTGGTTTATGGCTCAGGTGACTGGTTCTGGGACAGCAATCCAGGCCCACAATTGTCTCTTATTGCAAGAATTCTAAATTTTTCTTGGCAATTTACGTCTCTCAATGAATGGGGTGAAAATTGTAGGAAATTTAACCAAATATAAGCACATACAAAGTTTATGCAAGTTATTTATGCAAAATTTAAGCAATGTTAGCTATGCAAATATAAGCTAGTTAGCTGTACAAAATATATTTGAATTAGCTGCACGAAACATTAAGCTAGCTATACAAAAGCTGCAGGAAATTAATTTCAGCTATACCAAAGTAAGCTGATTAGCAGTACAAAAGTAATTTTAGCTATGCAATAGTAATTATTAGCTATGCACGAATTATTATTAGCTATGCACGTGTAATTATTAGCTATGCACGAATTATTATTAGCTATGCACGAGTATTATTAGCTATGCACTAGTATTATTAGCTATGCACTAGTATTATTAGCTATGCACTAGTAAGCTGATTTCTTAGACTATAAATTGCCAAAAAATTAAAAGGAAAGAGAAAAATATTTTTAAAACCATGTGGTACATATAGCATTTTAACTACTTATTAAATTAAGAAGAATTGACTTTGAATTTATTTTAAAAATAATTGAAATTATATCAAAGGCAAAATTTGAAGATTAATTAAAATATTTTAATGAGTATAATGAAATGAAATTACCTGTATGTTCAACACTTTGTAACTGGGATATAAAAATTGTAATATCAATTACTGAAGTCCACAGTTAAAAATTTTAATGTTTGAATCAGTACAAAGGCTGCAAGCAAATGACTTCCTGGTGAGTTTTACTGATAAGGTAAACTTTTTTGTCCTGTTTACTGGAAAACAACGCCACCAAAAAAATGTGAGAAATCTAATTCCCTATTTAAATTGAAAGCAATCAAAATATAGAAATCGTACAAGTATGGCCATCTGTCAGTAGTTAATTTAAGCGCACCAACTTGCCTTGTAGATTCCCATACTCAACTAAAGTAGTGGCATATAATCGATAAACGGAATCTATAATAATAGTTTATTTTCCATGCCAGCTGATTTGCCTTTGCAATTTCTATTTTATACACATAACAACAAATATTAACAGATGTAAATAAGTAGTAAAACGTATTGATATTAGTGATAAATCAGTAACATATTACATGTTATAGGATTTACTATATATAGAATGAGAGAAGGTAAGGAAAATAACCATATGTACTCCATAGTAAACAAAAATATAAAAATTGAAAAATAGATATCTGATGTAACTAAATTTTGTAGACAAATTGTTTCCTGGGATAATAATGCTGTATTACAACGGATATGAGATACATAATAGTGTTAATAGAAAAACAGGACTAAGTTCCTACGATATAAAATTAAGTACATAAAACAGTGTGACATGGTTTAGCAGTTATACATGTAAAATTCTGTTAGTTGAAAACAGTTTTACCTGCAAGAACTGAATCCAAAAAATATACAGGTCGTGCTAACTATCCACAAAACACTAGTTTTTAAATAAAACTGTTAAATGGACATAGGCCATGTAACAGTCACCATCTTTCGAAAGAGATGTAAAACTGTGGGTTCCGTGTATCTACGATATGAGCACGTTAAAAATCCCTATCCCACGACAAACTGTGGGGGTTCGGCAAAATTTCCAGGTTAGGGGTCCCAGTGTCTACACTGATGAGCTCATCCCCTGGCGTCGGTGATTGGCCTTGGTAGCGGAAATAGGCCGACGTTAAATAAATGATTTTAAAAAAAGATTATTTCTCATCTGATTTTAAATCTGAAAAAAGCGTTGGAGAGAGAAATTACAGCTTTATGAGAAAAGTGACTTAAATATACAGGGTGCTATTTAAAATAAGCAAGTTGTGACACTTTCCAGCTATACCGGAAGTGATTTTTTTTACCCGGAACGGCCAAAACGTGGCCATTGATACTGTAGGGGGTGGGGAATAGGCACTTTTTGGGACACCCGGTATAAGTATTGTCTTAAGTTTAAGCTGCACGTCTTATACCTACTTATGTGAAGCTAATTCTATCTTTTATATTGACCCAGAACCTTCAGATATGGTATATGGATTACATTAAACATGAAAATATGTATATACATGTTAATATTTTTTGTATCGTTATTTCATATTTACTTTGTATTTCGAAACAAGTGTTCTCTCATTTATCGCACTCCTAGTTTATTTACTTAACTTATTTTGTGTATCATTTTCTGTAAATAAACATTAGTATTATTATTATATTATTAGATATGCCGAAAATAGGCAGCAGCTAACATTTCAATTTATACATCCTGTATACCTACGCTTTCTAATTAACTAAATAACATAGCACCAGGTTCATTTAGAATAATATGACAACGGCGCATAATAATTTTAGCAAAAGATTCGCATGACTCCAAACAATTGAATAACTTTCTAGAAAGTTATTACGAATTGTAATTTTCTTTCGTTAACTCTAAGGAAATTTGCTTGCCTGCAATTTAGTTTGCATAATTTTGGTGAAATCGCTAGTTGCAGAATAGATAAGCAAATACATAACACAGACACAAACGATTAATTATTCTAACACATTATTATTTCAAAATTAATCAATGTGAGTTACAGTTTCAATGGGAAAGTAAATATGTGTAATTTTTTGCAGAACAAAAATGAAAATATGGTCTTACAGCTAGTGATACCTTCAGGAAGCCAGAACAGCAATCACGAAAACAACAACTATTTGACAGCAACGTCGATCGATGATATTTTAGGTAAATGAGTATTCAAAGATTAAAATTGATACCTAGTTTTTATTGTCAACTTAATGCTATAGAAATGATGATGTAAAACATGATTTTATTTTCCTCTTTGTAAATACTATTTTAATATTATAAAAGATAGTAACAAGAAGGATATATACCATTCATTTTTTTATTGAATTTATTATAAACAAGTTACTTATGGAAATGATGTCATATACAGGGTATCCCTATAGTGCGTCACAGTCCAATGTCGTCCTTATTAGAAGACTTTGGAAAATATTTTATATAATAATGTGAAAAGGTGCAAATTTTCATAATATTTTGAAATATACAGGGTGACTACTATTGGGACTACCTGTATGTTAAAAAAAGATTTGCTCAAATGTTTCTCTAAAACACTTCCAAATATTTACAGAAAAACTTTCAAAATTAAAGTGTTTGTATTTGAAATTGAAGTTATTTAAATTGTTTTTTTTTTGTACAGGAAATGGCCATCTAAAGGAACGAAACGGTAGCCGGCCGCACAGCGTACACAGTCAGCACGATTTTTACTCATCTCTGAACAATGGGGGCTACATAAATCGTACGTACTCCGGATCGAATCTGTCTGAATATGGTCACCAAGGCGGAACACTGGGAGCGAATTCCCTACCTCTTACTCCGGCACCTTCTAGCGAACTAGATAAGCCAACGCCACCCGATGAGAAAAAAAAGGCTTTTCAGTAAGTAGAAAATATGTCACTAAATCTGTCACTGATGTAATGTGATATTTCTCGGTTTAATACCAATACTTATTATAGGACTATATTCATCAACTACCGGGTGTTAGAAAAGTATGGGAACGGTGGAAAATCTCGAACAGTTTGCATCAAATCGAAAAATAAAAAAATACGTGTCAAAAATTTTTCAAAAAACTATCCACTGATACCAAAATGACCTCCCCATTCACCACCCTGTGGGAAACCCTTATTTTTTATTGCGGAATCGGATTCTACGGCAAAATATACGTCAATTTTATTCCACCCATTTTTTTTCGATTCTTGCATGGTGTCGCTGTAATCGCAAAGAATGGAAAGAAAACATTACTGTTTCAAGAGTAGCGTCTTGTGCCCATAAAAAAACGTCCAATTCAAAAACTGAAAAACACGTATTTGTTACTTTTACAAAATCTATCCAATGACATTGGATTCGACTCTCTCACCCCTAACCCAGTGGGTGGGGCGGGGACAACTTTGAAATGAAAATCCCTATTTTTTATAGCGGATTCGGATTCTACGGCCAAAAATACCTGAAGTTTATATCGGGCATTTTTTTCGATTCTCGCAAGGTGTCGCTGCATTCGCAAAAAATTGAGTGGAAACATGAAAGTTTTGAACGCATACTTAAAAAAATACGAAAAGTAAAACTACTGATCTCAGAGTGAATGATTTCCCGAGCTGTTTTGAGAACAGTGATTTTACACGGTCGTGCGGAAATTACAACAACTATTAACATTCTGTAAATTTATTAGCAGCTAGTAATTTTCAATTTACATTTTTTACAGGGCAATAAAAAGCTCGATTTAAAAAAAAAAACTAACAGTGATTCTACCTCTTAATTCAGCCACTTCAGACAAGTTCTTGATCCCAGCCAGTGAAGGCAAGGAGGTAACTCAGCCATTTAAGGCAAGGTGAGGATTTCGGCCAGTTGAGTCAATTAGTTTACAGCTTAACTGCTACACTAGCAGGTTTCAATTTCAAGATTATAGCAGGTGTTCAAAATGGTGCCCATTGACTTCTTGGCATTGTCCGAGACGAACGTAAAAATTTTCAGTAGCACTTCTTATCAATTGAGGTGGTATTTTTGCAAAAATGTTTATTATGCGTTGCCTCAGCTCTTCCAAATTACGAGGTTTAGTGAAATGAACCTTACCCTTCACGTGGCCCTTGCTGGCCATTCAATAGTTCCTCTTCGACTTATCCATCGATTTTCGAAAGTACCATTCAAATAGTCCCTAACAATATCCCGATAGTGTGGAGGAGCCCCCTCTTGCTGGAACCAAACATTATCGACCTCATCACCAGCAATCTCTTGTATTGCGGGAACTATTTGATTTGTCAACATTTCCAGGTAGTTTTCTCCATTCAAATTTCCATCTATTAAAAATGGTCCTATGATTCGATCCCTAAAAACTCCTGCCCAAACATTTAATTTTTGTGGATACTGCTTGTGTGTTTCAAGCATCCAGTGAGGGTTTTCGTCACTCCAATATCTGAAATTATGGCGATTAACTTTTCCACTGAGTTCGAAAGTTGCTTCATCTTAGAAGACAAGAAGTAGAGATGACAAAAAATTTGGGTTTTGGTTACTCCTTTCCATCATTAATTCACTAAATTCAAGTCGCCGATCAAAATCATCTTTATTTAACTCTTGATGAAGGTGAATTTTGTAGGGATGAAATTTCAAAAGTTTCAAATTCTTATGAACTAAAAATGCACTCATATCAAGCTGTTGACCGGCTTTTCTGATTGATAACCTTCGATTTTCAATAAATGCCCGGGCCACTTCCATTTGTCGAGCTTCCGATGTCTCAGATTTTGGGCGATTTTTATTTGTCCTTGTGTCTAGGAAGCGTTTAATGGTACGGGACACAGTAGATTTCGAAATTCCCACTTGATCTACACGGAAAATTTCGTTGAATAAAATTACAACTTCATCATAGGACCTTTCTTTATCGCCCCACCCTCGCATCATTAGAAGAGAAACTCTCTCTTCCTCTGTTAAAGTAGCCATTATGCAGAAAAAAACGCGAGAATTAATGAAAAATAAAGTAACTTTTTTCGTACAAAAGTGTGCTCCTGCCTCTACAAAAGTTGAAAGGAACTGAACGTTCTCGTAGAAATTTCACAAAACAAATACTGTTATTAAGAACACTTTAGAAACATTCATAAAAACCGAGATATCACAGATATTGTTTTTTAAACTGAATGTTTTTTTGTCAACACGAGTAGCTAGAGTCTGTAAATATTTACAAACTTATGGACGCTTAAGGTTTATTTCAATTTTGTGCGATTGCAGCGACAGCTTGTGAGAATAGAAAAAATGTCCGATATAAAATTCACGTATTTTTGACCGTAGAATCCGAATCCGCTATAAAAAATAAGGATTTTTATTACAAATTTCAAAGTTGCCCCCCGCCCCACCCACTGGGTTAGGGGTGGGAAAGTCGAATCCAATGTCATTGGATAAATTCCGTAAAAATAACAAATACGTGTTTTTCAGTTTTTGAATTGGACGTTTTTTATGGGCACAGGACGCTACTCTTGAAGCAGTAATGTTTTATTTTCATTTTTTGCGATTACAGCGACACCATGCAAGAATAGAAAAATATGTCCGGAATAAAATTTACGTATTTTTTTGCCGTAGAATCCGATTCCGCAATAAAAAATAGAGGTTTCCATTTGAAATTTTAAAGTCGCCCCTATCCCCACCCACGGGGTGGTGGGTGGGGAGGTCATTTTGGTATCAGTAGATAGTTTTTTGAAAAATTTTTTACACGTATTTTTTTATTTTTCGATTTGATGCAAACTGTTCGAGATTTTCCACCGTTCCCATACTTTTCTAACACCTGGTATATTACCTCTACTTTGTATAGGGTACTCAATGTATTTTCACCTCCCCTTTGTCTTTAATTGATTTACTTAGGACCGGTACATCAATCTCTAGTTAAATTTATCAAGCAGATAATTAATTCTCTTAGATACAATTGGATTAATGATTATTTCCATGGCATTTATCTACCAGATAAATTTAACAGAAGCTGGATAAACTTACCCACAGAAGTAGAACAGTTTGAGGAATAGTTTTCTTTTATGCAAAAAATAATAAAAATAGAGGCCAGTTTCGCCAATGACCAATGGCGCTGCTGCTCTTGTTCCTGGATGCTAATCGATGAATCAACGAGGAAAGGAAATGATAAGACGTACAAGACAGTTATTATTTAATAATAAAAAAATAATAATATAAGAATAAAATAGAAAATAACAATAACGAACAAGTATATATGGCAAATAAAATAAAATAAAATGTATGCATATCCAAAATGACGAAAATTGTCAAGTTTTGACAGGTTACACCTCAAAAACTTTTGGGAGGTACAATTTTTGCAAGATTCTTTTCCTTCTTAGTTGTAGCGTCGACGATTTTTCTTTCCCTTTTCACAAAACCTGTTTAATCTTTTCTATAGTGTTGCAAATTTCCATCTCCCCATTTAAAGCCTTATCGCGGCATCGTACTTTCGTTCTGCCCACATAAATATCAATCGCCTCAATTAAAATTTTGGCTTTGACTGTCGACTAATAAAATAGTTTCTAATTAAAACTTTACTGAGCATGGTTTCGATAATGTCTGTGTAAAAAATACAAATTTATAATAAAGAAAAAGTCGGTAGTTTAAGTCGATTAGATTTATATTAACTGATACTTTGAGGAATAATTTTTTGCAATTTCAAAGCGACAACGTCAAAAGCGCCCTATTCATCCCTATAATTGACTGATTTTTTTGTTAACACGCTGAAAGGACCAAATGTAATAATTTCTATGTAGCTGACGTATACCGGGTACAAAAGGAGATCGATTAGGGGTATAGAATGAAATATACGCGACAAAATAATGGCTATGTATTACCGTAATTGTACCTCACCGAGGAAATGGTAATTGCATTTACAGTTATACATTGTCACAGCAGCCGTACTGGCAGAATACGAAATTATGTTATTATTTAACGTATTCTGATATAAATGACAAGATGTTCACGGAGCGCCCGCCTAATTTGTAAGGATTATATCACTCATTAATTTAGTATCCAATGGATGCTTATTTTTTGAGATGATTGCGCTAATCAAATGTCATTTTTAGTAGTAAAATACTTACTCTTTTGACAGTTTCTACATGCAGTTTTAATAAAACATGCTTTAATTCTTGACATGTCATGTCATGTTTTTTTTTCGTGAAATATTTGCTCCAAATACCACTCGTGATTTTAAATTTTGCTTCTAATTTTCTTCTCCAGGGAAATATAATTGAAGCAGTAGACTAAAAACACACATACTTTGTCTTACTAAACAACTATGTTCTTGAAAAATATTTACCAATCAAATTTTAAGTACTGGTGAGGCTACGTATGACAATGTTTGGATGCAGATTTTTACTAATTACTCTGATAGTAGCTAGGATATAACTTCACGATTTTTTCTTTGAAATTGCGCTTGTTGGTTTTTTGTTTTGTTTTATATTTCAGTCGCCTATGAAGTTCCGCAGACACTAACAAGTGTTGTCAAATTGACAAACAATACATTATTATTAGCAGTTTTTAACAGAACTAGCTAGTTGAGCATTATTTAAACTTTTATTAAACACGATGATCATAGACCGTGGTGCCATTATACAGGGTGTTGCATCATGAGAGGGACATAGCTTAATAGGAGGTAGAGAACATCAGTGGTAACCGGAACCTCCCATAGAAATGTCTCATTGGGCCTTCATTACGAAGTTACAGGGTGTTAAATAATTTTTGGCCAAACCTGTTTTTTGTCATAACTTTGACAGGGAATGAAATAACGGATTCATATTTGGTACGGCTAATGTACTAACGAGCCCCAAGAGGTACATGTATAAAAAAAAATATATCCAGGTCCGGACTCACTATAATTTATGTTTCTTCTTTGCATCAATAAAACATCACCCTGTATATATTTTTTTGAAATTTCGATACGATATTCGAAAAGAGCAAGAAAAAACAAACAAAATGGCCTATTTCATTTTTTTGTTACACCTTCGTGGTTATTTAAATACGTTGTTAAATGTGCAAGAAAATGGATTACAGAACCCTATTAAATGAGAGGCACGTGAAATAAATAGTTTTATAACTAAAATTTGCAAAAATTCTATTGAGCCTAGGTGGTCTGGGTGAATCCAAATTCCGGCACGTTTTAAAGGTCCATTTTGGTAAAAAACTGTGGTCCTAATAAGTAATCGGGTATGAAATAACAAAATTTTTAATCAATCACAGTAGGCTTGTTCAAAGTGACAGATAATAAAAAGAAATCTCCTAAACAGTTGAATAATTGTTTGTTAGTAATTTAATGTGTCAATAACCCGCATTTAGTTAGTGAAAACTTGTGAAAATATTTTAACTCTGCCAGTAAAATTTACAAACGTGGAATATGCTGACATAATATTCATCTATGGTTTCTGCAATGGAAATGGTAGGTCGGCGGAAAGAGAATATCGGCTGCGTTTTCCTGGTCGTCGATGCCCTAATCATAAAACCTTTAGTACGGTGTTCCAGTATGCAAGACAACACGGAAAGTTTCCTAATTCTGCAGTTGTGGAGCGTGTTTTACAACAAGGTGTGCAGGAACAAAACAATATTATAAACGTAGTTCAAGAAAACCCAAATATGAGCACTAGACGAATCAGTTTGGCAACTGGTATTCCTCATTGGCGAGTATGGAGAACCCTAAAAAGAGAACGTTACCATCCATATCATATCCAGCAGGTACAGCGTCTTCAACAAGGCGACGATATCCCCCGCCTGGCATTTTGTCATTGGTTGTCTAACCATCGCCCAGTCATTTACAGACCTTATTTACGGATGAGGCACAATTTACAAGGGATAGAGTAAACAATTCACGAAATAATCATAAATGGGCACAGGAAAACCCACATGCGGTACGCCAACGCCATTCGCAACACAGGTTTTCTGTAAATGTTTGGGTCTTGGGTCGGACTTGTGAATAGACATTTGATAGGGCCACATTTTTTTGAAGAAAGATTGAATGGTGAAATTTACTTTGATTTTCTTCAAAACATTTTACCGAATATGTTAGAAAATATCGGTATAAGAGGCATGTTGTTTCAGCATGATGGGGCCCCACCACATTTTAACCTTCAAGTAAGAGAACACTTAAACAATGTGTATCCTAATAGATGGATTGGACACGGGGGTCCACATGAATGGCCACCAAGATCTCCTGATTGTAACCCTTGTGATTACTTTTTATGGGGCCACTTAAAAAACGAGGTTTATAAATTGAAAGTAGACAGCATTTAATCCAGCGCATCGTTACAACCTGCGACGAAATACGGAATAATCCAGAAATGATACATCGAGCAATTGGTGACCTTTCTAAACGCGCAAGAAAATGCACAGAATATGGGGGAGGACATTTTGAAAATTTACTTTAGTGTCAATTACGTTTTATTTTTAAACACATTTAGTTATTGTTTTGTTATTTATTGTTAATTGAATGGAAAATATTTTATTTATTTAGATTTTAGTTTGTTCTCTTTTCCTATTTTTATTAAGTATAAAATGTTGATGATTTTCTTGATCAAAGTAACTGGTTGCTTAGGCCTAAATGGTTTAAATTATCTGTCACTTTTATTCTTTGAACAAGCCTACTGTGATTGGTTAAAAATTTTGTTATTTCATACCCGATTACTTATTAGGACCACAGTTTTTTATCAAAATGGACCTTTAAAACGTGCCGGAATTAGGATTCACCCAGACCACCTAGGCTCAATAGAATTTTTGCAAATTTTAGTTATAAAACTATTTATTTCACGTGCCTCTCATTTAATAGGGTTCTGTAATCCATTTTCTTGCACATTTAACAACGTATTTAAATAACCACGAAGGTGTAACAAAAAAATGAAATAGGCCATTTTGTTTGTTTTTTCTTGCTCTTTTCGAATATCGTATCGAAATTTCACAAAAATATATACAGGGTGATGTTTTATTGATGCAAAGAAGAAACATAAATTATAGTGAGTCCGGACCTGGATATATTTTTTTTATATATGTACCTCTTGGGGCTCGTTAGTACATTAGCCGTACCAAATATGAATCCGTTATTTCATTCCCTGTCAAAGTTATGACAAAAAACAGGTTTGGCCAAAAATTATTTAACACCCTGTAACTTCGTAATGAAGGCCCAATGAGACATTTCTATGGGAGGTTCCGGTTACCACTGATGTTCTCTACCTCCTATTAAGCTATGTCCCTCTCATGATGCAACACCCTGTATTCAAGAGCCAGGTTGTATATGACTGGTGGTCGAGAAGTGAGCGCACTTGCCTCTCACCTAAAAGTTCCGGGTTCGATACCCGGCCGTGGCAGTGGAAAATACTGTGAGAGGGATTTTTCCACTATACACAGATATTGGGTGTGTGTCCCTTGTCATTAAATGTGTAGCCCCCTCCCACACAAGGCTCTTCTAGAGCCTTCCGGGATAAAGGGGGTCGTAATTACCTGTGGTGTTATTATTATTATTATTATTATATGCTGTTGCTTGGGACTCTTCATCTACGAGATGCTTGCCCTAGGTTGTGTTAGTGTAGTCGTCGTGTTCTGAGGGTAACGTATACTTGTGGGATTAATTGTTAATGGCATGAAGTTACATTTTATATTTGTTGAATAGTACACTGTTGGTTAGTGATATATTAGTGTGTAATGCCTCCTTTGTTTGGTTTTTATTTGTGGTTCTTTTGTCTAAATGAACTTTTAAGTGTAATGGATATATTTTTTCTTCTTTTATTTTTGTTTAATTTTGGTGCTTTAGTTTTTTTGTATTTTACAGTGTTTTAATTTTTTTTTTGGCATTTTTTGTATTTTGTATTTTTTGTTTTAACCTCACCACAATAAAATTGTGAGAGGTTACTAAAATTGGTTCAATAACGAAAATTGAGATAACATAAAATCGTTACGTTTTAAAAGGTCCTAGGAACCCAAAAAAGTGGTTTTTGAAAAATGTCTGTGTGTGTGTGTATGTGTGTTAGCACGATAGCGCCGAAACCACTGAACGGATTTGAATGAAACTTTGCATGTGCGTTTCTTTAGTGCCTCAGAAGATCTGAAAAGGTCTTGGTTGAGATCGGATTACGTTTAGTGCCGTTTTGACGCAACATGTTATTTATTTTATAATTACTTTCAATTTCCAATGGAACCATTGAAAAGCAGTTAAAATTCTGATTTCAACGGTATATCACACTTCGACCCTTTCGATTTGGTTTCCGTGAAAAAATTAAAAACCAAGCAAATATGAAGCATAGATCGCATTTCGCGTGACATGATCGATGCGCGTAGCCGTTACGTCGTGAAACTCGTGTCAATTCACGTGTGAGGGTTTTTTCACTGCTCTAGAAGTAGAGCGGTTTACGTTTAGTGCCGTTTTTAAATATATATACAGACAAATCGAAGAATTAAACTACAAATATTCCTCTAAAATCTAGTAAAATTACTGAAATGCTAATGTTTCATTTAACAAAGACAGCCGCGAACGATCGGATTTCAATGAGCAAATTTTGACGATTGTCATTGTCATCGTTTGTCATCCGATAACGTTGGTGTCATGTCATGTTAATAAGATTTCGGCATATTTGTAACTTTTAGTGGATTGTCACAAACTTTAAAGGTAGATGTAACAATATCAATATCATATGCTTTCTGTACCTTCGTTGGTGAATTTATTATAGATTATCACTTTACCAATTTTCAGTTTGTTGCTTTACAAATCTGTAGTATTTAGGATAACTAGACTTTCTAAGGGTCTGTTTCTGAAACGTAAAATAAAGTTATCAATTAATTAATGTCACAGTAACAATTGTTGTCACAATTGTAACTATGACAGTAAACGAATAATTAACTGTATTTAACGTTTTAGAAATTGGCCATTAGTCGTTCAAGTGATGTTAAAGTTATTAATATCCTAATAGTATATTATTCAACGAGCGATAATGTAGGTAATAACTCGCATAAATGAAATTTGCAGCACGAGCCGCAGGCGAGTTTTGGATGAGATCGGATTACGTTTAGTGCCGTTTTGTCACACAATTTAATGCTCTTTTCGGCTTCAAAGATCCACCGAGTGGGGAGGTTCCAGCCGCTTCCAGTAGCTGCCGATTTTTTTGTGTTTTTTATTTATTTTTTTCAACAAGTGTTCTTAGAATAAAATTTGAAAGTGTAGGGGTGGCTGTCAGACCATGTAGTATTTGTATGGATATGAATGAAGGAAGATTATCAGAGATTCGAAGAAGTTTATTTTGGATCTTTTGGAGCGAATTTTGATGTTCTTGTGCTATGAGGAGATACCAAATCGGTGAGGCATACATAAGTATATGCCTTAAGTAGGAGTTGAACAATAAGGTGCCCAGTTGAGGTAGGGAATTTTTAAGTATCGGGTACAGAGTAGAGGTACGTCTCCAACATTGTGCCTGTATTTTTTTTATATGTTGGCGGAAGTAAAACTTCCTGTCCAACGTAAGACCGAGATATTCAATTTCTTCTTGCCAGTCCAGCAATTGCCCGTTAATAGAGATTTTATCTTTTAGAAGTATGTTTTTTAGTAAGTTTGTTTAGTAGTTTGTTTTGTGTCCCTAGTCCTTGTAAAAGTCTATCGTTATATTGGTCTGAACCTGCAAAAGGTTAGCCGCAAGATCGAGTTGTTTTGATTTAGAGAGTACCACTGTGTCGTCGGCGAAGAGTCAGAGCGTCACTCTGTGGTCAGTCGAGGATAGTAGGTCGTTAATATAAGGGTTAAATAGGATCGGACCAAGAGATGACCCCTGAGGGATGCCCGAGTAGATGAGGGATATGGGAGAGCTGTCCTGACTAACTACTACTCGGAATTGTCTGTAAGAAATATAATACTGAATCTGTTAATGAGTCTGGTCGAAAATCCCGCTAAATTGAGTTTGTAAAGTACTCCAGGATGCTAGACTTTGTCGAGGTCTAAGGCGACTAACCCTGTGGTTAGGCCTCGGTTGAAGTTGGTTGTAACTATCTAGCCCACGCGATAGAGTTGCTGGGATGTGGGTTCGGAACCCGAATTGATATTGCCTAAGAAATCCTGTATCGTTAATATGCAGCTGGACAGGACGGTTATATCCAACAAATTTTTGAATCTGTTTATAACATAAAAAATAAAAAATTGCACTATATATACAGCACATTCAGATTTCAGATTCGTACGGTGTAAACAAACACATGAGAGTTTATGGCTGATCGACCAACAGCAATGCGACATTCAGGACACCACATCCTGGCACGCGTTCATATTTGTTTACTTTGTATGAATCTGAAATGCGAATATGCGTTAGGTTTTTAAAGTTAGAAAGATTAGATTATTCTTTACTTATCCAAAGACTCGCCTGTGTTTTACATATTACCTTTTTTCTTTCAGAGGCTTACTAACAAATGTGTTAAGTGTATTCTACGCTATGTTTAACATAACGTTGGGGCTAGCCGTATACGTGAGTGATATTGTGGACGGCACCCATCAGATAGCTGAGGTAAAGAACTTCTTTCATGTAATACTGGTTACAGTTATAATTAATGCCTTCTTTAACTAATTTAAAATAAGATATTTTATCCAACAGCCACTGTTTATAGACCTGTTATTTATTTTTTTGTAAGCAAATAAAACACTAAGTAACACTAGTAATTTATAAGTTAAAACTCACTCTTTTTTATAGAAATATATATATTTTATTTATTGAAAAAACACATGAGCAACCTTAAGGCCTATTTAAATTAACATTAATATTTCTATTCCCGTAAAAAAATGGTTTTTCTGTCAGCCTTTCTACAATTTGATGACAACACGGTGACAGTTTATTTATTAAAAATAGAGCACAACAAGCCTACTTGACCTAATCATATTCATAATTAAGATTGATAAAAATGAGGAGGGTTCGATTCCCGGTCGTGGCAATGGAAAATACTGTGAGAGGGATTTTTCCACTATACGCTGATATTGGGTGCGTTCCTTGTCTCTAAATGTGTAACCCCCTCCCACACAAGGCTCTTCTAGAGTTTTCCGGGATAAAGGGGGTTGTCATTACCTGTGGTGTTATTGTTATTTATTGACAAAAATGAAGTGTTGCAATAATAATGCTGTTCTATGCAATCAATTCAAAATTATATATATTCTTAAATGTAGTAAATGCAGCTGTTGGACTCTAATATTTTGTATGGCTGGATATGTAAAATTGGCCCACTCAGTCTACGCCCTTGACGGTTACTTCTTACGTGACTTATACAGTACGGGGATCGCTACTAGGCGTATAGTGAAGTACTATACACTTATATACATGTGCAATACGGGTTAGAATGTCATCTAATGATCCAATGGGCAATACCTTTATTTCCATAGACTTTTACAAGCATTAGAATATAGTCAAATTGGTCAAGTTGCACAAGACATATACATATGAGTAAAAGTGATTTTACTTCTCTTTTAAAAAGATTAATGACATTTATTTTCTTGATATGCACAGGTAATTTATTGAATAATTTTATAGACATTAATTTGGGACCTTTTGCAACGATGGATAGGGTGTGAACTGGTATGTTGAGATTATAATTCTGTCGCAGATTTTTATTTATGTCATTTCTGCTATTAAATTGCTCCAAGCTTTCTTTTATATACAATATACAGTTGAGAATATATAGAGATGAAGCAGTTAGAATTCCCAGTTCTCTGAAAAGAAATCTACAAGAATGACGAGGAGATTTAAAGGACATAGTACGTACAATTTTCTTTTGAAGCGTGAACACTTCGTTAAATCGAGAACAGTTACCCCAGCAGATTATACAATAATTTAGACAAGACTGTTTATGAGCAAAATAGTACATTTTTAAAATATGAATATTGACAAAAGAACGAAGCTGCCATACGACAAAGCAGTGGGTAGATAACTTATTATTAATAAAGTCTACGTGCGTTCCCCAATTTAAAAGAGGATCCATATATTACATATATACGTAAGTGTATTGAATTTTCCTGTACGCCTAGTTGCGATCCGCGTACTGTATGTATATAACACAATAGTACCATAAATAACTATTATATTAACTTTCATGCAGGCATAAGTTAGATGCACTTATTTAAGTTACACACCCTATACTTTGCTTATTAATAGAACTAATAAATTAATTTTTGTTTCAGATATTTAGTTTATTATTAGTAATAATAGCATTTATTTACATACTTTATTTGACGATAGACATTTCTTACTATATGAGAAAAAAGTACAAATATGACAAATTACTGGAGATGAACACTCCGGAAAGGATAGAAATGAAGGAGAGGTCAGACGGGAATTTTCAGTTTAATATAACACTTCCTGAAATAGTCACACTAAAGAAATCTTTAGAACACCATTACTGTTTTAAGAAAGATCGTCATTCCACCAATTTTTATCTAAAAGTTGGAGCTGCTGGTAAGTCGTTCATAGATTTTCAAATCACGAATGTTTCATGTACTGTCGTGAGCAAAAAAAAAATAGGACAACTTCTTTTTCTAATGTAAATCTGTCTCTATTTGAATATGTAATGAGTAGCCTATTACCATTTTTTTTGCGCACGACAGTACCTATCAGAGACATACGATTTTTCTGTCTTTGTAAATACAAAGCGCATAGGATGTAAATAAGAGAAAGTCACATCTTCTAAGGCTACGATAGAAGTTCCAAGCGCTAGTTGCAGCGGCAACCAACATTCCTCAGTTATCTGTCAATTCAGTAGCGTACAGTGGACGCATAATCAGAGGACCCCGCACAGAAACACGGGATTTGGGATCCCGGTGAAAAATGTCGAAATTGAGATATGTTGTAGTTCAGACCTTCCTGATGAAAAAATGGGACAAAGGCTCGATAACCTTTTATTTTGAAGATTTTTCACGAATTTAACAAACACACTTAAACCCAAAACTATTATAAACCAACAACTACTGAATTTTTCATTGAACATCTAAGATCCTCTTTCAGCTTTTATGGTTTAAGAAGCCAACCCCACGCTGGATCCGGGTCAGTTTTAATCATCTCTTAATCTGATCACGCCAAAATAATTAGCGAAACGTGGGTCCAGTAGTGTACTCGAGAGTAGTGTTTAAATGTGTTGGCATTTTATAAAAGTAGTTTTTAGGCCCTCATACTATAACATCCCCACTGCAAGAACCCTTCTTAAACAGGACTAGGGTTCCCAGACACTCACTGAAAAATTCAGTAGATCTTGTTGTATTACAATGCAAAAAACTTTAACATTTAAACGTTTCAGGATTTTGTTTTGGGCACTTGATCCACAGTGGTTTACTACTAGGATACCAAATAGTATTTCTAACCTCAGGCGATACAGAGTTCTATGAGTGTGCCTCTGTTGCTACACTTGTTCTCGACGTAATTTATCCAGTGTACTCATTTCTGCTGTTATTCTTTATGTTTAAATACTCGAATGTAAGTACTAGTTTTTAGTTGAGTTAGTTGCCATCTTTGTGAAACGGTGACGATATTTGGTCGATTATTTGATAATAATAATACTTTTATTGATCAAGGAATCTTCATGTCGTTTTCTGTAATTATAAAGCTTATAAGAACACGTAAAATTTATTTATTAAAAGTAGAGTGCAATATCTCTCCGTGAACAGAATATTGCTCTTTCATTAAGCCAAGTTGAATTTTTTAAACTTTACTAACCCACAATTAAGTTTCATGATGAATTCATAATTAAATTGAGATTTTTCCACTATATCAAAGCATTATGCCTATGATAACTGTGTTGAAAATGTCCAGGCATTAATCAATAGTCATCCTCAGAACTTTTGGTCATTTATAAAATCAAAAAATAACACATCCAGAATTCCCGGAACTGTATGAGTCCTTCACGAAGCCACAGGATAACGTATACATTTGATAGTTTTTTTTAAGTGTATTTCTGCCTTCTGAATATGAAGAACCAGATGTTGTCACAAATGTTAATTGCTTAAATAATATTGTTGAATATGTATCTGAAAATCATAGTTAGCGGCAAACAAACTAAAAAACAAAATACCCTCAGGTCCGGATAATGTACCATCATTTATTTGTTGTTAAAGATTGTATAAACGTTCTTATCACCCCGATGCATATATTGTTTAATAAGTCCTTAAAGGCAACAGTGTTTCCAATGCGGTAGAAAGAAGCCAAGGCCGTTCCAATTTTCAAAAATGGCAATATATCCCATCTTATTAATTATAGATCTACATCTGTTTTGTCCAACTTTTCAAAGATCTTTGAAGTAGTTCTATAGAACCGCATCTATCCTTCTGTTCATAATATGTTATCTCTCAATCATAATATGAATTTATGAGTCATAGATCTACAGTAATAAATTTGGCAGTACTTACACAATATGTTTCGAACTTTCTAGATAATCAAAGGCAGGTAGATGTGGTTTATACGGATTTCTCCATGGCCTTCGATAAAATTAATCATTTCATTTTACTCAAAAAACTAGAACTGTTTGCCTGTGACAACCAGATGAATGAACTTTCCAAATCATTTATGCAAAATAGATCACAGTATGTTTCCTATAATGGGTATAATTCCTTTAAATATGTGGCTACCTCAGGAGTCCCTCAAGGTTCCAACTTAGTTCCACTGTTATTTCTTTCATTCATTAATCACTTATGTACTATTATTCAATGCCACCAACTCTTGTTTTCTGATGATTTGAATACATTCATTGAATTTCATACCTTGAACAGTTGTCAGAGCTTGCAGGATGATTTAGACCGAATTCAAATCTGGTGTACTAACAATAAGTTACACCTAAATCCAATTAAATGCAAAATTGTGACGTTTTCAAAACAGACAATTTACGGATATCCGTATAGTATCAACGGGACTATACTAACTCGCTGCAGCTCTATCAATGATCTGGGTATACCTTTTGATTGCCAGCTAACTATCAATGAGCACATAACACCGAAAATAACTGAAGCAATAAAGTTTTTTGGTTTCATGGTCAGAAACTGCCGAAATTTCAATAATAATTTAAAAATGTTATACTACTCATACGTACGATCTAAATTAGAATATGCATCGCTAATTTAGTACCAGTTTTTTTACATAGAAACAGTAGAGAGAGTACAGAAAAAGTTTTTAAAGTATTTAGCATTTAAACAGGATAGTGAGTATCCTGCAAGAGGAATAGATTATAGACAACTGTTAGACAGGTTTAATGTGATCAGCTTTGAGCTAAGAAGAAAATGTACTTCATTGCCATTTCGATACAACTCAACCAAAGAATTTAATGTTCTGATTTATTAGTTTAAATGAACTTTTATATACCTAGACTGCAGTCTAGACAATATATTGCTTTTTATAATAGCAGAGCTCAAACAAATACATATTTAAAATCACCAATTTATAATATGTCTGAAAATTTTAAGATTTCTGACTTATGTGATATTAATACCTGTACCTATGGAAACCGTTTACTAATTTTTTTATGACCATTTTAGGTGATAATTAATAGAAATACTGTAGTTGCTCGATTTGGAATCATGCATTGCCTGTCGTCGAGCCTTTGCTTCTGGGTTTGGACCATATTCAGGGAAACTGTTGAGGCCCTTGCCAGTAAGGCCGATTACAATGAAACCATTACAGCGCCTGCTGATGACTTTGTTACAGTAGACTATTATTCACAACCCTATGCTTTGCCACTTACATCGTTCAACAAAAAAGGTACATCTGATTTGTTCGCTTCATATTTTAGTACACTAAATCTACGGTAGGAACAAAACTGGTTTTGAATGTAGTTCCAAAAATCTATCAAATATAAAGCGAGAACTGCAGATAGTCAGATTCAGAATTCTTCTCAGTTGAACTAGGAAAGTTTTTTTGGTCTCAAATACAGTCCTCAAATTGCCAAATAATCACACTAAAAAAAAATTACACCCTAGCCTAGTTTCGTTTTTTAATTTTCTTTTAATTTGATAAAATCTATAATAGTTTATCAATTTCAGGTGCCCAAATCCTGACAGAGTATGTCTCCGCTTCAACAAGGAGATTCACTGTGGTCTGCGATCGTGATGATCAAAGTTTAAATACAATTTACACACTTTATTCGCCTTACCTTTATCCATTTAGTGTGGAATATAGTATCTTAGTAGGTAAGTGTTTTATTAGATGTTTTCTTATATAAGGAAAATTCAAAAAAAGAGCCATCAAGGTGCCTAGGAAAATAAGATCGAAGGGTTTAACGAAGTACAATTTGCGGGAAAGGAAACAAAAGTATTAGAAATTAATTTGAAATAAAGGAACTTGGAAAGTATCGATACGAAGAATTTACAGTAGCCATTAAAAATGATCAGATGTATCAATCTTATCATTGACTGACACACACACTCAATACTCCACAGGTCATTTTTGTTTTAAATACTGATAGGGTTTGCTCTCATTGATATTTTTTTTCCCCATGGTTTATTACACAGTATAGTGCGAAAAGTCCTAAGCTTGACTTCAATTTCCAAGTTGCGAGATCGATTGTAAAAAGCGATAATAGAGAGGGCCTATTATTGATCCCTGTGGTACTCTATTTCATATATTACTCCCATCCAGGTTTCTTAAATAATCGCCCCCTGCATCTAACGTGAATATTGTTTTACTCAATACTGATATTACCAACAAATAATATTATTTATAAAAATATACATAATTTAAATAGCTATACAGTTAACATATTTGGTAATGATGCTTTTATTACGAGATGCCTCGGCTAATTCGTCCCCAACTTAAAGCGAAGCGCGTCGAACAACGGTTACCAATACACGATTATCTAATTTCAGTTGGAGTATTGTACCTTGTATGGCAAAACATAGGCATGTGCAAAGAAGAGGAGGACGAGGAAGCCTCGACAAGGCAATGCAAGACCCCCTCCGGAAATAACGATAACATGGAGAGCAACGTCGTCATTCACGCTGATTGTCATTCGTCCAACAAGGGCCTCTTCGGGGGATTCATAGTTTTGGTGCTGACAATTACAAGCGCCATATTGTTCTTTATCGCTATCTACACCGATGGCGGGTAAGTAATACGTACAGGGTGACCCATTTAAAATTGCAGAGTCCGAGAAAATGAACAAAACAGAAAAATAGCCTTTTGCTGAAAAATTCTTTCGCACTATTTGTAGGTGTTGACAGAAGTAGACTTTTTATGCTTCTTACCAAATTTCAACTCATTGTTTTTTTCTCACTTAAAAATTGTTCCAACATAATCTCCTTACGTATTTCCCCATAGAGCCGACTTACAGAAGATGTTAGATTTATATGTCTGTAAGTTGGACAATTTATTATATTTCTGTTTTTTAAAGAGGGGTAATATAGATATACTCTTAGACATTTGCCAACTCTAATAATACATCTAGTCCATATTTAATAATATCAATAAGTATGTTCCCAGGAACTGCTATTTTATCATTTATTTCGTTCAAGGTTTTCTTTATTATTTTGTCTATACAAGGTGTCTCACCGGGAACTAAATCGATCGATATAGAGAAAAGTACGCATCAGAAAATTTGGAAAATTTAAACAATTACTAATGTCGGTGTGGCCAATCCAACTAAATAATTACAAGCAGCTGGCACTTCCGGTTATATCGGAAGTCGATACCAACTTGCCGTTTCAGAGATATTTGACATTTTGACAGGTGCAACGGTTTGCAAGAACCGTTATAACTTTCTTCGTGTAAAAGATCCTCATTTGCTTCTTATCACATAAAAAGAACACAAGAAGAACTACGTTCTACAACTGAAATAAATTCAATAACATCATACCAAGTGTTCCGTTTTTCGCGTTACATTTTGTCAACTTCAAACTGCGAAAACTTGGTTAGGCCAAATGGAACACCCTGTATTTTTTACGTCAAGTTGTTAAAATTGAATTCCCCTTTTTCTGATATTAGCATTGTGTGGGTTAAAGTTACAACTTTTTGAAATATTTGCGATTTTATTAGAAATTCATGAATTGTTGTAATCATTTCATCAAAATAGCAATGATTAGAAGCAATCAGTCATTATCTTATGTCAAAAAATGCCAGCACGTGTAAATTATACCAACGAAAACTCTTTAAATTTGTTTATTATTTATGGAGAATGTGATAAACTAATATCAAGAACTTGCAGCACATTTGCTACTTGATATCTAGAAAAACGGAAACCTTCACCAAACACTGTAAAATGCATACTGGAAAATTTTAAAAATTATGGCTCTGTCAAGGCAAAAATGCAAAAAAGAAAGCCTATTGTTGATGATGAAAACATTGAAATAGTCATTCTGGGATATTTTCATGCATTTCCAAGGATGTCATTAAGACAAGCTGCTCTGGAATCGGAACTATGCAAGGATTCAATTCACAGAATCTTATTAAAACATAAGTTTTCATTCCATATGGTTCAAGGATTAAAAGAAACAGATTTCCTAAGAAGACAGAATTTTTATGAGTTTATTCTCATAAGGTCTGAGGGTCACGATTCTTATTTGGGAAATATTATATGGAAAGATGAAGCAAAATTTACTAAAAATTGACTTTTTAATAGACACAATTCGCATTATTGGAGTGACTCAAATCCTCATATATTCAGACAGCGAAACTTTCAGGAAAGTTGGCAGTTCAATGTTTACTGTACCATAAGAAACGATAGAGTGGTGGCATTACAATTTTATCAGGAAAATTTAAACGGTAAATAAAATTTTTCTCCTCTGCAAATAAGTATAGGTAAATTTTTGTTTTTTTTAGGTGAAAGATATCTGAGTATCTTGAATAATAACTATTTAGAAAATTTACCTCTCGCCGAACATAGAAACATTTTTTATCAGCACTATGGTGCTCCCCCACATAACGCATATTTAATTAATAATTATTTGCAAGAAACATTTTATGATCAATGGATTGCCAATAATGAACCTTTCTTATGGCCTCCTTGCTCGCCCGATTTGTCAGTTCTGGATTATTTCATTTGGGAAATTATTAAAAATAAAGTTTATGACAGCCCAGTAACAACCATTGAAGATTGTATGCAAATAGTAAGAAATGCATTTCAAAACATATCACAGGATTCAATTAGAAGAGCTACCAATGAGGAACTAATCCGAAGGTGCGTAAAATGTGTCGAGGTTCGAGGGCGGAATTTTGAGCAATTATTAAATTAAAATGAAATAATATATTAAATTGATCTTATCTCTGCTATTTTAGTTCATGCCATATCTTCAATTCGATTAATACGCATGTTACAGTTTTAGTGTTATCTTGCGTTTTTGTGGATATCCAGTAGCAAATGTGCTGCAAGTTCTTGATATTACTTTATCACATTCTCCATAAATAATAAACAAATTTAAAAAGTTTTCGTTGGTATAATTTAAACGTGCTGGCATTTTTTGACATAAGATAATGACTGATTGTTTCTAATCATGGCTATTTTGATGAAATGATTACAACAATTCATGAATTTCTAATAAAATACTTTAACCCCCACAATGCTAATATCAGAAAAAAATAAATTCAATTTTACACAAGTTGACGTAAAAAATACAGAGTGTTCCATTTGACCTAAACAAGTTTTCGCGGTTTGAAGTTGATAAAATGTAACGCGAAAAACGGAACACTTGGTATGATATTATTGAATTTATTTCAGTTGCAGAACGTAGTTCTCCTTGTGTTCTTATTATGTGACAAGAAGCAAATGAGGATCTTTTAGACGAAGAAAGTTATAACGGTTCTTGCAAACCGTTGCACCTGTAAAATTTTCTATAAAATGTCAAATATCTCTGAAACGGCTAGGTTTAGGTATAGGATATGTTACATATTTTCGACTCAGAATTTTATGCTCTTTTCTAAATCCCTAAAATATATAGGGTATTCCATTTGAAATAAGCAAGTTGGTATCGACTTCCGGTATAAGCGGAAGTGCCAGCTGCTTGTAATTATTTTAGTTGGATTGGCCACACAGACATTAGTAATTACGTAAATTTAAAAAAATATTTGATGCGTACTTTTCTTTATATCGATCGATTCAATTCCCGGTGAGACACCCTGTATTTATGTCTCCTACTTTGTGTTTTCCATTTCCTTGAGCAATTATAGTGCCCTCTCCATAAATTATACAGATTCTGTCTTTTCTTGGACAAATCGATAACTGCAAACAGAATATTAATATATTTTTTTTCTTTTAGATCCCAAGGCGAGCTTGGGGTTACGGTGAATATCGTAACATCCTTAATAATTTTAACATGCATGACCTTCGCCTGCGTATTGGCCTACAGGCAAATAACGAAATTGGATCTTAACTCAGCTCATCACAATTTGCTTGACGATGTCTTACTGTTTATCTGTATACCAGCCTACTTTTTGAATGGAATTTTTAGTATCATACCCGCTATTATTTATGCCAACGTGATTGGTTCCATCAACATCTGTCTGGAGGTAAGGTTATGGTTTCTACTGTAAAGAAATATAATTTCAAAAGCCTATAAAGTAATAACAGCCACTGAATTATATCATTAGGCGTATCAAGATATATTGGTATATGGTATGCCACAAGCATGAAATTAAGGGCCTTTGTTACGTATTTTCTGATGGACGTGTATAGTACGACTATAATATAATAGATTTAAGGGATAATAAATGTTTTATTTATTCAATCTCTAATGTTTATCCAAAATTAAAATTCAAATTTATTGTTGTTAGTACACCAGATTCTGTGAGACTTTTATTATTTTTTATCACCTAGTTACCGAAAATTATAATTTTGGTTGGCTATCAAGGGGTTAGTATACGCCAGGTAGGAGTGTATGCCACATATATTCTCAGACATTTCACCTACCGATGAGCGCATTAACATTATTAACGATTTTTCTAAACTTTCAACTCTTAAACAGCTTCCACGATTTATAAGAATGGTGAATTCTATCATCGTTTCATTCCTAACTTTACAGAAATTTTAACTCCTCTATATACTTTCACAATTAACCCGAAATAAGATTAAAATTATACTGGCCAGCAGACTGCTCTGATAGTTTTTTAAAGGCCATCCATGCTATAATAAATGTGACAGTTTTGTCTCAGCCTATACACACCACCATAGAAATTAGACAACCCCCAATTCCAGAAGCCAGGGGCGATTGCCACCTAGCACCTTAACCCACTCGGCTATCTACCAGACATCCAAATCTTAGTTACAATGAAGGTTAATGCTTACATTACCTGTCGATTGCTCAAATGAATCTATGGGTGCTGTATTAGAACAAAAAATTGGAAATCTCACTACAACTTTAGCCTTTTTCTCTCGCAAATTGATGCTCATAAAAGATATTCCGCTTTCGACAAGGAATTGCTGCCATTATTCTGTTACATGGCCTATGTCCATTTAACAGTTTTATTTAAAAACTAGTGTTTTGTGGATAGTTAGCACGACCTGTATATTTTTCGGATTCAGTTTTTGCAGGTGAAACTGTTTTCAACTAACAGAATTTTACATGTATAACTGCTAAACCATGTCACACTGTTTTATGTACTTAATTTTATATCTTAGGAACTTAGTCCTGTTTTTCTATTAACACTATTATGTATCTCATATCCGTTGTAATACAGCATTATTATCCCAGGAAACAATTTGTCTACAAAATTTAGTTACATCAGATATCTATTTTTCAATTTTTATATTTTTGTTTACTATGGAGTACATATGGTTATTTTCCTTACCTTCTCTCATTCTATATATAGTAAATCCTATAACATGTAATATGTTACTGATTTATCAATAATATCAATACGTTTTACTACTTATTTACATCTGTTAATATTTGTTGTTATGTATAAAATAGAAATTGCAAAGGCAAATCAGCTGGCATGGAAAATAAACTATTATTATAGATTCCTTTTATCGATTATATGCCACTTCTTTAGTTGAGTATGGGAATCTACAAGGCAAGTTGGTGTGCTTAAATTAACTACTGACAGATGGCCATACTTGTACGATTTCTATATTTTGATAGCTTTCAATTTAAATAGGGAATTAGATTTCTCACATTTTTTTGGTGGCGTTGTTTTCCAGTAAACAGGACAAAAAAAGTTTACCTTATCAGTAAAACTCACCAGGTAGTCATTTGCTTGCAGCCTTTGTACTGATTCAAACATTATAATTTTTAACTGTGGACTTCAGTAATTGATATTACAATTTTTATATCCCAGTTACAAAGTGTTGAACATACAGGTAATTTCATTTCATTATACTTATTTAAAATGTAATTAATCTTCAAATTTTGCCTTTGATATAATTTCAATTATTTTTAAAATAAATTCAAAGTCAATTCTTCTTAATTTAATAAGTAGTTAAAATACTATATGTACCACATGGTTGTAAAAATATTTTTCTCTTTCCTTTTCATTTTTTTGGCAATTTATAGTCTAAGAAATCAGCTTACTAGTGCATAGCTAATAATAACTAGTGCATAGCTAATAATAACTCGTGCATAGCTAATAATTACTCGTGCATAGCTAATAATTACTCGTGCATAGCTAATAATAACTCGTGCATAGCTAATAATTACTATTGCGTAGCTAAAATTACTTTTGTACACTGCTAATCAGATTACTTTTGTATAGCTTTAAATTAATTTCCTGCAGCTTTGTATAGCTAGCTTAATGTTTCGTGCAGCTAATTCAAATATATTTTGTACAGCTAACTAGCTTATATTTGCATAGCTAACATTGCTTAAATTTTGCATAAATAACTTGCATAAACTTTGTATGTGCTTATATTTGGTTAAATTTCCTACAATTTTCACCCCATTCATTGAGAGACGTAAATTGCCAAGAAAAATTTAGAATTCTTGCAATAAGAGACAATTGTGGGCCTGGATTGCTGTCCCAGAACCAGCCACCTGACCCATAAACCACCTAGGATACTGGTATCAATTTGTTTTTTATATATATATATTTTTTTCACATTTCAATTTGTCTCAAACCGATTTGTCTAATTTTTTTGTAATATATTTTGTCATTCATTTTAAACTATCTTTTTATTTCTCTTACCAACAATTTCAGTCTGATCTATAGCAGACTGGTTATTCGAGAAAAAGAGACTATTTTGCTTATTTTACTATAGATGGTGCCCAATTTAACATCAATTTTTCTTTGTCTCCTTTTCTCGAAATAAACAGAAATCTGTCGCTTATGCTGTACATGTCAGAAAGGGTAAGTTTCTCCACTCTTACGAATGCTCTGGACCCACGGCTCTCTGCTCCGGCTTAAACCAGCTAGTCGTCCGCACATGTTGCCTCAATTCTTTCTCAAAAATAAATAATAAGAGAAAGGAGGTAACAATACACATCAATTAAATTTTGCAAGCACATTTTAAAAGGTCGTATATTCATTTGTTATACTGATCACAAGCCATTGTCAGAAGCGTTATTTTCAGATGCACAAAAACTCAATTGTGAAATTATGGTTCATGTGTTGTAATAATGGCTCGAAAGTTGTGGCCATCAAAATGGCGTATTTCAGAAAATATCACTTTAAGGTCGTTCTCACCAAGAAATGCTACTTGAAAGTAATCGCTACTTGACGCTAGTGATGAAAACTGTAAATGCGTAACTTTAAAGTTATTATTACTACAAATCTGCGAATGGGACTGTAGCACCACTTTAAAGTCATAGCAAAGTTGTGACTACCAAAAATTACCTCTTCAAATTTGAACTAGATGGTGAAATTTACGTCATGGTTTATTCAGAGACGACGTGCACTTTGTAGTAGCCGTGCACAGTTCTATAAGTAGCAGTAATGGCACTAACACCTATGAACATTACTTACAAGTTCCACTACTTTAAAGGAATAGTGAAGGTTGACAGAACGTCGCGGAAACTATTAAAGCTACTTGAACGTGATTGCAACTTTGAAGTCACATTTCAGTGATACGAGTTAGTCGCTGCTACTATCGCTTACCACCTTCAAGTTCTAAAAACCCGAAAGTCGTCCCACTAATAACTATCACGTTCCCATGTACTACAAAGGCTACGTAGAAGTTGCATAACTATTAAAATAATCATTAGTGGTAAAAACAATGAGACAGAGACTGTAAATTTGTCAAATGAAGTTTTTTTTACATCAAAGTCGTAAATTTGGTTGCAATTACGTAATGATTACTCATACGAGGTTCCCATCTCAGTTACTATCACTTTGGTGCTAGTTGGGATTGCGCCACCGGGTTCGAATTCCGGCTCCGGGACTGGCACTGTCGGATGAAGTGGTTGTATATCCGAGTTTTTCAATGTGTAACCCCCTTCCGCACAAGCCTCTGACTTCTGAAATTGGGGGTTGTCTAATTTATGTGGTGTTTATTATTATTATTATTTAAAAAAACAACCTTCATTGTTATATCACGTGAGCAATTGTTAAAGCCTAAATATGCCCGATTGCACTATTCATTAATAGTACATAAAATTAACGCATTCTTGATGAATCTTAGAACAAATGTTTACTGGGTCCACTTAGAAATTAAATGGAGACAATTTACTGCACGTAGCCCTCTATTTTCTCTATTTAAATGAATGTCAACTAGTCTTTTGATGTTCTAGGTACTTCAAGTTTTACTCCAAACCTGCTTCATTATGGACGGCCTGAGACGGTCCAGCAACACAAAGCAACTGAGGAAAAAGAAACCCGGCCGGGAGATGGTCACATTTTTGGTCATTTGCAACGTCGCGCTATGGATTATGCAAACGTTCGAGGTCAAATCTCATGGAATGCAGGATAACAGATATGATTTTTACGGGAAAGAGTTGTGGACTATTTTAGGACACATGTGCCTTCCGCTGATGATGTTCTACAGGTTTCATTCGTCAGTTTGTATCGGGGACATCTGGAAGTACGCGTATGAACCTTCTGGGCATTAGTTACCACATTAATTTATTGTTTATTAAGGACGTTTTCGATATCGTTCAGTATAACCATGGTACTCATATTTAGAGGAGGTATTAACTGTAAACAAGTAATTTAAAGATTGTCATGAATATTATAGTACAGTTAAATCTCTCAATACTGATTATAATTAAGTTACCTAAGTTAATGTTAGATGTGATTATATAGGATGCAATAAAGAATAATGTATAACTAAAATGAAGACAGTTAAAACTTTATCGTTTGGGAAAATTACTATAATTATTATTTTAATTTTTCTACTTCAACAAAATGAGTAAACCACTGGGGTCCGATCTCCTCGTTGTAAAGAAAAAGAGTACGAGATACACACACACACACACACACACACATACATACGGATTTTTTTCGGCCGGAAGCTCGAGTCAATAACGCAAAAATAAGCGGCACTCTCGTCAAAGGATAGTAGCTCTTATTTGATATCAAAGCGACACTTCGTTCTACCATATAATCCCATTGAACCGAGAAAAATATATTAAGTTTTATCCTCCTACTAGAAGTGGAAACCACGACTACCACAAACAATTTTAATGACCTAGTCGACCGCATAGAGTAAACGATTTAACGTGCCGGGCCGCCTTTATACCTAATAATTTGCTCGACTAACTATTCAGTCGTAAACAAACTTGGAAAGAAAGAAAGAAATCGTATATCCCGGGCACTCAGTGGCGCCACATACGTATTTATGTAGGTATATATAAAATAATAATATTTCATAAAATAAAAAATAAATATAATTAAATTTGTTTTCACGCTCAACTCAGTCAAAAAGAAAAACTGGAGTTATTTTAAGAAAATTTTTAATGGCAGGCATAATTTTATTAGGAGTGAAATACTTACGTAATCCGACATTAAAACTGTAGAATGGTTGATGTTTATAAATATTTTAACCATGCTAGATGTTCTTATTGCCCAGCAAGGACCAAGTGGAGGCGTGAGCATATTCCTTACCGGGAAAGGATGGTAACAGGGTTGTTAATTAGGAAGTAACAGGTTAAAAAGAAAATAAATAAATATACTTACTTAAAATCGGATACCATTATGTGAATCTCCTTTCACGAAATTCTACTTCATATTTGACAACAATAAACAAACTCTATTTGACGTTTTAAATAGTATAGGCACAGTTACTGTCGTGAATTTAAACTTTGTTCTAACGAGAACGACACGGAATAAACCTAACGCAGCGTACAGATGATCTGGCGCCTGCCGAGCCAGCAAGCATGTGACGTCATACGCGTTTATCTGACTGAAATAAAGCAGACAATTTCTACGACCGCTGCAGTTGTTCGGATTGACTATTTTCAACCACAGTTCTAATATTATTATTATTAGATAAAAAAATCTATCTTCCACTGCTTTTAATGTATACTAATTTTTGTGGACAAACCTATTCGAACTTTCGAACAATCCAAAATGAGTTATTCAAATTAAACAATCCATAATATAAATCAATCAATTTTTTGCTCTACCTAAATTGAATTGTCTCTTTATGCCGATTTGACTATTGAAGATTATTCAATTTTAAACCTGACTCTGATTTATTTATTTGTATTCTTGGTGGTTAGTTTGGTTAAACGACCGCAAGTGATCGCAATGAGTTATTTCCTTATTACGTTCAGTGATGGCTATAAGTTTTTTTAAACAGCAGCAGTTAGAGACAGATCTGTATTATACTGACTCTGCAAATGCGTCTTTTCATGTCTAGGTACTCTATAAAATGCATGTAAAAATAATTATAAAGTATTGTTGGTCATATAGCGCAGTAAAAAGTCAAGAAAAAAATGCCTCGTTCTTGAAAAAATTTTTTTTTAGGTATAACCAGATGAAACTTTCATGATATCATTAGATAGGTCACTGGACATCCGAAAAGGACATTTACGATTTTTTTTAACCAATTTTTTTAAAATCAAGAAATGTGTAAAATTTGTGAAAATTAAAAACAGTAAAAGTATACATCATTTTTATTTGCAAAAATGTATAAAAATACTTATTTTTATTTCTTAGATAACTTTAAAATTTGATCCATGAAATTCTCTAATAAAATACAACGCATGCAATAAAATTAAATCGGTAATTTTTGACAAATTTGCGTTTATGCATTTTAAACCAAAAAGGCATTCAAGCAAATTTCCCAAAAATTAGCGAAAAAAATGTCCTGTCTGTCGGACGGTCTGTCGGCCGATCTGTCGGTAGGTCTGTCTGTCGGTCGGTCGGTCTGTTTGTCTGTAACTTTTTTTTGTGCGCACGTTTACTCTGGAACCGTTTATGATATTGTCTTGAAATTTAGTATACTTATGTATTGTAACGAGATCTGGAACTAGATTATATTTTGATCTAATTCCGTTGGGGGGTTCGGGGGGCAAATGGGGTAAATAAGGGTAAATGGCAAAGCAAGTAAGAGTCCATAAAATTGCAATTTAGGGCATGTACGAAAAGTCAAGGTCTCAAATTTTTTTTACATCAGCTCCCCCCTATCACCCCCAATACTACCCCCACAGTATTGCCAAAGGGAGTGAAAATTAAAATGTGATTTAGTGCGTGTACAAGAACGAAACGTGTCAAAAAAATTTTGGCGTTAGCCACCCCTCTACTGCCCCCATTGCCCCCCCACCCTATTATTAAAGGGAGTAAAAAATTAAATAGGGATTTAGTGTGTATACAAGAACCAAGGGCCTCTAAAATTTGTTTGGCATTAGCCACCCCCTCTACCACCCCCATTGCCACCCCACCCCATTATTAAAGAGAGTAAAAAATTAAATTGGGATTTAGTGTGTGTACGAGAACCAAGGACCTAAAAATTTATTTTGGCATTAGCCATCCCCACCCTATTATTAAAGGGAGTAAAATGTTACATTGGGATTTAGTGTGTATAAGACTTGGATACAAAATCTGGATGTGGAAGTAATGATTCCTTGGGCAGTGGTTTTTTTTTTATTTGAAAATGTTGAAAAAGAACACTAAAATTATTTTTGCTAGCCTGCAAAAACAAAACGCCGTAAGTATTGTGTTTTTCGTTTGTTGTAGCGAATTTCGTCAAGCAGACCGTTAATTTTTGCAACAAATATTAAAACCATAGTAGTTTTGAATGGAGAATGAAATAACCTTTCAAATGAGGTATCATAAGTCCCTACTTTCCATATGAAAATTTTGGGGTTACAACTACCACTCGAAGGGGGTTGAATTTAGGGGTAGAATTTGTTTGTTGCAGGACGTCAATTCAGAATCTAAAATCGATATGTCTCGAGATTTTTTATAAATATGCACAATAATTGAGATCTTAAATTTATTCTACTTGGCTGGTCTACACTGTATATGTCTTAATATTAAATGTTTCCTCAAAATTAGGTCTAATTTTACGTTACTTACGATGACGTACTTGTTCCCATATTGAAGTCGATCTGAAAGATGTGAAAAATATTAACTTAATAATAATTGTCTTAATAAATTTTAAGGAATTTATCTGTTAATTTAAATAAATATGTATAAAGAAATATGTTAGTTATTATTTCCTAAATGTTGTTTCGATAAAAATATGCAAATAAATGGCGAAGAAGCTACCGAATTAATAAAATAGAAGATTCAACTCTTCGTTTTTAGTTGTACCTTCTTTTTCATTTGATTTATTTAATGTCAGCCTATTTATGCACTTAACACCACCAACAACAGAACAGGAGACGAGCAGCCTATAGCCTGGAAATTTCGAAATTCGTCTCTGTCGAGAAGTGTTACAATTACTTAACAAATTGTGGACCAGCTAAAGGACAAACGTTTTACATCTCCTTTGAATGAATACACAATCCTATCCTAAAATTGATTCTACATTTAAAGTAGAGGTCGCTGTGTCATCGTAGAAGTCGCCTATCCATGTTGTACTAGCCGTGATTTCTATTGCTTAACTTTTAACACTATTTAAAAGCCAAGTTAGGAGTCATATTTACAGTTTTCAGAAATCTGTCGATCAAATGCAATCGCAAAAAAATTAAGACAACATAAAAGACGTACCTTATTCATTGCTACAGCTTACGTTCGGAAATTCTCTTCGATATAGAATGAAATAGAATATATATTTATACTTTTTTGCCTAATATAGTTTACGGTGTGTCCCCGAAAGTGGTACAGCGATCTTGTAAAGTTTCTCATTTTTGATTTACCTAGGTTAATTAAGCCGTTCTTGATAAAAAAACTTTGCTTTTAAGTCATAAACAGTTGTCAAACTTAAGATAAATTATACAGGACATTCTAAAAATTAGAAAATATGAAGTTAACTTTAAGGAAAGTACCTTTCCTTTAAATTTTTAATGAAAATTTTATTTAAAGTTTTTTCTAACCCCTTATTAACAAGTTTTTTACTTACCTCTGGTTGACAAAACTAGATGTGTTTCAAGTTCATCACTTGTTAATATATCTTCCTGACTTCTTATTTTAGATATTTAGTCCTTGCCTTACTTTACACCAAAACAGACCGTAACCAACTAACAACTTAAATGCTGTTTAGTCTGGCCCTCGTTTTATAAAGGTTTTATGAAGGATGTTTACAAATTAATTAGTTTTAAATTAGGTTTATTTGAAACCAAAAGTATTTTTAAAGTACAAAAATTTATTGAAAAACCTTGTAATAATCTTAAAATTTGATCATAAAACCTTTTGGACTTTCTCTGGCTGTAGTTTTGCAAAAGTTTTATTATTAATGTTAAAAGGAATTAACAAAAGAGTTTGATTTTAAGAAAGACTTTGAATGCAAATTTTACCGATTCAAGCAACTATAAAACTATGAAGTGTTCAAATGGTTTTAAAATTGCTTTATAAAATATACATATAGATAGATAGATAGAGCTGTATCCTCTTTTAAAACCTTCTCCTCCTAAGAAAGAAATCTCTTATCAAAATACTCAATAAAACAATGACTCGTTTATTAAATACATCATAAATCTTACTATATTTTAATAAACCTGAATGAAACTAAAACCTCTTAAGAAAATGAGGTTATGATAATTTGACAGGAATTCTGAGGCGAAGCATACAGAATGTCTTCAACGCCAACAACCGTGTCAATTTTAAAAGAAAAATTAAATTAAATTATTTAAAACTTTTTAATGATACTCCAATCAATCAATCACTAGCAAATAGGTTAGAAATTTAGGCGGGAAACGTTACAATAATCATAAAACCACTTTAAAACTAAGCAGTCTTATGAAGGTTCTGATTTCAAGCAGTTTAGTTTTAACCAGAATTATAATACTTTATTCAAGTACATATTGATCTATATATGCGAACATTTAATATGAACTAGGATTATACGAATTTATTCAAGTTCAATTCGATTTATCTAGACCAGGAAGAACTTGTAGGTAACTAAATTGAGTTTATTTATGCTTATGCAAGTACTTAATAATTTATTTATTACGATCATAAGAGCTGAAGATCTTAAAAATTATTTAACGAAAATAAAATTACTGATGGGTATTGAGAATTTAGAGCTAGTTTCATACATTTCAATAGTAAATTGTTTGTCGTTTGAAAATTTTGAGAGTACCAACCTCATTTAGCGGCTATCGACAAACGTGTTGAGAACATATAAAATAATTTCATTAAACTGACATGATGTTTCATGGTATTAAGCTTTCTCCGATGATTGTAAAGTAACGTTCACAGAGCTTCGACGTGTCGCCAGCGACACTGTATGAGCCAATGGCGAGGTTCAAGAGGTTTTATGTCACATGTATTTCCCTCTGTCGCTTAACCACCTGCACCTGTTACCTGTTACAATACAGCTCAAACTCCCAATTACAGAACCGTGTCGCGTTGATTTTTGAGGTTATGTACAAATTTTTCTACTGCAGAGAAAACTTTGTGCGCATTAATCCACGCAAGTGGGACGAAATTTAATGTCTATTTGATATCATATGAAAATCAAAAAGCCACTGAAGTTCGGAGAGGTGATTAAAACGATCAAAATACCTGAGTGATAAAAGTTACCGAAGTACTTATTTCGTATTGTCTTGAACCTAACCATCTGTTTTTCTCTTTTTAATCCGTTTTCTTCTCCGTCACCAATATAACAAAAACATTTTAAAACATAATATTTCTGTCGCAAGCTCTTCTATAAAATTCTTATATTACTATAAGGAACGTAATCAGACTGCAACCGACAACTACTCTCCGGGCTATGTGCACAAGTTACGCGCGTTAAGTTTATTAATTGCATATTACCAACAGAACGTTAATGCATCGATTGCAACAAACACCAGCCGAAAGACTGATCCTACTTAAAGGAGCTAACTTGACCTGATGTTTTATAGTTGAAAATACTTTTATTTTTAACTATAAATTTGTTTAAGAATATTTATACTTAAACGGCCCTAGCTAGCTCAATATCAGAGGCGAGGGAAAACTGGATTAATGAGACATAAACAATGTAAAACATAAAAAAGTACATCAATGTCAAAAACACATCAAGAATTCTTTAAAATCTACGGTATTCGAATACGCAATCAGATGATAGAAAAATAATTAAACTAATAAATGGAATTTTACAGCAATAAAAGGTAATTTACAAATATGAGCAAAATCTAGAATTTTTATAGTATCAAAAGGCAATATGCAAATATGGCAAGATCCGGAGTATACCAAAAGTCAAAACTCAGTTAGATACTCCGACATTAACACACAATTCTAATTCTTGAAGTCATAATCTCGAAAGGAATGTTGGTCGTCACGGATTTTATTTTTTGGTAAAAAAAACCGAAAACCATTTAGGGAACTTAACAAAAACGTATTTACAGTTTATGTGCACTTTGTCACTTGAGGCAATGACTTGGCACTACGCCCTCCAAATACCTACTTGAAGGGCGTATTGTTCGAAAATGTACAATTTAACCCGCAATTCACTAAGGGTTCACGCACTAGGCAAGGATCAATGCACCAGAAAGTCTTTATTTCTAAAGTTTACATTTTGGTAAAATAGTACAGTAAGTATACGTACATTAACAGAACTTAACATCGCAAGCTTGTAATATGGCGTCTTGCCGTTTACACCGTAAATACATGGCGGGTTTCACTAGCAAAATCAAACTTCTCTCTAAACTTGGACTTATGGATGTAATATCGCCAGAGTCTAACATCAAATGAATCTATTAACTAGCACAACTTTACACATTACTTGACGGTAATACAACACTTGAAATCTTTCTTTTTAGCTATTTTTAATAGCCGGTCCCCGCCTTGCTGCTGCCGGCGGATCCCATGGCGTCAACGGGAATCTCGCTCGGCACGTCCTCTATCTTTCATCAAAACGACATTAAATGCCTAAACCAACCAGGGCCTCGGTTCCAAAAATGCACTAATCATAGCCTTAGAATTGAATACAAATAGATCCCACGTATATAGGCTTTGTGTGTACTGAAATGTCATTGGAATAGTAAGTAAGTGATCAATTTAATCAATATTCGCCTATGACGTACTGAAGAGACCTAGTAAGTTCGAAACTAGTCTACTGCTGACGATGCACACAGCCGTACACTTAACGTACAGGATTAATCTACCTGCTGAAGGCTTATTGCAATCAGATTTTATTTTGCGCTTTCCGATTGAAGACGTAGTACATCGTAAGTTATAGGACCTTATTTTCAATTGATTTGGAAACGCTCATTGTGCACCTTGATTGGTTGCAATGAATCAATTTCCTTTCATGGAAAACAGTGGAATAATGGACTTTAGTAGTAGGTATATTATTGCATAAAATAAAGTACAAGTATAAAATCGAGCTGAAATTTTACACAGATTATTTTCCCATTAACTCAGTTTTCCTAAAAACTTGAACGTTGAAAATACGAGTCTGAACAATATCTGTTCAATTTCACCCACAGATTAGTATACTAGTGCAATTTACCAGTACCTACTGTCGGCTTTGATTGTTGGCCGTGGCTCCGAGTTACTACTTATAAAACATAACTTTTATTGCTCATAGTTCAAAACGGTGCCTCTTATCAATGAACAGATAACGTGAATCGGTATTAAGAAAAATAAAAAAAATATTAATAACTAATGATCTAATGTTTGTTATATAAATAATTTATTTTGGTAAATATTTATACAAATATTCCACGGATGAGGGTTCCACGATTTTTATAGTTTACAGAGAATTTGCGACAAGTACGTTACTGAAAAATTGTGAAGATGTGGCTAATATTAATCATTTTGGTTTTAACGATACTGTTCTACATAATCCACAGACAGCTTAATTATTGGAAAAATCGAGGAATTCCTGGCCCGCGGCCATTACCTTTAGTGGGGAATATGGGGAAGTGTCTAATTGGAGCAAGATCGATGGGAGAAACCATCAGTGATATTTACAGGTAGGTAATAACTCCCCAAAGAGGGTGTTGGTGATCCTTTTTATTTCCTACATGAAAGTTTTTCCCGATTTATTCAATAACATTCACCAAGATGACTAAAATTGAATAAGTTATGGTTAAAAAGGTGAAAAATTTTAACCATACTCTCTAGGCGTTTATTGTTAAACAATTTTAAGTTTTTTATTATTTTTTCGATAAGTAATTCTGCGGCCAAGTTAGTATATCGAAATTTGTTATTTTAATTAATACAACATTTTAAAAATCATAACTACATACAGTGTTGAACAGACAAATGATAGACATTTTTATTTATGATTAGGATGCTGTCAAGATGTTCCAGAAACTCAGTTTGAATATTTACTGCTTAAGAGTCATTTTAGGAACACTTTAAGGCAACTGAGAGGAATGTTTCTTCATTTCAGCTTTTGACCACTTTTCCCATTTCAAGAGACTTTAAATAAAAAATATATTTACATGCCCTAAAATTTTATAACAAAAGAACAACTGTTATAATATATGATTTGCAGGAAACAACTACTCAGCGGGCAAATAGTAGTTGCTAAATAGTTGTTTCCTGCAAATCACGCCGACTCACTCCCAGCTGAGATCTTTAAAGCTGTGTCGTCAGAGCTCATACCCTACCTCAAAAAACTGTTTGATGTCGTGTGGGAAAGTGGTCAAGCTCCGCAGGAGTTTCGTGATACACTTTTAATCAACCTCTTCAAAAACAAAGGGAGCGCTGCGGACTGCGGAAATTACAGGGGTATAGCTCTCCTGGCTGTTGGAGGGAAGATACTCACTAAAGCGATGGCAAATAGGCTAACACCTGTTATGGAAAAGTTACTTCCTGAAACACAGAGTGGCTTTAGACCAAACCGAGGCACATCGGATTTAATCTTCACACTTAAACAGCTTCAAGAAAAAGCACTCGAGCATCAAGGAGAAATTCACATGGCCTTCATTGATTTAACCAAGGCGTTTGACTCGGTGGATAGGGAAGTGCTCTGGAAAATTATGTTCCGCTTAGGTATCCCTAGAAAATTTGTGGAAGTATGTCGCAGTCTACATACAAACAACAACGCCCAGGTTATGTATAATAATGAGGCAACCGAACCTTTCCAAACCCTCACTGGAGTTAGGCAGGGATGTGTCCTGGCACCCCTACTCTTTAATTTGTTTACCACTGCTCTAACAATTATTGTTGACAACAAACTAACAGTCAGAGGAATAGGTCTCAGATACCGTTTTGATGGCGGTCTCTTTAACATAGGGCGCTTTAGAGCTTTCACGAAGACACGCACACGATTCATTTGTGATCTCCAGTATGCGGATGACTGTGCACTTTTAGCCTCTACGCCGGAAGAGCTTCAAGAACTTTTAGATGTGTATGCCCAGAGCTATGATTCCTTGGGACTTAAAATCAACATTGGAAAGACTAAGATTATGTCAACTCCTCATCAAGTGAACCAAATAGACATTACACTTAACGGAAATTCTCTTGAAGTGGTGGATCAGTTCAATTACTTAGGCAACGTTGTTAATGACAAAGCAAACATGGACAGCGAGATTCGCAATAGAATTAACGCTGCATCTAGAGCACTCTGGGGACTTAGAGAGAGAGTATTTGACAACCACGACCTTGCTTTGTCACCGAAAATGGCTGTCTACAGAGCAGTTATCATTCCAACACTGCTATATGGATGTGAAAGCTGGGTCACTTACCGTCGTCATGTGAAAGAATTAGAACGTTTTCAGCAAAGACACCTCAGAAGTATGATGAAAATCCGTTGGTTCCATCACATATCAAACGTGGAAGTACTAAGGAGAGCAAAGAGCCTTCCAATTGAGGTGCTTATTTCAAGAGCACGCCTAAGATGGGCAGGTCACGTTCATCGTATGCATGATAACCGCCTTCCTAAATGTACACTTTATGGTGAATTGCTAAGCGGTAGAAGAAGGCGTGGCGGTCAACGAAGGAGGTTCAAAGATGCTCTCCATGAAAATCTAAAATCCTGCGGTATTGCAGACGAGCAATGGGAACAACTTGCAGCGGACAGAACCGAATGGCGACGGGTTGTGGCCAGCTATCAAGGAAATGTTGCTGCAAGAAGGCCGAATCCAAGACCTAAACAGGTCTATGTTTGTCCTGACTGCGGTCGACATGTGCTCTCCCGAATTGGCCTCTATAGCCACAGTCGTGTGCACCGCAGATGAATGGGAATTACAATAGACTACACCTTTTACTTGTTTTTTATTGTACACAATCTATCGACTGTAACATTTTTATACTCGGACTCTAGTAACGGCTAATAATAATAATAATATTATAACAGTAGGTTAAGTCCACCTAGGACTGAAAGATCGCCGATCTCAGGTACTTGCAAAATCGCAAGTCGCTATACGCTCGTGGAGACATCTATGATGTATAGTAGCAATTGACAATATGAGAGGATTGACTTACCTCTCACCACTACTCAAAAGAACAACTGATTTAAAACAATTGTTGCGGGGTCACTTTCTTTTTTAGAAACGAATGTGAATTTCCTCTATCATCAATAACATTTTTTTTTATTTCAGACAATATGAAGGATATCCCTTTGTAGGCGTTTACACGACAACAAGTCCAGCACTTCTTGTAAGGGATCCTGATTTTATACGATTCATTACGACCAAAGACTTTAAGTGCTTTCTAAACAACGACATAATTGTTGATAAAAAAATAGATCCGGTATTTGGAAGAAACCCGTTTGTGTTAAAGGGAGACGAATGGAGGAAATGCAGGGCGCAACTGACGCCCTGTTTTACATCTGTCAAGGTAAGAAAATGTATTGTTATACTTATGCTAACAGTTACATTTTGCTATCGTTGTTGAGATTACCGAATACTTCTATATGTGGTAAAATGTCTAACAAATGTAACAATTTACTACTTTATTATGCTTATGCTGCAAAACATAGAAATTTCACATTTCTTGTCTTTTAAGATCTGTACCAGAAACACTACTTGCTCATATGCATGGTCAATATGAAGCTTCATCTTAGACATCATTTTCCCTTTAGAGAATTTGGATGGCACGTAAACTAAAACCTGGAAATAAATGCTAGAAGTTTTACTTCAAACACACGTTGCATACATATTTTTTTGTTAATGTGGCATAGTCCTCTCCTGGGTGACGACAAATTGTAGCAAGGCCTGTTGTAGCATTAGACCACAATGGTACAGAAATACTCCTTACACAAACCCTTCCAGATGTTACTGTCAGATGAAGACAAAGAGAAGGAAAGGATATTAAAATTTCTGCACAAATCTGGTACATAGAAGGATCCAGGACTGAAACACGAACCCAAGATCAAGCTTCGCTCCGTATTGAAGAAAACAGCATAATATCATAGGTAGAGATATATGCAATACTAGAATGTATGACAGTATTAAAGGTGCTAACATGCTCTGAAGTGCCGCCAAAGCTAGTATGGCAGAGCCTAGGAAAACTCAAAGCACGACAGAACGGAATACAGTTAAATTGGTTTGTATTGCAGGAGAAAGTGAGGTACTAAAAATGACCTAGTGCCCAAATACACTGCAAGGTGGTGCGGATAGACTGAGTCAATGTAGAACACATCAGAGCTCTGACAAATCAACAGTCGACTGAGAACAGTAACAGAGTTGCTACAGGTTATACATCTGCAATAAATGGAACTATAAGAAGACAACCTGGACTAAAGAAATGTCAAAATCTATACGCCATGTATTCTGACAATGCAAGGCATACACATTTTTAAAGCAAAAACAACAGCTCTAGAAAGGACACAAAACTCTATCGAATACTCAGCAATATGGGAATTAATAGAAGGATGTCGAAACAGAAAGAGGCACGATAGGCCAATTTACGCTGCCAATTTAGGCTGCTGCGCCACTTCAGCCAAAATCGGCACGCGAATTTCAGGATTAGAATATAGGATACTGAGAGAAGCAGATGACACTTTGAACCTTGGACGTCTCAATCATACACTTATTCATTTATTTATTCAGTATCATTTATTTTTCAGTTTGCATTATTAATAAATTCGTTAAGAAACATTATATTATTCTTTGGCAGCAATTTATTTACTATCAATTATTTCTCAACTTGTGTGGATTTCTTTTTATACTTACAGATGAAAAGCATATTTCCACTCATTGAAAAAGTCAGCGAAGTTATGGTGGCATTTGTAGAAAATCAAAAGGATGCAACAAATTCTATAGGCCTGGAGGCCAAAGAACTGTGTACTAAGTTTACTTTAGACAACGTTGCCGCGTGTGCATTTGGACTTGAGGCTAAATGCTTTGAAGATCCCAAATCTGAATTTAGAATCTTGGCTCAGAAGTTTCTATCGCCCGATTCAGCGACGGCAGTTAAATTCATGCTGATGATGTACGTGCCGAAGCTTTTCAATTATTTTGGTCTCAAGTAAGTATGCCAATGTATTTATCAACTGTATCAAAGTAGAGGGGTTAGTTTGAAGATAGTAAAAAAAATTTGGATACAAGAAATTATTTTTAATGCTATAACAGTTTTCATAAACAATAAACCATTAGGCGTTTACAATAAGGTATTCGGAATTGTATTGTTGTTCTAAATATTTTCTACAAAGTTTGTAAGTTATAATTTTTGTATAATAAAAATCAATGCTAAATCACAACTAAATCATCTTATTCTCCGACAGGTTTGTTCCAAAAGATGTCGAAGAGCGTCTTCTAGAAATCATTAAGACAACAATTAAATACAGGGAAGAAAATAACGTATCAAGAAGTGACTTCTTGGATTATGTTCATCAACTTTCAAAATCCACTAGTGATTTCACCGATATTGATATTACAGCGCATGCAGCTAGCTTTTTCGGAGACGGATTTGAAACGAGTTCCCAGGTAAGTTATAACAATCTTAGTCGCAAGCAGAACCAGCTGGTTAAAGATACGAAGATCTTCTTTATTCTTATATACAAATCCCGACATCAACTTTGGCTATACAGGGTGTGCAAATAAAAACTCCCAGGTGACATATTTCGGAAATTGCTAGAGACATTTAAGTTCTATAAAAGCCCACTGATAGAACATATATATATGGCTTTAGTATTGAATGCAAATAGTTTTTTAATATGTTAAGGGGTAGATGGGTTGCGCTACAAAGAATTTTTTGGATGACAGGAAGTTCGAAAGGATAATTTAATTTCAATTAGATCTCATTATATGAAAATAATTCGAAAATCCAACCGTTTTCGAGAAACTTGAGTTTAAGGTCAGCCATGTCTATGATTGGTTCTTTATAAACCTCACTTTTCAGATAACTACACAAATAGAAATCTAATGGGGTAATATCAGGAGATCTAGCTGGCCAGCTGAGTACCCCATTTGTATACATCGATCTTCCTGGATATGTTTGGTTTAAATAATTTACCACAATATTGCTATTAAGTGAGCCAGTGCCATCTTGGTGAAACCACATAGTATCAAATGGAACTGGTAAATTATCCAATAGCATAGGTAACTCATTTTGTAAGAAGTCTAAAGAACGTACATCATTTAAATTTTCAAGATAAAGATATAGTTCAAATATGCTTTTAGATGGCGGAATATAATAATAATAATAATAATCGCTTTTATTATAACCCACACAAGTATTACAAAATCATAAAATTATTAAAATATAATTGAGTTATAAAGGGCAGAGTTCAGTGAATTTAAGCTAAATCCTCTGCTCTTCCACTCAACCCCCACAGAACGAGAGAAAATAAAATAGATTAAACATAGATTATTATTTTGTTATAGTATGACAATTATTTAAACAAAAATAAAAATATAAATAAATAAACAGCAAGCCTTATCTGATAATGTTTGCCTACGCATTTTTAGTAAAAAGCATTTTTTTGAATCGCCTTTTAAAGTTTTGGTATGGTAGTACTTTGATATCTTCAGGAATGTCATTGTACAGAGAAGCCATGCGATATGAGAATTCGCAGCGAAATTCAGCAGTTCTATGTTTTGGGATAGTGATAGTAGATTTATATCTTATATTTAAATTATGTACATCTGTCCTATAAGTAATTTTATTATACAGATAAGGAGGTGATTTAGTTAATATTATGTTATGAAATAACGAGCAGCTATGGAAAACATTCCTATTCTTAATATTAAGCCAGCCAATTTCTTTCAATTTCGAGGATACGGGATCATATTTTTTTATACCACAAATTAATCTAACACAGCTATTTTGTAACCGCTGTAATCGTTGAGCATCAACTTGGCGTAGAAAAGGAAAATATACAACCGAAGCATAGTTTATATGTGACAGGACAAGGGTTTCACATAATAATGTTTTTGTTTTTTTTGTTAGCATGTTTTTACTTACATAAATTGTTTTTAGATTTGTAAACGATTTCTTCATAATATAACTAACATGATCAGTAAACTTTAGACTTGAGTCAATATATAACCCAAAATTTTTCGATACGTTTGTAAGCGCAAGTTGTTCATTATTAATTTGTATGTTGACATTTTCCGCACACCTATCTCTTGTGCCTTTCCTAGCAAACAACATGACCTTAGATTTTGTTGCATTTATGGACAGACAAAAGGAGTTAGATATTTTAATAAGAGATGCTATATCTTGATTGATAAAACTGCAAGTACTTTCAATATTGTCCTCTTTAAATGAATAATAGAGCTGGGTGTCATCAGCATAAAAATGTGACTTACAGTTTTTAAAAACATTTTGAAACTCAGCTGTGTATAATGTGAACATAAGAGGGCCCAATATTGAACCTTGCGGGACACCTTGATTTACTGGCAGTATATCAGAATTTTCTCCTTTATTAGTAACTCTCTGTTGTCTGTCCGTTATATATTGCCTCATTAATTCTATAGATTTGGGGCAGAATCCAAAATAATGTAATACTGCTAGAAGCAGCCGATGATTTATTCTATCAAACGCCTTGCTATAATCCAATAACACTAAAATTGTGACTTCATTATTATCCGATGATCGTACAATATTATCCACCACCTCAAGCAGTGCGGTTGTTGTGCTATATCCCTTACGAAAGCCAGATTGGTTAACAGGTAATATATTATTTAGTGTCACATGTTCTCTAATTTGGTTATTCATGATTATTTCTATAATTTTAGACATGGTTGGCAGTATGCTAATTGGTCTCAAATCTGTTATATTGCTAGTCTTTGGCAATGGTATTATTTTAGAACATTTCCACAAAGATGGAAAAACATCATTTTCGAAACAAAAATTTATAATATGGGTTAGCAATGGCAAAATATTAGGACACAGGTATAAAAGTAATCCAAGCCCTATATCGTCCATTCCAACTGCTTCAGATTTGACAGATTTTAAAGCTAAGTATATTTGATATTCGGTGACCATTTTAAAAGAAAAAGTATTAGTATTATGTCTAATATGATGATCGTAAAATTCGACATATTCTTCGCTAACGGAAAAATCACTTGTGCAAGAATTTATGAAATGAGTATTAATAGTATTAGCATCACCAACCGTATCTGGTATTTGCTGGAGAGGTTTCCCTTTGTAGACGTTTAATGCTCTTAATTCCCGCCACATATTTTTATTATTTTTTAAACTCAATGAATATTCAAGATAAGCCTTTTTTTCTCTGGTAATAGCAGAATTTGTTTCATTCCGCAGCTGCTTGTAATAGTCCCAATGCGCTGGTAATTTTGTTTTCTTATACCTGATTTGTGCTCGATTTCTTAACTTAATCATTTGTTTTATCGTATCTGTAAGCCAAGGTGACTTTTTTTACTTATTAGAACAGTTTTTACAGGGGCATGTCTGTCAAATAGGTCAATTATAAGACTATTGAGCAAACTGATTTTATCATTAATATCTGCTAAATGAAACACATCTTCGGTTGGAAGAGCATGAAAATCATTTAAAAGATTTTCTTGGTTAATCATTTTTAAATCATGAAAAGTGTACAAAAAAGGCTTGGCTTGGATTTCATTGTGATCTAAAATACAAGATATCAGGTGGTGGTCTGAAATTTCAGAAATGTCACAAGTGGTAGACGAGATCATTTTTAAATTGTGTGAGCAAATTATGTAATCCAACAATGTAGAACTAGTGCTAGTAATTCGTGTAGGTTGATCAATAATTTGAGTTAGTTCATAGGTGTCTAAAATATTGGACAAAAGTTTATTTGCTTAAAACATAATATTTTTAGTCGCAAACTCCTCTATAAAATCCTTATTTTAGTATAAGGAACGTAACCAGACTGCAACCAACAGCTACTCTCCGGGCTATGTGCCCCACCGAGCGCTGAATTACAAATTACAAGTCTGGCGCGTTAAGTGTAATAATTGCATATTACCATCAAAACGCTAATGCTTCGATTGCAACAAACGCCAGCCGAAAGAGCTCCTTTAAGTAGGATCAGTCTTTTGGCTGGTAGTAATGGTAGTACAAAAAAATTAATAATGCATATTATACCAATCTCCCAGATTTCCAGACTTGAAGGTGGAAAGCTGTAGTACTGCAATTCAGGCCCCAATTGTCTCATGGCACATCCAATCTAAATATCTTTGGCAATTTATTCTTGCAAGACTGCGCTCTTCAACGGAAATTTATGTGTGAAGATTGTAGAATAGTCTCCAACCATGCAGGTGGGAAAAGTAAATATCGTAAACGTAAATGCAAAGTTACGTAAAATTAAACGTAAATGGCAAAATACTACTAAATAAATCTGCTTGGTACGTAAAAGTAATTAATATGTATTATTGATTATACATAAAAGTAAATGTAGAAGCATAATTAAAATAAATTTAGTAGTAGAATTTGACGAAATCTAATTGAAATTAAATTCTCTTTAACATAAATAACATTTCTAAGTTCCTGTCATCCAAAAAACTTTTTATAGCGCAGCATCATCTACCCCTTAACATATTTAAAAACTATTGGTATTTAAAACTAAAGCCATGTACATTTTCTAGCAACAGGCGTTTACAGAACTCAAATATCTCTAGTAGTTTCCGAAATATTTCATTTGGAAGTTTTTATTGGCAAACCCTGTATGCCAATAATAGTTTTCGAACCATTTTAAGTATTTCCTGATTTACTGTCTTAGATGATGAGTTTCCTCCTTTTTGAATTGGCTTCGAACCCTGAAGTACAGGCAAAATTAAGAGATGAAATTAACGACTATTTCGAAAAAAATAACAAACAACTTTCTTGCGAGTCCATCCTCGAAATGCCGTATTTGGACGCATGCTTGAATGGTGAGGCCCGTAGCTTCTAGACCTACTATTTAATTAATTTCAACGTCATTTTGCAGAATCCATGAGAAAGTATCCGCCTGTATTTTTCCTTGCCAAAGTTTGTAACGAACGCTACACCTACACACCAAGTAATCTTGATTACAAGAACATCACCGTAACTTTAGAACCTGACACGTCTATTGTATTGCCTATTTCGGCACTACACATGGATCCTAAGTATTTCCACTCGCCTGAAAAGTATATGCCTGAAAGGTTTTTGGACAAGGAAAACATAAATAAATATACATTTTTGCCATTTGGTGAAGGTCCCAGAGCATGTCTAGGTACGTTAATAAAATCAAACTAATTTTTTCTTAACAATATACAGAGAAATTAAATTTGTTTTTCTTCTTTGTAGAGGCGTAGTTCTCTTAGGTAACATTTTGGACCCCAGTTCAAATTAACTTTATCCACGACTGTCTTATAATATACCAATAATTTTATTTGTGTTTCTTTAGTTATTATAATTATATACTGTATTCACTACTAGCAGTGATTAATCAGTAATCACTGCTAGCAAGTAAAGTTTATCCAATGTCAGTTTAAAATTACATAAAAAACAATAGCACAGCATTCCTTTGTAAACCGACCTCGAACGCGTCCTACACATAGGCGTGCGTAACTTACTTCTCAAGGTAATGCATGCCCTACAATAATTTAAAAATCATTTATTATGCACGTAACACTGTTTTGCAGAATTATTAACTAATAAATTATAACTGAAAGTGGTGAAATAATAATAATTTTTTTTTTTTACATTTATTTAACGTCGGCCTATTTCCGCTACTGAGGCCTAACACCGACGCCTGTAGACGAGCTACCCCCAACCAGGAATTTTGCCGAACCTCTTCCCTTAAGAAGAGTAGGGATTTTTTACTTGCCTAACATTTAATAGACAAGGGACCGACGGCTTTACATCCCCTCCGAAGGATGGTATATCCCCTATACAACCCTCGCCTAAGGTTGTATAGCTTCCGCGCATACACTGATATACAAGCCGCTGGAAGATGTGTGAGGCGAGGACGCGGTCTTCGTTGGAACGGTCACCCATCCAACTACTAACCGCGCCTTAGGTTGCTTTACATCGCATATCGAAGTATGTACATAGTAAAGACGCACCCACGCTCGCCCCGTGAAATGATAATAATAAAATTTATTGAAAAAATATATAAATAGATATACAACTTCAAAAGGGAAAGGCATTGCAAGAATGCATTTCTCAACATATCCCCTATAAATCTAAATCTAACATAGACATAAATAAACATAAATAAACAAGTGAATAAAATCTCGAGAATCAATGGTCTAACGTAGATGAGGTTGGGAACAAAATTTGTTTATTTTCATGAATTCTTCATTTTTGGCCTGAATATTCTTTTCTGGTCTGAGTCTGGTTTTCTTCCAGATCTGCTCCACTAAAAGCAGTTTTAAATATTTAAATCTAGAGTTACTAAAGGCGCCTGAAACCTACTTTTAACAAGTTACAACTGTGAAGCAAATAGCATATACAGGGTGTCTCACCGGGAAATGAATCGATCGATATAGGGAAAAGTACTCATCAGAAAATTTTGAAAATTTAGATAATTACTAATGTCGGTGTGGCCAATCCAACTAAAATAATTACAAGCAGCTGATACTTCCACTTATACCGAAAGCCGATAGCAACTTGCTTATTTCAAATAGAATACCCTATATATTTTAGGGTTTTCGAAAAGAGCATAAAATTCTGAGTCGAAAATATGTAGCGTATCCTATACCTAAACCTAGCCGTTTCAGAGATATTTGACATTTTATAGAAAATTTGACAGGTGCAACGGTTTGCAAGAACCGTTAAAACTTTCTTCGTGTAAAAGATCCTCATTTGCTTCTTGTCACGTAAAAAGAACACAAGGAGAACTACGTTCTACAACTGAAACAAATTCAATAATATCATACCAAGTGTTCCGTTTTTCGTGTTACATTTTGTCAACTTCAAACCGCGAAAACTTGTTTAAGTCAAATGTTACACTCTGTATCTGCTCGACTACATTTCATATACGAGGGGATAAATTATATCGATAACGCGGTGCTGCCTGCTGTATACCATTGTAGAGAGGCATAGCAACGGACATCCCTGATAGAGACGCAGAATTTATAATATTTGAAACTGACATTGGATAATCTTCATCAATAAATTCACCAAAATGGGAAAAAAATTGTTGCTGTTTTGCAATTGCCGAACCCAGAAAAATATTTTAGACACGGCTATCGCAGATCTTCTGCAACTCTACTTGCTGGCGCAGAAAGAGATGTAACTGCCTTGAAACGCCATGGCGGCTGGAAATCAACAGCAGCAAAAGAGTCACAACTAAAAATATATCAAGTTCAATACAGCTAAGTGATAGTTATCAAACATATGAATGGACTCAAACTCAGTTCTACAAATAACCAGAATGTCAATTTTGACGTGCATGCTATTCCTACAATTAACTTGACAAATTGTTCAAACGTTACGATTAATTTAAATACAGTACTTATAAATTTCATCAGTAAATTTAGGCAAAAACATTTAATAGTCGTGGACAAAATATAGTGCTATATTATCCAAGATTTTTGTTACAGAATAAGTCCTTGAATTTTCTTGCATCCCTTAGCTTTATAATCTTCATGGAATAGTAATATTTTATTGTTGCTTTTTCTTGCTATTTTCAGGTCAAAAATTTGGTGTGCTGCAGATAAAGGTAGGTGTGACACATCTAATAAAGAATTTTGAACTAAAAGTTAACCAGAAAACAAAACTTCCACTTGAATTCGACCCTTGGTACCCTCTTCTGTCTCCTAAGGGTGGATTGTGGTTAAATTTAAATAAAATCTAGGCATAATCTACACTATACCTGTATGTTAAAGAGAATATTTTCATCCCTTTAACTCATTTGTAGTATAGGTTTGTATCAATTAAAAGTTAAATAAAATGTTCTGTTTATATGTTCTCTGTTCTCTGTAAATAATGCTCCCTATATTTTGGAAAAACAGTTAGTTTCCTTGAAAGAATAATAGAAAGTATTTCGTGGTGGTTGCTATTGAGTTATAACTCCCAACAAAATGACCGGAACTTTGTTCAATTGATCGGCTGGCGAACAAGTTATTCCATTAGGTCCATTAGTTTTAACTTGGAAATAAAATTATCTTTATTGAGTAAAATACACAAAGTGCAACATTTAAAACTACTACGAATCGTCAAGGCGGTTTTTCACCTTATTAAAATAAAAATTTTGAAACAACTTACTAATCATACAATTTTCGTTGGACGCAGAAGAGAGAATATATAGTTCAAATAACGAATGTTATTGTTTACGTCATCATGCTTTAAGTTCCGCATCAAACCAACTCAAGGTCACACAGAATAACACACATGAAATGTTTGCAAAACACAAATATATTGAATGAAAATGTATGGAGAAAAATGACATGCAATACAATCAATTTTGACATTCGCTGCCGCATTTAATTTTACAATTATTCATAAACTGCTTGCAAAGAAAAAAACGGAATCTCCTTTACGTTTTTTCTAATTGAAGTGATCAACTAATTTCACCACCATGTCTCTGACTACTGCACTCAGTCTCTTATCTACTGCGCGCTACTGAATTAACAGACAACCTACGGAATGTTGAGCGTTGGTTGCAGCTACACCTAGCGGTTGTACTATTCTTTTTTTATATAAATTTATTTAACGTCGGCCTACTTCCGCTACTGAGGCCTAACACCGACGCCTGTAGACGATAGCTCGTCTACAGGCTACCCCCACCCAGGAATTATGCCGAACCTCTTGCCTTAAGAAGAATAGGGATCTTTTACGTGCCTAACATTTAATAGACAAGGGACCGACGGCTTTACATTCCCTCCGAAGGATGGTATATCCCCTATACAACCCTCGCCTAAGGTTGTATGGCTTCCGCGCATACACTGATATACAAGCCGCTGGAAGATGTGTGAGGCGAGGACGCGGTCTTCTTTGGACCGGTCACCCATCCAACTACTAACCGCGCTTTACGTTGTTTTACATCGCATATCGAAGTATGTACATAGTAAAGACGCACCCACGCTCGCCTCTTGTACTATTCTTTTGTAAATCGATTCATATTGGCAAAAAGATTTGCTTGTATATTTCATACGTAAACATGCTACTGATTACAGCGACATTGTAATAACGTTTTCCGATTATATAATCATAGGACCAGTTTGCGTGCATCCAAATTATATTTTATTAGATACAATTGACCCTAATAGTAATATATCATATTTATATAATGGTCGACATATATTCATGTTACAGGTTCATGATAATTTAGATTTACTGCCTAAAATAACATAACAAAATCATTTTACATGTTACTTGTTAGTAGTAATTGAAACTATGTAGCTATTATTTAGTCAGTAAATAGGCAAGTCACAAATCTTAATTAGGTTGAAATAAAAATTAATCGTACAATCACCATAATCGAGTGAATGGTACTGCAGTTAACGTAGTAAAAAATTATAAACAAAAAATTGGTCCGTGACAACTCGGACAAATTTTTCCATTTAGGAATTAGGCTGGTTCCAAAGCTGACTAGTGAGGTTAAAAAAAATATTAACAGGCAAGGACCAACCGGAAAATTTAAATAAGGTTATAATTAAGTGAAAAAACAAAAATTAAACACGAGATAAAGTGAAATTAGGTGCTGTTTGGGGGTTGAAAGCGATTTTCGGCGAAACGTGACCTCCTAGAGGGAAACGTTTTTGGCAAAAGTTGTCCTTATGTATACGGATTATCGGAGAAGCTACACCGTATAGGTGACAAATTCGATGTTAGGACGGTATTTCAAACGGTGAACACTTTGAGATCTATTTTAACAAAAACAAAACCGATAAACCCGGAGCAGAATTCATAAAACTGTATTTACAATATCCCGTGCGAATGTGATAAATGTTATGTGGGTGAGTCATCCAGACCTTTCAGTGTGAGATTGGATGAGCACAAGAATTACATTAGAATGAAATTCAGAAATCTAAGATTAGTGAGCATGTTTGGAAAAACGGACATGGAATAAACTGGAACTTGGCAAAAATTTTAACAAAAGAGGCAGATAAGATAATAAGAAAAATTAAAGAATCAGCAACAATCTTATTAAATGACGCTAAATGCGTATCGAATTGTTCTGTAGATATTTGTACAATCTGACTACCAATATTGAAAGAAGAACTTAACAAAGTCAACATTGCCTAAAAGAAAATATTATCAGTTCTGTGTAAGTAGTAAGTATTTATGGAAATAATACAAACGAATCTTAAAGCTGTGTATTTATTATACACAACAAATAAAAGTTCTATAAAAATATAAAATACCTGCACTAAAATACAATGACTTTGAATGCTCGAATGCTACGAGGAAGATGCGAGGCCTCCTTGTCACTGCAGATCGGTTTCGATCTAGTTTTGGATCTCATCAGTGGAGGAGCCCAAAACTAGGTCGAAACTGGAAACATTTACTTCCTTATATTTAACTGCAACGGTTTTTTAAGATATTTACAAAAGTTCAGAGAATCCTATTATTTTGTAAGGATTCTTTATCTAACTCTAAGTCCGCCATACAAAGCATTATTGCCAGAAGGAGTAAGTAATAGCAGAGCTGCCAAATTAGTAGTAGTTTGATATTTTATAGTTTACTAGTAGTAGTTGTTCCTTATAAATTTAATTGCATTATGGCTCGTCTGGGTTATTTAAGTTTATTAATTATGGAGAATACGACAAAGTATTAACAAGAACCGTGATATATCCTTACAAACCCAAGCCCTCGCCCAACCCAATTCTTACAAAATAATAGAATAGGTAAACTACTCTGCAACTGAAATTGAAGCAATAAGAATTTTTGTTAAGAATAACTTGGACTACAACATATAAAGTCTAATTTGACAGAAAGCCAAATTCACCTGTAGAAGTTCTTTACAGAAAAGTCTGGTCACTCTAACTCAAACAAATTACGTAACATTCAATGAAATCAGCGCGTTCCTTATTCTTTTTATTCTTTATATACCGGGGGACCATAAGACATCCATAATTTTTTCATTATTTTTTAAGATAAAAATGTGAAATTTGGATACAGGATATTTGACATTAAAATTTTTGGCCTAATCACAGTCAATAATACACTTCCGGTTTAACCAGAAGTACTAATAACCTTAACTAACTTTTATTTTAAATAACACCCTGTATAATCTTATTACCTTTACAATGGTTTTTTAAAAATTGAAATCGAATTATAAATGATCTTGAAAACTGCAAATGTATATAATTACGCAGTGGTCATGATAACCATACTCAGGTTTAGAGTACTTAGTAAATACCCCTAGCATTTAGCCGAACAGTATTTTTAAACACTCTTCACTGAAACTAACGATTGTTTTGGTAATTTAATTAGTTTTTTAGGCAATTGTCACAAAAAATCTGGATCTGACAGCATTCCTAAACTGTTATCTCATTATACTCATTTGTCAATCTAATTTTTTTGGCCGCTTTTACTTCACGGTCACATGTATTACTTGATCGTCACTAATATTTGAACACATTTTTAAAATGGCACCCTGTACATGCTTTCGATAGAGCCTTAAATTAGCTTTCACATGCAATAATCCGCACAATTTAGACATTTTAGAAGAAATTATTTATTTAAAAAAATATCTGAGTTGTGTACTCTCGATAGGGCTAGAAATAGATATCCGAAAAGTTCCCACCCCATTCAGAAAGGAAGGTTCCCTTTTTTTGGAAAAACCACCCCTAACGGGGACGCTGGTTTTCACTTTTATCTTGTAATCCGTTGGTTGGAAGACAAGAAAATATAGGAAATAAAAAATGTATCATTAAACTCTGTATAAAAAATGTTCTACGTTGTAGGGTGTCTATTTCGCAGTAACAGCGAATAAGGGGTAGGTTGGAACGCACAGGTATAAATAAATTGATCTTACAGGAAGCTTCACAGCGAATATCTCAAAACCGGTTACTTAAAGAGCGGAATATGCATGTTTAGCGGGTTTTAACGCAAGTGATTTTTATTAATTTTCGCTTTTTTCACAGAAATGTGTTTCATTATTTGACATCATTTTCACAGTACCCTTGAGAGCTTTCGGTTGGTTTTTTTTAAAAGTGGTTTTCCCTGCAGGCCTATTCCACTAAGATTCTGTCCAGTTTTACTCATTAGAGGGTTCTTCAACAACGAACTGTTCTTCAAATTTAGAATTTAAACATCCTTGAATGCGCAACCCTTTATGCAGCTGCAGGATACTAGCTGAAGGGTGGAAATTGGTGTACTACAATCTTAAAATTTAAAACCGGTCCATAAATGACCTTGAAGCTACAGTATATAATTTTAGTGAATTATCTCGAATTCAATTCATAGTTTCCAGTTCATTATGGGACTAATTTTGAATTTTAAAATTGCGTTGAAAAGCTATTTTAAAGCCCTATTGAAGACATTTAATCACTATACAGGGTGCTATTTAAATAAAAAACAAGAGTTTCGGGGGGTCTATTTTTTATAAAATATTTATTTAATAAAAACAAAAACCGACGTTATAATTAAATGTTTTGAGAGGAAAAAGTTTTAAAATATTTTCTTATTGAATGCTGTGAGTGCACTGAGTGCTCCAAACTTGAGTGTAATTTCAGCTAAGATTAAAAAACATACAGAGCGTTATTTAAAATAAGAGAGTTAGTAGTACTTTCAGTTAAACCGGCAGTTTATTTTTAGATATGATTAGGTCAAAAAATATATTTTTATATTAAATGTCATGTACTCAAATTTGAATCAACAAAAGAATAGCCACTAGGCTAAACTTCGCCCCGTATATCTTTATTGTATATAATTGTATATACACATTAACTCAATAAAGACGTTTTTTATTATTATTATTTAAAAGAAATAAAAAATGAAGTGTATCTGGTCTCGTGGTCACTCGGTATAGCATGTCCCTGGATCGATGTACGAATAGGTGAAATAGCTTGAACATTTTTAGTTAAAATTTTATCTTCTGGGGTTCTGGAATCTGAAATTGGCTGTGAGGGTGGTCAATAAAAATTATTGAATCACAGCATTTAGGCCTCATAGGGCCTCTTGTACATCCTCCCTCCTCCCCCCAAAGAGTTTTAAAACTCTTAAGACTCTTTGATAATGGTCGCAAGACCGAAACATATGTCAGAGAAATCTGAGAAAAAACTAATGAAACAATAAACCAAGTGCGTATTGTAACTATTCTTTTGGATATTTATAATTATGTTATTTGTTTCTTAAAACGTCGATTAGCTATGAAAAAAATGAGCTGTGCGTTGCCATTAGCAACGGAAGTAAAAGTCCGCTCGATCAGAAGAAAAAATACTTTTACTGCCGTTGCCAATGGCAACGCATAGCCATCTGAAATGTCACACTTTAATGTCATGAGTAAAAAATGTCATGATTTTCTGACGTTCGAAGAAAAAGTAAATTTTTCCACTATTAAAGTGCTTTTTCTGTAGGAGATAAGGTAAGTAAGTGTTGATTCCAATATCGGGAATCATCCTGTATATCAAAAGCAACACTTTAGTCGAATTTACAACGAATCAAACCTTTGGATTGCCATTATCTTGCTAGTTATCAGTTATCACGCGAACCACAAACATTATTTATTTCTGTAGCAAGGTAGTTGCATTAACTATTCGTTTGATCGTGCATTAAAAGGATCTAGATATGTGGCTGTATCTAATCGCGGGCAGTTTAATAATAATATACTACTTAATTAAATACAATTTTACTTACTGGGAAAAACTAGGAATACCAGGACCTAAACCGCTTCCTATTGTTGGGAATACGGGAGCTAATGCTATTGGAAGAACAACGATATCCGAAATATTTAAAGATATTTACAGGTAAGTAGAGAAATTGAATAATATAAAATAACTAATATTATACTAAAATTTCAAAAGTAACTAGATGTAAAACTGTATATTATAGGTACTGGTAGCAGATTTTCAAGTTAAATATTGAATTATGTACGATTGAATTGTGCAGAACTAAATCAATTATTTGCTGTGGTTATCGTTCTTGTAGAAGAGACCTAAATATTATCAGATGTTGACTACATTTCTCCGGATTAAAAAAAAATATTATAATTTTTGCCGACTATAACACTGACTATTCGGTTAAATCTATCAATGTTCAACTGATAACAGATTTGTTATTATCCTTTGGCATACAAGAATGTGGTAATGATTTCACAAGAGTTTCTAATAGTAAACAAAATTGATCATGTGTTTACAAGTATACAGCTAAATTCTAGTAAAACCAGAATATTTAATTGTTACTTATCTGATTACAACTGTTTATATGTTTCTCTTACTTAGAGTCATCAAACATGTTTAGATTCAAAGAGCAGATAATATACAGGTTAATAAATGATTATAAAATAGAAAATTATAGATCTTTATTCAGCTATGACTGGATACAGTTTTACCAAAGCTGTGATCCTGATCCAATAACTGAAATCCTATTAAATACAATATAATTTACCATGACACTTCTTTCCTATCAGATATATTAAGTAAAGTCAAAAGTTATGAATTAAGCAAATGTGATAAAAAGATCAAAACTGTATACCTTAACTAAATTATTAAGCACTTATAGCCAATTCCAAAAAGATACAAAAAATTAGAGTGGTCAATTACCCAACAAACATCTAATCATAATCAACAATCTTGTGAAATTGGTACTGATGACCTGAACAATTAATTTTATTAACGTGGCTAATGAAATTTTGGAAAATTAAATTGAATTAATTGTAACTATATAAATTTATGTAGGAACAATATTGTATAGTCGACTACAGATTTACTAGGCACTCAAAAAAACTTTACGACCTCATTATTATCGCCGTTGGACCATGCGGTATGTTGTCATCAAACAAGCACACCTACATTAAAAACCTATAAAGGTAAGCGAGTTAATTTGCGAACGAAATAGAACAGAGCCGACTTAAAATTCGAATGTATTAGAATGTACATATGAATAATACTAGATTAAAAACTATTAATAATAATAATAATGTTTATTTAAAATATATCAAGGATGTATTGTCTTGATAAACAGATATTGGACAACGTTTCTAATAAATTTAACAATCTTACACTATTTTGTTTGTGTGAAGATAGGAACATCTTATATATTGATGAAACAGTTATTCTAAATTAAAGTTAATACTCTCTTGTTGCTCAGATCTGCCAATAATAATATAATATATCCTGGAATATATTATATTGTTGCCTAGGGATCGCTAGGAGGTACGAGCATTTTCTTGCTAAAAATGTGGGTACATGATAAATTCCACATCTTACACTAAATCACATAACTTTTTATTGAAAGCATTAATTTATGCTCACTATACAATTCACTACCACCTTCTCAATCGGTGTTTGTATCTACATATATTTTTAAACGCTAACGAAAGGTGTTAGTTTTTCGAATACTCCTTTTCAACTGACTCCATGGGGCGAGCGTAGGTGCGTCTTTACTATGTACATACTTCGGTATGCGATGTAAAGCAACGACGGCGCAGTTAGTACTTGGATGGGTGACCATTCCAACGGAAACCGCGTCCTCGCCTCACACATCTTCCAGCGGTTTGTATATCAGTGTATGCGCGGAAGCTATACAGCCTTAGGCGAGGGTTGTATATGAGATATACCATCGTTCGGAGGGGATGTAAAGCCGTCGGTCCCTTGTCTATTAAATGTTAGGCAAGTAAAAGATCCCTACTCTTCTTAAGGGAAGAGGTTCGGCAAAATTCCTGGTTGGGGGTAGCTCGTCTACAGGCGTCGGTGTTAGGCCTCAGTAGCGGAAATAGGCTGACGTTAAATAAATGTATAAAAAAAAAAACTGACTCCATATTTCGTTCGGGTTGAAAATACAAAGATATGGGAGCAACCGTAAAATTGTATGTCCTTGAGCTTCGGCCATTTTATCAATTACATATTTTTTCGAGCAATTTTGCTTCTTAACAATTTCAAAAAGATTTTTTTTTTATATTCTTGAAATGTCACATTGTGTTTTCGAAGAAATTCTTGAATGTTTTTTCTTTGTTCCAGTATTTGATATTTTTTCGATTTGTCGCAAATGATATGAAACATTGTCTAAAACAATTACACTGTTTTTTCTATATTTGGTAGCAATGAAATCTGAAACCATTCTTCAAAAATATCCACAGTCATGTTTTGATGATAGCCAACATGTTCCAGTTTTTTCCCGCTTAATTTGAGACCGTTATGTACCCATCCAGTTTTTGATCCACAATGCATAATTATTAATCTGGTTCCTTTATTTGCACGAATATCAACTTTACATTTCTTTGAGCGATCTGTCCAGCCTTTTCTCATTGTATTTGAGTATCATACCAAGTTTTGTCTAAATAATATATTGGTCGTTGTTCATTACGAAATTTTTTAATAGCTTCCAATACACCACCGTACAATTCTGCTGCTTTCCATAAGACTTGCTCCTTTATTAATCATTTTGAACTTAAATCCTATCTTCAATAGCCATCGCCGAAGTGTTTTTCACTAACTGACATTAGATTTATTCTTCCAAATGTATTGATTGTACAGTTGGTTCTTTATACTTGCTATAAATTCTCTCTCACAACTTCACAACAATTTCACCATAGACGAATCTAATGTTTGTGATGTTCCTTTGTCCCATCTAACTTTTCGTTTCGTTACCCCTTCTTTAATTAATTCATAAACAGTTGATTCTGGAATTTCTGTTAAGTAAACCGTTTTTTCCACGAATTCTTTTTCTCCTTCACTTTCTTTTATATCTTTGTATACTTTTAAAACTATTTCTTGAGTCTGTGGGTGTAATTATCATATGGAAACTTTCTTCATAATTTGTGAACCGTTAAAGTATATACGATTGGAATTGAAACTGGTCAGTTTTAGAGCACAGGACCGTGCGTACTGAACTTGATATTTTGTCCTATATATTTGGCAATGGTATTGAGATTCGAACGGTAGTTGAAACTGTGCAGGCCAGTCCGAGACTGGCAATGCAATCAGTCTGAATGAACCATCTACGACTGCACTGGTTTAAAGGTAATAAAACGGACAGACCTACCAGCACAAAAAAACTCGTAAATCGTTTCTTTATCTTGGAACGTGGAAGTCTAATATCATGCTGTCTATGTGCCAGTGCAGCGCATAAATACCTATTATAATATCAAGTGTAGGAGTTTAGTTAGTTACTGTTCATATTTATAAATATTTACTACTGTATAAAAGGTAAAATATTTTAATTATTTACTAATTTACCATGGCTTTCTGGAGATCATTTGAAACAAGAGGATAATATAATAACGCCCGAAAATCTTATCATTTTGTTATGACAAGCATTTCTATTTACCTCCGCCCATGTACAATAAAGAGATGCCGACTGTTTTTGCCGGCTTTTAGTTTTTATACGGTTTCAATTCCAATCGTATATACTTTACCATCTAACACTTCTGCCTGACATTCTCTGCTGGTGCTTGGTTGTGGATCTTCCCAAGGCATAAACATTTTCACAATATTATTTTACCACACCAACTTGTAAACAAAAAACCTCCGAATATTCACTACCCGCCAAAATATTTATAAAAGCACAACTACATGACATACATTTAAATACAGTAAAATTTCACAAAGTAAAAGTGTTGTATATATCTTCACTGAATGAAATGAAATGTAAACAAGAGCACAGACCGTAATACGCTGTTAAAATTTAACGATTGAGTTGCTGATCTAAATATTTCAAGTGCGTACCTGAACGCAATTACTTTTGCGATTAGTTTAACGGTATTTTAATGAGGTCGTAAAGTTTTTGTTGCGTTTTTGAGTGCCTGGAAGCGCTGATCTCGACTACACTTTTCTAGTTCTTCTTAGAACCAATCTCAGAATGAGAAGTTAGTGATCTTCTTAACAAATAAAGAAATCTGAGTCTAGAGATTATTCTGGTTTAAAGTATGATAATATCAAAATGGCTAAAAATGAGTTCACAACTTGATTCATCAATCTCTGCTTTGAAATAGAAACACAACAAAAAAATGTAGTTCTATCGAAGTTATTAAAAACTTGTTTTCCGCAATGAAAAATCTAAACGTAACGACTTGGTTCTTTTTAGGAAATACAGTGACTGCCCATTTGTGGGCGCGTATAGGTCTGGTACCCCATGCCTCATTCTGAGAGATCCAAATCTGATAAAAACTGTCATGGTAAAAGATTTCAAATATTTTACTGACAACGACATTTTCGTTAATAAAGAAACTGATCCGCTCTTGGGCCGAAATCCTTTTGTACTCAAAGGAGAAGAATGGAAAAGAGCAAGGCAACAATTGACTCCCAGTTTCACCTCTGGCAAAGTATAGTATCCTTGATTTTACCTAATATTTTTAAGATATGTCGCTGCTCTTTCAAAAGAACTTGCAGCAGTTCATCACTTTTATAACGTTGGCAAGTCACTTTAGCAGAATACATTAGATATTGCAGACATTCTCCTGCCTGCTTACAAAATTAATTTTGTACCTTGAATTTTAGACAACTAAACACTACTAACGTTAATCTAAAGTTAGCAGTAATCGAGCTATTAATGTTACGGTAAAAAAATATAGTCTTATAATTTGTTACTTTAAAAGAGGTTTCAAGGCCAAGGATATATTTTAAGCTAGATCAGTCGTTAGTAAAAATTAGACAGTAAATATTCTTAAAAACTCTAAAGGTACTGTAATAAATGAATATGACGGTTTCACATGGGCAGATGCCTAAAATAATAATAATAAACACACCAGACGTAATGACGGCCCCTTTATCCCGGAAGGCTCTAGAAGAGCCTAACTTGGGAGGGGGCTACACATTTAGAGACAAGGGACACATACCCAATATCCATGTTTAGTTTAGAAATCCCTCTCACAGTATTTTTCACTGCCCCGACCGGGGATCGAACCCGAAACAATTTGTACGTATGTCGCCCAATATAGATTCAATGTTTGTTTTCTCTAAATGGTCGTCTTCTACTTTCATGGCACGTACTCTCGGACTTGGAATCTCTTTATAAGTGGCTTCAACTCCGAGGGCATGGATCAAAGCTTCACTACCAGTCTTATCTCGAGATAATCTAAGGATTCGCCTGACCTCCTCATCTCTTATGCTAGCGATGAAAGTACCAACTATTAATTGATCCTGGAATTCCTTGGGTGCATCCGGGTAAGTCAGGTATGCCAGGCGCTCAACAACATCCTTAAAATCCTGTAAACTTTCCCAGCCTTTTGTGTACATGACTTGAGCTGAGTCCTGTATACTTGGGCGAGATGTTGGTCGCCATATCTCAGATATAATGCACCCTCCAAAACTTTAAAATCCTGTTGCTGCGCCACTTTAACCTTCTGAAGCAATTTTGATGCATGACCTGTTAACGCTAGCACTAATTCCATAGCCTTGTCCTCATTACTCCAGTTTTTTGCGCACGCAGCTGCCTCAAACTGACTTTTATATGTCTACCAAGAAGTTTGTCCATCAAAGGAGGGAGGTTGTAATCGAATGCCTGATCATACTACTGGCTGGCCACCTCTTTCCCTCAACTCCCATTTAAGTCACTCTACTTCTTCTTTGGCCAAATTTACCTTTCCTTTGACATCAATAACTAACTTCAGCCTTTACAACGCCTATATCCTCCTTGATTTCATTTCATTTTATTCCTTCAGTAGCTCAATGGATAGTGTCCTGTTGTACCTGTGTAATTTTCCTGAATTCTTCTTGGCGTCGTTTTTCCTCTTCACGCCTTTCTTGCTCTTCTTTTTCTTCTTCTCGTCTTTCTTGTTCTTCTTTCTCGAGTTCTATTTCTTCTTGACGTTTTTTCCTCACGTCTTTCTTCTTTTTTTTCCTCTAGTTCTTTTTTTCTTGACGTCGCCCTTCTTGTTCTTACTGTCTCTTTTCCCGGCCTAACATCATTTTTCTTAGTTCTGCGAACATGTGTTGTATTTGTTTTTCAGCAGTCATGCTTCTTGTTTTCATTTAACTTCTCGAAACGGCACTAATAATTCTTCTTTAAAGACTATATTAGTTTATCATCGTTTAATTTACATAAACAATAAATTTGCACTTAAGAGATAGGCCCTGTTATAACTGCAGAGAGAACATTTTGTTTTAGATCAAAGGAATGTTTCCTGTAGTAGAAAGTGTAAGTAAAAAAATGGTTAAATATCTTGAAGACTTAACTACATTAAATTGTTTGGATGCGAAAGAAATCTGCACAAAATTCACTTGTGATAATGTCTCAGTTTGCGCATTTGGACTTGAAGGGAAATGCTTCGAAGAACCTAACTCAGAATTTAGAGACTTGGCCGAAAAATTCATTTCAACTGATTCATGGCAGGGATTTAAGTTCGCTTTGACTGTCATAATACCAAAGCTTTCTAATTTTTTCTCAATGAAGTAAGTCAAATTGCTTTCCATTATTTATTTTACTTGTAACTAATTTTATGCTATTAATATCTATTTTGATTGTTGTCAAAGACATGCTGAGTACCATTATACTTATCAGTTTTTTATATGCTGAGTCGCGTTTTCCTTAACTCTAATCATTATAACTGAATGCTTCGATTGTGTAACCAATTTTTCTACACGACCTTTACTAATAATTACGTAACATTTGACATTTTCTAAATAATTTCAGATTGGTGCCAAAAGATGTAGAGGATAGGCTTGTCGACGTGGTCAGAGATACACTTAAGTTTAGAGAAGAACAAAATTTAAAATTAAATGATTTCTTGGAATCTATGAATCTACTAACAACGATGGATCCTTCTTATACTATAATAGATGTTGTAGCGCACGCATCCACTTTCTTCCTTGATGGATTTGAAACGAGTGCAACTGTAAGCTTTCTGCATATCTAGTAAACTAGTAAAACCTTTCATCTTACATCTAGTACTCTACCTACAAGGTTTAACAATAAGTCGGAAGATATGGTGATATCGAAGATAAAGAAAATTATACCTCGAGGCTCTATCTTGAGTCCGCTACTCTATATACTGTATATAGATGAACTAGATAATATATTTGAACGCAATATAATAACGTAACTATACTGATGATACCTCGAGAATTCTCAATGAAAGACATGTTGAGATCTGAAGTTTATAAAAAAATGGAAGTGGAAGTCTAAACTCAAGTTAAAGTAACAATTATTATTAGTATTAACTTTTCGCTTACGAAAATCCCATAGTTTAAAATTAGTTGTTATTTGGCACCAACCATTACATGGAGTATTTCCCAGTACTTATTCATCGTAAAATAATATTAAATGTTACTTTTTAGTCAATGGCTTTTCTACTTTTCGAGTTGGCTATGAACGAAGAATGTCAAAATAAGCTACGAGAAGAAATCAACGCGGTTCTGGAAAAACATGATGGAAAATTTTCATACGAAGCTCTTCAAGAAATGGAATATCTAGATGCTTGTGTCAATGGTAAGTTTTCTGAGCAGCATGGCATTGTCGTTTATACTGCAGTTAATATACTGCCAATAAACCAAGAGTTATTTGCATGACAACCTCCTTGAACTTGTAAGATCCATAGTCCAAATCCTAAGGGGAAAGAGGTGAAGTTGCTTTTCGTATAAGGGTTATGTTACCCAAATCAACTAAAAATCAGTTTTTATCTTCCCCGATGATGCTAACGTAGTTACCGAAACTCACCTCGAGTAGTTGTGTATTCGAGAGTACTGTTCAATTGATTTAATGTTTTGTGAAAATGGTTCTCATACACTAAAAATGTTGAAATGTCCCCGCCCTTGGAACTGGGATTAAGCACGGACCATACAAATTAAATAAGGTCCTCAGACAAATTTTCAAAACGTCAGCAGCTCTTGGACTACAAAGCGTAGAAGTAGTACCTTTATAATGAATAAATTCAATTCAAAAAGCAAATAAATTCTTAACTCAGCTGTTATATAGAATACGGAATAGAATAACGCGGCGGGAGCAGCAGGCCGGCCGATTGAGCTTTAAATAGAATCTGTGCAAAAATGGTATGTGATAATATTTTATAAACGAAGTTATAGGGAATTAATCCTCCTACAAAAAATACGATATATTTATCTTTTATGGCACATAAAAAAAAACGCATTCAAGCTTTGGTATGGTACAGACTACAGATTCATCAAATTGAAACGCATACTGTTAATAAAATAAAATATACTTATACACCGCCATTTACTACCTTGTGTGGAGTTTAATTCTCTACAACTTTGTTCCTATAATTTCTTCAGACCTCCTTTCGTTTTCGCAGCGTTTGAAGTCAAATAGACATAGCCCTTCCTCAATGTAAGGGCTATGTTCTTACATCATAAAACAAGTATCTTTGTTACAGAATCTCTTAGAAAATACCCTCCATTGGCGTCCCTGGGCAAAACGTGCACTGAACGTTATACGTTAAACGCAAGTAGTGATGAATACAAAAAATTAAGCGTAACATTGGAACCTGGAAATTCTATAATTGTGCCGGTTCTAGGATTGCATATGGACCCTAAATATTTTCCTAATCCAGAACAGTTTATTCCAGATAGGTTTCTGGAAAAGGAAACGGCGGCGACGTATAAATATGTTTATATGCCATTTGGAGAAGGACCTAGAATATGTTTAGGTATGGCATAGGCTCGTCTTATCTCTTTTATATTATATTATTATATCGTACCCAATCATTACCTAATACATTTTGCCTGAAAAAAAAGAAACTTCTGATATAGCTAAATATACAAAAAACTATATAAATTATAATGAGTTAAAAAACAAACTACATTCAATTAACTGATTGGATTTGTATACTACAGACAATGTGAATGACGCCACTGAGTTATTCATTAACAAATTAAATTACAATGTTGCGCTCTGTACTAAAACAATTAAAATTAAAAGAAACAAAGTCAAAAGAAATCCCTGGATTACAAATGGTTTAATCAATTCTATAAATCACAAAAACTCTATTTATAAAAACTGAAATTAAATCCTAATAACACTAATATACAACTGGAATATAAGAACTACAGAAATATGGTACAACAACTCATACAAAAAGTAAAAGAATACTTCTATAAGGCGCAAGTAGACAAACATAAAAATTGTCCAAAACATACGGCGTTGTGTTAAAAGTATTGAAAATATATCTTGTAATAAAGCTATTAATAAAATAAAACTTGAAAATTGACAAATTATATAGGATGGAACAATAATTACGGAAAATTTTAATACCTTATTTACAGAAATTGGCGGTAACCTAGCAAAAAAGATTAAACCGGCTAAAAAAATTTCCGGAAGCACATATATCAAACTCAGTCTTCTTAGAGCAAACAAGTGTGCAAGACGTTACAAATTATAATGGAACTAAAACCCAACAAAGCTCCGGGGCTAGATACCCTGAGGGTCAAAGCAGTAAAAGAATGTGTGGAGTTTTTAGCTGCACCCTTAGTCTACATTTTTAATAAATCCCTCAGCAGTGGTACTTTCCCGAAGGCATTCGAAACATCATTATTAAGCCAATGTTTCAAATCTGGAAACCGTTTAGACCTTCAAAACTATAGACCTATTTCATTATTGTCATGTCTATCAAAAATATATGAAAAAATAATTAAAAAGAGAATGTTAAGCTATATAAACAAATAATGTATATTGTCTAATAGCCAATACGGCTTTCGGGAGGGAAAGTCGACTCAAGATGCAATGGCTGTGTCAATGTCAAGGATTTATGCAGCCTTAGACAACTCAGACATGCAATTTGCATCTTTGTCGACCTTGCCAAATACGGTCAGCCACCCTGATTTGTTAGATACACTTGAAAATATTGGCTTTAGAGGAAAGCATATGAACTGCTAAAAAGTTATTTGCAAGACAGAAGACAATGTGTTAAAATTGACAATATAGCCAGCAGCTCAAGAAACGTTCTCTTTGGAGTTCCGCAGGGCACCATACTAGGTCCATTATTATTTAATATTTATGTAAAAGAAATATTTAATATCCCTATCACTGGTCATATAGTAAACTTTGCCGACGACACGCCTTTATTCTATAAAGATAAAAGTTTTTTAAGTTTAAAGAAAATTATACAACAAGATATTACTAGACTTTTTGGCTCAAAATTGCTTATCATAAATACTAAAAAAAACAAAATACTTACCTTTCACTAGTTATGTCAACAACCTCCCTCATTAAAATCATACTCAATTATAGTGACGTCGACATAGAACTGGAATCCGCAAAAACAATTAAATACCTAGGAATTGTTATTGATAGCCACCTGAAATGGGATACCCATTTAAGTAATACAGTACGAAAGTTACGTGGTCTAATTCCAAAATATAAATACTTCAGAAATATATTTGATATCAGTCACCTTAAAACAATGTACTAGACCTTGGTTCAAACTCACTTACAGTACGGTATCCTCATTTGGGGAGGTGTATTGAACTGTCACCTAAAAGAGCTAGAGGTAATGCAAAGATGGATTTTGAAAGTTATATTCAATAAACCTTACCTTTTTCCCAGTTGTGACTTGTATCTGGGAACGGGAATTTTGGACGTAAGACAGTTGTTTTGCCAAACACTAATATTATATCAAAAAAATCATGTTTCTATAAACCAAATAGTTGATCACTCTCTTAACACACGATTCAAATCAAATTCTATCGCAACACCGAAAATGGAAAAAACAGTTGGCCAAAAGAGCTTCACTTTTCTATGTTCCAAGGTTTATAATGCTATGCCGAATCATTTAAAAGTTCTAAATTTCATTAAATTATTCAAGAAAAAAACTGAGCGATTGGATCATAGCAACTCTTAGAACCGTAATTCATCGACTAATCTAATTATCATATTCCTTGACTGATCAATAAAAAAGTGTAGTATGGAAACTAACGTCCATAATTGATTTAATAATTAATTAAATGAAATAACTCAGTTCTTTAATACTAATGCAACAGTATCGGAAAGGAATGTATATGTATTCTTTTATTTTCTCTTTTTTAAATGATTTTAATAAACCATGTATCTTGGTGCTCGATGAGGCTGGGTTTGTGCATGTTGTCGATTGAAGGTGTTGAGATCCCATGACCTTCTGCCGATCCCCGCTTGATGTTTATGACCACCTTGGCACAGAAGACATAGTGGGGATCGGGAAGGAGGTGTGACGATTTTGCGTGAATTTTTGGTTCATAACGTGTTCTTCCCCCGTCTCTTTATCTGAAGAATTTTGGCAATGTATTATTATCTAGTTAATCCTCTCTCTGCTTACCTTTATTATATTTTTTTACATTACTGTATATTTATCCGTATATGTTATTATATTATCATGTCAGTGGACTTCTCTATGTTTACTATGCTTGGATGCTAGTAATTCATTTTTTAAATCCTTGTAAGTCTCCTTTCGTAAATAAACATTATTATTATTATATTATTATTTTTTATCAAACAAGTTACTATTAGCAAAGAGTACAAGTTATTCTACATACTTTTCTACTATTTGAGATCCTAAATTTTGTATCTGTCATGTTATATTAATTACTGTTTGTGCTAAAAAAATATAGCAGTATTATAACTTTTATGCCTCGTTTATTATTTTTTATATCCAAATTTAAATTTTATGACGGGCAATTCTGGATAACGGCTGGTCTATCAAAAATATGCTCCTGGTGTCTGAAAACTCTCTTAAAATAGCAAATTCTAGGACCACAATTTTTACTATAGCATTAGTAGGCACTGTTGAGTTTTCTGGGAAACAATTCAAGGCACAAAATTAATATGGTGGTATGTACAAAATAGCAACAAAAGTAACAAAATGTCCATCATATTTTTTGCATTTTGCTAACCTGCAACATAACTCATTGTCAGAATTATTGTGTCATGTACTTATAACAAAATTTTACTGTTTTTAGGTCAACGCTTTGGATTATTTCAAATTAAAGTTGGCGTGGCGCAACTGGTAAAGCATTTTGGAGTTAAGTTAAACAAAAAAACGCAGTTGCCCTTGAAGTATCTACCATTTTATTTGCTGCTTTCCCCAATGGGTGGTATATGGTTAAATTTCTATAAAATTTAAATAACACCATATTGCAGATATTTTTGAATCTATTATTGAAGTAACAATATAGAAAATTTTGTTTGTGATTTTGTAAGAATATCTATTTTTAAGGGGTTCTTTGTCTATTTTTATAAATATATTACAAAAATAATAAATGTGTAGTAAAGTAAAAATACCTACTACTAAAGTCTAGTATTCTACTGTTTCCTATGAAAGGAAATCGATTCATTGCCACCAATCAAGCTGCACAATGTGCGTTTCCAAATCAATTGAAAATAATATCATATAACTTGCGACATACTGCGTTTTCAATCTGAAAACACAAATTAAAATCTGATTGCAATAATCCCCTAGTAGGTAGATTAATCATAACGAAAGGACTACAGATACGAGAAAAATTCTAAGGCGAAAATTGTTTGCAAAACAGAGTGTTTCAACGAGGTTTTATCTAATTTTTCTCAAAACTGCTGTATTTTGAGATTTACTCTTCAGGTTGTTAAAAAAAATATTTTGAAACGGGCGGTAAATGGCGCCATTAGATAGAGTATTTTCCTCCCTCTTCAACGATATACCACATGCCATATTTATTCACTGGTACTACATTAGTAATTATAAAAACATTTTTTTAATACCAATACATTTTTTTTAACAAGCATTATACTTCCCATGGAAAAGTATGATTAAATAAATCGATAAAATAATTCAATGAGTTGTTCAAATCTTTGCTATAATAAAATATTAACACAATTAAGAAGAATAAAGTAAATTCAGGTAACAAAAACAAATTAATAATAAAAAGAATATAGCACATAGAACATTAATATTTATCTAATCCTCAAATTAATTTTTAAGATATTATCAAGTGTTCAAAGTGTCCACCGCGATTTCTTGTGCATAATCGAGCGCGGTGAGACACTGCATTTAAAACATTACTCAGCATTTCGGGGGTAACTGTAATACATGCCTGTTGAATTCGAGTTTTTAGGTCCTCTACATTTTGCGGTGTCGTCGAAAGCATCTTATCTTTAATGTACCCCCATAGAAAAAATCCATTAGGGTTATATCTGGAGAACGAGGGGGTCATCGAATAAATCCATTGGTACCTATCTAATGTTGAGGCAAAATTTCGTCTAAATAATCTAGGTAAATCTGAAAATTGTGGAGAGAAGCTCCATCTTGTTGAAAATATTGAAAGTTGTGTCGATTGTCCAAAGGTAGGTCATCTAAGAATTCATTAAATTCATTTCTCAAAAAGTTTAGGTACCTTTGGCCACTGAGGTGACCATCATAAAAATAAGGGCCTATTAAATTGGTGCCTAAAATACCTATCCACACATTTATTGAAAAACGATTTTGAAAATCTGTTTCTATATTCTACATGAGCTAATCCAGAGTTAAAATTGCATTGGTAATATGTAACGAACATATTATAACGAACAATGTGAGTGAAAATCATTTTTGAAAATTCTAAATTCTTAAACGAGTGTGATTGAGTAAGAGTTTAAGTATTAACTGATATGATCTGTCAAAAAATTAAATTATCAAGTTTTTTCATAGCCAACTATTTTAAATATAATTGAAATAATAATGAAATCATGAAATACAAACAAATGGATATTATACTTAAATTAATTGGTAAAGGCATTATAACTTTCTGAGCAAGGAGTGACGCTTTTATGGAGGACCTCTATACATTGGCATAACTGCGAATACTCTTTCCATAATTGCTCCATGTTGCCTTCTTGATTATTATTTTGTCTTTGTTGCCTGAATTTACTTTATGCTTCTTAATTATGTTAATGTTTTATTATAGCAAGGATTTGAACAACTTATTGAATTATTTTATCGTTTTATTTAATCATACTTCTCCACGACAAGTACAATGCTTGTTAAAAAAAATTTATTGGTTTTAAAAAAATGCTTTTATAATCACTAATGTAGTACCAATGAATGTGAAAGGGGAGGAAAATACTCTATTTAATGGCGCCATTTCCCGCCCGTTTCAAAATAATTTTTTTAACAGCCTGAAGAGTAAATTTTAAAATACAGCGGTTTGGAAAAAAATTAGATAAAACCTCGTTGAAATACTCTGTTTTGCAAAAAATTTTCACCTTAGCATTTTTCTCGTATCTCTTCAAATAACGGAGATATTTGGCCTAGACCGCATTTTCGATATATTCCGCCATAACTCTTAAAGTAGTCCATGGATTTCAAATATCTTTAAACCATTTTGTAGGTTATATAAATCGGCACAATTTTGGTAAAAATATTTGTTTTTGTACGACCGATATTAAGTGAGATATTCTCGAGGGCCCTGATAAAATGGACAGGCTGTATATAATGTTCTGTCGAGCATAAAGAAGTCAATTTCTTCATTATGAATTTCTCTTCAAAACTATCAGGATTTCAACGCAGTAGCTTCATGATATAAATAATCAATAAAAAATTAAAATACAATAAACAATAATTTTTTGATATTCTATTAATAACTCGGCAAATATTGCATGGATTGTACTTAACTTTTAAAAAATCTTACTTCCTGTGTTCGCAAAAAAGTCCAAAAAATACATTTTAAGTTCAAAGTTGGGGAGCGAGTGTAGATGCGTCTTTACTATATAGACTATGAAAAAGTTAAAAAATCCCCAAAAGTTCCGTGAGAGGGATGAAACATGGGTACACTATGGTGATATTTTTAAGGTGTCTAGAACTTGGCCGGTTGACAGTTTCAAGGATATACGTGTCCTCGCCCCATGTCTTCTAGCGACTTATATACCAGTGTATGCGTAGAAGGTAGGCAATCTTAGGCCAGGATTACGTAGTTGATATACCATCCTTCGGAGGGGTTGTACAGCTGTGGGTCAGTTGTCTATTAAATGTTAGGCAAGGAGAATATCCCTGCTCTTCGAAAGAGAAGAGGTTCTGCAAAATTCCTTGTTGGAGGTAGCTCGTCTCTATTCAAACTTACGAACTCATTGTAGGAATTTATTTTTTAAGTTCTTTTCGATCGTTTATTTTCTCAGAAAATTATTGGGTTTTATATATGCTTTATATGTACTTTTTTATTATATTATTCAATATTTTAGGTAATTTTAATATTACATAAATACGTTGTATGAAAAAATTTATAAGCTGGGAGTAAAAAATGGAAAAAATACACAGGATAAGACCTTTTTGTTTTATTCAATATAAATAAATGTTTGCATATTCCTGATATATTTTATTTATATTTTAAATTATACCACCAGTCAGCAACACAACTTTTGTATAAATGCATATCAAAAACTTTTTTTATTAAACTAGGAATTGAGTTATATACAAATTGTGTTTTGTTCTGCTCTGAATTCGATTTATTAGTTAACAAAGTTTTTTTAAACATCACTGAGCTTTACAGGTAATCTAATTTCGATTTAATAATGTTAAATATCAATAGCATAGTGTATGGTAACAATATCCAATTTATTTTAAAAGCATTTTGTTGGCTATTCGAACATTTATTTGTGATTGAAATTCTGATTTATTTATTGAATATATTTAAATCAACACAAATAAAATGTATATTCTGCAGTAAAAAAGTAAATTTCTTATAGTACGGCAGCCCGTAACCAAAATTTTCAACGCATCCCCTAATGGAAAATTCCCGCGCCAATACCCATTTCTTTAAACAAGGATAAAAAAAGTTCAGGGCAACGGAGATTTTTAGCGTCGCGAAAGGGTTGAAAATATGTAAAATATAACGGGTCATCTGAGTAATCACCTAATGTCCGTTTACTATTCTTTGGTGTTGATAAATATGCTTGGTTTGAGGAAAAATGGAAATGGAAATTTTTAGTACTGTGTCAAAATGTAAAGGGTTAAATACTGAAAACTGGGAAGAGGTGGATATTTAAGTTTTTTTAAAAATACACGGAACAATAAAAGAGTAGAACTATCTTGTCCAACATCTCCTCCTGCTTATCAACACCTGTATCGAGTATACTATCAATTTCAAGCACGGCTAGGCAATCAACTGGACTCAGAAGACTGGGGTTGGAAATTCATAGATAATACTTTGGAGCCAATTTAAACTTGACTCCCAGCTGCTCCAGAAAACTTCTTAACACCATTTTTTGCAATTGCAAAATGGGTTGTAGTGCAAACTGTGACTATAAAAAAGTCGGATTATTTTGTTCACCAGCATGCAATTGTCAAGGCCAGTCTTGCTCCAAAGTTGAATCAACAACTGATGTGGATTTTTATGATATCGATTAGAAGACAGCTGATGCATTTTTCTTAGAATAATTGACAGATATCTAGCAAGAAGAAAAAAGCGAAGAAGACATTACTGTTGAAGTAGTATTTGAAGATTATCAGTGAGACTAAAATTTTACCGAAATCAACAATAATTAGTGCAACTTTAATTATTTCCAATAGTACCATTTTTTAGCTAATAGAATATTATTTAATAAAACTAAATCACAATACCGGGTGGTCAACGAAGTTTTGACCAGTCGATGTCTCGAAAACTATTTGAACTACAACTTTAAAATTTGGTGATATTAAACAGTGAAATGCGGTGTCCATTTCTGGTATAAAAGGAGTTTATTGCAACATCGCATTTCCGATCACGTGACATCAAATTCAAATGTTTAAATGAGACACCCTGTATATTACACCATTTTTGTTGAATGCCTTTCTAATACAAATTTAACGATACCATAATTGTCACGTTTTTTCGGCACTACAGTAAAGATGAAGAGGTTTTTATGAGCATTTCTTTATTTTTATGTATGACTGGTGGTCGAGAGGTGAGCGCACTTGCCTCTCACCCAAAAGTTCTGGGTTCGATCTCCGGTCGTGGTAGTGGAAATTACTATGAGAGAAATTTTTTCACTATACATGGATATTGGGTGTGTGTCCCTTGTCTCTAAATGTGTATTATTATTTATTATCTAAAAAACGTAGATAGCTTAGAAACAAAAAAGTATCCTAGGAACAGAAAGATATCGCACTTGTCAAGGGCTGTCGATCAGTATTAGTAGATTTGCCTTGTGCACAAGTAGTATCAAGACTATTATGCCTTTACATTTTACTTACGACGAGTATGTCAATATGCTGCTCATATACAGAGAGTGTCGAATAAGTAGTAGGTGTGCTCGAGACTTGTACAGAGAACGTTTTCCCAACCGAACAACTCCAAGTAAAAATACTTTCGCTTGTGTGGAACAGAAATTAAGACATAGTTCTTTTCCTAGCGGAAAACAGAAAATTCTACGCAGAAAGCCTATTCAAGCACAGGATAACGTAATTAATATTCTAGCTTATCTTCACGTAAATCCCCATATCTCAATTCGATGTATTCAGCAATCCAAAGAGTATTAAAGAATCATAAATATTATTCTTTAAAAATACATTTAACGCAAGGTTTCACACCTGCAGACCCTGAAAGAAGACTAAATTTTATTGCTGAAATGACAGTAAAACTCGCACATGACCCATTATTTTTAAATAAAATATTGTGGACTGATGAAAGTCGGTTTCACAACAACAGTACCATTAATCGACACAATTGTCACTACAGGTCGGCTGAAAATCCAAAATGGATGCGATAAACTAATTTCCAGACACTATGGGGTGTAAATGTCTGGTGCAGTTTATTCAACTGCCGCTTAATTGGGCCGTATTTGTATGAAGGAACTTTGACCGGCGCCGGCGTAAGGTATTTACATATTCTCCAGAACATACTTCCCGCTTTACTTAAAGATATTCCCTTAAATGAGAGAGAGATGGTGTGGTGGCAGCAGGATGGTGCACCTCCCGGCAAGTTATGATATATCTTGATACTACTTTCCATGAAAGATGGATTGGGCCAAATGGTACAATACATTGGCCGGCTCGTTCTCCAGATATGACACCTTTAGATTTCTTCCTCCGGGGATATTTAACAGGTTTGGTTTATTTTGCACAGCCTACAGAATTAAACGATTTGCAAAACAAAATGAGAGCAGCAGCGTGCCAAACTGTTACACCAGAAATAATTAGAGCAGCATGCGCTAGAAATCTTTTAACAAGATTTGAGCATTGCACTACTGAAAATGGAGGTCAATTTGAACATCAACTGTAATGATTTTTCTACAGTGCTCTCTTTGTGGTTCAATCAATAATATTCAGAAACCTGCCCTCAAAACATTCGAAATCAAATCACATTAAATTTTAGCAGTTATCAAATATTATCATCAATGGGATGTATCTCGTTAAGTTATATATTGTACGCAAAACCACCTTAACAACCCTTAGTGCAGCTAAAGCCAGATGGTATTACTACAAAAATACGTCTACATTAAATGGGTTTTTGACCTAATCAGTCGGTTTCTGCAGGGTCATCAGTCAACATTTTGGCAAAGTTTTTGCAATAGCAAAATATCAATCACAATGAGGATTTTTTTCTTAGCAAACAGTTTACCAAGAAATTTAAATTAACAATTGTTTGCTAAATATATTATTCAGTGGGTCAGTCAAGCAAGAATTATGAAAAATGTTTTGATAAACTACATTATTCACAAAGTTTCAGACAAATAAGTTAATACATAAATAAACGAAAAAAGTAGTAACGTCGCCCAACCAAGAAATTAAATTTTGACCGAGCCTTTGTCAACAGTTATTTTTCCATCAATGCGCCTCCTGAAATATAAAATCCCTGATAGTGATAAACCACAAAATGAACCAGCTCTATTGCTATAATTCGAAGCGAAAGGTGTATTTGAAGTATTAATTAAAACGAATAAATAGTTAATTGAATTGGCCGCATTCACTGGTCCACAACCTATACTATTTAGATTAAAATATATTTTTCATTTCGAATTGAACTAGGATTGGTTGGAAACGGAAATGTTAACTTTGATCTCCGCACATTACGAACAAAAAACTTTTGTACGAACTTGACCAACCTCAGAGGTACGCTAGAATGGTCCACTGAGCAGGCCGATTGTGTTTTGTCACTCATGTATGGTTTTTCAGTTGCTGCTGCATCGTGCGCCACAGCTCCCGAGATATTTTGATAGCTGATACACTTCAAACGTATTGAAATGAATTCCGTATTTTATTTTAAATTGCAAATACACTTAAGTTTGCTTATCAACTTTATTGCGATAGGTATGCTCCCATTTTTACTTTGGGTATTTGGCAATTCTTCTGTAAATTATTAAAGCAGATCCTAGTTTACAACTTCTGTTTAAATCCTCCTATGGAATGGTTACAAAAAGGTCTAATATTAGTGATTGGCGTTATTTTTATTATCTTGAATTAAGTGCAAGTTGTCTCCTTCTCTAGGAAAATATAAAAAATGAATTACACTTACAACAGTAATACACCTTTTACTACTTGCGCAGGTATTAAACGTAAACGTAAAAATAATTTAGTTATAATAACCATAGACTGTCTATATTGTAATCAATAACATCGGACTCGTTGAATAATTGTACTACATTTTTTTAAATTAGAGACAATTTCAGATTGAAATTTGTTTGTGGGGTTTTTGCTAATTTTTTCGAAGTCGTTATTTAAGATTGTCTGCATGTAACCGTTGACTTACTATCTATGCAACAATGATTTTTAAAAAATGATACAGGCCCCTGATTAGGGGTCTAAAGGGTGTTTTGCAATTACCCCTTTTTTAGGCTACAAAAACATATATATACATATATATATATATATAACCAAATTGTTTACAAGAAACAAAGAGGTAAGTAAGGCGTGCTCGTTAAGTACTCATTATAAAAAACTAAATAGCAGTTTGCTCAAAATTTGGCAGCGACAACTCAGTCCACTGGTTCCACAATGTTGGCACGGACACATACACAACACATACGTTTCTGGGCGGATGTTACTTGCCCTAGCCAAGAAGATGCAGCAGGTTCCGAAGGCTGAGGCACGAATGACGTCCCAGACCCCAGAAGTCGAGGACACTTTACCCAGCTACAAGAAGTTTCACCATCCACAGCTCGTCACAGCCACAGGATAAGGATTGTCTAATGTTGTGGAATGCCCTTGGAAAAAAACTAGTGGTGGGCAAAAAATTGTTCTACAAAAACTCTTGCGAGAAACTTCGGCATAAAAAGTTTCGGAGGTAAAAAAAAACCTAAAACAATACATCATCGTGAGCAACTACTCACCCAAGAAAATAGTCAAATGTAACATAAGCGAACATAACCTTACCTCTTGCCAGAGGGTTTCTTTCCCAAATTGTAAAAATAGCCTCAGGTCCTTCTAAACTTGCTGCTAAATGGTCTTCGATTCGGCGTCCCAACTGTATCCCCTCAAGAGTTCAAGTTTCCATAAAAATACATATACCATTCAAAAATTCCAATATTTTACAATAGAAAGACTTCATTTGTTGATGGAAAACACTTAAATCCTCCCGGATGATGAATAAAATAAAATTATTTTCCAATGGAACCTTAGACGACCATCTTCCTTTCCCGTTACCTTCAGACTCTCTCGCCTGGCCTCTGCCCTCAACAACCGGAAACTCCCACCTTACCTACCGACAGGAATTTATCCAACTAGGGTTCGCACCTTCGCTAGATGGTTCATGCAGCCAGTGGACCAACCTAAATTCCTATGCCCTTAGTATTCACATAAATTTCGGAATATTTAAAAGCCCGTTACATGGCCTGAAAGTGGCATGTAACATGCAGCTTTTCATTATTTTCCTATTTAGTCGAAAAAAATTTTTTTTTTAATAACAACAAAATTTTAAATAACAGCAAATATATGGGAATGTCAACACACTGTATTGAAAATAACCATTTCATAGACACAGTTAACATAAATTGCTTCATACAGAAGGAAAAGGTAGACGTCTAAATCTTCTTGAAATTAGAAAATCTCTTAAAAACAATTCTTTTACCACGAATGACCAGAAATTTTTTTTAAATACTCCTATACTAGATAAATGTTAACAATTACTTGTTGATTTACATTACTACGCCAGTTCTACTTGAAAGATTCACATGGTTAAAGTTTGAGTCATAAAGATATTAAGTTATAAATGTTTTTAGGTACCAATATTTTAGAAAAAGTATAAAGTTCGTCTGTCTGTCTGTCGGTTTGTCTGTTTGTTTGTTTGTTTGTAACTTTTTGTGCGCACGTTTACTCTGAAACCGTTTATGATATTGACTTGAAATTTGGTACACTTATGTATTGTAATAAGATCTTTAACTTGATTATTTTGATCTAATTCCGTTGAAGGGTTCGGGGGTAAATAGGCTAAATGAGGTAAATAAAGGTAAATAGGCAGAGCAAGTAGGTAAGAGTCCATAAAGTTGCAATTTAGAGTATGTATGAAAAGTCAAGGTCTTTTTTGGCATCAACCTGTCTCATATATTTTAATATTTAATATTGCTTTGTCAACGAAAATGGCTGTCTACAGAGCAGTTGTCATTCCAACACTGCTATATGGATGTGAAAGCTGGGTCACTTACCGCCGTCATGTGAAAGAATTAGAACGTTTTCAGCAAAGACACCTCAGAAGTATGATGAAAATCCGTTGGTTCCATCACATATCAAACGTGGAAGTACTCAGGAGAGCAAACAGCCTTCCAATTGAGGTGCTTATTTCAAGAGCACGCCTAAGATGGGCAGGTCACGTTCATCGTATGCATGATAACCGCCTTCCTAAATGTACACTTTATGGTGAATTGCTAAGCGGTCAACGAAAGAGGTTCAAAGACGCTCTCCATGAAAATCTAAAATCCTGCGGTATTGCAGACGAGCAATGGGAACAACTTGCAGCGGACAGAACCGAATGGCGAGGGGTTGTGGCCAGCTATCAAGGAAATGTTGCTGCAAGAAGGCCGAATCCAAGACCTAACCAGGTCTATGTTTGTCCTGACTGCGGTCGACATGTGCTCTCCCGAATTGGCCTCTATAGCCATAGTCGTGTGCACCGTAGATGAATGGGAATTACAATAGACTACACTTTTACTTGTTTTTATTTTACATAATCTATCGACTGTAACATTTTTATACTCGGACTTGAGTAACGGTTAATAATAATAATAATATTTTAATATATTAAAATAATATTTATTTGTTTTTAGTATATTGTTTCATTTGTATGACGTCCTGTAATTTTTTTATTGCATATGTAAAAAAATTTTAATTATATATTGACTTACCGATGTTACTTATTTGTATAAAATTGGTTAATTGATATTATTATTTTCAAACTGCTTAGCCAAAAATGGCAGTAATAATACATGCAATGCATATGCTAGTAATACTTTATATCTCTGCATGTGCAGTGTTAGTTTTTTCATGTTTTCATATTTCTATGTCTTACATTTTACATATTTATTATTATTTATTTTTATTTTGTACATAGTAATCTACAGCATACATTTTTATAAATCGATGAAACATTAATAACTAAATTAATAATAATTAAAAAAATTAAAGTGAGTTTTAATATTATTTTCACATTAATGTTATTATGAATCATTTTATAAAAAAGTATTTTAGATAGAAGTAAGGTGCATTAATAAATATAGAATTTAGACATGTCAGGATGTAACAATAGGGAGATTAATTAAGAATTAAGTGTATCAACGATTTAGATTCAAGTTAGAGATTATAGAAGTTATTTGCAACTTAAGATATAATAAATTAGTTGCCGATAAGAACAACTAAAATTCTTTTTCTTAAACAAATTAGATAACAACTAGAATACAATTAATATACCAAAAATTATATTTTCATATAGCAGGAAGTACAAAGTCTAAAAAATATTACAGAATAACCATAAAATAGGTGAAGTAATTTCAGAATTGCTGTAATTTATCATGTAATTTGAACATTGCTGGGAAGTACAAAATTACTTTTAAATATTAAGTAAATTAGTGTTGGTAAATTTAATGAACAATAATTTTTCAAATGACGCCCTCCCCGTTAACATTATTACAAATTCAGGCTTGTTGAAAACTTCCCAAGACCTCCGACAATATGCTATAGAAAATTACAACGATATATATGGACATTTAGGAAAACCCAACAATTTGATTTACAAAACAGTCAAATTGTCGCCCTGCTATTTTAAGAATCATAATGACGATTTTTATATTACATTGTCTGGCATGATTTACATTACTTATATATGCGGAAATATTCTAATGATTGTGCATTACCTATACGTGAATATGTTTACGGTAGGTAAATTAGTGAACGGAAGGAAGAGAACTGTGCGGGGCGAGGGGATGTAGATGGGACACAGACTGGGATCTGGACATCGCAAATTCGACCGGATAACCGAAAGTTACTTTTTACAAACTGCTGCTGGCCAAGGTATTGCCAGAAAAATCGTTTATTTTGAGTTAAATTTGACAATGAATAATTTTATTTGGTGATGGATTCAAAGGTCGACTCTCTGAAGTAAAATATGATTTTATGTGGTCTTAATGTAAGAAGGGATTTATCAATTGGTACCTCACACACTACTTTTAGGTAAAGTTCTAATTTACCTATTGCAGAGTGCAGCAAGTCAGCAGACACCATCTAGTATATGTATATTATAGTAAAATAAGGATTTTATAGAGGAGTTTGCGACTAAAAATATTATGTTTTAATATCCCTCCCTCTAAAAGCATATTTGAACTATGCTAAGCCCAGTCAGGCTATTTATTTTTCTATTGCAACAGACACTGGACCGCTAGATGGCGCCTGCTGATTATTTTACATGTCGCTATCCCAAAGATACCGAAATGTACTAAATAGTCAAGTGATCCTCGTGTCGGTCGTCACATGCCTACCTTGCACTGTCGAGAGCCAACAGCTCGAAACTGCAGTCTGCAAGTGGTGTGTGACGACTGGCACGAGAGCTCCTTAAGTAGGATCAGTCTTTCGGCTGGTGTTTGTTACAATCGAAGCATTAGCGTTTTGATGGCAATATGCAATTATTACACTTAACGCGCCAGGCTTGTAACTTGTAATTCAGCGCTCGGCGGGGCACATAACCCGGAGAGTAGCTGTTGGTTGCAGTCTGGTTACGTTCCTAATAGTAAAATAAGGATTTTATAGAGGAGTTTGCTACTAAAAATATTACGTTTTAATAATAAAATTCAGCTGTAATATCATTAATGAGGATGTTGAAGAATAATGTGCCTAATCCAAACCTCTCGGATACGCCCGAAATAGATACAAGTTTCACAGAACTTTCACCACAGTATTCAATATGGTGATTTATAGCTGAAGTGGCCGTTTACCTTTCAAATCTGAACTGACACCTATACTAACTTTTTGATTGTGAGATCCTCGAGTAATTACTATTTCATGCATAGTCCACATTTCTTTGTGTTTGAACATCGTACAGGTAAACTTTATTTATTAATTATTTCAATTTTGTTAATTTTCAAGTATTTTGTTAACGTGCTGTCACTTTCTAAATAAATTAAATTAATTTTTTTTAAATTTTATGTAACTAAAATTCTACATGTGACCATATGGTAACAAAATATTTTTGTATTTTCTTTTGGCAATTTTGTTCGAATCAGCATAAAGCAAGTATGTTGCAAGCATATAATAGCAAATATCTGATAATTATTTAACAATTGCATAATTGCTTAGCGTTCTAGCTATTCCTTCTTGTAATAACATTAAATACGTTATTTAACCGAACAATTAGGTTTGATCTTATTATTTCTTTGGCGAAATAACCAAGAATCTACAATAATATACTAGAAGCTATTCTACAATCTTTCAATTCGAATTAATCAGATGTAGTCTAGCGATAGACTAAATTGCCAGAAACATTTAGATTTGCTGCGGAGACAATCAAAATCTGGACTGCTGTATCACGACGTCCCAGCTCCACACACGTCTATTTTGCGATCATAGGACATTGACATTATATCTTCAATTATTATTTTTTTGTATTAAATTTTATTTTCTTTGTACAATTTTTTTTCAATTTAAAATTTCATACAGCTCCGAATTATATTTTAATAAATTTATACTTCTTTTAAGATTTAGTTTTAAATTTCACTTCTACTTTACTTTCTAAATTTATGTTGTAATTTAACCCTATTTTGACTATCAATTAAATATATTGTGACTGGCAGTATGGTCTTTGACCGAAAGCCATTAATTAAAAAAATATATTTTAAATACATTTTATCATTAATTTTAACAATTATTTCTTTTCCTTACAAATAAATTTGAGTATTATCTATAGGAGACTGGTTTTAAAAGAAAAAGAGACAAATCTACTCATTTCTCAGTATAGATGGTGCCCAGCATCAATATATCATTGTCTTTTTTCCCTAAACAATACAAAATTTTTCTTACACATGACACATACAAAAAGGTAAGTTTCGCCTCTCTTGAAAGGTCTCAGAACCTACGACTCATTGCTCCGGCTTAAACCAGCTGGTCGTTCACATTTGTTGCTTCACTTATTTGCCTTTCTAACAAAAAGAGAAATACAGGTAACGGGTAACAACCCTCTCTTTTGATTAAGGGGTAGTTTTTGGGGGATGAGTCTCAGTGTTTTCCTCATAACTTCTTATTTTTTTCATATTCAACCTGCTCTTTGATACAAGAATTTAAACTCTGTAAGTGGAAGGGGATGTTCAAAGTTTTTGCAGGTACCCACATTCTGTGTATCAATTTAATTTAATAATACTGGAAGTATACCAAGGTAGGTAACTCCTGCTTTTAATTACAGTTATAGGCACAATGGAATCTAGAACGCCGTATATTTTTCCTTAAAATTATTCTAAAGCATAATTTACATTTTGAATTGTATGACTGATGGTCGAGAGGTGAGCGCACTTGCCTCTCACTCAAAAGTTCCTTCAAATGAAATATATAAAATGATCAAATGAAAAATATATAAAATGATATAAATAAAATAAAACCCTTGAATTGTATATACTTAAAAAAAAATAAAGAATTTTTAAATGGAAATGGAAATGGCACTCAAAAGTTCCTGGTTCGATACCCGGTCTTGTGGAAAATACAGTGAAAGGGATTTTTCCACTATACACGGATATTGGGTGTGTGTCCCTTGTCTCTAAATGTGTAGCCCCCTCCCACATAAGGCTCTTCTAGAGCCTTCCGAGATAATGGGGGTCGTCATTACCTGTGGTGTATTAATAGAAATTGACGATCGATATTTGCTAAGTTTAGATAAGGCTCAACCAAATTCACTTTACGATAGTTATAATAGGTCAAGCTAACGGTGGTGTTATTATTGTTATACTTTTTATGAATATTACATAATATCATAAGTGCAGAGTGATAAACTTCCTAATTGTCGGGAGCCTTATCTACTACACAATTCATATTGGATAAAACTAAGCCTGAAATATTCTCATTTCTACTTTTTTTATAATTATATGGTTCTATATTAAGCGCGTTACAAAAATTTAATAAAAGTATAGATTCCTAGACTAACGTAAATAAGTAATTTGAGTATTTATTAAAATTAAAATTACTTAGCAATAGAAAATAATTGTTATGAATAATTTTTAACGAGGCAATAAGTTGGAATATATAGAAATCGAATTACAAAAATTTAAGGTAGTATTTGATGATATATGCATTAAAATTGTACAATAGCTACAAAATTTTATCTTTATTTGAATCCCAAGTATGTCAATAAAATATAATATTGTAAATTGTGTGGTGGTTTTAGTTTCAAATCCACAGAGCTTAGAGATTGGTCAATAGCAAGCATGGCTCCTCCACCTTTAGTATATTTAATAATGTCACGATAACATCGACATAAAGCGCAATTATTAAGATCAAATAAAAAATCAAAATTAAATACCAACGTAGGATATCTTGAGGTTGCAGTCAGAGGTGAAAAGTTTACGGCCACAAAACAGAAAAAAAAACTATTTTGTTACTTTGTCAAGCTTTCGGAAATTATTTAATCCCTTTCTCAAGGCATTAACTTGAGGTTAAACCTTAACTTTTAACCTCCAGTTTGTTCTGAAATGACACAAATTTTTTGAAAAAAAACATGTTCAATGATAAGGCTAATTTTACAACAAATGGCGTGGTCTCATCGCAAAACTCAAGGTATTGATCAAAGGTAAACCTACACTGTGTTAGAAATTGTGAACGATAGTACTCCGAAAAAGTAAATGTCTGGTGTGGCATTTTAAATGAGACCTTGATTGGACAATTTTTCTTTGATGACACTTTAAATAGAGTGAGATTCCTACATTTTTTAGCACATGAATTTCGAGATGCCGTTCAAAATTTACCTTAACCGTACTGTCGTGAGCAAAAAAAAATTGTCTTATAACGGTATTGTGCTAAAATCTAGTTGTGTACATTTAACTTTAATTTTTGTGACATTATCAGTTAGTTGTCATAATTTATTGCAAGTGTGCAAAAAACTAATATGCCTCATATAAGCGATTTAGTTAAATCTGAAGTTATTGCTAAAGTAGAAGATGGATGGTCAATGAAACAAATTGCACTGCGTTATAATATTGACAAAAATTAGGTTTGTAACATTTTAAGAAAATGGAGAATAAACGGTACGATTAGTAGAAATCCTGGATCAGGGCGACGATGGATATCAACTCAACAACAAGATTTGCAATTGGCAAATGCTTAAGTAGAAAATCCATTTTACTCAGTTATTCAGGCTGCTGAAGAAACGAATTTTCCTGGATCGAGTAGTACTGGTCGCCGGCGAGTAAGAGAATCGGAGCTACGCTGTCATGTAGCAGCACAGAAATACTTACTTAAAGCTGAACATAAAGAAGCTCGAGTAGGATTTGCGCTTTAATTTTTAGCGCATGATGTAAATTTTTGAAACAATGTAATCTTTACAGACGAAAAAACTTTCCAGTCAACACACAGCGGTCGTATTCGTGTTTACCGCCCTCCGAATACTCGATTCAATGAAAAATATATATCTAACAATGATAAAAGTGGTAGATTTTCCGTCAATATGTGGGCTTGGATATCGGCACGTGGTCCTGGTGTTTTGTGACATATTGAGGAACGATTTAATAGTGAAAAGTATTAGGATTTTAGACAATATTATGCTCCCTTCTGTGTCACAATTATTTCCTAATAATGAGTTCATATTTCAACAAGACAATTGTTCCGTTCATACTGTTCATACCGTAATTAACTGGTTTCAAGATAACAACATTAGTAATAATAATAACAGTCCTTTATTTAGCACTTTGCTATACATGTTCACAATACGAGAAAAATATTTATATTTACACATACATCATAAACAATACTTATTCACATATTATAAGTAAGCAGTTCCTCTCTTACCTATACATACCTATACTTATACATACCTATACATCTATCATAATATATCAATCAATATCGATCAAATGTGTCAGCTCAACTATTAGCTAAATTAATATATAAGAGGAAACTCATTTGTAATTATCTCTAACTATTCTTTTGAAAGAAGCTGTGTTACTTGCCTGCTTAGCTTCCCTAGTAAGGCTATTATATGCAATTAGACCCCTGAAGAAAATCGACCTCTGTGCAGCTGTTGTGTATACTCGTTGCAGTACAAAATTTATTCTAACTCTAGTATTATAGTTGTGAAAATCCCCAAACGTTTGTACATTTTCTTGCAGATAGGAAGGTAACATATGCAGTTTAATTTTATGTATGAAAATCAGTACATTAAACTCGATATAATTGTACACATTCATCCATTCTAAAACTTCCAGCATGTCATTTACTCTAGTATAAATACTGCACTTTAATATAATCCTCATAGCTCTGTTCTGTAATTTTTGCAAACGTTCTATGTCACTCTGGTTAGAGAGATATAGAACAGTACTACAATAATTAAAATGTGGTAAAATAATAGTGTTGTATACTAGTTTTCTACTATTGATAGACAAATACCAACTAACTCTTTTTAAAACGCCAATCTTTTTAGCTACTTTTTTACATATATAATTAACGTGATTACTGAATTTAAGTTTATCGTCTATGATTACACCCAGATATTTAATTTCTTTGACGACTTCAATTACTTCCCCACACGCCTGTAATTCTAGTTTTAGCTGTTTTATTTCGTTTTTAAATTTCTGTTTTCCTATGATCATTCCTTTTGTTTTAGACACATTTAGTTTCAGTTTGTTTACTTCTAACCATTCACTGACCTCTCTCAAAACATCGTTCATTTTATTGACCAATAACACACTACTGTCCTCCGTTATATAAACAACTGTATCATCTGCAAAAAAATGATAAGAATAGTTGCCAAACAGATCTGACATGTCGTTAATGTATAAAATGAACAGTAGCTGCCCCAAAATACTTCCTTGTGGTAGTCCAACATTTATATTTTTTGTAGTCGATATATACTCGTTATATTTTACTCTTTGCATCCTACCATCCAAATAACTACTTAACCACATATGTACAACTCCATCCAATCCATATTCTTTTAATTTTTTTAGTAATCTCTCTCTGTCGACTGTTTCAAATGCGCGATTTAAATCCAAGAAAACTATAGCGGTCACTTTACCTGAGTCACTTGCTTCCTTCCATTCGTTAATCACATACTGCAACGCACCTTCACAGCTATGAAATTCTCTAAAGCCAGATTGAAACTTACATATTAATTCGTTTTCTACAACGAATCGTAATATTTGCACATATACAACTTTTTCTAGTACTTTTTCAAATGCTGCAAGCATATTTATTGGACGAAATTCCTCCGCTTTAATGGTTTTGGCAACTTTTCTTATTGTAACGATGGTTGAAATTTTCAATGCATCAGGAACAATACCTAACTGCAACGAAGTGTTAATAATGTTAAGGAGTGGGTCAGCTATCACGTCAAAGAAGTCGTTATAAAAGGACATTCCAATATCGTCAGGGCTGCTTTTATTTGCTAATGAAAAAATTATCGTTTTAAGTTCATTTTTATCCAATAACTGAAAGTCTGAACACTTATTGGGGTTATGCATTATTTGGTAAAGTCTATTATTATTTGGGATTTCATTCACAATTTCAGTCACACTATTTATGTAAAATTCATTAAATCTTTCAACGATATCATTCATATCCTTTAATAACTGATTACCAAACAACACCTCACTAATGGCCTCCCTATTTTTACTAGATATGATTTCTTTTAAGGATTTCCACATCATTTTTGGGTCGCCTCTACAGAAATCAATTTTACTTTCAAAAAAAACTACACTTCTCAGTTCTGACAACATTCACTACCTTATTTCATGTGTTCTTAACTAGCCCAGTCATAGTCCAGATCTTAATCATATGGAAGAAGTATGGGGACTACTTGTAAGAAGTATCCAAAAACGAAATGTGAGACCACGGAATGCCGAAGAATTACTGTAAATAGTAAGTAATGCATGGGAAAATATTATTACTAATGATTATTGTATAAGGTTATTTAATTCTATGCCAAACAGACTTCGAAATATTAATAGTTAGTTTCTTGTTAAGTAGGATATCCTTTGTCCTTTGATCCAGGATTTCGTACCGTTTATTTTCCACTTTTTAAAAATGGTACACACCAAATTTTTGTTAATGTTATAACGCAGTGCAATTTGTCTGCAAAATTCTTATCTCAATCGCTAATATAAAATCCTAATTTTTGCCAATTTCTTTTGATCATAGTAGGCGTATTTAATTTCGAAAAAAAATTAAATCACAATCGGAAACACAAGAAGTATACCAAATTTGACCAAAATCAATCAACAAATGGCCGAGGTAATGAGGTGTAGTGGTGAATAGTGAGACACACTGTATATTACTGTCTTCGTTTCACAAATAGATTACACACGCAACAAGTTTACTCTCCAGCTTTACATCAAGCCCAAGCGGCACTGAATCATCAACCGGTATTTCAAAATTTAAAAACTTTTTATCTATTCCACCCCGTCTATACATCTATCCTGTGACCTACTGTATATTTCCAGATAGAACTGTTGAAATAAATTATCTCTGTACTAAGTATTCGACAGTTTCAGATATATCTCTAGAAATTATTCTGGCAGTCTCATTTATGACATTACCAAAAGCTGTAGATATGTCCAATTGACAGACGTTCCGCACGGGAGATATGCCTCAGCGACAAGGGCGTGACACCAACTCATATGGCTCGGCAAACGTGATTACCTGATTCACTTCCAATTCATGCACTTCCATCATCGCAGTTTGGTTCTTCTCAAGTGAGCGGTATTTTAGTTGTCTATTTGGAAATGTGTCGAAATCAGTCAATTACAAAGATTGCTCATCGTACCAGATAGCTGAATGATTTTGGGTAAGCCCCCATAGTCCAGCACGAACGCACATCACATAACTCTATTTTTACGTAAATGCACCAATATATAAAACACGTAAATCCACAAAGCGTTGTCCTCAAAGAGAGCGCTTTAGCAGTAGATATATTTGGCTCGATATTAATATACACATGAAAATGCGACACCAGAATTATTGTATTAAAGATAATAATTCCTGTTTCATATTTTGGAAGAAATAAACTTTAATTTATCCGTACATAATCCTAAATTAAGTTGAGAAGTTACAAACAATTGATCTAGCACGAGAAATGAACTAAATATGAGGCATTATTATAGGTTGTTACTTACTTATTTTATTAATTCATTTGATATATTATGCTGAGAATGATTTCAATCAGTTGGTGGGGACAGTAAACCTGGAATTAAGCAACGTCTCAAATAAATTCAAAGAAAATAAATTAAAAGTAAATCAAATGAAATCAAAATGGATGTTTATTTATTCAAATTGTTTATACAACTCTTTTAAAGAACTAAACATAAATGTAATTTTAAATAATGAAAAGGTGGAACTTGTAAAATATATGAAACACTTAAGACTTGTTATTGGTAGAGAACTAAAACTAAATGACCATGTGTCGAAGAAAATAGGTAAAAAAATTGGTTTCTTTAGAAGAGTCAGTCAGTTTTATCAGATCGAAGTAAAATGACAGTATATGATTCTTTAATTCTACCACACTTTACATATTGCTGCTTACTAATCTATACCTCAAACCATAACACGGAAAGACTACAAAAACTTCAAAATAAAGCATGCGAATTATTTTAGAATGTAACATGTATACAAACATTATTTCGATGCTAAATGTCTTAACTAGTTTGACATTAGTTTGTTCCGTTCTGGTCTCATCCAATATAATATTTTAAATAACGATATAAAAATATTCAAAACAAATCTTCAAAACCACCTTAGATTTTTAAAGTAGGTTATTTCTTCTAATATACACTGTAGACATAATTATGTAATACTAGATTTAGGATAGATATTAGTATGTAATATTCAACTTATCTGTATTTTTTATTTAAAACTGTGACATGTATTATCCCTGAGAAAAATAAACTTCATTCATTCATTCATTCAAATTAGTATTTTGTGGTACAAACAATTTCTCGTGTTCACTTATTAAATTTGGTTAAGAGATAAGAGAGACATTAAAAGTCGAAATTGAACAATTTTTTAACCGCTGTTTTCAAATGCTAATAATATAAAACACAAAACAAATTTATGTGTGAGCTTAATAACTTTAATTTAGTCTTTCGCTTTTGACTGTACCACCAAAATTGGATAAATTATGACTAAGAAACTAAAAAAATACATCAACCCTAAAACTCCTAAATTTTTGAATTTTTTGGTAATTTTTTTTACAAAATAGAAATCAAATCACGTGTCTTTCAAAAAGTTTCAAATGACCGCACCAGAAATTATTATTAATATGTGATAAATGAATAAAATCTCAAAAATGGCTATAATACAGTCATTTGGTGCTCCAAAAAGAGGTTACCTGGAAAGTTTCCCGGGAGTTTTGAAAATTGGTGATTTTATGTATTTCGATGTGCTCTTTCCGAATTTCTCGTGTCTTTGCTGCTCGCGCCGCCACATTGGAGAAATAGCACCTAAAAACAGTTTCTTGACAATATCTCCTTTACGAGTCATTTTACGATAGGAACAGTTATATAATAAATTAAAGTAGAGAAAAATTCCCATAATTTATAACCTTCTTTTTGTAAAATGAATAGTTTTAGCGTACGAGTGCCGCAAAGTCTACTCCAACATACGTTTTGGCCAAAAAACTCATTTACACACCACTATGAGGTAAGTAAGTGGCGCGTTATTTTTATCGTGGTATCTCCAGTATTCATAATCCACATGCAATGCACTATTTCAAAATTTAGCGACCAGGTGTTGCGAGTTCATCGACTTCAGTACCGATCGAAACGTCACAGATAGAAGATAGTTTCATTTCAATCCTCTTCGTCCTCGATTTCATCATTGCTCGATAACAGTCTCCATTTCTTTCTCTTCATCGCTATCTTGTGATGGAACTTGCGAATTATCACTACAATTTGTGCATATAACGGAGCATTTTAATCCAGCCTTTCTGCATCCACAAGCTCTCTCATTCCCTTCTTGCATTTGCAAGAAATAATTTTTAACAAGGTTTCCGGAGCTGGGGGCTCGAGTGTGGTGACAGGAACAAGCCCATTCTGTCACTAACTGTAGACCGGTTTCGACCTATTTTTGGATCTCATCAGTGCAGTGCAAGTGATACATTCAATACCCGGAGTTCACATCTCATAGACGCTGTTAAGTTCCACCGCAGTAGGTAACTAGCGCCATCTCTCAGTAGTCTCGAAACAATCCAAGTCGAAAATAAAATTAATAATCATCACTGAATAAGCAATTTTATTCGCAATTCGAGACTACTAAGAGATGGCGCTAGTTACGCTCTACTGCGATGGAACTTAACAGTGTCTATGAGATGCAAACTCCAGGTACTGAAGGTATCACCACAGTAGAGAATAGACCAGTAATTTCACTCCTCGGCGGTCCCTTTGATGTTTGTTGTACTCGATTTTATTTTTTTATTCCACTGCGCATCCACTATTTTCATCCCACGCGCATTTGCATGTACACTACTCGAGTAAACAATAAACATCAACCCAATATCATCACTGCTGTCCACTGCGCTCGGATAATTTAAACCCAGGGGCATGTTTGCGCACTGAAAATCTTATCCCACTGTTCCGGCCGAATGGGAGTACTGGTCTATTCTCTACTGTGGTATCACTTGCACTGCACTGACGAGACCCAAAAATAGGTCAAAACCGGTCTGCAGTTAGTGACATCCTGAGATGAAGAAGGCCTCGCATCTTCCTTGTAGCATTCGAGCATTACAAGTAATTATATTTTAGTCCTGTGTTTAGACAAAATACGCAAATTTTACCATATAATTCAGCGTTAGTAAGGGGGAATAGCTGTTTTGGTTTAATTTGTTGAGTTCTTATTTATATAAGGCACTTGCAGATATGTTGGAATATTATAATTATTCCTATATTTTATATTTTTATAAATAATATTGCTACGCTTAATTGATTTTACAGAAGCTTCAAGAAAAATGCGAAAAATCTGTTTTGTTACACTTACAATGACTCTCTGAATTCGTTAATGTTAAGAACCTGCACTAAAAAAATCCCACATTCTGCGATACACTTTTCTCTATATGTTTCATCCCTACCTATGTAAGACAAAACTTGATCAAGGTTCTTTGAAACTTTCAAAGGTATAGAAACATAATTTATTGAAGTGCCCTATAATGTAACTTTCTAAATTGTTGTTTTATTTCATCATGATATTAACGAAGATGCCCAAACAAGTACACAGAAGCTTTCAGCGATATTGTCTGCTGCTGGTCTAATTAATAGGTACATTGAATTAAGGTATAATTTAATTATAAAGCACAATTTGGTAAAGCCAAAGTTTACAGTTAAAAGTAACTGGGTCTTCAGTACCGCAACCGATAAAGAAAAAAAATGCGGATAGTCTGTGTATACACAAAGAAAAAGAAAAGAAATTAGTTGATTTTTGTTTACTGAAGAAAGCTAGGATATATTTATTGTTTATTAGTAATCTTTATATCAACAAATGCAAATTAAAATCTAAAATATTCTGCTAGATAGTCTGTGATTTTTTAAATTCCTAAACAAATTGCACCAATGAATTAAAATTTTTCGTTTTTACTTGCTTTTCTTTAACTCATGTAGTATTTTTCATGTTTGTCCAGATCTTGCATCCATTGTTTAATAAACTTCCTGACATAATCAATTGATGAAATTTTGCACAGTTATTAATATCGGATGACTATACAATGTTTCATCGTTACTTTTGAAAATATATGCACGTAGAGGGTTCGGAAGGTGAAAATTGATTAAATATGCTATCCAACCGGCACCTCCGGCAAAACGTAGAATACAAAAGGGTTTTTTTTTTTTTTTTCGGCAGACTAGATACTTCTACAGGGCGTCACAATATTCATGTATGATTATAATTTAATTAAAGTATGACTAAAATGTAGAAAATAAAAGAAAAAGAATTGCTTTTCTTACGAAGTCGAACTAAAAACTAAAAAATAATTTTTCATGTACGACTGCAAGAAAAGAAGGTGTGCGCACTTTGTATGACTGTACGCATGAGGACACATTCATTTTTTATCCAAAACACTATTATGAAATGAATATTTAAAAGTTGGCAATTATTTTTTAAAATACTTAGAACTCGGCATTCCAGTATCTTTAATAACATGGAGTGAAATGAATTTGACAATTGTATCGAATGTCAAATTAAATTTAAACATGGCTGCACATCAATTAAATATTACTGATAAAATTGAAAGAATAAGAATTGTTGGTGACAGTGTGCACTCTTATCGAGATGCAGCCAGTATCTTCAATTTGAGACATCCAGAACGCCCACAGATTCACTACACCACGGTTCAATTAATAGAATATTTAATGGGACTGGAGATATATCCAAACTTAGAGCCAAAAAATACAACGTTGCCGATCGTCCATTGGATCAAATAATATTGGATGCTGTTAATGCTGAACCACGTGTTAGTGTCAGAGATTTACCTCTAAACTTGAATGTAGACAGAAATAAAATTTAGAGGTGCTTTAAACGTCATAATTTAAAACCATATAAGCCCAAGTTTTTACACCCTATGGAAGAAGTAGATGCAGAGAGGAGATTGGAATATTGCTTCTGGGCACAGGGTTTGTTTTTAATTGACACACGTTTTTTGATAAAAAATATTTTCAGTGATGTGGCAACTTTTAGAGCAAATGGCGTAATTTTATCGCAAAACTCAAGGTATTAGTCAATGGTAAACCCACACTGGGTTAGATAGATATATACTTTATTAATTCCAAAGCCAATTACAGAATATTGGATAGAACAAGTCAAAATTGTAAATTACAAAACGCACAAAGTAATGTATAACCAATATAAACAGCACAGTATAAACCAGTCGGCCGAAATATAAATAAATAATAATATGATATATAATGTATACAACGTATAAACGAATTAAAATTACATACAGAAGTATTCATCCAATCTATAAAAACATTTATCAGCTAAGTATGTTTTTAAGCGTTTCTTAAATTCAAAAAAAGTACTACTTTCTTTGATGTCAAGAGGTAATTTGTTGTAAACCTTAATTCCCAGACTATTAGGGGAATTGAACGTTACATTTAATCTTTGAAATGGTATATGAAAGTTATGTTTTTGTCTTGTATTAATAGCGTGCACATTTTTGTTATATAAAAATCTATCCTTATTTTTTTAATATATACAAACAAAGAGCTCATATATAAAAAGAGACGGCAATGATAAAATTTTGTATTTTTTAAATATATTTTTACACGAGTCAGTATTTGATATACCGGTCATGCGCCTTATAACCCGCTTCTGAGCTATAAAAACATTAAGTGATGAGGTGGAGGCGCCCCAGAAGCAAATACCATAACGAAGTCTTGAATCGACTTGAGCGTAATATAGCTTTAGCAACTGATCAATATTTAGTACATCTCTTATACTTCTAAACTGAAAGACTATAGAATTTAATTTAGATATATCACTTTCACAGTGAATCTTCCAATTTAGACATTCATCCACGTGTATTGCCAAGAATTTTACTTGTTCATTTTTACATGACAATTTCTGGGTGTCTATTTGCAATTCCAGGTTATCACATGTTTTTTGTCTGTTATGAAATCTCAGTGCCTGAGTTTTATTAGCATTAAAATGAAGACTGTTCCGACTAAACCATTCATTTAATTTATGTAATATTGTGGTACATTTGATTTTTAACGACTCTTCACTTCTGTCAGATATAATAATTGACGTATCGTCAGGGTAAATGGTGAAGTTAGCGGAGGTTGTCAAGGCATCAAGATCATTCATATAAAGCAGGGAATAACATCGGGCCCAAAATTGAGCCCTGTGGTACTCCTATGTTAATATCAACATACTCTGAATTAACATATTCGACAGTGCTAGTTTTGTTATCAATAAGGGACACATATTGCTTACAATTAAGAAGATAACTCTTAATCCAATCCAATGATATGCCTCTTACACCATACATAGACAGCTTGGTGAGTAGTATTTCGTGATCGATGCAGTCGAATGCCCTGCTAAGGTCACAAAAGATCCAAACGGGGCACTCGCCTGCCTCAATGTATTTCATAATTTCTCCATAGAACGAGTGAACAGCAGTTATGGTAGACTTCCCTGACAAGAATCCATGTTGATTATTTGATACTATATCTATATAACTATTTAGAAAAGACAATAGTCTGTTCAGGAAACAATATTCAATAATTTTTTAAAAACCTGTGGGGATGGTTATTGGTCTATAATTTTCCAGTGTTTGGGCATCATTTTTTTTATGGATCGGAATCACTTTCCCGACTTTTAAACATTCAGGAAACTTTCCGGTTGAAAATGATAGATTCACCAAATAAACTAACGGTAACGCTAAAACATCTAGTATTCGTTTTATTAAGAATACAGGTATATCGTCATACCCTGAGGAGTGTTTTTTTTGAGTTTCCCCATCAACAATTCGCACATTTCCATTTCAGTATACGGTCTCAGTACTACTGTGTTTGGCTGTGGCAAAATATTTTGAGTAATTGTATTTTCATTATTATTTTGTGGAATTTGGCTTAGGAGAATTTTTAAAATACATATTAAGTGTGTTGGCAACCTCCATTTGTTGTTCTATGACTACACCATTATCTTTTATTGAAATATTTTTTAGATGTTTTGTTTTATTAGAGAGTTCAGAAACTATTCTCCGGGCTGACCTAGTAGGATCGTTAGAATTATTTATTTTATTTTGATAATATAATTTCTTAGTAGATTTGGTTAAAATATTATGTTTCATTTTTTCTGGTTTATAGACTGATTTGAATTCCGGATATGTATTTGCTAAAACGAACAGATCTTTCAATTTTTGGCTTGATTTGATTATAAATTGTAAGCAGCAATACTCCGAAAAAGTAAATGTCTGATGTGGAATTTTAAATGAGACCTTGGTTGGACCATTTTTCTTTGATGACACTTTAAATAGTGTGAGATTCCTACATTTTTAACACAATTTCGAGATGCCGTTCAAAATTTACCTTTAGCCGTATAGGAAAACCTATATTTCCAACTAGATGGAGCTTCCATTCATAATGGAGTAATAATTAAGAATTGGCTGAATAACAACTTCCTCATGCGTCGAATTGTAAGAAATAGTCGTTTAATTGTGTGACCACCTAGATCACCAGACGTCACCCCTATGGATTTTTATTTTTGGGGTACCATAAATAATGAAATGTATAAAAATAGGCCACGAAATGGAGCGGAACTATGTGACAGACTTAGAGAGGCATATAATGAAGTAACAGTTGAAGAATCAAGAAAAATTGTAAAAAATAATAAAAAGAGAATTGAAAAATGTATCAGAATTGATGGAGGACTAGTGAAGAAAGATTATATTTAGTATTTGCCTTTTAAAATTATATTTTTGTTTAAGTAATAATTTTAAGTGTTGTTTAAGTTACAATGACTTTACAAAAATAAAAGTTTAGCTATTTGATACCTTCTTTAAAGAAAAACTGTGTCCTAATGCTTAATAAGTGTCATTATTACACGACTACCAAGTTATGTAAATATCCAACAATAAATAAGTCGAATAGTAGGGTGATTATTATTGATAACTTAGATATGATTTTTGTTTGTAAAGGAATGAATATTTTTTTACAATATTTGATATAAAGGAGTTTTAGGTCATGCCGAACAAGATTCTGTAAAAATAAAAACCCTATCGCAATCTTCTTAAGACTCTTTGATAATGATCGCAAGGCCGAAACATGTGTCAGAGAAATCTGAATAAAACTGATGAAACAATAAACCAAGTGAATATTGTAACTATTCTTTTGAATATTTATAATTATCCTATCGAATATGTTTCATCAAGAACCTACCGCAGATTCAATCCAATTAAGATTAAAAATATTTCAAAAACTTTTAATTAAAACGATTCTATAAAAAAACAAAAGACATTCAACCGATCAAAGATTTGCCAAATTTGTTTCAACTTTAAACTTGCAAGTATAAAAATATGTCCTTCATATAAAATTGGTACTTGAGTTATAAAAACGAGTTCAAAACAGTTGTTGCAGAGTCATTTTGTAGTTAATTTTCACCTCAATATTTCTATAAATATGATTCTGATATAGAACTATGCCTGTATCGTTTAATGAATTAAAACTAATTTTGCTCCAAGCAACGTTTTGTAAATTCAATATATAAAGCCCTTTAATCTAACCCACCCTGTACTATAAACGCGTTTGAACTCGGGGTAGCCGTTGGCGTAACACATTTGCGCGATCTATTATGACGCACGAAAAATTAATTTTTGTACCGACTACATATTTATATTTTTATACCGATTTATGATTAAAAATATAGGGGAGGACGCGAACGAAAGCAGATCAAATCTCAAGAATGAATCGAGGTTGCAAAAAGTTGGTATAGAAAATGAGAGCGAGGCGGGTAGATGATGCAATAAGAAGATGTAAATAGCTGGGAAGGCAATTTATTTAAAATCCAATTTCAAGCTCTTACTATGAATAACTTATACATACTATTCGTAACCGTTTACAAAGTTTTATGAATAGTTTTATCAGGCAACTCTCAAGCCCGAAAACGTGAATTTCATTCAAACAATAACATTTTCAAAACAATGCCCGTTGTTTGGCTTTCTAAAGAAGGGAAATTAATACATTTTAATGAAGTCACTGTATCGGCGCATTGTTCACTAAGGTTTGTTTTCTTTTGTGAAATTCTGGGATGATTATTTAATATCGCTTTTTAGTTTGGATAACGTACCTGATGGCGCCCTATTTTTTATTTCCCGATGTAATGAAACACGATGAATTTGCAGTATCTCTAGAAAGCTTTTATATAGTGAAGTGTGTGAGTCGGAAAAATAACCGAAAATTGTAAATATTTTACTATGCGACGAGAGCACCTCCCTCCTCCGTTTCTAGGGATGCTGAACACGATGGGGCTAGTAGAATTTCTCTTTGGAATTGTGCAACCACCAAACGGCCAAAAGCCACCCTCAGGAGGAGTTAAACGCTTATTACATCTTTTTCGCAGGTAATATTTAGCGTACTCCCCGTTTTCGATGATGCTCAATTGTACTCCAAAAACAGAGAAGCTCAGCGAGTACGAATCTTGTAAGTTTGTTGGCGAGGATATATCAGCGGAGCGTGTGAAGAAATTATTTAGTCTATTAAATTTGACACGATTGAATAAAGAAGAGCAAATCTCAATAGAAAATATTTGTGCGAAATATGCAGATATTTTTCATTTACCAGGTGACAAGTTGTCAGTTACTAATTTATACAAACAATCTATTCGGTTGAAGGACAATACCACGTCCGTCTATGTAAAACCATATCGACTTCCACATTCACAAAAAGATGAAATTAATAAGCAAATTTCTAAAATGTGCGAAGAGGGTATAATTGAGGAAGCGCAGAGTGAATGGTCATCCCCATTACTCCTTGTTCCAAAGAAAATGGACAATAGTGGTGAGAAAAAATGGAGAGTAGTGATTAGGTTACTCAATCAAAAAATTTACGATGACAAATTTCCTTTACCTAATATAACAGAAATTCTTGATTCTTTGTCAGGTGCGATATATTTTTCACATTTAGATCTTAGTCAAGGGTATTATCAGGTAGAATTAGATAAGGAGAGTAGGAAATATATAGCTTTCACAACAAATCGCGGACAGTGGCAAATGACTCGCTTACCAATGGGATTAAAAACAAGTCCTAATGCTTTTTCACGAATAATGACAGTTGCTATGTCAGGTTTGAATTATGAAAAATGTTTTGTATACTTAGATGATTTGATAGTGTTTGGTAGAAATTTACAAGAACATAGTAAAAACTTAATTAGTGTTTGTAATAGACTTAGGAAAGTTAATCTAAAACTGAATCCTACAAAATGCGAATTTTTGAAAAAAGAAATACTTTAGTATATTTATTTAATCTCACTGATCCATCAAGTCGCTTAACAAAATTCCGCCTAGGATTAGAGGAATATGATTTTCATGTAGAATATGTAAGGGGGAGTGAAAATGTGGTAGCAGATGCCTTATCTAGGGTGATTGTGACATTTAAAGAATTAAAAAGTATGAATGAAAATTTAATAGCAGTCATGACGCGAGCACAAACAAAAGAAGTAGGAAATAAAAGTAACATACAAGAAAACAACTCACAAATTGAGAATTCTGCAAGTGTTTGGCCTGATCAACCAAATTTTGTGGAAATTCTTAAACAACCAAAAGATAGCATCGAATTGGTAATAATGTCAAAACAAGACATGAAAGAAGTGAATAAATTGGACCACGTCTCCACTAAAACAGGAAGTTTTTATTTTATACCATCTCGTTCAACGCTTTTTCTAAATCCAAATACTCGATCAGCATTGACGCCAGACGCATTGTTGAGAGATTTGACTTTGATAAGTAATGAAATGAATATTGATGAACTAATTTTCTTAAAAAATGAAAATAATGCGCAATTTATAAAAAGGTTAGCTAATCAAATAGGAAAAAGCTCCAATTGGACTGGGCCCCGTATATGTATTGTAAAAGGAGCTAAACGAATAACGAACGAGCAAACGAAAAAATTAATTTTAAATGATTTTCATTTACTGCCTACTAGTGGACACGCAGGTATTAATCGAATGGCAAATAATATCAAAAAATACTATTTTTGGCCAGGTATTGTTAAAGATGTTACGAACTTTGTTAGGAAATGTGATAGTTGTCAAAAACAAAAACATTGCAAATATGTGAAAGAACCAATGGTCATAACGACCACAGCAACTTCTTCTTTTCAAAAAGTACATTTAGATATAGTAGGTCCCTTAGAAAAAGATGCACTAGATTTTTGCTACGTATTAACACTTCAATGCGAACTTACAAAATTTGTAGAAGCATATCCTCTTAAATCAAAAGACGCAGTTACGGTTGCAAAAAATTTTGTTGATAATTTCATATTAAGGTACGGAATTCCAAAGGAAATTACTACTGATCGAGGTTCAGAATTCATATCATCGACAATGAACGGAGTGTGTAAATTATTACAAATCAAACACACACAGGCGACTGCTTATCATCACGAAAGTATTGGATCATTAGAAAATTCACATAAAATTTTAGGTGCTTATTTAAGAACGCAAACAAAATATCAGAGTTTTTCATGGAGTACATGGCTACCATATTGGTGTTTTACATACAATACAACTGTACATACAGAAACTAAATATAGTCCTTTTGAGTTAGTATTTGGAAAAGTATGTAATATCCCAAGTAATTTAGAAAACGGAATTGAACCGCTGTACAATTTCGATAACTACCCGTTAGAGTTAAAATTTAGATTACAAAAAGCACATCAGGAGGCTCATAATAATTTAATTAGTAGTAAGTTAAAAAGAAAAAATACTTATGACAAATATACTAACCCAGTAACGTATAAAAAAGGTGATTTAATTCTAGTTAAAAGTGAAATAGGTAATAAATTAGATCCATTATACAATGGACCTTATGTAGTTATAGAAGAAATAAGTCCAAATGTTCGAATAAGTAAGAATGGAAAGGAAGTAGTTATCCATAAAAATAGAACTAAACCATATTTTTCTTAGATAATTAGATTGGCCAATCGACTCTCTAGATTTAGTTTGTAGTAGTAGAATATAATACTTTATTAAGTTTATTAGAGAAGAAAAAAAAATTAAAATGATTTACATTCATAAAGGTAAATCCTTTTCAGTTTTTCAGGGGAGATGTAGTAGTAGGCTAAGTGTGTCTGGGACACCCTGTAGATATAAGTAATATAAGTATTTAGCATAGCTTGCAATAATCAATATAAAGTAGTAGGGATAGCGACAGGTAGGCGAGGTAACAAGTAGTTCTAAGAAGCATGTAAGAAAGAACGAAACATGATTGTAGAAACGAAGTACTATTAATAAAAGTATTCAAAGGACAAGTTAATTAATTACAAAATCCCAATATTACAGTGATAATGAATGTTTCTTCCGACCCCCTCCAACTCCCCACCGGCTAATAAACACTTCCAAAAGGAGTGAAAAATCATTTTTTTACAATATATCACCGGAAAAATGTATATAAAGCCCGTTTTCGAGGTATGGGACGACTGACACGAGAGCTCCTTTCAGTACGATCAGTCTTTCGGCTGCTGTTTGTTGCAATCGAAGCATTAGCGTTTTGTTGGTAATATTTGCGATTATTACACTTAACGCGCCAGGCTTGTAACTTGTAATTCAGCGCTCGGCGGGGCACATAGCCCGAAGAGTGGCTGTTGGTTGCAGTCTGGTTACATTCCTAATAGTAAAATAAGGATTTTATAGAGGAGCTTGCAACTGAAATATTATGTATTAATATATATATTGCCGTGTACACCCCTGTACAATTTGATATGCAAATTACACCTGTACAACCCTTTCAAAAAAAAAAACAAGCAAACCCCTTTATTAATGTGCTGGAATTAAATTCCCACTCTAAATTATTATTAACAAAAATACTCCTAATGCTCAGAGCATGAATTCTGATCTTCAAATTTGACACTCGACATACACACAAAGAAACAAATTCGAATTCAAATCTAACAATATATTGTATTTTTATAAAAATGTAAAATATAAAAACAACAATATTAACTTAATCTGCCTGATCTAACTTAAAATATGAAAATGACAACAAATGGATAAAAGTTCTGTATTAAAATTAATAAAACTCACGAATGTTTTAAACGGATATTAGATTTCAAAATAAATTCCAAACGGCTATGTACTCTCTCCTGGCTTTCCAAAATTATTAATTAAAAAAAAAACTCCAACTCTATTTTGTTTCCACTCCAATATTAAATCTCTATGATACCAATTTCAAAATGTTTAGACTTTCCTTCAAAATTATATTTCTGACAACTCTTGTCAAATCTCCAATTTTCAGGTTACGTTGTTACATGTTTTCAGATTCGTGGTCTAATTGAAAAAAACATTTTTTTCAACTATTGCATCTCTTTATATAGGGTCGGTTTGACGTTTAATATTGCCATAGCAACGCAAACGTTACAGTTCTAACAATACGTTTTCTGTCTACCCCTTTTAAATTGGGGTTGGCATTCCTTAATAAAATGTGTGACCGAGAGTCTTACACATCTTTTGTGCTAATTTTTATCTTATTCTGTGAGTATTTTTTCCTGGTACAGCTCAGATTCTTTTTGTGTCAAAATTCGCACTCACGCACAAATTAATTTACAAATTTAAAAGTAATAGAACAATAAAAATGCAATAAACAATTAGAGATGGTTTAGAAGTAGAATTATGATCACTAACGATGATTTTGAGTAATCTCAGTTTTATGACTGTCCGATACAGATACCCAGATGTATAAAAACTATTCATATCATAATTCAACTCTTCTTAAGCAGTTTATATAATCCCTAATTGATTATATTGGCTAAATTAAGAAATTGTATGGAAAATAAGAAATTATTTGACTTATGTCAAAACCAAATATTAAAAATTGTAATAAAATTCAATAACTATCCATACAGATTCCCTAATTAAAATGGTTTGCATCACAAACACAATATACCACATAATTTATTCGAATTCATTCCATTGCTTATAAAATATGAATTTGTCCCTTTCTCTTTATCTATACCGGTCCTACTTGCTATCTACCATAATAAAACCCAGTACAATATCCCATCAAAGGTAAGTTAAATATAATAGATAACATGCAATAAGTATAAACACTTTAAATTAAAATACTGATAAAGATAAGTTTTTTAAAACTAAAAACCCCCATTGAAAGTATAAACTGAAAACACTTTTCAGTGTATTACGATCTACAGACTCGAATTCCTACAAAGAATACCAAGAGTAGAGAGTGTATAATATATATATATATATATATATATATATATATATATATAATATATATATATATATATTATAATATATATATATATATATATATATATATATATATTATAATATATATATATATATATATAGATATATGAAAAATACTAGGTTCTCGGGTTGAACCGCGTCTGAGGTTGTTAATATCTCGACGTTTCGGCTCCCGTTTTGGACCCATTTTCAAGAGAAAAAGGTGGTCAAGAAAAGTTGTTCAAGGAAATAATGCTAGGAGTTCCGGGGGCTTAATCTGCCTACTCCCCAGGTCTCACCACGATCCGTCTCTAAGGCATCGTTACGCTTTACTGGGAAGAAATGTTTAAGAGAGGGAGTGACCCACACATAAAAGTGTCTATGGAGCCCTCTATACGCAAACAGTTTCAAAGTTGCTACTAAAAATATAAGCACTAGGTGAGTATCCAAATGTTAATGATTTAAAAGTTTGATTTCTCATACTGTTTAAGATTTTATTAGCAAAATTCATATTTCAGACTGTTCTGTCACTATTATTTACTTAAATTTTATTGTTCCAAAAGCATATATTTTGTATATTTTACGTTTTAAGCAATCACTTGAGCCTATGTATCACTATCTTAAGCTTTTACACAATTAGAATACTAAAATATTTATTAAATTTGTAACATTTTTATGATTTTTCAGATTTGCCGTTACTTCGAAATCTTACTAAGGACTTACAATCTTTTGCAGCTGTATTCAAGTATAATTCCTGTTCCAATGCAGCGTAGTAGCTTAGTCAATGGATATATTTGCATTATTAGTGTCTTTAGATTGATGTGGTGCATTTTATGATATAATTTATCACAGGTATTTATGATTTTGCTTATAACTAGTACATAAAAGTTTTCCCTTGTTATATGTTTACTAGAAAGTTATTTGTATTCTGAAAGCTTGGCTGACATATACACCTGCTCTGTTAAGACATATGCCCTAGATAAAACGCTGTTTTTTAAAGTAAAATTTTTGATATCGTGGTTTGATTTTTTATCGTATAACAAAATTTTATATTTTATGGTTTGATATCGTTCTTTTTGTATTAATACAAATTACTAATTAGTACAATGTAGTGGTATGGGATATATATATATATATATATAAAATAAATAATGTAATTTGCAATTAGATTAAGTCCCAGCTATACATCATTATATCACACCTTTTGGCAAATAGATAGAGGTCTCAGATAGAAACTAATACCAATAGCCCTTTGGCAATGCATTTGCCTCTCGCAATACCCCACAAGAGATTTTGGAATTCTGACATTGCGTACAGCTCTTCAACGAATTTATTCATCTTTCCCTCGTATCATATATCTGGTGGATTCGCCTGGCCAACACCAGTACACCCATCATTCATTTCTACGGCGCAATCCCTCTTAAATCTATTTCCATCTCGCGCGGTTTACGGTGTTCCTCTATCAATCCTGACGTAAACAAATTGTCCCCATCTTTACTTTGTCGACCCAGAATTGTAGTGTCCCACATCACGCAATACGACTTTTAAGGAAATTGAGTTTGAAGTTTAATGATTGAACGCGAGCCGGGGCATAGCCGTTCCGCCGACAGGACGTACTTTGCATATGATTATTTCGTATCGGCTGTGAACGCGATCTGTTTCTAGACACAACCTGAATTACATTTTTTATACTATGTATACGTTATGTTATAAAACCAGTTAAGAGTGAAATGTAAAAATATGAGTTTTACACAAATTTTGGCTGAGGAGCTTGGAAAGGCAATATATATCTAAGTTCACAATGACGCAAATAGCCTTTTAATTCGTTAAAAATAGCAAATCAGAGGAAAAATTAGAAATTTGTTCTTGAAAATGTCAAAAATAAGGGTGTAACGAGAATGCCAAGAGATCCTAAAGTTTATGAAATTTGTAAAATTTCTATAGATTTGAGAGTTATAACTTTTATTTTCTATAAAAATTGAACGAGGATTTTAAAGGTATTATAAACCATTCAGCAGTAAACAGTGAAAAAGTAGGGTATAGAATGGGTATGTTCTTCAGAGGAGATACTCTATCTAAACAAATACAAAAGAATGGCTAAAGAATTATAGTAGTATGTCCTTAAACAGTGTCTCTGAAGTGAACATTTTGTAAATTTCGTAAATTGTGGAAAGAATGCAGGATATGCCACGTGTAAAAGAAAAAATTAAATTAGTAGCTACAGACCAATTTCCATTATTTATCATTTTTTAAGGTTTTTAATATTATTGCCATTTATACTGTGTCCCAAATTGGGGATGCATGCATTGCTATCTTTGTTATTATTAGATAGAGAAACGGTTAAATGAGACTTTTTTTAAGAATTTTGTGACCGTGTCGGTGCTAAAACATAATATTTTTAGTCGCAAATTCCTCTATAAAATCCTTATTTTACTATAAGGAACGTAACCAGACTGCAACCAACAGCTACCCTCCGGGTTATGTGCCCCGCCGAGCGCTGAATTACAAGTTACAAGCCTGGCGCGTTAAGTGTAATAATTACATATTATTACCATCAAAACGCTAATGCTTCGATTGCAACAAACACCAGCCGAAAGACTGATCCTACTTAAAGGAGCTCTCATGCCAGTCCTCACACACCACTTGCAGTTTCGAGCTGTTGGCTCTCGTCAGTGCGAGGTAGGCATGTGACGACCGACACGAGGATCACTTGACTATTTAGTACATTTCGGTATCTTTGAGATAGCGACATGTAAAATTGTTAGCAGACGCCATCTAGCGGTCCAGTGTCTGTTGCAATCGAAAAATAAATAGCCTGACTGGGCGGGGTTTTTTGAAAATATGTTGGAAACAAAGATAGCTAGGCGAAATTTAAAAACGGCATCGAAACGGTCAAAGAATTCTTCATTTAACCGTTTCTCTACCTCTAATAATAAGAGAGAAGCAATGCATGCACCCCCAATTTGGGACATAGTGTATATTTACGTACAGAAAACTTAATATCCCCACACCAACATAAATTTATGTCTAAATGCTCTACCACCTCTGTACAAAAAAAAGTTGTCTCCCTCATTCGTACAAAGTGCTTGTTATTCCCTCAACTTTGATTTTAAGATAATAAGTTGAGAATTGGTTTCTGAATATGTTTTTTTTCCAATTTTATTTAAAGTAATCTCTAATGGTCGTTTTCCTTTCAAGATGAATTAGGCGAATTTGCAGTAACCTTCAGCAAAAAGCAGTATATGCTTGTCGTTCTACTAGAAACGGTTGCAAACTCTATCGCCAGCACTGACTTAAAATGGAAATTGAATTCAGGCCGATTTTCAAGGAAACCACGTCCAGTGGGCTTTACTAAAGCTTGTGGCCGAAACAAAACGAAGTTCCAGTTTACTAAAGTTGCGATGGCCTTCATTTCTATTCCGTTTCGTCAAAAAAATTAATTGCGTCGAATAGAACATTGCGGAAAATCAATTTTTTTTTAGGTTATTGATTGGTTTGTACTTTATTGCATAGAAATTGAAACAAACAATGCTATTTTAAAATAATATTAGTATTACTATTTTTCAACAGACATTTTATTCAATGTGTATATTCTTTATTATATTATTATATAAATAATTAGTTATAGAACTGACAGGAAGTGAGTGAAATTTTTTATTTTGAATTAGACGCTCTAGATATTAATTCTGTAACCCATAGAAGATTTAATTCGAACTTAAATGAGGCCCTATATCTATTATTCTATTTTTACGTAAAAATATTGAGAGTGTATTAGTTTTTTCAATTTTGTTACCATTAGCATATGATTTTGTGTACAGGAGCTAGTTCCTAAAGAGAAAAAACAAACTATCAAAAAATTGCTTATTAAAACAAATAAATTTAGATGCTTGTTAGATTTTTATTCAGCAAACCACAATACATAATTATAATCTGATATCAGAATCTATTATCTTTTAAATATTTGAAATTTCCGTCCTCCTGAAACAACAACAATTTTTAGAAAACACTTCATTCATAACGTTGAGCAATAGAAAAAGTACAAATAAATTGAATGGTTAAATTTTGCCTTGAAATTAATCGAGGGTACTTCCCCTGCAGTCCATTATAAATGTTCCCGGTTTGATTTATAGTAATAAATTATTTATTTTGATAGTAATTTGAACTTGAATGCAATATAAATTGTCCATATGTAATTATTATTATTTAAATCTGAATATAATTCTATTGTGGGCAGTATCCGGAACACGTTTTGTTTTTAATTATTATTTCTGCACGATACTATAGTAAAATGTTACATATAATCATCCAATATTGCACAATATACGATTAGTTTCCAAATATAAAAGGTTTTTCTAAACGAAAGTCTGTGTTAGTTGTTTGATGTATTAGTAATGTTGTGCATACTTTAAGTATATTATAAAAATGATTACCATATTACTGAAAATTTAATAACAACATAATAAAATATGCACTGTCCAATATTGTAAAATCAGTACTTATAGGTATTAGAAAATATTGCTTAACCAATATAACTTTACACATAGTTGACAAATATGGACTAAATATGAGCTTTCCAATATTTTAGAATCAATATTTATCTATCAATCGCTATTTGTTGTACAATATTATTGAAAAATGTAATAACAATTTAACATGAATATAGACTTTTCAGTGTTGTAAAATTAATATTAATAGATATTTATCAATATTATTTGCATATATCTGAACTGAAATGACATATATTCATACCAATATTTCAATACTAGTATTTATTAATATTAGTCTAATATTTCTGTTACAATTTCAATGCATCTATATTGATCCAATATTGAACCACGGTTCAGCCAATATTATAATCTACCTGGCAAGTTTTAGTCAAAATACACAAGGCATGTTTTGTGAAGTAATGGTTCTCGGTCACAGTTTTCGTATTGTGCACCTTTTTAATCCTTCTATTGAGAAATATGAAATAAATAGGTACAAAATTCTACACGTGATCATTCAAATAATTTGCCTCATAACAGTTCCCCAAGTTAGTATCATCAACTCAACAACACCCCATATGAACATTTTAACCTGTTCATTCTGTACAGTACGTGCATTCCTCTTAGTAAAATTTCACCCTGCACAAGAGACCGGGACCCTGTAATTGCACTAGATGAGAGGACCTAAAGAGCACTCTAGCTTGAGCCGAGTCTATAATAGACTTTCGTTCACTTGGCCCAGTTCAATCATGAAGTGGACGTTAACACTTTTATTACATCTCAAAGTCTGTCTAAGACGACATTGATGACTTTTACATAAACCAATCTTTGTTAAAAAAAAGTAGTTCTGTTTCAGAAAGGCAATATTTAGAGATCGACTTTTATATCTCTTTTAGATCTTCAAAATTGTATTAGACTTTAGGAAAACTGGCTACTAAGGATGTTTCGATCTTTGCGCTGTGTTTATTTTCGATAAAATTGCATTTGGGATAGTGTTGCCTTGTGTCGCGGGAAAGCGGTTATGACATGATCCAATACTCTAGCGGACTTAAAAGAAGAAATATTTTGTGGTATATTGTATAGGTACGAGGCGTAACAGATAAACTTGGTTTTTATGAAGAAATAGTTATAAATCCCCGTAAATGCTTGGAAAACTGTCAGCCATTTTATAATAAGGAGCGCTTGAAGTGGCCCTAATAGTCTGTGTATTATTAAAATTTTACATCCCGCAAAAAAAAACTACGGCATTGATATTTTTAAACAATGACCAGCCATAGAAATATATTTCCCTCCTCTCGTTATGCTTCTTTACGATTTAAAACCACATTAAGACAACCAACTGTTGGCATCATAATAAATGTGTATAGAAAAAGCTAGACTCGCGTTCATTGTCATTATGAACATCGAACCTACTTGGCTATGTCATGTTAAGCGACTTCATTGTTCATAATTGATATTATCTAAAACAATTGCATAGTAGTCACCATGTTGATGTTGACACATAATAGAGCTTGTACGGCGTGGGCCATGAGAAGAGGAGAATGGTGGCAACAATGAATAACTGCAGCTACACAGTTATCGGAGGACAAGTTTGTCGCGAGTGCCATAATTGTGTTGAAGGCAGGCCGATTACAATGTAATCTGGAGGTTTATTGTTTGACGGTGTTTTCTGTATTCTCTCCGCAAGTAGACATCACTACCTAAAAGGGGATAACGTTAATTCCCATAGAAACTTGTATAACCATTCAAAGGTTGTCTTTTAAATATTTAATGTGATTATAACCCTTATATCTGTTTGTATTCTTTCTTTGAGATCATCGATTTTATTCGACTTTGTTGTATATATTTTAGTCTTGAGATATCCCCATAGAAGAAATCCAAAGGTGCAAGGTCAGGTGATGTGGCTGGCCACTCAATAGCAGCTCTTCGTCCAATTCATTTATGAGGAAATGTGTCGCCTGGATTTTTCTGGATTTAGTGACAAGTAGTGATGTTCTGACGCGTGCATTTTGATAAGTCGGTGTTTATTATTACGTGCATTATCTGCCTTGTCAATGCTAAAGAAAACATAAATTTGTGTATCGCCTGCATAGTTAGGTTAGGTTGAAATGTGAGTGGGTCTATGCCAAACTCTCTACTGTGACCATCCGGTCTATTGTGGCTCACTCCTAATTTATATTTTACCAAATAGGTTGAACTTCTTGATAAAGCTGATAACCTTATTTGGTGAAAGACAGTCCAGGTCCTCAGGCAAAAGCGATCCTTTGCCAAATAATGAGAACCGGGTTCTTTCTGCAGCGGGACAAGTGCACAGAATATGCCTTGCCGTTTCATCTTCCTCCAGACACAGACAGCATTCGACGTTTTCCACCAATCCAAATCTGTGCAGGTGATGAATCAATCAGCAATGCCTAGTGTAAGGGAAAATTAGAGTCTGTAGGTGTAACCTATTCAACTCTATTAGTTTCTTAGCTCTTGATTTCAAAGGATATGTAATGAATTCCTTTGAGTAATTCCTGCCAGTGATGGAGAGTCTTGCTCTCGGCCCAGTTTAGGATACTTGTTTTGGCAGTACTTGAAGATATGCCAAGAACTGGTTCTGGTCTCATTAATTTTGATGCCGCGCCCCCTCGGGCTAGGCAATCGGCAATTTCGTTGCCCTCCACCACCCAGAGTGGCCAGGCACCCAGACCAGAGTTAGTTTGTTATTACTACCTAATTGGATTAGAGCTTTTTGGTATTAGTTCCAGCCTCCGTAGAGTTGAGTGGCATAAATTTCAGCCTGAAAAATTGTCGCGGTGTTACCCAGGCTCGAAGCTATTCTTACCTTTTGGTTACGACTATAAAGTCCAGCTCCTGTTCCTTAAGGAGTTTTGGAACCGCCTGTAAACCAACAGCTGTCTGCCTTCTCTAGGTCGGTTTTATTCCGATCTCACTCATCTCTTTCAGAAAATAGGATGTTAAAAGGCAGCTCGGGGTTGGTCCTGGTAGGCATCACATCTGAAAGCATACTTAGGATGCTGTTACTATTCAGGTCATCAGTCAATCCGTTGCGTTCCATGATGCTAGCCTGCGGCATGTTGATTGCCGACTGTTGGAGTCTGTATGTTGCCCACCTAGCCTCTCTCTCCAGGTACATATGGAGAGGTGGTAAGTCTAGGAGGATTTCCAAAGCAGCTGACGGTGTGGTGTGGTGCTTATGGCACCAGTTATTGCCAGACATGCTTGTCTCTGTAAGCCGAGAGTATGATTTTGGCCGTCTGTTGTAGCCCTTTCTACCACCAAACTATGGAACCATACGCTATCATTGGTCTATCTAGGGTAATACCTAATTATTTCACCTCCTTTGAGAATGGAATGTTTTCACCTAGTAGGGAAAGCGGTTCTAAGTTGTCCAGCTTCCTTTTCCTGGTGAAGGGTACTATTACAGTTTTGTGGTGGTTGACAGTCGTCTGTTCCCTCTCACACCAGATACTGTATCTAGTACCTCTTGAAGGGTATGAGAGAGTACCTCTTCAGAGTTTCATCTAACCATAATGAATAGGTCGTCTGCTTATGCTTGAATTTCAGCTGCCGCTGTATATAAGGAATCAGGCAGTGCATTATTGAATGCTCCTTCGATGTCGAGAAAAGCAGCCACTGCAATCCCCTTTTGGAAGGGATTGAGTGATTTTCCCGAGTAAGTTATTAAGTGCTAATTCTGTTAATTTGCCCGGCTGATAAGCATACTGGTGAACATTAAGAGGGTGAGTGTTCAGGATGTTTCTCCTGATGTATTCATCCAGTACCTTTTCCAGGCCCTTCAACAGAAACGACGTCAGGCTAATGGTTCTTAGCGATTTAGGTTCTGATTCTATCTGACTCATTTTTAGTATATAGACCACTTTAACCTCCGCCCAGCTGGATGGTATATGACTCCATACCAAACTAACTCTGTAGAGTCTGAAGCTTTAGCTCGATTGAAGAGGCGTCGAACTTCTTTTCTCATTTTGTCTAGTGTTTTCTTTCACCAAGATGCCCCTCTGTTGTATTTTTTAGACTTTAGTGGAGAGTTTTCATGATATGCTGAGATGATTGCGCTACAGATTCGTTGCGATTTCTATTATATCATGCTTCCTGATCTTCACAGTAATGAGGTTCGCAATTATTTAAGAAAGAGAAAAATGTAAAGTTCTATATGGTAAACAATAACGGACCCAATATTGAATCTTGGGGAACCCCACTATTAATAGCCAGGAGATCTAATTTATTTTGACCAATTTTAACCAACTGAAAGTTGGTACATGTAAAAGAAGATATAGTTTTAATATTTGATATCACTTATCTTTAAAGTTTGAGATAAATTGCTAAATATTCTTAAAACCTATGGGCACGACACAACGTTATAGAATCACAGAAATAAACCCAACGTACAAAACAAAGGTCGATCAGTATTTGATCGTTCTGATCTGATGGCTCATAGGTGTCTTTGCTAAGTGAAACATATTAGTACTGTTAGTTCTCCTAGATATTTTTTAACAATGATGGGTGCCCATTTTAAATGTTATAGTACCTTTCACTCGTCACAGACAGAAACAATTTCAAAAAGCTTAAAATTTTCAAAGTAATTCATTCTTCACGCTCATCCAGTCAAACTATTAAAAAAAGTCATTCAGACACTTAAATTTGCAAAAAACCACAATTTTAGTCAAAAAAATCTGGAAAAATTCACATAGCACCGATAATTTACAAATAGTCCAAATTCATCGACAACTTTACTCAAACATTCATATTCACCAAATTACGGCTCAAAAGTTGCGCAATCAAGCCCAAATGATTAGCGGGTGACATCTTTCCAGACCTCTGCACACCAAGTCCCCGACACACCATATAAATCGAACCTGGCGAGCTCAGGCTAAGTCAGTTTCCGATGTACCTCAAAAGTAGTTTCTGTGCTACGCGACTGAAGTTACAAAAAACCCAACTGTTTAAATATTACTTCATCCGACGCTTAAATTAATAAAATCGAGTGACCTACTTCCTTGGCCGAAACCAAGTAAAAAAGAGTTTAATTTTAGTAAATTTGCCCCAGCGCATTAAATAAAAGTGACCTTTTCCTGAAACAATTTTTCTAATCTACAATTTTTCTGTCTACTATCCGCGACGATAGTATTTTTGTTTTTAAGTCGGAACTTCTATTGTCGACGAACTTTTATTGTCTTTACTCTGTTAATTTTAACTATCTTATTAATACATACTTTGTTCTTATACTTAAGTAAATTACTATCATTCGTTTTAAATCAAAGTGTTATTATTCGAAGAAGAATATATATAAAGGGTGTAACCTTTGACTCTGACCGCGTTCTCGCCTCATATCTTCCAGCGGTTTGTATATCAGTGTATGTGCGGAAGCTCTGTAATCTTATTCAAAGATTGTGTAGTGGATATACCATCCTTCAGAAGGGATGTAAGGCCGTCGGTCCCTTACCTTGTATAGTAAATGTTAGGCAAGTAAAACACCTCTACTCTTGGAAAGAGAAGAGGTTCGGCAAAATTCCTGATTGGGGGTAGCTCTTCTACAAGCATAAATGTTAGGCTTCAGTGACGGAAATAGGCATACATGTTTAAGAAAATATATTTATATATACCAACTTAAGGTCGAAATATCCAAGATGGAGAGAGATCCGATAAGGAAATATTTACTGTTTTTGACCATAACTTCTTATTCTAAAACACATATTGCAAACAAACTGTAAGACTACCTAAGTAGAACTATAACAAGAGTAGTGTTCTAAGTTTTCACTCAATAATTTGAAACCTATGCGAAATTGTTAGATTTAAATTTAGGAAATACGACATAATTTTTAAAATTAAATCTAATTTGCAAACAACTGAAATTGTTGAGTGAAAATTCATATCACTACACCTGTAATAGTACTACTTAGGTAATCCTGTACTGTTTTACCAATACATGTATTAAAAAAAGTTATGGCAAAAAATAATAAATATTTCCTTATCGAATCTCCTTCTCTCATGCCCATCTTAATGTATTTTTATTTAAGTAATACGAATTGGATATATGCTCATGAAATTTTTATTTGAATATTTCATGAGAGATGATTAACTTAGAAGTTTCATACTTATATTTTCTTTTCTTTTTTTCACATAAAAAGTAATTCTTACCCCACACCTGCTACAAGAAATTCACTAACCAACCGGTTTTAGTTACACTTTAGTAACTGTACACACAATATGTTCCCTCTGGCTTGTTAGTCCAAATGACAAGTTCCCTTTCAGGCAACACAAGCGATTCAATAACCTGTTGGGGTTGGTGTTAGCTAGGTACAGCACCCTTTGAAGTCATAGCATTCAAGGTATGGGCGAGTAAAGTAAATTTGTAAATGATATAACTACATTTTGAAACTGAATTAATTTTATGATTTATGTGAGATTTCAGTTGTATGTTTTCTTCTCTCCACTTTCATAAAGGTCCATTATTGGATCAGATAATAGAGATAATTTTTATTGTCATTATTTTGATTCCATTTCAATTTCATTCCAATTCCTAATCATTCGATTTCATTAATATCAATTTAAAATATTTTTTTTTGCTCCGAGTTTTTAACAAGCAGATAGGTTTGGTGTGGTTAATAGTAAAGGCGAAATGACTATTTGATACGTGTGAAGAACTTTGTGTGGTGAAATATCCGAAGATAACTTAACACAAGAATTACAATTGCTTTGACATTTGTTCGTTATTCATTAATCCGTAAAAACTATGAACGCGCTGCTTCAATGGGTAGAGGCGTTTTTATTGTCGTTAGATTGTTACCCTGTCGAAGGAAGAGAAGAAGAAGAGACAATCGTTTGACAGTGTTGCGTGGTGTTGACCAAGATTAGTGTTGCCGGTGTTAGATAAACTTAAATTCTACTTTATTCATTCTGCTGTAGTATTGTGTAAAATTAAATTATTATTTTTTTAATTACAACCTATTTATATATACAGTTTGAGACAACTGCATGCGCAAACAACTGAAGTAATGAGGAAAAGGCAAAGACATTGGTTTTAGCATTAAGAAGCCAAGCATCAGAAGTGCTTCAAACGATTCCAGTGGCGCAGCAACAAGATTTTGAAGTTTTAGAGGCTGCATTAGATCTAAGATATGGTGACCAACATTTTGCTCAACTATATCGGACTCAGCTGAAGTCAGGTATACAAAAAGCTGAGGAGAGCTTAAGAGAATTTGAGGCTGCAGTAGAGAGACTGGCACACTTGGCTTACCCGAATGCACTAAGGCAGTTCCAGGAGCAATTGGCAGTTGACGCATTTGTTGATGGCATAAAAGACAAGGAAGGATGTGTCGAATAAAAGTGTCAAGTTGAAGGCTTTGTGGGCGCAATGGGATTCCCTAAGGCTTGAAGATGGACTATTATGGAGAGCATGGGAGAGCCCGGATGGGAAAGAAGTTACCATGCGGTTGCTGATACCCAGATGCCGAGTACCAAAAGTACCTCGGGTAGTGCACGAAGGAATATCCCGAGAGCATTTTGGCAAAAATAAGACCTTGGCTAGAGTACGGGAACGATTTCTAAATTTGGAAGATATATTTCAGTACAGCAAGTTTTCTGAAATATAACACTTTTTTACTATATTTGATACATTTTGCCTGGAGGCCGTTGTCAAATATTAATAAAGTGAAAAGTTTTTACTCGATCTACAATCCCTAGGAATGCAATGCAAATAATTTGATGGTTCAAAATATTTCCTTAAAATTATTCGCTTTTCCCTGCCTACTAAATAACTCAGCCACCAAACCAATGTCTTATTTCAACTACCTGTAGACGTTGTCTTACTTGTTTGGATATATTTTATTGCAAATTCACTATACCTCTAGGTAGATCATCCATACATATTAAATAGAATTTCACAATGCCATAGCCATACAAATAATTCCTTTAATATAGATAAATGCATATTTTTAAAATCAATTGGTAATAATGAATTAATTAGACAAATAAATAACTTAAAAAACAACAACTTTTCTGGACCAGATGGAATTACCTTGAAAATATTAAAAACCATACACTTATACATTATTTCCCCATTAAAACATATAATAAACTTAGTCTTTAAAATCGGTGTAGTTCCTAATCAATTTTAAGTATCCACTATAAACCTTATTTATAAATCTGGCAATCCTAAAATAGTTAGTAATTATCGACCAGTAAGCATCATTAATAATATTGCAAAAGTATTTGAAAAATGTCTTAAGGAAAGACTAATTAACTTCCTAAAGAACAACAAATTGCTCTCTCTTCACCAATTTGATTTACAGATATATTAAGCACTGACGACGCAATGTATGAAGTAGAGGCAACAGATAACCTAGATAAAAGTAAAAGATGTAGGTATAGCTGCCTTTTTAGATTTAGACTTTGGACACGATACCTCGTGAGAAACTTCTTAATGTTCTAGAAAGTTATGGAGTTAGGAGCATCGTACTGAAAGTCTTTAAATCCTACTTAACAAATAAAACTTAGTATGTTGAAATTAGAAACGTATAACGTGATCCAAAAATGAACAAATTGGCGTGCCGCAGGGTATTAGGACCAATATTCTTCAATGTATATATTACTTCTTTAACCAATATAAACATTAATGGTAAAGTGATTTCATATGCAGATGATACTGTGCTAATTTTTAGTGGAACTTCTTGGGATAACATCAAGGGTCAAAAAAGTAAAGGATTGGGTAGATACCTATAAATTATCATTAAACATAAGTAAAACAAATTACATTGCTTTCTCTATAACATCTGTAAATCGTCCTGATTATAACAACATAAGGGTAGACAACTTAAATGATACAATAAAAGAGACTACCAGCACTAAGTACTTAGGTATTGTTATTCACAAAAACCTAAAATGGGACTGTTATGTAACATACTTAACAAGAAGAATTATGTACCTTACACACTAATTTTATATTTTAAGGAAATTATAAATCAAAACCTATTACTAACAATGTATCAAACATTGCTTGAGTTTCTTATTCGCTATGGCATAATAGTATGGAGTGGTCTTTACAATAATACGTTAAAACCGTTACTGGTAGCAGAAAATATGATACTGAAAATTATTTTAAAGAAAAATAGGCTATATTCAACAAATTTATCATACACTGATAGAATATGCATGAATATTCCGTATCTATGATGTACCAAGCTACTACTTTTTATTTACGTTAACTCTGTGTAGTATTGATTATTATTCATATTGCATCTTATGATAAAGTGAGAAAATAAAGTTAAAGTTAAAAGAAATGATACGATCTATTTGCAAAATAGCGGAGCAGTGAAAATAATCATTTTGATAATTATTAAGCTTGGCAAAAGTCCACATCTATTTCAGTACTAAAAATTAACCAACCTAGGCTATGATAAGATATTATACTACCCGCATTAGTTCCTAAAAGACTTTTTTCCGATACTTGGCAGCTTCCATTTGAAAATTTGTAAAGCTGTATTAGTAGTGCAATAGGTCATCTCTGCTGGCTCATAGCGCAATTCATTTTTCCATAAAGGTTTCTTATCCGGATTTTACACATATCCTCTTTCACGGCTGCGACGTACAGTCTGAAGCAAAAGTAGAAGCATAGAAGCTTATAGACATTTAGCGATGTCAGATTTTAGAGCTATGGAAAATAATTAACTTTAAATTGAGGTTGGGTACTATTCAAGCCATTGATGATAATTATTACACTAACTGGGGACTAAACTTATATCTTTCTTTTTTCAAGGTACAAGTTTAATCCGAAATTAACCGAGCACAATTATGATTTTTTTTTAAGTTCTTGTGTTGTCACTCTAAAACATATTGCAGGGCAATACTTTAATATGGGCGAAAACACATTAAAAAACCGCTGCCCAGGAAATCACTACTTCCACATCTAGATTTTGTATTCATGTCTTATGCACACTAAATCTCAATGTAATATTTTATTCCCTTTAATAATAGAGTGGGGGTGGCAGAAGGGGTGGCTAATGTAAAAAAAGTTTAGAGGTCCTTGGTTCTCGTACACACACTAAATCCCAATTTAATTTTTTATTCCCTTTAATAATAGGGTGGGCATGGTGCAATGGCATGGTAGAGGGGGTAGCTAACGCCAAAAAAAAATTTTAGACGTTTCGTTTTTGTATACGCACTAAATCACATTTTAATTTTTTTTACCCCCTTTAATAAAAGAGTGAGGGTGGCAATGGGGGTGGTAGAGGGGGTGGCTAACTCCAAAAAAATTTGTTGAGACGTTTCGTTCTTGAATACACACTAAATTAAATTTTAATTTTTTTACCCCTTTTAATAATAGGGTGAGGGTTGCAATGGGGTTGGTAGAGGGGGTAGATACTGCACTGAACGTGGAAGTAAAATAATAAAAACCTCACTGTAGCTATTTTAGTATATTTACTTACTTTCGTTATGTAATATCAAACTTTACGAAATTGACTTTAGTATCATAATGAGGTTCTTTAGCGTATTGGTGCGGTAAAATGACACTTTACCGCACGAATGTAGTAAAGTAATAAAAAGAATGAATAAATCAATTCAATAAATTTTATTTTTATAAAACATAATTGTAACTTTTTTTCAATTGGAAATTTGCTGACCATAAGTAGACAAAGTAGGAGAAGAAGAGTAAGTCAAAGCTTTTGTACAGTGGTAGGGGGTACCTCCCTGAATAGCGCATAAAAGTCCTGACCACTGGGGTATGAGCACGGGGGGCCCGGGGGTTGAAATATCCGTTTTCACATTTTTCGTGAATATCTCGAAAACGGCGGCCTCTAGCGGAAAAGTGTTATATACAAGTTAAAGTAAATTAAATTTCTTATCAAAGTAGGTCTATTCATTTTTTTCTACGATCAATACTATACTTATCGAGATACGGGGGATGGAAAAATTGAAAAGTCTGAAACTCATTTCGTTCTAGTAAAGTGACAAGAAATTTAGAAATAGCAAAAGTATTTGATGGTTAAATGTTAAAACATGTGCCGTGACACCATCGAACACCGGATCCCAGATTTCCAGCATCTACAACGACCTCCACATAGAGTGGACAATTGGCAGAAAATGGTATTCAAAATGGCTTCTGGAGCTACTGGATCTGTTGTGGCGAGTGGGATCAATGAAACATCTTCCCCTCGGATCCATCCCAAACCGATCGGTTGTATGGTGGAATTGTTCAGCCATTGCTGGATCTGTTAATGTGAAACGAAACCACTTTAAGCTACAAGAATACAAGAAATGTTGTACAGAGTTGAACAAAAATTATACAAAAGTTGTAGGTGCACTAAGTAAATACTTCAACATTAAAAAAACATTAATTGAACAAAATTATAATACCTGTAAATAAACCATGAAATAGTGTTGCTTTGCTGCTCCTCTGGTCTGTGGGTTGAGGCTAGGTTCAGTTTTGGCTTCGTCGAAACTCCTAGGAAGGCTGTGTATCGAAGTTTGTTCAAATTTTGTTCATTGGGAGTCACCTGGTAGATTTCCAAAAACATCTTCTCGCCAGCTTGTGCGATCATCTCTGGTGTTGCCGAGAATTTTGTGAAGATGTCAGATATGTTTTTCATTTGGCTACGCATTTTGCTGAACAGCTGAACCATTATCCTTTATTATAAATGGCCGAGATGGTATCGTAGCCACTGAAGGAGTTTAGTAGGAGGATAGTTTCATCAAAAGGAAGTTATTGGAATTTAGATGTGGAGTAGAGTTTTGACACCACTGTGCCCCCGCCAGGTTTCAAGAAGAATATGTTTCTCCCTAGTGGTGCAAAAGCATGAGCTCTTTGAATAACATTTTCCGTCGGTGTTCGAGCGGCTTGTCTTATTTGCCGTGTTTTACTGTAGCATGAGTTCTGTACTGTCTTTTTATTTAGTACCATCATACAGTTTTTAAAATACGGTGTTTAAAATTTATCATTTTCGCATATCTAGAAACATTTTACAAGGTTTTTTGCTTAGTAAGAAGGTATGGAATGGTTTCTAACTAATTTTTAACAAAAATCCATTTTACGGGGGTTTTGCTTAGCAGGCCAGTATGGCCCAGTATGGCCCAATGACTGTACAGCACCAACCAATAACAGCTAGAAGCTATACCAAGAGTTTAATAACGTTGTAGATTTTATGTGATCCATTTGGGTTTGCATAAACTACTAATACTCATGTGGATGTGATGTTATTCCATTATTTGTGTTTAGAGGCACCTACTACTATAAAATTTGAACAAACAAATGACGGCAGGGATACTCTGACACCGCCAATGAAAGGATCTCGAAAAGAATGCTAACTTTAAAATGCAGCTTTTCCGTTTCTTGATAATATCCCAAAAACGGAAATGAGTAGGTTAAATTTAAAATCTCCATCCAAACTTTCACAAAAATGTCCCTCTTTACAGTTTTTTTTAAATAATAACAACCAAGATATAATTTTTTGCACTCCTACCCCCAGTTTGAAACATAGTGTATGTAGCACTTGTTTACACAAACCTAACAAATACGCCGTTATTAAATTTAGTAAAGGTCAAATGTAGGCGCTTTTGATGGCTTGTGAAAATAAATATATCTGTGAAGCCCACTACATTTTCTTTATTCCTTATACAGGGTGGGGCAATAGTGCGTCGGACCTCGATATATCGAGTTCTACGATAGTTAGAAATTTTTAAAAAAATTGCAAGTAAACTAGATAAAAAAGTGTATAACTGGGAATTATCTTCGAATATACAGGGCGAGCCAAAACGACATTACAGGACCAAGTGCCTTTTTTTTAAAGGAATGCTATGTATATCAGTACATTTTTTTTATGCATCTTTCTAGGCTCTATTCATTCCTACATTAGCATCGAATATCTCCCAATCACTTGTAATGAATTTTTTTTTGAAATAATGCAATCTACAGACGGATATTAAAAAATCACCACAGTCACAATTATGGGTTTTCAGAAAAACTTATGTGGACACCAGTTACGAGACATCTAATTAATGTTTTTGAATCATTTTCATTTCCAAAAAATGTACAGAGTTGCCAAATTTTTTTTTTCAATTACGAACATTTTAAATTGAATTTTCTCAATTTTTTAAAATGGAACACCCTGTATATTTTTCGACGATGTTATGTAGAAATGAAAAAAGAATATTATTTGTAAGTACTTATCTGAGCTAATGGCAACCAACTTCGTTTTATTGAGAAATAATTACAAAATTCAAAAATAAACTTAAAAAAAGAGGTTTCTTCAAATAACTCAGTAGAAAAAATTGTAATAAATGTTCCACATTTTGCACATTTTGATTGACACACATCTCTATGTGCTTTTGAAATGAGGTTCCCACTGTTCCCAAAACTGCTGGTATGATAGATGTAAAGGCAGTTATTATTCTTTCCTTCATATTTTGTACTGTTGTTGGTGTGTCTCTAAAAACAATTTCCTTCGCGTATCCCCATAAAAAGAAATCCATTTTTGTAGAGATCTGGGGATCTAGCAGGCCATTTAGTGGGTCCATTTCTTCCAATCCGTTGATTAGAGTAGGTATTATCTAGGCGGTCTCAAACTGCATTTAAATAAAGTGGTGGAGCACCATCTTGCTAAAACCACATCCTATTTCGAATTCTTTTAGGGAGAATTACCAATAATTGTGGCAGATAGTTTTCCAAAAATGAAAATAAATAGCTCTAGTCAATGTACCATCAAATAAATGTGGCCCTATTATATGTTCTCCAATAATTCCAATAGTTCTATCGCCACCCAGGCCGCTACCAAGCAAACACGTAGCAAGACGCAAAAATAATAATATTTCTGTATGTGCAACAAAGAAAGGTACAGCCAAGTAACTTGCATTTATATTTAAGTAAATAACAAATAATTAAGTAAAGTAATTAACCATTGAATGAATAATATTTATTTATAAATAAAAACAAATTAAAACAATGGATCAATTCGTAAGAGACTTTAAATTAAAAAATATAAATACATACAGTACTGAGAGCATAGATCATTGTAAAAATTATCTAGAATTAAATACACCGGGAAAAAATAAATTCAATATAATGGCACTATGAGCGATCCAGGCACATCAAAATACGGTGTTCCACAGGGAACAGTTCTAGGGCCAATTCTATTTAACATATATATTAATGACTTACTAAGACTGCCATCTGATGGAAAGATTCTTAGTTTTGCCGATGACACGGCCATTGTATATACAGATGAAACCTGGAGTGGAGTAAAAAAATGGCTGAAAAAGATTTTACAACTATCAAAAAATGGTTTGATACGAATTTACTTACTATAAACTACAGCAAAACTAAGTATCTTCCCTTTACATCATACCATAACCGCTTACCCAATTTTGGCCCACTAAACATTGAATCGATGAATGATGATGACGTAATGCTAATAGAAGAAGCGGATTCAGTCAAATATTTGGGCATAATAATAGATAGGCACTTAAAATGGGATCTTCAAATAAATAATATTACTAGAAAAATAAGGTGCTTTCTACCTACATTTAAAAATTTAAAACAGTACCTAGACCTGCCTCAACTAAATGTACTATATTATTCCTTAATACAGTCCCACCTAAGCTATGGAATAATTGGTTGGGGTGGAGTGACAAATTGCTATCTGAAAAATTTTAAGTACCTTGCAAAAATGGTTTCTCAAAATTATTTATGATATAACATATCCGACAGAAATGCTCTTTAGTGAAACAAAAAAGTTAGATTTGCGACAACTGTTTTGTCAGCAAATATTAATTAACACATTTAAAAACACACAAAATATAAAATTCAGAGAACATACATATAACACTCGCGCAAAAAACGTGCTCACTGAAAAGCCATTTGCAAAAAAAACAATAGGACAAAGAAACCATACCTATCTAGCCCCAAGGTTAATCGATATGCTACCACCTTCAATAAAAAATATTAAATCATATAGTTTATACAAAAAGCATATTAAACTTTGGATAGAAAACACACAGAGAATACTGATACATTAAATAGTTGACGTAAAAATGCATTAGCTAGAAAACATGCACCGTTAATTAGCTTTACTTATCTATAAAATTAAAACAAACTAGTAAATAAGAATTAATTTAAAATGTGGTACTTTCCTAGACTGTAACAACTACCCGATTCAGACATAAACTTACCTAATTGTGACAAAGCCTCTAGACTGTGACTTATTCAGATATATATATATATATATATATATATATATATATATATATATATATATATATATGTATGTATTGAAATACACTCACAAGTGAAAGTGTATTACTCCGCAACAGGCACATTGTGCTTAGCGGGAAGAACCCTCTGTTTATTTATATATATAAATGTGTTTCATTCAATCAATTTGGTTTCCGAGAGAAAACTTCGACTGAAGACGCACTTGCAAATCTAACAAACCACATATACAAATCAATAGACCATAAATTACCAAGTTTAGCAGTTTTCATAGACCTTGCAAAAGCGTTTGATACTGTAAGTCACAAGCAAATGCTAAGTAAACTCTGGAATATGGGGTTTCGTGGAGAATGTCATAATTTATTAAAAAGCTACCTTGAAAATAGAACGCAAATAGTAAAAATAGGGAACAAATTAAGTGACCCCAAAAAGGTCTTAATTGGTTTACCGCAAGGGACAGTTTTGGCACTACTCCTATTTAACATTTTTGTAAACAATCTACTCACGTTACCAATAGAGGGTAAAATGTCAGCTTTTGCAGATGATACTGTAAGATTCTTTTCTGCTCCTACCTGGTCCGATCTAAAAACAATAACAAACATGATTATGAAAATAATTAAAGATTGGCTAGATTACCACCTCCTAACCATTAACATCGAAAAAACTAAATATATGTGTTACGCATCATACAAAAAAACCTTACCTAATTATACAAATATTCCCATTTACAACACATCTCTATCGATAAACGTCACAGAATCCATTAAATACCTAGGAATCATTTTAGATCCAAACCTTAAATGGCATTTACAAATAAATTATATAATAAAACGACTGAGATCGCTTATTTATAGCTTTAAACAAATAAGAAACTTGCTTGGGGACAAAGAACTTTATATCATACATAATGGTCTTGTACAATCTATAATTAGGTATGGAATACTAGTATGGGGCGGCGCAAATAAAACAAATATCAATCCACTAGTCCAAACACAGAAAATATTTTTTAAAATCATGCTTAGAAAAGATTATTACTATCCCACATCACTCCTATACGCTGGATCAAAATGTTTAAATATTAGACAACTGTATGTGAGACAACTATTAATTTACCAGTTTAAAAATAAAAGTCATAGTCAAAATATAACACATCTGCATAATACCAGACTTAAAATCAACAATAAGCTAATCACCCCTCGAACACAAAAAACCATAGCTACAAAATATTTTCTATATCTAGCACCCAGAATCTACAATGCTGTACCAATAAAATTTAAAAACGCTACCTATACTTGCTTTGTATATAATATAACCAAATGGATTAAAGACACTAAATATGAAAATCTCGATATATTTGTAAACACTGGTCCTTTTCCTGTATCATAAGAATACGAAACTTAAAAACATAAGTCTACAAAACGCAATTAAACATCCATCTCGTATTTGTCTTTCTTTATCGTCCTTACAAACATATGTGCACATAAATTAGTTACTTAAATAGTTGCTACTTATATATTTTTTTGTTGTTGTTTTCTTTTTTGTTTCCTTTTAAACTCACCTTCTTTCCTTGCTTACTACAATCTCCTCTTTTGCTTCTGCTAAAATTGATGTATGAAAATTGACAGTAACTATGCAGCTTACATTCACAGACACTCGCAAACAGTTTTTATAACTTCCGCGAGGCTTACCTTAATGTTTATAAATTGATAGGTATCGTCAAATTGAATGTCATTTTATACAATACAAAAAAAATTATATCCATTTGTATCTTTTTACTATTTATGTCTTATTTTTCACTGTATTTACATTTCTTTGTATATATTTATATTTGTGTATATGTGTATAATATATGTGTGTGTATATATATATCTCACTGTATTGTACTTTAAATTCAATCTGTCAATAAACATTATTATTATTATTATTAATAATTCCTCTTCAAACGTTTATAAACCATGTGTTGGTTATCAACTTGCATAAAAAAGTGAGGATTTTCCAATGCATAATAATGGAAATTGTGCCTATTAACAAATCCAATTTTATGAAAAGTTGCCTCATCACTGAATAAAACAGTATTGAAGAAGTTGATATTTTGTTGCATTTAACTTCTGGCCCAATTACAAAATTGTAGGCGCTTTTGAAAATCGTCATCATCGATAATTCCTGGTGCATTTGAATATGATATGCATGTAACTTATTTGTTTTTAAGATTCAACCCACAGACCGTCTACTTATTCCTACTAATGAGCTCACTTCTCTTGGACTAACATGGGTATTCTCAACCGTTGCCAGCACCACAGAAAATTCATTTTCTTCATTCACAACACATTTTATTCGTTCACTTTTTATTTATTCGACATTGCCAGTTTCCAGAAATCTATCGAGGAGGTTTTGGAAGCTGCTAACATCAGGAATCCTTCTTTCAGGATAACGTTGGTGATAAATTCTATTGGCAAGTAAACATTTTGTGTCTGACTCTCCCAAGACAAAAGTCATGTCTACAAGTTCCGCTTTATTAAAATTCATATTGTAAAATTCCAAATATTTTAAATCCAATACAAATTGTAGCGACCGATAAGTGTGATAAATGTTCTTTTGTACACGACAAAGTATACCAAACTAAGGTTTTATTGCTTGATGAATAACGAAAACAGCAAAAAGTACACAAAAACATTACATTAAAGGACCATTTAAATACTATTTACTCATTTCAATGGATTGGAAGAAATGGTCCCACTAAATGGCCTCATTTCAAAATTGCATAAAGACGTGTGTCAATCAAAATGTGCAACACGTCGAACACCTATTATAAATTTTTCTAATGAATTATTTGAGGGAACCGCTTTTTTAAGTTTATTTTTGAATTTGACACTTATTTATTTATAAAACGAAAATGGTTGCAATTTGCCATAGGGAAGTACTTATAAAACATGCTCGTTTTCATTTCAACATCACATCGTTGAAAACTATACAGGGTGTTCCATTTGAAAAAATTGAAAAAATTCAATTTATAATAATAATAATAATAATTTATTCATACTTAGGCCATTTTACAATGGATGCACATGTCAATAAGAAAGTATTAAATAACATGATAGAAAATTTGTTTGGTTTAGCCGGGCTAAACATCGTAATAATAATTAAAAAAAACATATATAAATATAACAAACTAATACAGTGAGTAAATACAAACAAACATTTACACATAGATTCGCATACCTATACATACACATAAATATATACATACATACATACATATATATACATATACCTAAATAAATAATATATAAGACAAGATATAAACATTTGTCAGTCTAGAGTATCATTCATATATTCAGTAATGCTGTAAAACATTTGTTAACAGGAAGATTTTTCAGTATGTTTTTAAATGAATTATAATTTTCCCTTTTATAGTGTTCCGGAAGCTTATTAAACAATTTTACTCCTGCATATGATGGTGAATGTTCATACTTAGATGTATTATGGTTTACCGTACTCAATTCATTTCTTTTTCTCGTGTTATAATTGTGATATTTACAATTTGTTTCATACAAACTAAGATTTTTCTTTATAAACAGTAATAATTTAAAAATATATATGTAAGGGAGCGTCATAATTTTATTGCCAGTAAAAACAGATTTACATGATTCTGTATTCTTCATGTTGAATATTAATCTTAATATCTTTTTTTGCATTATAAAGATTCTTATACTTTCGGGGGCATTTCCCCAAAGCACAATATTATATGAAAGATGGCTGTAGACCAGGGAATAATACACATTTAACAGATAATGTATAGAAAGCACATCTTTCAACTTTAGAATAGCATAAAATGATCTGCTAATCGTTTTGCTGACGTGGCTTATGTGGGCTGACCAAGTAAGATTATCATTTAAGAAGGCCCCTAAAAATTTTGTTATTGAACTCTCATTTAATCTAATATTGTTGACAACAATTTCATCGACGGGGTGTTTCTTTTTGTTATAAAAATTCAGGCATACAGTTTTATCTACATTTAAAATGAGATTATTTTTCTTACACCAACTCTGAAAATCATGTATAACTCTAATTATAGATTTATTTAAATCCTCAGCAGTCAGTGCTGATACCGCCACTGTGGTGTCATCTGCAAACATTGTAACACATGTAGATGTAAGAAAATTTGGCAACTCGTTGACGTACAAAATAAATAATAATGGGCCCAGCACTGACCCCTGAAGTACACCTCTATGTATACTAAAGCAATTTGAAGTATTATCTTGTACTTTAACACATATTTTTCTATCTTCAAGATAGGACATTATCCATGATAAAATGCACCCTCTTACTCCTAAGGTATAAAGTTTTTGTTTAAGAAAAAAGTGGTCTATGCAATCAAATGCCTTTGACAGATCAAAGAATACTCCAGCTACCAACATTCCTTGATCTAAATGTTTATAAACATATCCCATGAGTTGGTAAGCTGCAGCTTCCGTTGATCTGTTAATCAAAAAACCATGTTGACAGTCGGTTAAGATGTTTTGATTCTTTAAAAAAGCTGTTAGTCTGTTATAAATTAGTCGTTCAAAGATCTTTAAGAGCACATTTAAAATTGCAATAGGTCTATAGTTGTCTACACTATTAGGATCGCCTTTGTTTTTATAAATTGGAATTACTGATGCAACTTTCAACAATGAGGGAAATTGTCCCTGTTCAAAAGATAAATTTATAATGTAAACTAGTGGGTTTACAATGCATTCGGCAATAGTCTTAACTAATTTGGTTGGAATACCGTCCACGCCAACACTATTTTTATTTTTCAATTGAGAAATGATATTTAGAATTTCCTCTCTATTCGTAGGTGTAAAAAAGAATGATTTTGCATTGGCAGGTGAAAGCGTGCAGTTTTTAGAAGCAAATGTACCGTAATGATTTTTCAAGCATATTACTGTAATATTTGAAAAGTAATCTCCAAAAGTTTCAGCTACTTTTACAGGATCTGTTACGTATTGATTTTCGTTTTTAAGCATAATTATTTTGTTTTTGTTATTCCTGCCTGTTTGGTCATTCACTATTTGCCAAATTTTTTTAGATTTATTTGTAGATGTTTCAATAATATTAGCATAGTATTCTTTTTTAATTTTTTGAACTAATATTTTATACTTCTTTTTTTTGATTTCTGTAATATTCAATAATATTTATATTATTAGAATTTTTTTGTAGCCAGAATAGATTTTTTAAGTTTGTACCTTTTTCGATTATTTCGTTTGTTACCCACGATTTTTTGTTCTTTTTATTTACATTCTTTGTTATGTATTGCATAGGACAGGTACTGTTAATTGACCAGGTTAGTATTTCCATGAATTTGTTTAAAGCTACATCAGTATCTATGATATTATATATTTCTGAAAAATTGATATTATTTAGGAGGCATTTTAAATCTTGCAAGTTACTATGTGTATATTTTCGGTATTCGTATTTTTTTCATTGTCTTCGTAATCTTTTGAAATTGCCAAATTACAATGTACAATTAGAGCTAGGTGGTCTGCTATGTTAGACTGTACTACAATTGAGTTATATTGACTTTTGTCCAGATTGGTGAATATATAGTCTATCACCGATTCAGAGGTATTTCCTAAGTTATTTGTGTGTATTCTAGTAGGTTTGATAGATATACATTTTAAGTTATAATTTACAAGTAAATCTGCCAGCAATTGTTTATAAATATTCTCTACTAAATAATTAATATTAATGTCTCCACAAACAAATAAAATATTTGAAATCTTACTACAATGATTTAGAGCATCTGATAAATTAGAAAAAAAAAAATCCGTAATCCCCGTCTGGTGGCCTATAGACACTTATTACACAGCACTTAGTTAGCTTAGTTATTTAAAATGTTCTTAATTGAAAAATAATTTTTGGCCACCCTGTACATTTTTAGGAAATTAAAATGATTCAAAAACATTAATTAGATGTCTGTAACTGGTATTCACATAAGTTTTTCTTAAAACTCATAATTGTGACTGATGATTTTTTTAATATCCATCTGCAGATCGCATTATTTCAACAAAAAAATTCATTACATCCAAGTGGTTGGGAGATATTCAATGTTAATATAGAAATGAATAGATCCTAGAAAGAGGCTTCACAAAATGTACTGATATACATAGCATTCCATTTAAGAAAAAGGCACTTGGTCCTGTAATTTCGTCTTGGCTCACCCTGTATGTTCGAAAATAATTTCCAGTGATATAATTCTTTATCTAGTTTACTTGCAATTTTTTTAAAAAAATTGTACCTATCGTAGAACTCAAGATATTGAGGTCCGACGCCCCACCCTGTATAATGACAATATAAATTAAAATTTTTAAACTATGTTGTACACCGACGTAGTGTAAGTTTTTTAATTATGTAAGAATAAATCGAATTTTAGAATTTATGTCCTAATCGCCCTGTATAAACTTTATGAGCGGAATTATACGGAAATTTTGTACTTCAGTATCGACCTGGCAAAATTCTGTCTTACTCTAATTATAAAATTCGAAGCAGGCACCTCCTCCATTGGCTGCCGAAGCGTCCCATTTCACAATGGTATTATCACATAAAAGTAATACAATCTAGTTTGGATATTATCGGATCGCTGGCTTTGAAACAACTTTGTTTCGGCTCATTTAAAACCACACTAATACTCTTGTAGATGGCCGGGATGGGGTATTTCATCTATAAAATCACATCAGTATATTATCGACCATATTCAGAGTGCATCTATCGGGTTGGCGGTGGCCACATAGGTATATGAAACCGTTAGCAAAAGGCGACTGTGATCTACGGAGCGTTGTTAAAACGGCATCAAGGGTGCCCTGTTCCGATACACCAACCGACTGGAAAATTATTGCTACCAAATATACGATACGGCTCTCTCAACCTGACGGATCCGGCAGCGACTTGTGAAATTTCGCTCTTTTTTTATTCTTTTCATATTCTATTTAAAACTCAACTATTTTTGTGACTGTTGAGGATGCGCAATAGGCGATGGTCATTTCATTTAATCGTATTTCACTACTAAATATATTTGTCTTCAATATAATCTAAGAAATCGTGGGAGCGTGAAAAAATTCATTTTATTGAATCTAAAAAAGATGTACATGCCGAAATGGGTTTTTGTCGGTTTTTTCTTTACATGAAGTTGTAAATTTCGACGTGGTGAACTAAAAGATAGAAATATTCAACGTTTCTGTTAGGAGCCCTTAGCCTTCATCAGAACATTTATTAATTTAATTATGTACAAACAGTTTTATGACTTGAAATACTATACTTTACTTCCAAGTCCAGTGGAAGTATAGTACCAGTCGAAGTATAGTAACGCAAAAAAATTTTTTTTTGTCTGTCTGTAACTTATTTGTGCGGACGTTTACTCTGGAACCATTTACGATATTGACTTGAAATTTGGTACACTTATGTATAATAACGAGATCTGGAACTACATTATATTTTGATCTAATTCCGTTGAAGGGTTTGGGGGTAAATGCGGTAAATAACGGTAAATAGACAAGGCAAACAGGTAAGAGTCCATAAAATTGCAATTTAGGGCATGTACCAATAGTCAAGGTGTCAATTTATTTTTTGCATCAGCCACCCCCACTACCATCCCCATTGCGATCCCCCCAACTATTATATATATATATATATATATATATATATGAAAAATACTAGGTTCTCGGGTTGAACCGCGTCTGAGATTGTTAATGTCTCGACGTTTCGGCTCCCGTTTTGGAGCCATTTTCAAGAGAAAAAGTGAGTCAAGTAAAAATTGTCAAAGAAAATAATGCTAGGAGTTCGTGGAACTGGTTCGATTCCGGGGTCTCAATCTGCCTACTCCCCAGATCTCACCGCGATCCGTCTCTAAGGCCTCAACCTGCCTACTCCTTAGAGCGAACTCGCTGGCAGTATCGGACGAAGTGTTATTTATACAAAGCTGTCTGTGGGTGGGAGAGTGGTGGGGGGTTGAGGGTCTGTTGATGGAGGCATCAGAGCAGAACGGCTGCTTTCAGGATTATGAGGTGTGGATGAATATGAATCACACCACCATCCATCACAAATAAATTCCGGTGTCAACACTCTTGTAACCAGATCCCTCAGACTAACAGACAATCACAACAGACAATCCGAACTACAAACATTACAAGAAGCACTTCTACAAAACGGTTACGACAAAGGACATATAACGCGATCCATACACAAAGCACAAAATCCTTCCCAAACTGATCAGACAGAAACTCCTCCTCAGCAAAAAGCTTTCCTACCTTACATCAAAGGTGTCACAGACAAAATTTCAAAAATCCTGAAATCCAATAACATAAAAACCATATTCACAACACACCAAACAATTTCCAATTTAATCAGAACCCCAAAAGACCAAATACCTAATGATTCCCACGGTGTATACGAAATACCTTGCTCTAACTGTCCCCAAACCTACATTGGACAAACCAACAGACGGATTAACAATAGAATATATGAACATCGTCTTGCAGTTAGAAAATCCGATCCCACATCATCACTTGCCCAACACCGCCTTCTAACAGGCCATAATATAGACTTCGATAACACCAAAACCATAGCACCATCATTTTTTCAGAAACCGCGAATCATCCGCGAAGCAATTGAGATTGAAAAATGTCCCAATTGTCTAAACAAAAGGGATGACGGTCATCTTCTTCCAGTCGCTTGGAAATCATTGATCTCCAGGCTAGCCCCACAATATTCATCCACACCTCATAATCCTGATAGCAGCCGTTCTGCTCTGATGCCTCCATCAACAGACCCTCAACCCCCCACCACTCTCCCACCCACAGACAGCTTTCGTATAAATAACACTTCGTCCGATACTGCCAGCGAGTTCGCTCTAAGGAGTAGGCAGGTTGAGGCCTTAGAGACGGATCGCGGTGAGATCTGGGGAGTAGGCAGATTGAGACCCCGGAATCGAACCAGTTCCACGAACTCCTAGCATTATTTTCTTTGACAATTTTTACTTGACTCACTTTTTCTCTTGAAAATGGCTCCAAAACGGGAGCCGAAACGTCGAGACATTAACAATCTCAGACGCGGTTCAACCCGAGAACCTAGTATTAGTATTTTTCATACCAACGGCCGCGGAAGCTTCTTGGAATATACATATATATATATATATATATATATATATATATATATATATATATATATATATATATATATATATATATATATATATATATATATATATATATAGTGTTATTGTAGTTCCGGGTGCTCACCCGCGTCGATGGTCGATTAAACCAGGAGTCACGGTTGTCTAAACGACGTTTCGGCAGAATCTCATCTGCCATCTTCAGGTTCTCACTAAAAGCTGCCTACTGCTGCTCCTCGTTGCTCGAACTGAACTGACGTTCTCCATTGTAAGTACTTGTCCCCTTCTGCGGGGGTACGTCGGCTTTCCACCCGATAAGTGCTTGCCGCAAGATGTGTTGTTTGTTTTTAGTATCGTGCTCGTGGCTGTCTGGTGAGTAGGGTATACTGGGTTTGGTTTGTGTTGGGAAGCGTGCGTAGTGGTTAATTTATGTTAGGGTAAATTTATATTAGAGTGTGTTAGTACTGGTAGAGGTATGGTGGCATCTTTTGACAAAACGAATCTATATTAAAAATGGCTCTTTTCAGATTCCGCCTGAATGGCTATATAATATAGTAATAGTGTAATATTTTTTTTTATTTGTTTTTTTTTGCTTGTTGCATGTTTTAATATTTTTTTAGTTTTATTTTGTGTGTTTTAATAATTTTTTGGTTTTTGATTTTAATTTTTTTTGTTTATTTTTTTGTATTTTTTTGCATTTTTTCGAAAAACAATTACAATTCTTAAGGGGTAAAGATGTAGTTAAGGGATGGGTATTTGGGAGCGGTGTAAAATTTAGGGGTGAGGGGATCAAGGAGTGTGGGATTGTTAGAGGATACAAGCGTGTTAGCAAAGTTTGGCAGCAGTCTCTTATAGATAAAATCAGAGAGAAGTGGTGTGCCGGTGAATGTGTGTAGGTCAATATTTCTTGTACGGGATGGCAGATGAAGGGAAACTTTAAGGATTTTATTTTGAATTGTTTGAAGTTCTCCGCGTTGTGCGGCTCCTTATATAGGCTGTGGTCTAGGGCGCGCCTGCGCGACTGGCTACGTGTCACTGGTCCCCTACTACTTGTGGGAGGTGTAGCGGGCGCCTGAGCCAACCTAACGAGTGGCCTCGCTGAAACGTCACGCTCCACGTGACTTCTCGTTGATGATTGGGCATCCTCGTGTCCAATTTATTAAGATTTTGTGAACTTTTTTCGATCTCTATGGCCTCTCTGGTAATCCTTGGCCTATAATGGTCGATATTAGCTACTGTTCTGGTGTTGTTGAAGTCTATTTTGTATCCTGTGAATTTTATATGCTGTGCTAGGGAAGATGTTTTCTCCTCTTTTGGTACTGCATTCATATGTTCTTCCTTTCTTACAATAACATGCCTATTGGTCTGTCCTATGTATAATTTATTGCAATTTTGGCACGGGGTTTTGTATACTCCTTGGTTTTTTAGGGTAGTTTCTGATTTTGGATTACGGAGGACTGCACTGATTTTTCGGTATGTTTTAAATATTGTTTCTATGTTATGTTTACGTAGAAGTTTGCAAATTTTATCTGTCGTCTGTTTCACGTAAGGTAGATATGCTTTTGCCACTGGTTTCTCGGATTCCTCCTGGGTTTTTTGTCTGTATGGCCCCTGCGACTTCTATATTGTGTACCTCGAAAATCCATACAAATGTGTCGTCCACATATCTCAACCAAAGTCTTGGTTTGAGTGGTGCCATTCGTATTGCATGAACTTCTAAGTTCTCCATGAAGAGATTAGCGATGACTGGAGATAACGGTGAACTCATCGGTGCTCCTTCCGTTTGCTTGTAGCGCTGATCATTGTATATAAAGTATGTGTTGTTTCAACAGTGTTTAGTTAGGTTAAGAATGTGCTCCTCTGGATGATATTTTCGTTTGATCAATTCGAATGACTCCTCTATTGGTACGTTAGTGAATAGTGACACTACATCGAAGCTCACTAGAATATCTTCAGGTTGGACAGTCTCGTTGTTTAGTAACCCGATAAAATGTTGTGCGTTTTTCACATAAGACTTTGCTTTTTCTGCTAGTGACTGCATCTGCCTAGCCAGATATCTCGCTAACTCCTGTAATGGTGACCCTACAGAGCAAACAATAGGTCTTAATGGGGCTCCTTCCTTATGGATCTTGGATAGGCTATATAATTTGGGACATCTTGAAGATTTCTCTTTCGGTATAATCTGGTTTTTCACTCGATCGTCGATAGGGCTAGCTTTAATTTTGGATTTGGTAGTCTTATCCAGGTACGTAGTGGGATCTATCGTAATCGCTTGGTATGCGGTGTCTTCCAGTAGTTTTTCCAGAATCCCGAATCCACCACGTTCTCATTGCTCCGAATCCACCCACCCGTTCTCATTCTCCCGAACGAAAATTCTGCAAAAGCCTTTTTGGCTCAAAACTGTCATAGCATATCTATTGATAGGTTTTTCAAAAATATTCAATACGTATTTTTTTTTCATTTTCGATTCGATGATTTCTCGAGATATTTGACAGTTCCGAAATTTTGTATTCGCCCGGTATATACCTGGGATGGGAATCGAACTCACAACCCAACAGGCAGTGATATTTAAGTTTCCTTTTAGCATACTACAAATAATAAGTGTAATTACGAATGACACATTATCCACTTACAATGTTGCCTTCCACCATTTCAGTGAAACCGTCTACAAATTCAGTTTCGATTAAAAAATCGGCAAACTGGTGTTCATCATTAAGCCTGTACAGTCTCCCGTGAGATCAATAGCGCACAATAAGCTTTTAAATAATGGATTTTCGTCGACCGGCTAGCTACTGTAGCATATACAAGAAAACGTATTAAGACTCTTTATTAGAAATTCTTTAGTTAATAACATTTTGTCTGGACCGTAAATTTCGGGTTGAAAATAAAATAGCAATACTTTAATCGAACAACAATTTAAAGAAGTGCCTAACGATGCTATTAGCATTAATTATAATAGACTTATTCCACACAAATATTACAACAATGATTGACTGCCAATGACAGACCGTGTAATATTTTTCACACAGTTAGTTTCAATTTTTAAATTGAAAACGTTAAATATTAAGTGAAACTGATATTTTCTGCTATAAGTAAAATAACCTAAAATATTATTATTTTACCCAGATATTAAAACAGCAATTGTTTGAAATAAAATATCCAGATAGAAAAAGTATTCTACTATCACAAGACCTTAAAATTTGTTAGAAGGCGGTGTGGAAACTAAAATGCCAATAATGATATCACCCGAGGTGCTTAAAGTTACGAAAGTAAAATTTACTGTTCCTCGCTACTTCTTCAAACAAAATTCGTAAGGATACCCATGGAACACAAAATATTTTATTTATATTGATACTTTCTATGCTAAAATTTATTGCACAAACAATGATCTTTAAATTAATGCCCTCTTAGTAAAATCAAATTGTACTTTGACCTGGAAAAAATTGCATACTCGAATTTGTCTTGCTCAATGTTATGAGGATCACTTAGAAAGTCTAAAACCAAAAAGGTGACCTCCTCCCCCTTTTTCCAATATCTTTGAAATCGTTGATAATATTGCAATTGTTCAAATATATTTTTAGAGTGCGGAATATTAAAACATAATATTTTTAGTCGCAAATTCCTCTATAAAATCCTTATTTTACTATAAGAAACGTAACCAGACTGAGACCAGCAGCTACTCTCCGGGTTGTGTACCCCGCCGAGCGCTGAATTACAAGTTACAAGCCTAACTCGTTAAGTGTAATAATTGCATATTACCATCAAAACGCTAATGCTTCGATTGCAACAAACACCAGCCGAAAGACTGATCCTACTTAAAGGAGCTCTCGTGCCAGAAACTATCTTTGTAAAGTTGATCTTAGCTAGGCGGTTTTAGTTCCGGATTTAGATTAGCCGCAGCTATCTCAGAAGTTATGGGTTTCGAGGCATCGTAACCGATTTAAAACTGGTTCGTTGTCGACGAAACCTGCAATACATGGGATACTTTCATCTACTGACTAAAATGTACAAAATCCAGATATTTAAGATATTATTTTATTTACATACACTACATTGTAGTTACTTTTTACAATTATATAATTTCTCATTTAGTAAGTATTATATGGTGGTTCACCGTACTCTTTGTAAATCGTGTCGTAGAAATCCATGTTAGCCTCAAATGGGTTTTGTTTCAACTCCAGATCAATCCCTATATCTAAATAATTTAAATTTGATGACTTAGATCCAGCTTCCAGCCAAGTAACATTCTGCAAGAGACTGTCGCCAGATGGTGTTGGCTTTCTGCAACAACAAAAAGAACATGAGATGATCCTTGTTAGTTTTTAAATTTTTATTACTTTCTATTATTTTATATTTCGAAGCAACCTTACCCATATTTTGCAAAGTTTGTCCACATCCTCACCATTCTCGATCTCACCAATGTGTCGTTTTGGTTAACGTCAGGGTAGTCTTTTCTGAATATATATCCGAGGTCTTCAGCGTGTCCAACTCCTAAAAAATCATTCAATATAAATATATACCCATCAATGTTACAGTTGCAGTAAAATACTAATACAAAGTTAATTTTTGATTGTCAATTATCTTGGAAAAAAGATTAAGCTTAAGCACTTACAACACATACATGTTTTTACTAAGAATTAGTAAATACGTGATAATTTTGAACTTGATATACAGGAATACGTAAACTATAAATAGATATGTTCGAGATGTAATAATAAGCTATCATTTATTTATAATAGTACACTGTTCTACAGGTAAAAACCGAACTACAGAACAGGAAGATAAGAAAAACAAAGACATTAATAAATAAGCTAATAAGAAAGATAAAAAGATAAAGTATTAGAACGACAAATTGCGTCTAACGAGTAAAGTCACGACAATTTCGCACCAAAAACCCATAGGTCTTACTAACTTCTAAGGTAATGGTGTCAACGTGAGCGGTAAAAGAAAGCTTGGTATCAAATATTACGCCAAAATCGCGAAAGGTAGAGGGTCGGTTCAAATTGACATTATCTAGATTATAATCGAAAATTGTATGGGTGGATTTTGTAGAAAAAGATATGACATTGTATTTGCTGGCATTTAATGACAACTTGTTTTCCTAACACCAAGCGTTTACACTGTTTAAGTTCCTTTCAATTCGGAAACAATCATTGTGGCTATTAACGTTAGCATAGATCTTTAAATCATCCGCATAAATAAGACAATTTACATTCAACATATCTACAATATCATTTATAAAAATAATGAACAGCAAGGGCCCAAGGATGGACTCCTGTGGAACTCCAGAAGTTACGGTATATTCAGCAGATTTAGAACCCTTTGATACAACATATTGAGTCCTGTCATATAAGTATGACCTAACAAGTTTAATAGAGGATCAGATAAGCCGAATAAATCCAATTTGTGAAGTAGCATGCTGAAATCGAAACTATCAAAAGCTTTCGAAAAATCTGATCTCACTACACTATATTTAACGCCTGGCTGTAGAATATCAGCAAAAGGTATACTTAGTGGGTCTTTGAAAAGCCAATCAGAACCCTGCAAGTCCGGGTGAATAACAAAGTCTCAACACGGCGGGACTTTCGCGCGGGAGTCCTGCAAGGATCGTGCCTGTCACCGAAGTTGTACAACTTGTACGTCTCTGATTTTCCAGAGTTCCCGAATACGGACCTGGCCAAGTACGCCGATGACACAGCCATGTACGCACATCGCACAAGCAGCGAACATGCTACTGAAAGCGCACATGGCATGTGCCACGGCTTATTACGACCAGAGGAAGATTCGGTTGAACGCTGAGAAGTCTGAGGCGATAGTCTTCACGCGTCGCTTTAAGTGAGAATAAAATTATTACTCCAATTTTGATCAAGGGAAGCAAAATTCCAACCAAAAGATGCGTGAAGTACTTGGGAGTGAGACTTGACCAAAGACTGACGTTCAATACGCACATAAATGAGACAGTACGGATGGTCTACTCCCTGTTCAGGAGTCTGTATCCGCTCATGGTCAGGGGTAGCAGACTCAACAGACAGAATAAGAAACTGTTGTACACGATGGTGGTCCGGCCGTCCAGCACATACGCGACGCCGGTGTGGTGCAGCACACCGGCCACGACAATGGAAAAACTCCAAGTGTTTGAACACAAATTTATGCGCCTCATATCAAATTCAGGAAGATACACCTCCCTCAGAGACCTATACGCACGTTGCAACGACATAACCCCGATAGCGGATTACGTCCAACAGATCTCTCAAAACTTCTACTCGTTCAAACTGGACGATAGTCCGCTAACAAGACACATAACACAAATTAGAGAGCATGATGCCCCATTTTGGATTAAACACTCTCTGCCATACCAGAGGTTACCGATTTTCCGGCAAACACTATAGCCAAATTTCAACAACTATACCTTTATCTAACCCTATCCATCTTTTGCTAGTATTTCATACCTCTCGCTCATCTTTACTCGTTTTCTGTCCCCCTCTTCCTTTTTGTTTGTGTATTTTTGTCGCGTTTGTTTGGTTTTGTTCGTCTCTTTTTGTACATTTTTGTTTCTAAATTCATTTCACGTCACCAATCATTTTCAGAAAGCAAACCTTTTCGAAATCAAAATTTTCAAAATCAAAGTTTAGGCCAGCCCTGCGCAGCCCCGCATTGCAATATTTCACGGAAGGTACCTCATTTGAGTTGTGGTGCTTGCGTCCAGATACAAATTTTAACAGTGTTTTTTGTGCGCGAGTTTTTTAAATTTAAGTATAATTTTAAGTTTTGTTAAGCTTTTTTTTCAAGCATGGTTCAATATTACTACCTATTTTAATTTTATATATTTGTAAGAAGGAGTTTAGGTTTAATTGTTTTTACTTGTCGTTTTCGTCGATCCAGACCAGTTGCGCCCGATCCTGCAATCCTCCACCGCGTCAACGCGGTGGTTGCACGATCGGTTCCGGAGCAGGTCCTGAAGAGGCAACTGTTTCTATGTTAATATGAATAAATATCTTTTGAATTTTGAATTTGAATTTGAAGAGCCAATAAAGAAGCCAAAACTGACATAGGCAGCCACAACTCTCCACGCATACTATGCATTTTTGTGTTATACCTGGAAAAGTCCTATTTATTGTAACTCCTCCCAAAACTCCTTCGTAGCCAAAAACGTAATAATAGACAGGAGCATGCTTGGACTGTTCTATAACAGCTTGCCTGATCGGTCTGTTGAATTGGTCATCGCTGATAAACTGTAAATAATAAAAAAAATTAGGTGAGACGTTTTGTCGTACAATTGTTAATAAATATCTCTTTACTCCGCATGCCTCAAAATATAGTGTATCGATATCAACATTAACCAGCGTGATTAACGCAGAAGTATGAAATACCAAACAAATCGGAGAAATGAGATGAACACTATCCGTTTTGATTTGACTTTGGTCCAATAACTGACATTACTGGGCATCTCCATTTCATTTGATAGATTACCCCAGGAAAATTTTCATTCAGTTTCATTTCTTAAAATATTTAACACGCTTCATATTGCAACTGTTGCCAATAATAAATAACCTATAATCTAATAAAAACCAAAGTTACAAACCTGAATAAGTTCGTTACCGCTTGTTGCAATTAATCCTAGTCCAAAATAATGTAACTTAATCTCCAACGCAGCTGAACGTCTTGTAGAAAAACTGCTCGATAGATCTGCTGGCGCCAGGTCCACAATTTGTATATCATAATTAAGGAGGTAGATGCGAAATGTTACTGAAGTAAATGTTAATATAGTTAATACATGGGAAGTTTCATCAGCTCGGCTTCAAATCATTTAACCCATGTCATCCAAAAGGTGTTTACATGCGAGTTAAATGAAATTTTATCGTGAATCTGCTGAATCAGTAACTTTATTTTTAATAGTATAATGACGTCATTAGTATTTTTAGTAGCCAATACTCAAATTACGAGCTAGACACTGATCTATACGATGCATTTTTTTTTGCTGAATCTATGCTGACGTGTGTCGCCATAGAGATAAATCGAGGAGAACCAAGTGACCATAAAAGCCCAGTCCATTTATTACTGCAGTACACCAAATACTTCTGTTTACTCTCTCTGAAGTAAGTGTACTGCTCAATGGAAAGGGGACAGCCATCTCCGTTTGATAATGAAGATAGGCCTATATTATTGAATCCAATTATTTCTGTCCATGTATTAATTTTTTATAGTACTCTGTGCATTGCACAAACTTAGCATAAGGCGCTTAACTAGCTCTGTGACTAAGTGTCTAAAAAAGATGTAGGACCATTGCCTCAAATAATCTTGAATTTTATTGTGGCTTTCAACATTCTTTCAATTTACATTTAATCATAATTTATTTAAATGCTGATAACTTTCCATTTGCGGCAATACAAAATTTCTTTACATTATCTATAAATATAGCAAATTAGATCTCGTTTCATTACTGAGGCTATTTATAACCAATAGAATGACTTAGAAATTGCAGACAATATTGGACCGTTTAACTAGAGTCCAAAGTTTGAAATTTATCATTTCTATTGCCCATAATATACTACTTTAAAAAATAACCTGTTAATTATTCTCATGTAGATGTTCTCACTCATATGTAGTAATAATAAAATACTAAATGTCATAAAATTACTCATACCTGGTATTGTACCAACAGCGGCAGCTTCGTTTGAATTAACTCCCATAAGAGTAGGAATCTTATGGAAATCACCTTTTAAAATTAAATTTTCACTGTTGTTTACGAAAAGTGATCCCACATAATCTGGTTCCATCACTGGAGCAAAATATATTCCTTCCAATGGATTTTCCAGTGTTATCTACAATGAAATGTTAGTTTAAGTTCAACCAGTGAGATGGAATTAAATGAATTGCCTAACAGAATGTTAATTTTGCAAACTACCAGTAAATTAAATTCAGATTTTTCTTGAATTGATTGGGTATAGTTAAGGGTGGGAATAGTAATGGTGTGCCGAGGGATCCAGCGTACCACTATAGGCACCAAGTCTCAATGTCATTGATTTGTTCTTGTAATTTTGCACAGACTTCTATGATGATTTTGTTAAATAAAGACCATCCGCAAAAAGAATCTTAAATGCGTTAGACAAGTCATTGATAAACATTAGGAATAAGAGTGGGCCTAAGTTCGATCTTTGAGGTACACTAGATATTGTAGTATATATTCGACCATGTGTGTAATTGTTCACTGTCTACATTGTTATACAGTGCATTTCAATGAAAACTATCTATCCTAGATAACTTTGAACATATTGATATTTGCAAAAGAACAGAAACGTGTCAAGAAGAAAAAATAGGGGAACGCACTTTTTTATAGTCAATATCTTAATGATACACTCTTTGGTCGTTGCATAGCTAGAAGAAATCTGATTATGGAATGGCTATTTATGTCACCAGATTTGACTCCTTTAGATTTTTGCGGGATATTTGAAGATGATAGTCTGGGTCTGTTCTTATATTTTGTGCAAAAGTCAATATATCCGATTTGCTTTAGGGTGACTAGTTTTCATAAAAATGGATTGTATATACAAGCAGAGCTAACGTTATTTATTGTGGGGTTTTAGGTAGTAATAGACATAATTGTGATTTTAAAGTCAATAATTATTAGATACTCGGTTTTGTGACACACTGTGGTAAAAAAATTATTAATACTATCTGGCGATATTTGCACATATGAGATATTACTTACCAATGTTGACACTAGTGTGGAGATGGTTTGTAATGATGTATAACAAATGTTCCTCAAGCCGGCAATTAACTCAGAAGAATTTGTTATACCAATCCCTAGACTCAACCCAATGGTAAATGCTGTTCTTCTAGCCTTCCTATTAAGTGCCCACAAATTCAGTGATGAGCCGCTCTGCATAATAGCTTTATGGAATAGACCTTGAACAAAAAATTGATTAATAAAATATAACGGTAATAACTACGACAGTTATCATAAGTATTTTGTTCCTTACAATCTTTGATATAGCTGTTCGGCATAACTATTAAAAAGTGAGGCTATGTCTAAAGCAAATACTGTGAAAGTAGTATGTACCTTTTGTTTTTTTGGTTTGCAATAGATAGGAAACACTGACAGCCCCAGCACTTTCCCCAAAAATAGTTACATGCCCGGGGTTTCCTCCAAAATAACCTATATTGCTCTGAACCCATTTTAGCGCCAATATTTGATCTTTCAAACCCCAGTTTCCCGAGCATTCTTCGTCTTCAGTACTAAGAAATCCAAAAATGCCAACCCGATAATTCAAAGACACAAAAACAAGATCCCCTTCATCTAATAGATAATCTGGACCAAATTCATCGTACGAGGAGTTGCCACCTACGAATGCCCCACCGTATATCCATACCATAACGCTAAGATTAGTCGATATCAACTGTAAAAATGTACGTAATTAATGTTATTTTGAAGGTAGGCCTGTTGGTTTGCTACTTAAAATGTTAAAGGCATTAGACAAAAAGTAGGTAATACTTACACTTGGAGTATATACATTAACATATAAGCAATCTTCAGATCCTACTACTGGGTTAGAACCTTGGACACATTGAGATTTATCTTCCGTGGCATTTAATATGCCCGTCCAAGGGGAATTTTTAATGGGTGCCTAAAAATAATAAAATTATTTATTTCTTATCTTAAATATAAGAAATTATTTAAAGCATTTGAAGGAATAGACTAAACAGCTACAAAATAGAACACGAGAAATAATAATCAGCCACCCGCACACCCCCACTGTCAACCCCAATATCACCTCCACACTTTTATGAAAGGGAGTAAAAAAAATTAAAATGTGATTTATTGTGTATACAAGAACGAAACGTCTCAAAAAATTTTCTGGCGTTAGCTACCTCCTCTACCGCCCCCATTGGCACGCCCACCCCATTAATAAAGGGAGTAAAAAGTTAAAATAGGATTTAGTGTGTGTACGAGAACCAAGGGCATTTATTTTGGCATTAGTTACCCCTTCTACCACTCCCATTGCCACCCTCACCCTATTGTTTAAGGGAACAAAAAATTAAATTGGTATTTAGTGTGTATAAGACTTGGCTACAAAATCTGGATGTAGTAGTAGTGATTCCTTGGGCAGCGGTTTTTTGAATTAGTATCTTGATTGCATCTTGTATGTTTTGTCCCTGTTTGAAATCAAATTGATGTTTCGACAGCAGTGAATTTTTATTTAGGTACTCTGTTAATCTAGATTTTAAAAGTTTTTCAAATATTTTTGACAAACTAGGTATCAAAGAAATTGGTCGATAATTCCCTATGTCCAATTCGTCGCCTTTTTTGAATAACGGTTTCACCACCGAAATTTTGAAATATGTCGGATATTCTTTATTCCCAAAAATTTTGTTTATATAAATGTGAATGGAGAAGCAATATCATTTTGTATTTTTTTTTAGCATTTCTGCTGAGAAACCATCAGATCCGCTGGATTTTTAATTTTTTAAGGAATCAATTTCTCTTGTAATTTCATTATGATCAGTAGGAAAAATGAACATAGTTTCCTGATAAGCAAGTGCTTGATTCGTGGCTTGCTTTGTATTATTTAAAATATCTGTGGTTATTTTGAGGCTAGTGTTTGCCCAATTTGCGTAAGGTAGGTAACTCATTTGATATCTCAGTGTTGTTTTCTATTAGTTCTCCATTTTTATCCCTAATTTTGCTTATTTGTTTATTTTCATTCTACTTGTTGTTCGTGGCTTTATTTACAATATTCCATACATTTTTTGAGTTATTTGGATTTTCATCTATTTGTTTTTTGTAGAAATTAGAGATCGTTGTTTTTATTAAATTATTTAATTTATTTATGTATTGTTTATATTATTTCTCTATATCTCTATTTTCAGGATTTTTGAGTAATTGTTGTTTGAGTTTGTCTTTTTTTTCTTTTATTGATTTAACTAAGCATTGCGTTATCCTGCTTGCTGTTGTCCTTGCTTCCCAAGAAAAAAATGTTTTTTCAACCATTTTGTATTTCCGAATTTCGTTAGTTAAATTAGTAATATTTTCAGATGGTATTCATTTTGTATATTGTATTGTTCTACTATTATTGAACTTAATAATTTGCAGTACTAATCAAACTTTAACTTGTTTATTTCCAATAGATAAACCAAGAAGATCAAATCTCTTACCTTTTGATCCGAAAGTATGTCAAATTTATTTAATGGGCCGGCTAGCTTATCTTTTATTAAAGTAAAATTTTTAATCTGATATAAGTAATTTATTTTTCTTGATATTTAGATAATAGTTTTATAACAGGTTCGAAAGTCTAATACACTATTAAAATTTTAATATACAACCTTGTCCAAAATTAAACACACAAAAACCTTCCTTCTTCGTAGCTACACTCTTCTCTTTCCAAATCCAACAATTCTCCTTTCATTAATTCATCGCCTTACCTCGTCCTTATCTCCTCTGCAATTCCTATCCACAATAACACCTCTCCCTTCTTATTTACATTCGCTTATCTCTTCATAAACCTTTTCTACTTTTTCTTCTACCTTCTTAATTTTCTGGTCCACTTTATTGTGTAACTCTACTATACTCGTTTCCAATTTCCTATTGTTCTCATCCATTTTTTTGTTCATATCTTGTTTGCTTTCTTCAAATTTATTATTCATGTCTTGTTTGTTTTCATCAAATCTGTTCGCTATCATGTTCATTAATTGTATAAATTTATCATCATTTTGTGTTTGTTGGGATGTATCACCTTGTCGAGAAGTTTCTGGTGTTTGAGTTTTATTCTCCATTTTTGTTTGTTTTCCCGATCTTAATTTCATACAAATACCACACAATTAAGAATTAATACTTTATATACCCTTAATAAATGAAATTGTTATTGAATTTTAAAACTGTGTACCACAATCAACAGTTCACAAACTTTCACCAAAACTGCACACTTTATCAAATCAACAATTTTACAATCGCCACGCGTTGGGCGCCAAATGTATTGTTCTACTATTATTGAACTTAATAATTTGCAGTACTAATCAAACTTTAACTTGTTTATTTCCAATAGATAAGCCAAAAAGATCAAATTAAAATCTCTTACCTTTTGATCCGAAAGTATGTCAAATTTATTTAATGAGCCGGCTAGTTTATCTTTTCCTTCAGGAGCAGGTTCAAATTCAGTTCCTGTTTTAAAATGAAATTTTATTAAAGTAAAATTTTTAATCTGATATAAGTAATTTATTTTCCTTAATATTTAGATAATTTAGCAGTTTCATAACAGGTTCGAAAGTCTAATACACTATTTAAATTTTAATATACAACCTTGTCCAAAAATTAAACAGACAAAAACCTTCCTTCTTCGTAGCTACACTCTTCTCTTTCCAAATCCAACAATTCTCCTTTCATTAATTCTTCACCTTATCTCGTCCTTATCTCCTCTGCAATTCCTATCCACAATAACACCTCTTCCTTCTTATTTACAGTCTATTTTTACTCTTCTTCGCTGATCTCCACAACTTCTGACTTTTTAATTCAATTTCAAAATATTCATTTTTTGTTTTTTATTTTTCTCCTTCACTCCCTAATTTTCACTTGTTCTTTTTTTTTCTTAAATTTTTTTTTCCAATTTTACAACCTCTCTTTTATCTGTTGTTTGTTGTTCTATATCACTAAATATCAAAGTACCCAAAATAAACAAAACAAAACATCATATGAAACTTAAACCTCCTTGTCTTTCTCCAGGAAAACATTTACCAACTATAAAAATAAAATTTACTACTTAAAAGAAATGTCATAATGACTTAAATGTCAGAAATTATTTCAACTACAACTTAATAACCACTAACATAGATGTAAGTATCAAACTTACTGTTGACATCAAATAAAAACTTAAAAACTATTAAAACAACTCTAAACAAGTATTAACATTCTAAAGCACATACCTTTCGGATCTTTAGCTAATTTAAATAAATTTTGAAAACCATCTAAAGGAAACAAACAAATTCAAACCCTGATTCAGCAAATAACACAAACATGCAATCTTCGTAATCGTCCAATATGCGAATACATAGCATTTTATATATATATATATATATATATATATATATATATATATATATATATATATATATATATATATATGTTGTTTTTTAGGTTTTCGCGGATGTTAAATGAAGTGTTATTGTACTTCCGGGTGCTCTCCCGCGTCGATGGTCGACTCCTCCAGGAGTCACGGTTGTCTAAACGACGTTTCGATAGAATCTCATCTGCTAAATTCAGTTCGAGCAACGAGGAGCAGCAATAGGCAGCTTTCAGTGAGAACCTGAAGATGACAGATGAGATTCTGCCGAAACGTCGTTTAGACAACCGTGACTCCTGGAGGAGTCGACCATCGACTTTAGATATTCTTTTTACTTCCTCCCATAACTTGCCTTTAAAGAAAATTTCTGTATCATCTGCGATATTACGACCCCTAATATTTAAACTGAATGCATCACTTAAATATATAATAAATAGAATTGGAGCGAAAACCGTGTCTTGTGAGAGACCATAGATCACATCTTATATTCTTTTATCTAAATAACTGTTTAGTAAATTGTGGCAAAGACCTCTAAAATCAAAATTGTCTAGCCTGAATAATCGAACAGGAATATTATTTTCATAATCACTCTGCAATATTACTTGCTAATTTCGGTTCGTTACGTTGATACTGGAAGTCTCCAATATAAGAATTCATTTTTAATTTGTTTTTAATTGATTTTACGGATATAAAATTGGCTGATTTATAATTAACTTACCTTAAATCTAAGTTGGCCCAGGGGAGGTGTTGCGTAGGGTATTCCTTGAAATGCATAATATGTTCTATTTTGCCCCACAGTATAAGCCTTGCGACCCCTGATTTGACCATCTTCGATCGTTAGAACCGGATTATTGTCATCTGCAGCCAAGCATTGTTTTAACTCAATAGAAAATAATACCAATATAAAAATTTGCCCGTAGAAAAACATTAAACTGTATACTATTCTCATTAGCTGTTATGAACTTCATATTTATATAATTGCTACACTTTTATCTCGCATTCTAGACATTTACTAACCATGGTAAGTAAATAAATATGAACAATTGTTTTTGTCAAATATATGCGTATGATTATTATTGTTAAAAAATAAGTAAAAACTAGAACACAAACAGATTAACTAAGCTACGTTTCTTTGAAATAAAAAAATATTATTCTTCCGCTGTTGACTCAACAAAGAACGCTAATCTTTCATTTTTCGCATTGTAGACCTAAATTCCTTTGATTTACTTTTGGCTACAATAGATTGCTCTTCAAACAAATCCTAAACACCAAGAAAACAATTCTTAAAATATATAAATCATGGATAAGTAGATGAAACAACATGTTTACTTTTCGTTCTCCACACCTGAGTTCTATTGGCTTATTTTTAATTACTTAATTAATTTAGAAAGTACAATGGTGAACTTCATATAAATACAGATAAGGACAACATTATTTTATGACTGCTTCGCTAGGAAACCATTATTTCACCATAAACCTCGCAATGTTCCAATTAAATTCTTACCTCAATTAGCTAGGAAAATTATTTTTACAATGACGAAAAAATAATCTTCTTTTCATAATTTGCTAGTTAACCTTAGTATAAATAATTTCTTAAGCCTTAATTAAACTAAATGTTATGTAACAAATATTATTGGGCTATCTGACATATTCAATTAAGTATTTAAAAATTATTGTTCATGATATAGTAAACAATTATTTGTTTAGCACTTTCTGAGAATTTAAAAACGTAAATAGAATGTTATCCAATATGTGGGTCTTCATAACAAAAAATTAACTGTTTAATTTTAACTATACTATGAAAGCTAGTTTAACACTATTTGCAAACAGCAAAAATATAACAAATGATTTGCGTTGAAATGTTTGTTGGTAACTTCTTATTAATACATTGAATATGCAGCACAAAATAATTAGTTTCATAAACTTGTGGCTTAAAATCGTGCAATTTTACACACAGTAACTATGAAGGAATGTCACTATTGGAAATTCACATTGAAATTGGCACAAGTTATGGAGTTGATGTAGATGATCCGGCCGGCTTTCGGTAAACAGGTCAAGAAAAAACATTAACAATAGAACTAGGTAAGATTTGCAATGGTATACGTAGCGTTGTTTGGTAAAATCATCTAAAAGAAACTAAGGCAACTGGTTCCAATGTTAACACAATCGTATATAATTGATGAATAAACGCATTGAATGGCTAGGGGTAGTATGAGTCCCCACACAAGAATGATATATGTATGAACACATGGCAACGGAGAATGTGTTGCAAGATTACAAATAATCCATAGCAACCGAGGAAGAGTAAATGTGGTGTAACGCAGTATAGTGAATACGACCAGAATTGAAACCGTACAAAAACTAAAAGCCGGCAAAAACAGCCGGCATCTCTTTATTGTTTTTCTTATGACAAGCATTTCTGTTTACCTCCGCAACAGATGCCGACTGTTTTTGCTGGCTTTTAGTTTTTATACGGTTTCAATTCTGGTCGTATTCACTATACCATTCTTCGCAGCCGAAATCACCACGCAGAAAAACGGCTAATAGCTATTGATTATCAAAATATTATTCTCGGACAATTGTTTTTCCATAACTATTTATTTAATGTCTAACAATATACCGTCCATTCTGCCAAAATTGTTCAAGCACTTCAGTCCTGTTGATGTGGACTTCAAATTTTTTACATACTTGACGGAACAATACCCCGTAATCAGATAAAAACAAGTCTTACTTCAACTTCAGGACGCAAAGTAATTTTTAATGGATTTTTATCAGTGTAAATATTTACTTCATCGAAATGTTGTTGAAGCATTATCATATACGCGTACATTTTAAGTAATTCAAAAATTAATATCTCATTAGAATTTTCCAGAACAGTTCAAGCACATATCTCTGTTAATATAAAATTCTTTAAAGTTCAAGCAAATAAATGATTTGAATGATGTATATAAGTATATGGAGTTAGGCAGGGATGTGTCCTGGCACCCCTACTCTTTAATTTGTTTACCACTGCTCTAACAATTACTGTTGACAACAAACTGACAGTCAGAGGAATAGGTCTCAGATACCGTTTTGATGGAGGTCTCTTTAACATAGGGCGCTTTAGAGCTTTCACGAAGACACGCACACGATTCATTTGTGATCTCCAGTATGCGGATGACTGTGCACTTTTAGCCTCTACGCCGGAAGAGCTTCAAGAACTTTTAGATGTGTATGCCCAGAGCTATGATTCCTTAGGACTTAAAATCAACATTGGAAAGACTAAGATCATGTCAACCCCTTATCAAGTGAACCAAATAGACATTACACTTAACGGAAATTCTCTTGAAGTGGTGGATCAGTTCAATTACTTAGGCAACGTTGTTAATGACAAAGCAAACATGGACAGCGAGATTCGCAATAGAATTAACGCTGCATCTAGAGCACTCTGGGGACTTAGAGAGAGAGTATTTGACAACCACGACCTTGCTTTGTCAACGAAAATGGCTGTCTACAGAGCAGTTGTCATTCCAACACTGCTATATGGATGTGAAAGCTGGGTCACTTACCGTCGTCATGTGAAAGAATTAGAACGTTTTCAGCAAAGACACCTCAGAAGTATGATGAAAATCCGTTGGTTCCATCACATATCAAACGTGGAAGTACTCACGAGAGCAAACAGCCTTCCAATTGAAGTGCTTATTTCAAGAGCACGCCTAAGATGGGCAGGTCACGTTCATCGTATGCATGATAAGCGCCTTCCTAAATGTACACTTTATGGTGAATTGCTAAGCGGTAGAAGAAGGCGTGGCGGTCAACGAAGGAGGTTCAAAGATGCTCTCCATGAAAATCTAAAATCCTGCGGTATTGCAGACGAGCAATGGGAACAACTTGCAGCGGACAGAACCGAATGGCGAGGGGCTGTGGCCAGCTATCAAGGAAATGTTGCTGCAAGAAGGCCGAATCCAAGACCTAACCAGGTCTATGTTTGTCCTGACTGCGGTCGACATGTGCTCTCCCGAATTGGCCTCTCTAGCCATAGTCGTGTGCACCGTAGATGAATGGGAATTACAATAGACTACACCTTTTACTTGTTTTTTATTGTACACAATTTATCGACTGTAACATTTTTATACTCGGACTCGAGTAACGGCTAATAAATAAAAATAAGTATATGATCGTGGATGTAATTATAAAATAAAGAGCTATTGATAGAAGTGTATTTGTATGTAATATTCTTATGGAGGTTCATTGTAGTTTTTCAAGGTCATTCGTATAAAGAGCCGGCTGAAGTTAGCCGCGCGTACGCAGGTCTGTAGCTAACTTTACGAATTGGCGGGAGATTCAAATATTGCGCCCCCTTCTCCAAGTATAGACCTGTTTATTTTTCGTACAGACCTGTTTATTTTTCGTATAGACCTGTTTATTTTTCATACAGACCTGTTTATTTTTTTACAGACCTGTTTATTTTTCGTACAAACCTAGTTGAAAGCCGTACAGACCCTGTTTGAAAGCTGTACAGACTAATATAATAGGTTAGGTTTGCATATGACTACGATAGGTTAGGTTGGTTGATTATGTCAAAAATGACTTATTTTGGAAAGCTGGTCTTTTAAATCTTTTTTTAACATTTGCGACACAATTTAAAAGTAACCATCATTTTTATTTGCAAATATATATAAAAATACTATTTTTATTTCTTAGATAACTTTAAAATTTGATTCTTGAAATTCTCTAATAAAATACAACACATGCAATAAAAATAAATCGGTAATTTTTGACAAATTTGCGCCTATGCATTTTGAAGTAAAAAACCATTCAAACAAATTTCCCAAAAATTACCAACCTGTTACATTACTACTGATAATATGGTTCTTTATAATCTTTCAACAAAGGCTATCATATCGAAATACAATTTGTTTCAAAATTATATTGATTGACGCTTAATTATTGTTTTAATATGGCCTTTGCTTCTTCTATCGTAACATTTCTTTTTCGGGCACCGGTAAAAATACACACGAAAAAATAATTAAAGCTGCCAAAAAAAGAGAGGACATTTCTATGATTTCCAAGCCATATAGTTATGAGGAGATTTATTAGCCTATGATGCAAAGTATCATAAAAATTGCCCCAGTCAACATATTTCAGCAAGAAATATCAAGGCTTGTAGTAAGTCAAAAACTAGTCAATATTGTAAAGTAGCGTCGATCGTGCAGTAGAAACTTGCACTCAGACAAGCAGAACTCAGATCTGACGAGTTATACTGAAACAAATTCTGATATGAACCTAAATTATGTTTTTGAAACTGAAATATAAGTTTTGCATAGAACTGCAGTAACCTTAAAAAAAACTTATACAGGAATTTGAGTATAGAGCAAACCTAGCAAACCTAAGAATGATTTCCAAACACATGAGAGCGCGGCATGGTGCGATATTTGATGGCGTCTCCGACAAGCATATCGCGCGCGCGAATATTAATAATTTTAAATGACGATAAGTACAAAACTATTTGCCACAGAAGGTTGCTTTTTGTTTTAAAAACTTTTCCAATATTTTTTCTTTAATTCATACGCAGATACCATGGCAAAATTCCTTTAAATAAAAAAGTTTTTCAATTCATGAAAAAGTCATTACCAGGTAAACGATAAATTTATTAAAACTAATAATTTTTTTAAATATGATTCTTAGGCTGTCATCTGTATCCAGCAAACAACCCCCAAGCGTACGTTCAATAATTGCAATACGAATTGTCACTAACCACTGATTTATTTATCACCAAATTACAATAATTAGTCCTTATAATAACACACTAATTATAACTTTTATCTACTATAGACTTGCCATTATAATTCACAACTTGTTATTGTTCTTTATCTCATTCGATTACTTAATTCATCTCAGAACTGTACTGAATAGAACTCCGAAGCGCTGGTCCCGTTTCTTATATATCCGTTGCGCTTATTCTCGATTCATGCAGTCTGTCATTTGAGACGTTTCTAGCTTATCAGTGATAATGGCGCCATCACTGGCCAACTGGCGAACTCCCCTTTCACTGTTAGTTAATTAGGCAGGCTACCTTTCCCTCTGCTACTTGAGATTAAACCTCTCCCCGTAAGAGGGCGTGGCCGTGCATATAACAACACTATATCTTATTCTCGAGTACATCCATGCATTTATTAGGCTCTCATATTATTTATGAGAGCATAACATTTATATCACTAACCTGATTTAATATATCTAGTGCAAAGTATACGAAGGATGATACTGTACACAAATTATCAACATGTATAGTCCCAAAAATTTTGTACCAGTTACTTGCTTTATGCTTTTGCCATAATTCTGTATTAAATAACTTTTATATATTATTTTAGTTCTAAGAGTGCAATTTATAAATACTGATTTTTATTTAAAAAAACAAGCTAGAATTAAACCACGTAAAAAAATTATTAAACATTATCGGGCGTTATTAACGACTTTTTCTTTTGTATTGTTACAGGAACATACATAACAAATGAGAGATAGAAACAATAGAGGTCACAATGCTGACTCTTGCGGTACTTCACAAAAAACTCCAAGTGACTCCAACTTAATTAACTGAATTTCGATAAATTGTCTCCCTCCCAACAAACATGAACTGAAAAGCTTATTAATATGTCTAAATGTTGCATACATTTAGCTTTGTCAAGTTTGATATATTGTCTGGAATGGAATAATTTGGAAGATAATGTGGCCTTAACGATAGCACTAGAAGCTCGTACAGTTAGTTCTATCTCCCCTACATACAGTAGTAGAGTCGCGACAATGGATACCTTAACATATAATTTTCTTTTTGAAAATTGGATCTTAGTTAAGCGATTTTTGTTCAACTTTTAGAGTAAGCTATCCTAGAAATTATGGGTTTCGCTATGATTCGCTGTCCAGGAAACCTGCAATGCATGGGGATACTCTCATCTACTCTCTAAATTATGAGTAAAATGTACAAAATTCAAATGGAAAGTAGTGTTTTAAAATTGCATATAACCGATTTTAAGAAGAGGTAAAAGATAAATAGTTGAGATATTATTCTATTTATAAAAACTACACAATAGTTATTGTTTACAATCATTTAATTTGCCATTTAATAAGTATTGTAAGGTGGATCTCCGTAATTTGTGTAAATAGAGTCGTAGAAATCCATGTTAGCCTCAAATGGGTTTTGTTGCAACTCCAGATCAATGGTTATATTTAAATAATTTAAATTTGAAGAATTAGACCCAGCTTCCAGCCAAGTAACATTCTGCAAGAGATTGTCGCCAGGTAGTGTTGGATTTCTACAACATCAGAAAGAACATGAGATGATCCTTATTAGTTTTTAAGTTTTTATTACTTTCTCTCATTTTATATTTATCAGTAACCTTACCCATATTTTGCAAAGTTTGTCCACATCCTCACCATTCTCGACCTCACCAATGTGTCGTTTTGGGTAACGCCAGGGTAGTCTCTTCTAAATATATATCCGAGATCTTCAGCGTGTCCAACTCCTAAGAACACGTTCAATATAAGTATATACCAATCAATGTACAGTTTCAGTAAAACATATGCCAATAATTTTTTTATTATAAATTATTTCGAAAAAGATTGAGCTTAAGAACTTAAAACAAATACATACATATTTTTACTAAAAATTAGCAAATAGATCATAATTTTGAAATTAATATACATGAATACTCCAAGTAAATATATTCGGCATGTAAAAAATGTGTTATTATTTATAGTATTAAAATAGAAAGCGGGGTAACTACACTATATTTAATATGTGGCCTGACCTCTTTTGGTTGAAATTGGATTAAAATGTCATGAAACGTAGAGATTTTAAATTTGAGCAAAAAAAAATGTCCTGTCTGTCGGTCTGTTTGCCTGTCTGTCGATCTGTAAATGGGGTAAATAAGGGTAAATAGGCAAATCAAGCAGGTAATGGTCCATAAAATTGCAATTTAGGGTATGTATGAAAAGTCAAGGTCTCAAAAAATTTTTTGGCATCAGCACTCTCCCCCACCCCCGCTTTCGTCCCCAATACCACCCCCACACTATTCTGAAAAGGAGTTAAAAAATTAAAATGTGATTTAGTATGTATACAAGAACGAAACACCTCAAAAAAAAATGTTGCCGTTAGCTACCCCCTCTACCACCCCCACACTATTATTAAAGGGAGTAAAAATTAAATTGGGATTTAGTGTGTATACGAGAACCAAGGGACTTTAAAAGTTTTTTGGCATCAGCCACCTTCTCTACCACCCCCATTATCACCCCAGACTATTATTAAAGGGAGTGGAACATTGAATTGGGATTTAGTGTGTGTGTACGAGAACCAAGGGCCTTTAAAATTTATTTTGGTATTAGCCACCCCCCCTACCACTCCCATTGCCACCCCCACCTTATTGTTTAAAGGAATACAATATTACATTGGAATTTAGTGTGTATAAAACTTGGCCACAAAACTGGAAGTGGAAGTAGTGATTCCTTTGGCAGATGTTTTTTGTAATATTGCTAAAGTCTTCGAGAGAGTTTTGTATAATCACAGTCAGCCTTCTGTCGCGCTTCAAATTTCTCCATCACGACACGGCATGGTTAATAATAAATCATAATTCACCAATTTAGCTGTTTTTTCACAATTTATCTCACAGGCTATTGACAAGCTGGGCCAAGAGGATCTGATTTACACAGACTTCTCGAAGGCTTTTGATCGCATAGACCATCACATAATCATAGCTAAACTAGATCACTTCGGTTTTTCTACAACTTTAATACACTTTTTTCTGTCGTACTCGCTAATTGAATGCAATTTGTTTCGTATAATAGTTATAATTCCACAATCATTACAACAAATTCAGGAGTGCCTCAAGGCTCTAACCTTGGGCTTCTCATATTCACGATATTTATCAATGACATTACTTACATGATTGATTGTGAAAAACTCATTTTCACGGACGACTTGAAAATTTTTATGAGCATCAACACTTTAGAGTGTAAAGTAATTTACAGCAAATACATAATTGAAGTGTTTCCGATAAGCTTTGCCTTAATATTTCTAAATGTACGGTTTTAACTTTTACAAGAAAACAATCTAGTTTAGCATTTGCTTACAAGATCGATGGAAGACACTGGCACGCTCTGAATTAGTCAACGATCTTAAAATTGCTGTAATTGTTGTCCTGTTATGCGTATATCCTGTTGGGCAAATAAAGGTTTTATTATTATTATACCTGGAAAAGTTCTATTTATTGTAACTCCTCCCAAAACTCCTTCGTAGCCAAAGACATAATAATAGACAGGAGCCTGCTTGGACTGTTCTATAACAGCTTGTCTAATCGGCCTATTGAACTGGTCATCACTGACAAACTATAAATGATAATAAAAGTTAGAAAGCAACACCTTTAGTCATACAATTTGTTAATAAATATATCTTTACACCTTATGTCTCAAAATTTAGTGGTTCTATATCAATATAATCTAACGTGATTTTAAGCAGGATTATGAAATATCATACAAATCGGGAAAATGAGAAGAATACTATCCACTCTGGTTTGACTTTGGTCCAAAAACCGACATTATTGACTATCTCCATTCTATCTCCATTTGATTTGAAAGGTTACCCCAGAAAATTTCCATTCAGTTTCGTTTTTTGAAACATTCAACATGATTCATATCGTAACTGTTATGACATGACCATGAAAATAATACATACTCTAATAAATACTAAAGTTACAAACCTGAATAACTGCGTCACTGCTTGTAGCAATTAATCCATCTCCAAAATAATGTGGCTTAATCTCCAACGCAGCTGAAAGCCTTGTGGAAGAGCTGTTTGATAGATCTCTTGGCGCCAGGTCCTCAATTTCAATATCATAATAAAGGAGGTAGATGCGAAATATTACTGAAATATATTATTAATATTGTTAATACACAGTACGACATAGTAACTATAATTGGATAATGGGATGTTTTTTCAGCACGGTTTCAAAACAGTTAACTCAGTAAATACTCGTGTTATCCAAAAGGGTCTACAAGCGAGTTAAATTAGGTTATATGATGAATCTGCTGAATCAGTAACTGATATTATTGATGGTATAATTCTAGAATAAAGATGTTATTGGTATTTTTAGTAGCAAACATTCAAATTGCAAGCTAGATGCTGATCTATACGATATAATTTTTTAGCCGAATTTACCTATGGTGGTTACGATATCGAGGTGATCTCTTATGGCGACTGTAAACATCCAATTAATTTGTAACCGTCTCTAAAATAAGTTTGCTCTTGAAAATGAGAACAGTCATTTCCATTGAAGGTTTGTTAACTAATAATATAGGCCTATATTAATGAATTTAATTATTTCTGTCCATATATTAATATTAATAGTACTGTGTACATGATACAAATTTGGTATAAGGCGGTGTAACTAGCTCTGTTACCAAGTTTCTAAAAAAGAAGCAGGTCCATTGCCCCAAATAATCCTAAATTTTAATATCGCTTTTAGTTCCCTTTCATATTTTACCTACATGTAATCATTATTGAAATGCTGATAATTTTTGAAAACTGGCATTTAAATACTCAGGATTATTTACGGCGGCACAAAATTTATATCGTTTAACATTTATGATTTCTGTTGTCCATAAAACACTATTTTAAAATAGGACTTGTTAACTGTTTGCATGTAGTTGTTCCCACTCTTATGTAATAATAAAATTATTCATACATGGTATTGAACCAACAGCGGCAGCTTCGTTTGAATTAACTCCCATAATAGTGGGGATTTGATGGAAACCACCTTCTGAAATTAAATTTTCACTGTTGTTGAAGAAAAGAGCCCCAGCATAATCTGGTTCGATTACTGGCGCAAAATATATCCCTTCCAATGCATTTTCCAGTGTTATCTACAATGAAGTGTTAGTTTAAGTTGAGCTACAGCTAAAATTAATTTGAATCCATTCACTTAGATTTTTCGACCAAAATATTCATATTAAATGTAATTAAAGATAGGGACCGATTAGAAACGTTTTTCTTTTGCAAAAAAAAAAATATTTATAAGATTCCTCAGCAGCTGAATTCATTGAATAAATGAATGAATGCAAGAAAGAATTGAAATTGTAGATTTGTACTACAAAAATAATAACTCAGTAAGGGCTGTAACTAAAAATTTTAATACTACTCATTCTGAAAAAAAATCGACACATAAGTGCGCAATAGAGCTGATGCAGAAATTTATGGAAACGAGACCAGTCGGTAACATAAAGCATAACCCAACGTAAAGGGTTAATTTCGAAGCTATGGGGATGGCAATTTTAGGAGCATTTACTTTAAAGTATCAGCAGTCTTTCACAATTATCTAAAGCAATTAGTACCTTTAGAATTCTAGACACAGATTTCATTCATACAAAATAAAATTAGTACAGGAACAGGTAATCATGGGCATATTAGAAGTCTCAGTTTTGTAGTACACTGTGGTCAAAAAATTGTTAATATTATCTGACGGTATTTCCATATATAAGATATTAATTACCAATGTTGATACTAATGTGGAGGTGGTTTGTAATGATGTATAACTAAGTTGCCTCAAGGCGGCAATTAAGTCAGAAGAATTTGTTGTAACAATCCCTAAGCTAGTCCCAATGGTAAATGCTGTTCTTCTAGCCTTCCTATTAAGTGCCCACAAATTCAGTGATGAGCCGCTCTGCATAATAGCTTTGTGGAATAGACCTTGAACAAAAAATTGATTAATAAAATATAACGGTAATAACTACGACAGTTATCATAAGTCTTTTATTCCTTACAATCTTTGTTATAGCTGTTCGGCATAGCTATTAAAAAGTGAGGCTATGTCTAAAGCAAGTGCAGTGAAAGTAGTATCTACCTTTTGTTTTTCTGGTTTGCAATAGATATGAAACACTGACAGCCCCAGCGCTTTCCCCAAAAAGCGTAACATTACTGGGATTTCCTCCAAAATATCCTATGTTTCTCTGAACCCACTCGAGAGCCAAGACTTGATCTTTCAATCCCCAGTTTCCCGAGCATTCTTCATCTTCAGTACTAAGAAATCCGAAAATACCAAGCCGATAATTCAAAGACACAAAAACAAGATCCCCTTCATCTAGTAGATAATCTGGACCAAATTCTTCGTACGAGGAGTTGCCACCTACGAATGCCCCACCGTATATCCATACCATGACGGTAAGATCCGTCGATGTCAACTGTAACAATTTACATAATTCATACTATTTTAGAAGCAAGCCCGTTGATTTTTTATTGTAAAGTAGAGGTAATACATACACTCGTAGTATAAACATTGATATATAAGCAATCTTCGGATCCTACTACTGGGTTGGAACCTTGGACACATTGAGATTTATCTTCCGTGGCGTCTAATATATCCGTCCAATTAGAATTTTTAATGGGTGCCTAAAAATAATAACATTATTTAACAGTCACTCCGATATAATTTTTGCAAGACCAAGCTGTTTTGTTTATTTCTTATATTAACAAATTTCTTGAAGTAATTGATAATGATGGAATAGGCTGAACAACTAATATACAAAATGAAACATAGGAGATGCTTCACAAAACATTTGTTTTTTCAATCGCCTTGTATTTCGGAATTTGGTTGGTTAAACTGAGTAATATTTTCAGATTTTATTTATTTTTTATACGTTAATAGGGTCAAAAAAATCAAATTTCGGCTGTGACTATTCCTTAGGATATGAAGCAACAAACTGCAGAATAGCAAATTTTTTGTATTTGAATTATTAAGGGGCAAAAGATTCCCATCAAACCTTAATCACATTTAAGTCCATTTCAGATGATAATAATAATAAGCGTCTTTATTAGCCAACTTTGGTTGTACAATAAATTTACTGATTGATATATTACATTTGGCATAAAAGGCGAAGTTCAAATCTGTATAGGATTACAGATTTGTTCTACCACTTAACCTAAATTGCACCGCATGCTACAGTACTGATAATGCTTTAATGTTCAAAATAATTTATTTAAAAAATCAAGAAGAATACTTCATATATTCTTCATTTCATATATATGAAAATAGATATTAAAGGGCTAATTTTGTTCACATTGTTGTTTAAATAAAATCTCTTTATAATTTGATTTAAACTGACTCAGGCTCATATCTTTCAAAGAGTTTATGTTGGTATTGATAAACCTTTGAACCTTATATTAATAGTATGAACATCTGTTCTAAACTGTATTTTATTATATAAATAATGAGGTACTTTATACATAATAATTGTATGATATGGACACGCTGAATGAAAAATTCTCGTACGTTCCATGTTTAACTATAAGTTATTCTCTCATGCATACAAATGCCTTAGATTAGACGCAGGCATGAGTTTTGAATTTTTTGTATTTTGTGTTTAAACACAGATTTATTTATTTATTTATTTACTTACTTACTTACTTACTTACTTACATACTTAAAGGTACAACTGCCCAGACAGATAAAAATCCAATTAAAGGGCAGGAAGACACAAGTAATATAAAAACAATGTAGGTATATACCAATTATAAAACAACAAAGAAAGTGAGATTTACATCAATAATAACAATAATAACAATCACATCAATTTGTCAGTCAAATAACTAACCAATATAGATATTCAAAAATTTTAATATAATCCACAATACCAATTGAGAATAACAAAAAACAATGTCAAATCAAGCAACATCGGCATATAAGTGGTATATACAGTAACGAAGGCATTTAATTAACTGGCTGGTGTATATGGTAAACAATAGAAGACCCAGAATGGAACCCTGAGGTACGCCAGACTTTAAGGTTAGATAATTTGATTGTTTATTTTGAATTGCAACCTTCTGTATTCTGTTTTCAAATATAACTTTGAATTAATTTAAGTGCACTGGCTGTTAACCCTATATATTTTAATATTGATGAATAAAATTTAAATTTAAAGTATCAAAAGCCCTACTAAAGTCCAGTAAGATCAAGATTGTACATAAACCTTGATCTGTTGCTCTCATGATGTCATCGACGACATGAAGATGTGCCGTGATGCAGCTACGTTCTGGCTTAAATCTAGACTGAGTTAGAGGCAGTACAGGTATTTCACAAATATACTCCCTAATTTGAATATCCATTATCTTTTCAACCATTGTTGACAAGGTAGGAAGTATACTGAGGTTCCGAAGATCCTTTAGTTCAAATGAATTTGGTTTCTTGGGCAATGCGGTTACCATGGCATTTTCCACACAGCCGGAAAAACGCCATCAAACAGACATACGTTCACTGTATGTGTTAAGTAAGGAATGATGTGTGGGCAGCAGAGATTTACCATTTTTATATTTAATCCATCACAGCCTGTAGCATTAGTTTTTATTTTACTAATGAGTTTTAGTACAGTAAATTCATCTACTTGTTGAAATTTAAAAATGGAATCAATTGATGAATCATATTTATATTTGTCTAGAACAACGTTTGACGCTGATGTAAAGGATAGGGAGTTAACAAAGAAATTATTAATTTGATCAGCATTATTTAAGTGATCCGGAATATTACTATTTTAGCAAGACTGGTTGGCATTTGCATTGTTAATATTAAAATTGAAATATGCTGTCTTCTCCCTACGTGCTGCTTGAGTTGTATAATTACGTAACTGCTTGTAAAATAACCAGTGTTCATTATTTTTAGTACATTTATATTTACTCAATGCCCGGTATCTTAGCTTTATCATTGTCTTTAGTACATCGGTAAGCCAACGTGCATATAGTTTTGTACATTTGGATGCTATTAGTGGAGTGATGATCAAACAATTGCATTAAACTGTCTACAAGGAAAATAACTCTTGAATATGTATTTTGAAATCAAAAATTCTATAAAAAGGAATAGCACATAAATCTTGTTCAAAATTATTGTAGTCAAATTATTTAGTTTCTGTACGTAAATACTTTAGGCTCATTATGTTTACCATATATCTGTACCTTGCAATATACCAATTGATGATCCGATACTTCACTATGGGTGTCACCACTTTCAAAAACATTTTCTGCATTTAAAATAAGTATAAAGTCAATTAGCGTAGCGGACGTGTTACAAATTTTTCTAAAACCAACATTTTCTATCTTTTTGAATATCTCTTTATAGCTAATTGTATACACACAGCAATAGTGTACTATCATCTAAATACTCATAGAATTTTCAATCAGACAGACATTTTCCCGAAAACTGTGGAATTTAGACCCTATGATACATAAGAATTTTTGTTTGTCTGGTTGTTTCCCACTACCAGTTTTTTTTTAATCGCATGAAACTAATTATACCCTGTATAAATCTGAATATCCCATATCTAATCAATGGCTATTAAAATGATAGCAAAATCTTCAACATAATAATATTTTTTAAATGGTATTTTGCTTGATCCTGCAAAAAAATTGAAGCAACTTACCGTAAATCTAAGTTGGTCCAAGGGAGGTGTTGCGTAGGGTATTCCTTGAAATGCATAATATGTTTTATTTTGCCCCACAGTATAAGCTTTGCGACCCCTGATTTGACCATCTTCGATGGTTAAAACCGGATTATCGTCATCTGCAGCCAAGCACTGTTTTAACTGAATAAAAAGTAATACTAATATAAAAATCTGTTCGTTGAAAAACATTGTAATGTATACTATTCTGATTAGTTGTCATGAACTTTATATTTATATAATTGCTAGACTTTTATCTCACATTCTAAGCTTATATATAATACATACATAAGTAAATATATATGAACAATTGTTCCTTTTATCAAATATGTACGTTAGAATTAATTATTGTTAAGAGACGTTACGTTTCCCTGAAATTAAAAGATATCTTCCGCTGTTGACTCAACAGAAAAAACATTGATCATTAATTTTTCGCTTTGCAGACCTAAATCCCTTTCATTTATTTTTAGAAGCTACTATAAATAGAGTGCTTATCAAACAACTTTTAAACACCAAAAAATAAATAAATTATGGATAAGTAGTTGAAATTACGTGTTCACTTTTCGTTCTCCAGACCTGAGTCCTCTTGACTTATATTTGAATTAATTAATTTAGAAAGTACAGTGGTGAACTTCTTATAAATGCAGATGAGAATGGACAGCAATATTTTATAACCTCAGACTGCTTCACGTGGAAACCATGGTATTATTTCTCCACAACCCTCGTAATGTTCCCACTCAATTCTTACCTCAACTATATTAATATTTTCTTATTTGTGACCGGTCACAATATTGTAGGATAGTTAGGAAAATTATTTCTACACCGACTAAGAAATAAGCTTCTTTTCATAATTTGCTGATTAACTTTAATATAAATAATTCCTTAAGCCTTAAGTAAACTAAATGTTGTTCATGACATTGTAAACAATTGTTGAGAATTAATCTGAGAATTTAAAAACTTAATTAAAATGTTATCAATATCATTTTTCATAACAAAAATCTATTTGTTTAATTTTAATTACACTAATAAACTTAGTTTAACTCTAGTTGTAAGCAGCGGAAATATAAGAAATAATTTGCATTGAAATGCTTGTTGATAACTTCTTAATACATTAAATGTGCGGTACAATATGATTACAGTTTCATAAAATTTTGGCTTAAAATCGTGCAATTTTACACACAATAACTATGAAGGAATGTAATTATTTCAAATTCACACCGAAATTGTAGTCCGGGCAAAGTACACAAAAAATGGTGGCAAGTGTACAATAATTCGCATAGAGCTGAATATTGGTCCAGGTCTTAGGTACACTATTACAAATGAAATATCACAGAAATATCGGTTTTTTTTGCATTTATCTCGTAAACGGCAATTGTTATAATAAAAATGAATCAGACAAAACTTATAGATCATGCATTTATCTACAAAAATTGTTCTTATACTTTTTTTCCTACGAATCACCATTCCTGATATATCACCATTTGAAACATCGAAAATACTAATATGCACGCCTACGCCGCCTATACACATCACCGTACGTTCAATATAAGTAAAAATATTAGTTTGTGTAACTTATAAACACAAATTATTCATTATTTTGGTCATAGAGTGACTATAGTATTTGATGATTATACTGATTATAAGAAAAACAATCAAGCTGCAGAACAACGTCGTCGAAGTACAAAAACATCTTCATCTTCTGACGTCATTTTTGATCAATTTTTGGCAGTTGCAACAAACCAATAACAATATCTTGCCAATACCCACAACAAGTCTCGTTTCATTACAATGTTATGTGAAAAATTTACAACTACTAACATTTTAGTGAAACAAGCTGACAATGATGCTGATGTCTTCATCATTGAACCAGCAATAGAACAATTCAATACAACAAATACAACTATATGTTGGTGAAGATGTTGATTTGTTTATACTACTAACTCTATGCACTCCAATTGATAAGATTATTTACTTTTTGAAACCTGGGAAGGCTCAACAACAAACAAAAATATATTTATCGAAAAATTTATCTACTTATCCAAAATGTCAAAATCATATCTTGCTGCGATGCCACATCATCAATTTTTAAAAGGGAAAACAACAGTATTTAAATGTTTGAAAAACATGATTTAATTGATTGCGCAAAAGTATTTAAAAAGATTGACTCTTCTCCTCTTGCTATATATGGCGCTCCAAAAAAATTGATTGTATAGACAAGTTTAGATATTTAAGTTTTGTAAAAAATACATGGAACAATAAAAGAGTAGAACTATCTTGTCTTCCTCCAACATCTGCTTCTGCTTATCAACACTTATATCGAGTATACTATCAAGTTCAAGTGTGGCTAGGCAATCAACTGAACCCACAAGACTGGGGTTGGAAATTAATAGATAATATTTTGGAGCTAATTCAAACTTTACTCCCACCTGCTCCAGAAAACTTCTTAACGCCATTTTTTGCAATTGCAAAAAGGATTGTAGCGCAAACTGTGGCTGTAAAAAGTCGGAATATTTTGTTCACCAGCATGTACCAATTGTCAAGGCCACTCTTGCTCCAATGTTAAATCAAATACAACAGATGAGGATTTTTATGATATCAATGAGGAGACAGCTGATGTATCTTTCTTAGAACAATTTACATATATTCAGCAAGAAGAAGAAGAAAGCGAACAAGACATCACTGTTGATGTAGCATTTGAAGATTATCAGTCAGACTAAAATTTTCCCGAAATCAACAATAATTCGTGCCACTTTAATCATGCCCAATAGTACCATTTTTTAGTTAATAGAATGCGTTAAAAAATGCGCCAAGTATACTACCTCACAGGTGGTACAGAAATGTATGCATATTATGTAGAATATGACTTCTTCAACTATTGGAATCGTGATATCTCAGGAATGGTAATTTGTAGGAAAAAAAGTATAAGAACAGTTTTTGTAGACAATATTGCATGATGTACAACTTTTGTCTGACCTATTTTTATAATAACATTTACCGTTTACGAGAAAATGCAAAAAACCGTTATTTTTTGCCTTTGACTTTGAATTGAAGTAGGATCGGTGGATATTTTTGATATTTTATTTGTAACAGTGTACCTACGACCTGTACCAATATTCAGCTTATGCGAATTATAGTAAATTAAAATGGCTACTTTGACCGGATTATTGCTATAAGTTGTGGAATTGATGTAGATGATCCAGCCGCCTTTGTTGAACAAAATATTTAAACATTATTTTTTACTTTTTAGTTTGGTTTGCTATTGGAGCGTATTTTTTTTTAGTTTTTTTTTTAACTGTATTACATTATCTGTAGTTCATTAAAAAAAATATACACAAGCGGTTTTTTCGCTTTTGCGAGAAAACTATTAGGAAAATTGAAATTCTTCATAGGAGCAATTTTATGGGAAATTTAATTTTGAACAGCTTTTATTTGAATCTTTTTTTCTAAAAATGCATATCCTTTGAGATATTGGCAGTTTTTGGTAAAAAATCGCGAAAAATTATGTATATATATCTACAGTGTATTTCACTTCTCGTGAAGACACCCCTGTATCTCCTTTATTTGTGGCCGAATTCATTTCTATTTTTTATCAGATATACAACTCTATAAGGCGACTTTGCATGACACATAAATGTCGCCTAGATCTAAAACGCCGGCCTACTGCGATAAAAAGAAAATCGCATTTTTCGAGAAATCATAGTAGGCTTAGAAATAGACAAAAATTTTGTTAATAAAAGTTGTTCAGAATCACGAGATATGCCCCCTATAAAATTTGGTGAAAATCGGAAAGTTTCAAAAAAAAAATGTTTGTTTCACTTCTCGTGAAGACACCCCTGTATCTCCTTTATGTGTGGCCGAATTTCAAGACTAATTTATGGAGTTATACAGCTCCATAAAACGACTTTGTCCAACACATAGAGATAACTTTTTCGAACAAATGAAAGTTGTGAGCAAAAATCACGATTCAATAAAACGCTAAAAGAGTCACTTATTATTACACATCAAGTGAAAAATGTAATACAGTTTTTTTTGTTGTCACTGCTCTTGAGAAGTAACGCAACATCATATCCTTCCTCCTTATCGGCTCAGAGATTTAGGAGCGGTTTTTTTGTTTTAAATGTTAAGAATGCCGTGAAATTAACTGTCAATATTATTACTTTTATGACAGAAGTGATTGTTGTTATCTATTGTTGAGTTTGTTAGTTCCTTATTTGATTTTTTTACTCATAATGGCTACAATACTTTTAACTGCTGATGAAAAAGTAGAAATAATAAAGATAGTCGGTGAAAATGTACGGTCTTCAAGAGAAGCAGTAGAGGAATTTAATTTAAGACATCCTCTAAGACAACCAATACACCATGGTACCATAGTAAGAATATGTCACTTGTTCAATACAACTGGTAATGTGCTTAAACCGAGAGTACATCTTAATCGAAGGCATGAAGATGATAATGTTATATTAGCGGCGTTTAACGCCAATCCCACTACCAGCCTTAGAAATATGGCTCGTGACCTGAATTTGTCGGTGTCAAAAATTTAGAGATGTTTAAAACGCCATAAACTACAACCGTATAAACCAAAATTTTTACACACTTTGGAAGAAGGTGATGAAGAGAGAAGACTGGAATATTGTTTATGGATCCAAGGTAATTATGTAAACAATCGAGACTTCTTGAAGAAAATAATTTTCACGGATGAAGCAACTTTCTCCACCAAAGGGGATGGTATCATCACAAAACTCTAGGTACTGGGCAGTAGAGAATCCTGATTGGGTAATAAATTGTAAAAGGCAATATTCCCAGAAGGTAAATGTGTGGTGCGGAATTTTAAACGAAACAATAATAGGGCCGTTCCTCTTTTTTCAAAATATAAATGCGTTACATTTGCGACAATTTTTAAATAATGATCTGTGGAATGCAATAGTCGATTTTCCTTTGGAACAATTGTATTTCCAACTCGATGGAGCATCTATCCATAATTCCGTAGTAGTAAGAGCATGGATGAATAAACATTTTCCCCAAAGATGAATAGGACGAAATAGCCCTCTAATACATTGGCCATCCAGATCTCCTGATTTCACTCCCATGGATTTTTATTTTTGGGGTCATATTAAAAGTTTATAAGACCAGACCTTAAAACGTGGAGCAGCTTTGTGAGAGGATGAGGCAAGCGTGTTTAGAAGTTACAGCTCAAGAATTGCGAAGAGTTGTAATAAATAACAGAAAGCGGATTGAGAAGTGTATTACACTTGATGGTGGGTTAGTAGAAAGGGGCCGAATTTAATAATATAGTCATTCATTGTAAACACTTACTTCATCTTTTATTTAATAAATAATTTTAATAATAATTGTGCACGACTTTCATTTGTTGGAAAAAGTTATCTCGATGTGTTGGACAAAGTCGCTTTATGGAGCTGTATAACTACATGAATTAGTCTTGAAATTCGGCGACAAATAAAGGAGATACAGGGGTGTCTTCACGAGAAGTGAAACAAAAATTTTTTTTTGAAAGTTTTCCGATTTTCACCAAATTTTATAGGGGGGCATGTCTCGTAATTCTGAACAACTTTTATTAACAAAATTTTTGTCTATTTCTAAGCCTACTATGATTTCTCGAAAACCTACACTTTTCCATAAACAAATCTCAGAGTAAAAAAGTGCGCTTATTCCGTCTTTTTAAGTCTAACTTTTCTGGACTATAATATGTCGCGAGTTTTAGGGCATTATTTTCAATCGCTTTGGAAACGCATATTATGCGCAGTGCTGGGTGATAGTGAATTAAGTGCCTGTCATAGGAATTAGTGGAATTTTTGGTCAATCGTAGTATTTAATTTACTACATTTTTATTTTCATAATAATTAATTTAATTTGCGTAATAATTGTCTTTTTATTCTGAATTAAGTATTTATAAAACAATTCCAAGAAGTCATAAATAGCCCAATTATTCGGTTTGCCTTTTCTAAAACTATGTTGCTTATAATAATTTAGGAAGTACCAAATATTCCAATTCCGCTATTTTTGAAATCGTTGATAATATTGCAATTGTCTAGTCCTATCTAGAATTTCTAAATTTTGTCTACATTTAGCTCTGTCCAGTTTGACATATTTTCTGGAATGAAATAATTTGGAAGATAACGTGGCGTAAAGCAAAACATAATTAATTTTCTAGAGAGAAATTACAAAAATCAAACTTTTCTTTTACTGATCCATAGTCAGGTTTCCGGGTTCTCCTCCGCGTTGATAGTTTTGAAATCTTGACGTGTCGACCATCTTGTCGTGGTCTTCTTCTGAAGCGAAGTGAGCTCTGTTGGTCTGAGCTCCTCTATTTATGTGTATCGTCAGGAGGTGTGGCTGGGTTCCGGTAATGCCACATGGTCATTGGAGATTTCCATGTCAATGGTAACTGTAGTCCGGCGTCATGTTTGAAATTATTTAGATTTTTGTGTATTTTTATGGCTTCTCTGTATTTTCTGGGCCAGTAGTGTCTCGTGTTCGCCAATCTCTTGGTCTCGTCAAATTTTATCCAGCGGCCGGTTCCTTTAGAGTGTTCCGCAACTGCAGACTTAGTGATGTTTTCCACCTTTGTGTGCCTGATATGTTCTTTAAGCCTGGTATTAATACGTCTCTTGGCCTCTCCTATGTAAACTTCTCCATATGAACATGGAATGCTATAAACTTCTGGTGAATCGAGCTCTTCTAGTGGATCGTATTTAGGAAAATGTTGTCCGATTTTTTGTTGTGCATTGTAGATCACTTTGATGTTCTTCTTTGTTAGCGCTTTTCCAATCCTGTCTATGCAACCTTGTATATATGGTAAATAATTAGTAGCTGTATATTTCTTCTATTTCTTTTACTGCCTTGCCTTAGAAGCTCTTGTCAATGTGAATATATTTTGTTTAAACAAAATGAAATTTTACGGAGGATAATAAATATAAATTATAAAATAAAATTATATTGGACAAAATTCAAAGAACGACAGATCTGAAAATAATAATGGCAATCTCGATCATCTCAACGACAGCGTTAGAGTCGCTTTTGGCTCTATCCCCCCTACACACGGTAATGGAGTCACGAGGAATGGATAATATCCTAAACATATTTTTTGTAAACTGGACCTTAGCTAGGTGATTTTTGTTAACATTTGGAGTAACCACAGCTATACCAGAGGTTATGGGTTTCATTATGATTCGTTGTTGACGAAACCTGCAATACATTTGCTACTCTCGTCTACCCACTAAATTATGGGTAAAATGTACAAAATCCAAATGGAAAAAGTGATATTTTAGAATTTCACATAACTGTTTTCAGTAACAAATAAGGCATAAATGGTTCAGATATTATTCTATTTATAAGAACTACATTGCAGTAATTTATTACAATCATATAATTTGTCATTTAATAAGTATTATAAGGTGGTTCTCCGTACTGTTTGTAAATGTTGTCGTAGAAATCCATGTTAGCCTCAAATGGGTTATGTTTCAACTCCAGATCAATGGTTATATATAAATAATTCAAATTTGAAGAATTAGACCCAGCTTTCAGCCAAGTAACATTCTGCAAGAGACAGTCGCCAGATGGTGTTGGATTTCTGTAACAACAAAAATAACGTGAGATGATCCTTACTGGTTTTTAAGTTTTTATTACTTTCTATCATTTTATATTTATCAGTAACCTTACCCATATTTTGCAAAGTTCGTCCACATCCTCACCATTCTCGATCTCGCCAATGTGTCGTTTTGGGTAACGCCAGGGTAGTCTCTTCTAAAAATATATCCGAGATCTTCACCGTGTCCAACTCCTAATAATATAAGTATATACCAATCAATGTACAGTTTCAGTAAAACATATGGCAGTAAATTTTTTATTATAAATTATTTAGAAAAAGATTGATCTTAAGAACTGAAAACAAATACATATCTTTACTAAAAATTAGCAAATGGATCATAATTTTGAAATTAATGTACATGAATACTCCAAGTAAAATATATTCAGCATGTATGTTATTATTTGTAGTATTAAAATAGAAAGCGGGGTAACTACACTATATTTAATATGTGGCCGTAGAATAGCGGCAAAACGTATAGTGGTTCCTCGCACACTATATATCTTCCAGGCCCAGTGGAAGCATAGTAACGCAAAAAAAATAATTTTTTTTGGTTGAAATTGGCATAAAATATCATGAAACGTCGAGATTTGAAATTTGAGCGAAACAAAAATTTTCAATCTGTCGGTCTGTTTGTCTGTCTGTCTGTAACTTTTTTTTTTGTGCGCACGTTTATTCTGGAACCGTGTATGATATTGACTTGAAATTTGGTACATTTATGTATTGTAACAAGATCTGAAACTAGATTATTTTGATCTAATTCCGTTGAAGGGTTCGGGGTAAAAGGGGTAAATAAGAGTAAATAGGCAAAGCAAGCAGGTAATAGTCCATAGAATTGCAATTTAGGGCATGTATGAAAAGTCAAGGTCTCAAAATTTTTTTTGGCATCAGCGCTACCCCCCACTGGATGTGGAAGTAATGATTCCTTGGGCAGTGGTTTTTTAAAAGCGGTGATGTTTCAAATGTAACAAATTATCGTGCCATCTCCCTGTTTTGTAATGTTGCTAAAGTATTCGAGATAGTTTTGTATAATCACAGTCAGCCTTCTGTCGCGCTTCAAGTTTTTCCATCGCAACACGGCATGGTTAATAATAAATCAACTGTCACCAATTTAGCTGTCTTTTCACAATTTCGGTCGTACTCGCTAATTGAAGGCAATTTGTTTAGTATAATGGTTATAATTCCACAATCTTTACAACAACCTCAGGAGTACCTCAAGGCTCTAACCTTGGGCTTCTCCTGTTCGCGATATTTATCAATGACATTACTTACATGATTGATTGTGAAAAACTCATTTTCGCGGACAATTTGAAAATTTTTATAAGCATCAACACTTTAGAGTGTAAAGTAATTTACAGCAAGTACATAATTGAAATGTTTCCAATAAGCTTAGTCTCAATATTTCTAATTGTAAGGTTTTAACTTTTACAAGAAAACAATCTAGTTTAGCATTCGCTTACAAGATCGATGGAAGTCACTGGCACGCCCTGAATTAGTCAACGATCTTAAAATTGCTGTATTTTTCATACATTTGTTCTAAACTTGAATATGTATCTCTTATTTGGTGTCCATATTACATTTGTCATATATCCTCTCTTGAAAATATACAGAGAAAATTCTTAAAATTGTTAGTATATAAAGAGGACGGCTTGTATCCTGCGAGAGGATGTGATCATGAATCACTCCTTACAAGGAACGACGTTAAAAGTCTAGAATCGAGAAGGAAATGTAACTCGGTTTTGTTTTTATATAAATTAATTCATAACCTAATAGATGTTCCGAGTTTATTATTTGAATTAAACTTTCTAGTACCACGGCCGAAATCAAGGCACAATTTCACATTTTACTGCTCCTATTCTAGAACCAATGTATTATTAAATAGTCCCGTAAATGTAATGTGGAACAATTATAACAAAATATGTCATATCTGCGATATCAATTGTGATTCGTATGGTGAAATAATGAGAGTTGCTAGTGACGGTTTTAAGTTATATCTTCTTGCTTTTCTTGTATTGGTTGATATGAAACTTTTTTTATTGCAAACAAATGCGCTATATAGGTGTAAGGAAATGTATATGTATGTATGCGTGTATTTTATGTTATATATGTATACCATATTATATACAACGTTAGTATATATTTTTTTAAGTCATTTTTGTGATTTTTGTAACCTTTTCAATTATTGTAAATTTTGTAATAAATTATTCTGAAAGTGTAATTGTTGTCCTATTATTGGGTATATCCTGTTGGGCAAATAAAGGTATTATTATAATTATTATACCTGGAAAAGTTCTATTTATTGTAACTCCTCCCAAAACTCCTTCGTAGCCAAAGACATAATAATAGACAGGAGCATACTTGGACTGTTCTATAACAGCTTGTCTAATCGGCCTATTGAACTGGTCATCGCTGACAAACTATAAATGATAATAAAAGTTAGAAGGCAACACCTTTAGTCATACAATTTGTTAATAAATATATATTTACACCTTATGTCTCAAAATGTAGTGGTTCTATATCAATATTATCTAACGTGATTTAAGCAGGATTATGAAATACCATATAAATCGGGAAAATGAGATGAATACTATCCACTCTGGTTTGACCTTGGCCCAATAACCGACATTATTGACTATCTCGATTTCATTTGAAAGATTACTCCAGAAAAATTTTCATTCAGTTTCATCTATTAAAACATTTAACACGATTCATATAGCAACTGTTATGACATGACCATGAAAATAATACATACTCTAATAAACACTAAAGTTACAAACCTGAATAACTGCGTCACTGCTTGTAGCAATTAATCCATCTCCAAAATAATGTGGCTTAATCTCCAACGCAGCTGAAAGCCTTGTGGAATAGCTCTTCGATAGATCTATTGGTGCTAGGTCCTCAGTTTCTACATCATAATAAAGGAGGTAGGTGCGAAATATTGCTGAAATATGTTATTAATATAGTTAATACAAAGTACGAAATATTAAATATTATATATTTTTTTTTTATTTTTTTTTTTTATTTTTGGTGGGAAAAAAGAATTATATCTCACAATTTTTTTTTTATTGTGTTACCGATTTCGTGAACAAAAACTTACTTCACATCTTCAGACACAAGACTACAAGGAAACAATTTAAAAAAGGAATTAGTGACTGCATGTTGTCAATATATAGTTAAAATAAGTTAATAGAAACTTAATAGAAAATCTAAGTTAACAGTACTAAAATCTTGTGTATAAAAATTAATATATCTAAAAAAGGAGAAAGTAATAACAAAAACTAATATGATTATTATAATTGGACACGGGAAATTTTATCAGCTCGGTTTCAAAATATTTAATACAGGAAATATTCGTGTTTTCCAAAAGATGTTTACATGCGAGTTAAATTAGGTTATATGATGAATCTGCTGAATCAGTAACTTATATTATTGATGGTATAATTCTAGAATAAAGATGTTATTGGTATTTTTAGTAGCAAATATTTAAATTGCAAGCTAGATGCTGATTTATACGATATAATTTTTTAACCGAATTTACCTATACACATAGCCATATACATAAATCGAATGATGTGGTTACGATATTGAGGTGATCTCTTATGGCGACCGTAAACATCCAATTAATTTGTAACCGTCTCTGAAATAAATTTACTGCTGAAAATGAGGACAGTCCTCTCCTTTAAAGGTTTGCTAAAAAATATAGGCCTATATTAATGAATCTAATTATTTCTGTCCATACTTAATTGTTTATAGTACTGTGTACATGATACAAATTTAGTATAAGGCGGTGTAACTAGCTCTATTACCAAGTTTCTAAAAAAGAAGCAGGTCCATTGCCCCAAATAATATTAAATTTTAATATTTTAATACCCTTTCATGTTTTACCTACATGTAATCATTATTGAAATGCTGTTAATTTTTGAAAACTGGCATTTAAATACTCAGGATTATTTACGGCGGCGCAAAATTTATATCGTTTAAAATGTATGATTTCTGTTGCCCATAAAATACTATCTTAAAATAGGACTTGTTAACTGTTCTCATGTAGTTGTTCCCAGTCATATGTAATAATAAAATTACTCATACCTGGTATTGTACCAACAGCGGCAGCTTCGTTTGAATTAACTCCCATCATAGTGGGGATTTGATGGAAACCACCTTCTGAAATTAAATTTTCACTGTTGTTGAAGAAAAGGGCCCCAGCATAATCTGGTTCCATTACTGGCGCAAAATATATCCCTTCCAATGCATTTTCCAGTGTTATCTACAATGAAGTGTTAGTTTAAGTTGAGCTACAGATAAAAATTAATTTGAATCCATTCACTTAGATTTTTCCACCAAAATACTCATGCTAAATGTAATTAAAGATAGCGACTGATTAGAAATGATTTTCTTTTTGGAAAAAAAACTATTCTTTTTTATGACTAAGTCGTATTCCGAAGATATAAGATTCCTCAACAGGTGAATTTATTGAATGAATGAATGAATGCAAGAAAGAGTTGGAATTACAGATTTGTACTACAGAAATAATAACTCAGTAAGGGCTGCAATAAAAAATTTTAATACTACTCATTCCGAAAAAAAGCAACACATAAGTGTGTAATACAGTTGATGAAGAAATTTATCGAAACGGGATCAGTCAGTAATATAAAGCATAACCCAGCGTGAATGGTTAACTTTGAAGCTATGGGGGTTCCAGTTTTAGGAGCAGTTACTTTAAAGTATCAGCAGTCTTTATCACAATTATCTAAAGCAATAGGTACTTTTAGAATTAAACACAAATTTCATCCATACAAAATAAAATTAGTACAGGAACAGGTAATCATGGGCATAATTGTTAGAAAGAAGTTCCAGTTTTGTAATAGACTGTGGTAAAAAAATTATTAATATTATCTGACGGTATAAAATATTACTTACCAATGTTGATACTAGTGTGGAGGTGGTTTGTAATGATGTATAACTACGTTGCCTCAAGCCGGCAATTAAGTCAGAAGAATTTGTTGTAATAATCCCTAAGCTTGTCCCAATGGTAAATGCTGTTCTTCTAGCCTTCCTATTAAGTGCCCACAAATTCAGTGATGAGCCGCTCTGCATAATAGCTTTATGGAATAGTCCTTGAGAAAAAAAATTGTTAATTGAATATAACGGAAATAACTACGACAGTTATCATAAGTCTTTTATTCCTCACAGTCTTTGTTATAGTTGTTCGGCGCAACTACTAAAAAGTGAGGCTATTTTTAAAGCATATATACAGTAAAAATAGTATCTACCTTTAGTTTTTTTGGTTTGCAATAGATATGAAACACTGACGGCCCCAGCGCTTTCCCCAAAAAGCGTAACATCACCGGGATTCCCTCCAAAATATCCTATGTTGCTCTGAACCCACTCGAGAGCCAAGACTTGATCTTTCAATCCCCAGTTTCCCGAACATTCTTCATCTTCAGTACTAAGAAATCCGAAAATACCAAGCCGATAATTCAAAGACACAAATATAAGGTCCTTCTCATCTAGCAGATAATCTGGACCATAAACTTGATAAGAGGAGTTGCCATCTACGAATGCTCCACCGTATATCCATACCATGACGGTAAGATTCGTCGATGTCAGCTGTAACAATTTACATAATTCATACTATTTCAGAAGCAAGCCCGTTGGTTTGTTAATGAGTAGTAAGAGTAATACATACACTCGGAGTATAAACATTAATATATAAGCAATCTTCAGATCCTACTACTGGGTTGGAACCTTGGACACATTGAGATTTATCTTCCGTGGCGTTTAATATATCCGGCCAATTAGAATTTTTAATGGGTGCCTAAAAATAATAAAATTATTTAACGGCCACTCTAACATAATTTTTGCACGACCAGGCAACCAAAACATTTGCTTTTTCAATCACCTTGTGTTTCAGAACTTGGCCGGTTAAATTGTGTAATACGTTCGGATTGTATTGATTTTGTATACATTAATAGGGTCCCAAAAATCAAACTTCGGCTGTGCATTTCTTGGGATATAAAGCAAAATTTTTTCAGTAGCAGAATAGCAATATTTTGTTTTTGAATTATTAAGGGTTAAAAGATTCCCATCAAACCAATCCGTAATCACAATTAAGTCCATTTCAGATATTCCTTCCATGATTTGTCTTTGAAGAAGATGGCTGTGCCATCTGCAATGTTACTACATCACTCCAATATGTAAACTGAATGTCTTATTTAGATACATAATAAATAAAATTGGGTCAAGGACCATACCTTGCGGAAGACCATAGAGTATGTTACTTGCCCCGCTTGTATGATTTCCTATTTTACAACTTTTTATCTAAATAACTGTTCAGTAAATTGTGATAAAGACATCTAAAACCAACATTTTCCAGCTTTTTTAATGTCTTTTTAAGACCAAAGGCATATTCTAGATCTATAAATACATTCAGTAATGGTATGTTGTCATCTAAATATTCATGGATTTTTCAATCAGCCAGACATTGTTGAAGTTTTTGCGGAATCCATATTGGTTCTTTGAGAGTAAATTAATTACCTCCACGTCCAGTGGAAGAATAGTAACGCAAAAAAATTTTTTTTTTTCTTGAAATACGCATAAAATATCATGAAACGTTAAGATTTTAAATTTGAGCGAAAAAAATTCCCTGCCTGTCTGTCTGTATGTCTGTCTGTAACTTTTTTGTGCGCATGTTTACTCTGGAACCGTTTATGATTTTGACTTCAAATTTGGTACATTATATATTGTAACGAGATCTGGAACCAGATTATATTTTGATCTAACTCCGATGAAGGGTTCGGGGGTAAATGGCGTCAATAAGGGTAAATAGGCAAAGCAAGCAGGTAAGAGTCCGTAAAATTGAAACTTAGAGCATGTACGAAAAGTCAAGGTCTCAGAAATTTTTTTGGCATCAGCCACCCGGACACCCCCACTATCACCCGCAATACCGCCCCCACATTATTATTAAAGGGAGTAAAAAATTAAATTGGGATTTAGTGTGTATACAAAAACCAAGAACCTCTAAAATTTATTTTGGCATGAGTTACCCCCTCTATCACCCCCATTGTCACCCCCACCCTATTATTAAAGGGGGTAAAAAATTAAATTGGGATTTAGTGTGTGTACGAGAACCAAGGACCTCTAAAATTTATTTTGGCAGCGGTTTTTAATTGAGATTTTGAACTAACCTTCTCCATAAAGATTTTAAAAATATTTTTGAAAAATTAGATGTTAAAGATATAGGTCGGCGGTAACTTTTCATTAATATTTTGTTCTGGAAAGTCGGTTATATAACGTACGCGCTAAATCTACGTTACTTGGGCATAGCCAATGAAGTGGACGGATATCGCATACATCACACGCTGATAATATAGAACATCTACTAACATTTTATAACTTTGCATTCGACGTTAATTAAATAATAAAATAGGATCGTCGATCGAGAATTAAAATCCGTGAAAGGAATAAGAAGAAAGATGTCCCTTTCGGATGTTACTTTCTGATATATCTAAAGAAATATTCGTATTGCGTATTTTAGTTGCTAATCGAGTCGACATACATCTTGTACAGAATGTAGTAAAAAAAACTGTAAGAAGTTTACTCGAACCCACATGTAATAAGTGAACAAATTCAAATTCAAAATAGATTTATTAGAATTAAATCATGCAGAACAGTTGCCTAGCCAGGATTTGCCCCGGGGCCAATCGTGCTACCACCGCGCTGGCGCGGTTTCGGGTTGCAGGGTGGGGCGGCGAAAACAATAATTGAAAATCTAAACACGTTCTGTACAGTGAACAAATAAAAAATTTAGGGAACTCTCGCACAAAACACTTTTTAATTTCGCAGTTGACACTAGTACCTCAAATTAAAACGAGGAACCTTCTGCGAGGTGTGTAACGTCGGGCTGCGCATAGGCTGGTCTAAACTGTGATTTTAAAAATTTGGATTTCAAGAAAGTTAGAATTTATTTGAAATTTTAAAGGAAACAAATTTAGAAAAAAAATGTACAAAAAGAAAACAAGAAAATCAAGCCCGACAAAAAGAAAGGGAGAAGGGGACAGGAAAGATGTAAAGATAGACAAAGGTATGAAAATATTAGTAAAGGTAGATAGGGTAAGCAGAAGTTATAGTTGGTGAAACTTGGTTGAAGAGGTTGCCGGAAAATCGGTAATGTCTGGTACGGTAAGAGATGTTTGATCCGCATAAATTTGTGCTCAAGCACTTAAAGTTTTTTTAATTGCCGTGGCCGATATGTTTCACCAAACCGGTGCCGCGTATGTGATGGATGCTCTGAAGATCATTATGTACAACAAATTTTTATTCTGTCGGTTAAGTCTCCTGCCTCTGAGTATGAGCGGATACAGACTCTCGGACAGGGAGTATTGTCTCCGTATTGTCTCATTTATATGGGTATTGAAGGTCGAGTCTTACCCCCAAGTACTTTACGCATCTCTTGGTTGGAATTTTATTTCCCCTGATCGAAATTGGTATTATTATTTTGTTCTCAGTTGAACCGACGCGTGAAGACTATCGCCTCGGGTTTCTCAGCGTTCACCCTAACCTTCCATGTTCAGTAAAGACACCGGGCAATTATCAACCAAATCTTACCCATTCAAACCACATCGCTCAGTAACTACCAGAGCCGTATGAAATAACCACTTGGTTAATAATCATCTCGTCGGGCGTACTTCCTGAACTTGCTCCTGGTCGTAATAAGCCGTGGCACGAGCCCTTCAGCAGCATATTCGCTGCTTGTGCGTTATATGAATGCGCGTATATAACATCGGCGTACTTGGCCAGCTTTGTATTCGCGAACTATAGGAAGTCGGAGATGTACAAGTTGTACAACTTCGGTGACATGCACGATCCTTGCGGGACTCCCACGCGAATATCCTGCCGTGTTGACAGTTTATTATTCACTCGAACCTGCAGGGATCTGCCGTCAGGAACAAGCTTGATGAAGTGGGCCGGAAAATTATAGTGGTCCACTTTGTATAGTAACCCAGGGATCCAGAATGTGACGAACGCCTGTCACAATCTAACCACTACACCACGAACGGCTGTTGAGAAAACGACGTACTCTGGCTATATCAATACAATATACTAAGCGCCCGATTGTCGTAGACCTTTTATCACCCTTTTTATATAAAAGTTTAATTATAGAAATCTTGAAGTTGGATGGACATATTCTCTAATATAAGGATTCATTTTTAATTTGTATTTATTTGATTTTACGAATACAAAAATGATTGATTTAGTTAGTCCCAGATAGATCCACGCATCATCATGACAAATTGATGATCGATAGTAAGGAAAAACATTGAATTACCTACTTGAAGCATATTATATAATTTTGGATATCCCATATGTAATTAATAGTTATCAAAACAACAACAAAGTAATATATATATATGTAGATAATACATCCTGCAAAAAAATTGGTGTGATAACTTACCCTAAATCTAAGTGAACCTAAGGGAGGTTCTGCGTAGGGTATTCCTTGAAATGCATAATATGGTCTATTTTTTCCCACAGTATAAGCTTTTCGACCCCTGATTTTACCACCTGCGATCGTTAGAACCGGATTATTGTCATCTGCAGCCAAACATTGTTTTAACTCAATAAAAAATAATAACAATATGAGAATCTGCCCGTAGAAAAACATTGAAACACTGAAAATAAGAATATCATTAGTTCTAATAAACTTTATATTTATATAATTGCTAGACTTTTATCTCACATTCTAAGCTTATACATTCTATACTGCATATACAGGGTGTCTCAACGGGAAGTGAATCGATCGATATAGAGAAAATTTTGAAAATTTATATAATTACTAATGTCGGTGTGGCAAATCCAACTAAAATAATTACAAGCAACTGGCACTTCCGCTTATACCGGAAGTCGATACCAATTTGCTTATTTCAAATGGAATACCCTATATATTTTATGGTTTTCGAAATGAGCATAAAATTCTGAGTCGAAAGTATGCAGCATATCCTATACCTAAACCTAGCCGTTTCAGAGATATTTGACATTTTATGGAAAATTTGACAGGTTTGCAAGAACCGTTATAACTTTCTTCGTGTAAAAAATCCTCATTTGCTTCTTGTCACATGAAAAGAACACAAGGAGAATTACGTTCTACAACTGAAATAAATTCAATAATGTCATACCAAGTGTTCCGTTTTTCGCGTTACATTTTGTCAACTTCAAAACGCGAAAACTTGCTTAGGTTAAATGGAACACCCTATATTTGTTTACGTCAAGTTGTGTAAAATTGAATTCCCTTTTTTCTGATGTTAGCATTGTGGGAGTTAAAGTTACAACTTTTTAAAATATTTGCGATTTTATTAGAAATTCATTAATTGTTGTAATCATTTCATCAAAATAGCCATGATTAGAAACAATCAGTCATTATCTTATGTCAAAAAATGCCAGCACGTTTAAATTACACCCAGAAGACCTTTTTAAATTTGTTTATTATTTATGGAGAATGTGATAAAGTAATATCAAGAACTTGCAGCACATTTGCTACTCGATATCCAGAACGCATACTGGAAATTTTTTTAAATTATGGCTCTGTCAAGGCAAAAATGCAAAGAAGATGGCCCATTGTTGATGACGAAAACATTGAAATAGTCTTTCTGGAATATTTTCATGCATTTCCAACGATGTCATTAAGACAAGCTGCTCTGGAATCGGGACTAAGTTAGGATTCAATTCACAGAATCTTATTAAAACGTAAGTTTCACCCGTTTTCATTCCATATGGGTCGAGGATTAAAAGAAATAGATTTCCTAAGAAGACTGAATTTGGTCTGAGGGTCACGATTTTTATTTGGGAAATATTATATGAACAGATGAAGCAAAATTTACTAAAAATGGACTTCTTAATAGACACAATTCGCATTATTGGAGTGACTCAAATCCTCATATGTTGAGAGAGCGAAACTTTCAGGAAAGTTGGCAATTCTGTACCATAAGAAACGATAGAGTGGTAGCATCACAATTTTATCAGGAAAATTTAAACGGTAAATTAAATTTTCTCTTCTGCTAATATGTATAGGTAAATTTTTGTTTTTTTTTTTTAGGTGAAAGATATCTGAATATCTTACAAAATTTGAATAATAACTATTTAGAAAATTTACCTCTCGCCGAACATATAAACATTTTTTATCAGCACGACGGTGCTGCCCCACATAACGCATATTTAATTAATAATTATTTACAAGAAACTATTTATGATCAATGGATTGCCAATAACGGACCTTTCTTATGGTCTCCTCGCTCGCCCGATTTATCAGTTCTGGATTATTTCATTTGGGGATCTATTAAAAATAAAGTTTATGAGAGCCCATTAACAACCATTGAAGATTGTATGCAAAGAGTAAGAAATGCATTTCAAAACATATCACAGGATTCAATAAGAAGAGCTGCCCATGAGGAACTAATCCGAAAGTGCGAAAAATGTGTCGAGGTTCGAGGGCGGAATTTTGAGCAATTATTAAATTAAAATGGAATCATATTTTAAGTTGATCTTATCTCTACTATTTTAGTTCATGCCATATCTTCAATTCGATTAATACGCATGTTACAGTGTTAGTGTTATTTTGCGTTTTTGTGGATATCGAGTAGCAAATGTGCTGCAAGTTCTTGATATTACTTTATCACATTCTCCATAAATAATAAACAAATTTAAAAAGTTTTCGATGGTATAATTTAAACGCGCTGGCATTTTTTGACATAAGATAATGACTCATTGTTTCTAATCACGGCTATTTTGATGAAATGATTACAACAATTTATGAATTTCTAATAAAATCGCAAATATTTCAAAAAGTTGTAACTTTAACGCCCATAATGCTAATATCAGAAAAAAGGGAATTCAATTATACACAACTTGACTTAAAAAATGCAGGTTGTTCCATTTGACCTAAACAAGTTTTCGCGGTTTGAATTTGACAAAACGTAACGCGAAAAACGGAACACTTGGTATGATATTATTGAATTTATTTCAGTTGTAGAACGTAGTTCTCCTTGTGTTATTTTTACGTGATAAGAAGCAAATGAGGATCTTTTACACGAAGAAAGTTATAACGGTTCTTGAGAACCGTTGCACCTGTCAAATTTTTTATAAAATGGACAAATATCTCTGAAACTGTTAGGTTTAGGTATAGGATATGCTACATATTTTCGACTCAGAATTTTATGCTCTTCTCGAAAACGTTAAAATATCTAGGGTATTCCATTTGAAATAAGCAAGTTGGTATCGACTTCCGGTATAAGCAGAAGTGCCAGCTGCTTGTAATTATTTTAGTTGGATTAGCCACACCGGCATTAGTAATTATCTAAATTTTCTGACGCGTACTTTTCTCTATATCCATCGATTCAGTTCCCGGTGCGACACCCTGTATAAGTAAATATATATGAACAATTGTTCGTTTTATATATATTACATATGCGTTAGAATTAATTATTGTTAAAAGACGTTACGTTTACCCGAAATAAAAAAATATTCTTCCGCTCTGGCTCAACAAGAAACACTGATCATTAATTTTTCGCTTGGCAGACCTAAATCCCTTTGATTTATTCTTGGGAACTACTATCAACAAATTTTAAACATCAAAAAATAATTCTTAAACTAGATAAATAATGAATAAATAGTTGAAATTACGTGTTCACTTGTCGTTCTCCAAACCTGAGTCCTCTTGACTTATGTTTTAATCACTTATTAATTTGTAAAGTGCAATGATGAACTTCTTAGAGATGCAGATAAGAAAGGACAGCAAGTTTTTATGACCAGACTGCTTCTGATGAGACCATGTATTATTTCACCATAACCGTCATAATGTTTCCATTAAATTCTTACAACTATAGCAATATTTTCTTACACTGTGACTGGTCACAATATCGTTGGATAATAGAAGTTATTAGTGTAAATAACTGTTGAGCGTTAAGGAAACTAAATGTTATGTAACAAATGTTATTGCGTTATCTGGCATATATATATAATATTCATTAAAAGTATTTAAAAATTATTGTTCATGACATTGTATACACTTATTGGTTTAACATTTTATGAGAATTTAAATACGTAAATAAAGTGTTATCAAATTTATGGTTTTTCATAACAAAAATTTATCTGTAATTTTAATTACACTATTAAAGCTAGTTTAACCCCATTAGAAAACAGTAAAAATATTAGATATGATTTGCGTTTAAATGCTTCTTATTGAAAATGGTTACAGTATTGATTTTTCATAATTTTATCTACCCCAATTTAACTGATATTCATCGATGTTGATAATAATTGCATTTCAGATATTAAACATTCTAAAATTGAATTGAATTAGTGTCATATGCTCGAATGGGACAACAATAGTTCAGACACTAGCATCGAATTTTCCAAATGGAGCACTGTGGAATGTGTAGCACAAAATTATTACAGTTTCTGCCTTAGAATCGTACATTTCTACACACAGTTACTATGAGGGAACGTCATCATTTAAAAATCACACCTACAAGTTGTGGAGTTGATGTAGATAATCCGGCAGGCTTTTGGTAATCAGGTCAAGAAAAAACATTAACACTAGACTAGGTACCATATGTAATGGTATGTGTAGCGTTATTTTGTAAAATCATCTAAAATAAACTAACATAACTGGTTCCAATGTTAAGAGCGCTCCGGATATAAGCCGGAAAGACGGTTCAATTTATTCTCATATAAATCATTATTTTAAAAAACGGCTTTCACTAAAAGACATTAAAAACATGTTACAATGTGGGATGATGAGAGAAAAAAAAGTATGTATAAAAAAATATTTTTTATTCTTCTATTTTCGATTTGCAAAAATAATTCTTATCATCCCACATCAGTATTATTACATTTTCCCTTTTGTAGAACTAAAATAAAATTAGCCCTAATGTCCTCAAATGTACCGAGACATTTAAAGATTAGGTATAATAAATTTGTCCAATGTCATATTCTATTACGGGTGTATGTTGCTGAGAGAGTAGCACACGTTTCTGTCGCTCCTAGCAATCAGTTTAAAAACTAAGTAATTATCAATAATTTAAACATAAAAAAGTAATTAGTCAATCTCTTTAAGTACCTATCAGTGTATAATAAGTGCATTATGGCTCCCAAAAATCCTCAAGACATGAAATCCTTAATACGTGAAACTATAAAGGAATTATTTGAAAACGACGAATTTATGGCAGTAATTCTAAAGAAGGTCAATGATAAGATACAAGTTTTAGAAAAAAAGGTAAATAGTTGCGAGGAAAAAATTGTAGAAATGGAATCACAACTCGAAGTTCTCAAGCAGAATGAAAAAACTAATAATTTATGTATGTATGGATTAGTGGAAGAAGAACATGAAAGTCTTAAAGGTAAAGTAATAAGAATATTTAAAGACAAGATGAACATCGATCTGCGAGAAGAAGAAATAAGGAACTGTTATAGAATAGGTAACAATCGTATAAGAGGGAGACCGGTTATAATAAAGTTTAATCAATTATACCAGAGAAATTTAATTATAAAAAACTGTAGTAAATTAAAGGGCTCCAACCTGGGCATAATGGAGGATTTGACAAATCGAAGATTAAACTTGTTAAAAGAAGCTAAGGAGAAATTTGGCAAAAAGAATGCATATACATTTCATGGAAACATTTATGTAATGAAACCTGATAACACTAAAGTGAGAGTTAACAACACAATGGAACTTAATTTACTGAACATTTAACAGAAATAATTTAAAAGGTTATAATTAAATTGTCGAATATCTCGTATACCATGTTTCTTATATATAATTTATCATAAAAAAGTTATTTTGTTTCATACGTTTATCACTAGAATATTTTTATATTTCTAGTTTAGCGATAAGTTTTTGCTACATTATTTTGTTGGACTAAGATATCCATTTATTGATAATTCGCATTTGATTGCTACTGTTTTTATTTTTCTTTTATTCTTTCTTTTTGTTTAATGGATATATTTGAATTTAATCGTGATTTAGAAAATGATAATAATATAAAAACTTTTATAGTTAAGGATCATAATAATTCGATCATAAAAAACAAAGTCTCTAAATGTACCTTAAACATTATACATTTAAATATTCGTAGCATTAATAAAAACATAGATAATTTTATGGTTTTACTGGAAAGCCTAAAAACGGAATTTCATATAATTATTTTATCTGAATCTTGGAGAATAACTTGCATTGAAAACTTTAACATCAAAGGTTACAACATATTCTATTCAGAAGGAAGCTATAACCAAAATGATGGTTTGGTTATATATGTAAAAAGTGGACTATATATTTCCAATTTTAAGTGTACTAAATTTACAGAAAACACATTTATCAATCTTAATTTCCAAATTTATGACACACTTTTTAATATTACATCTGTATATCGATTACCCTCAACTAATGAAATACAATTTTTACATGAACTGCAACAAATTTTAACAACTACTGAAAATAAAGACACAATCCATATTCTAATAGGTGATATAAATATTGATATTATAAATAATAAACCCGACGCAATAAAAGATGAATATTTAAATATTACGGCCCAAAATGGTTTTCTACCATTTATTAATGAAATCACAAGGCCATCTTCTTCAAGTTGCTTAGATCACATCTTTATAAAAATGCCAAAATCAATAAAAAACGTTAAATCGATACCAATTATCTTACAAAATTATATAACTGATCATTACCCTATAATTTTAAAGGTTGAAAAGGACTCTAATAAATCTAGCTGTAAGATAAATTCACAATCAACATTTTATATAAATTATAACAATTTAAAAGAATTAATTTCGAAAGAATGTTGGGATGAATTATATCTATTAAAAGACGTAAATGTTGCTTTTGAGTTTTTCAAAGATAAGCTGTTGTATTATATACATAAATGTACAAAAAATTTTCAAATTAAATCTAACGAAAAAAAGATCAAACCATGGATTACCAGCGGGCTAGTAATTTCAATAAGAAATAGGGATAAACTTAAATTACAATTAAATAGAGATAGAAATAATTTAATACTTGCGCAAGAGTATAAAAGATATAGAAATAAAGTTAACGAACTTCTCAAAAAAACAAAAAGAGAATTTTATTGTAACAAAATTGCAGAAAACAAAAATAATATAAGAAAAATTTGGGAAATAATAAAAGATGGTCTAAATGAAAATACTAACAACTGCCAAACATTAATGTTAAAACATGATAATTAAATTATCATAAATGAAAATCAAATTGCAGAAACATTCAATGATTATTTTATAAATATTGGAAAGGAAATGGCATATAAAATAAAAGTAGATAAAAAGTTAAATGATAGAGATATTTCTTACAATAACATGTTTCTTAATCCAGTAAGCGAGGATGAAATTTTAAGGAATATTAATAATCTGAAAAACAATGCTGCCTCTGGTTATGATAAAATATCAGCAAAAACATTTAAAAAAATTGGCGCATATATAGCAAAACCATTAAATTATATCATTAATCTATGTTTTGAGGAAGGAATATTCCCATCCGATTTAAAAGTAAGTATAGTTACTCCCATTTACAAGAAAGATGACAGGACTGTAGTAGGTAATTATAGACCAATCTCCGTAATTAATAATTTGGGCAAAATCTTGGAAATGTGTATCAAGAGTAGATTGGTGGAACACTTAAACTATAACAAAATATTATCTAATAAGCAGTATGGTTTTCAAGATAAAAAAAGTACAGAAGATGCAATATACGAGGTCACCCAAACACTATATAATTCAATTGAAAATAATAAAAAACAAATAGCGGTATTTTTAGACTTGGCCAAGGCCTTTGATACTGTGTCACATAGTAAATTAATAGAGAAACTTGATAATTATGGTATTAGAGGTGTACCTAATAAACTATTTGCTAGTTATCTCAAATCCAGTAGACAATGTGTAAAAATTCGGAATCAAAATAGTTCTTTAAGGGAAATAAATATGGGCATACCTCAAGGGACTGTCCTTGGACCGCTCCTATTCATCATTTACGTCAATGAAATGCTATTTCTAAACATCAATAGTAAAATTATTGCATATGCCGATGACACTGTTCTTCTGGTTGAAGGAGATACCTGGCAAAATGCTATGGAAAAAACCGTAACTGAATTCGCAACATTGCAGCAATGGCTCTCAGAAAATTTATTGACAATTAATCTTGATAAAACAAAATTTATATGTTTCAGCATTTATGATAGAAATTCACCAAATATTAATACATTAAAAGTACATACTGTTAATTGTCTCTTACAAAATAAAACCAATTGTGACTGTACTGGCGAGTTAAAAGCAACAGATAGCATAAAATATTTGGGAATCACTATAGACAAAAATATAAAATGGAATGAGCAAATAAATAACTTAAACAATAAAATTCGAAAATTAATATATAAATTCTACCATCTCCGAAATATAATGCCTAATTACATATTAAAAACATTGTATTATGCCTTGGCCCAATCTATAATCCGCTACGGGATAACAATATGGGGAGGAACTTACCGCTCTAATTTAGAACCCTTAAAAATTTCGCAGAAATATTTAATTAAAGTAATTTTAAAAAGAAAACAAACAATACCCTTCCGACGTATTATTTAATGAATTTAAAGTTTTTGACATTGATATGTTGTATGTGAAAAGTGCCCTCATATTTACTTTTAGAAATAAAAATTTATTACACACCACGGCCAATCATGATTACAGCACCCGCAATAAAGTAAATTTAAATTTCAATCTGCCACAAATATCCCGCTCAACCATCCAAAGATCAATTATTTACTATGGCCCTAAATTTTACAACCTCCTCCCTATTACGATAAAAAAAATTAACAATATCAAGTTGTTTTCCAAGAGGATAAACACATTTATTGAGGAAAATAAATCTACTTTTATTCGAGTTCTTATTAATGCTTAGAATATTTATATAAAATTATATTATTTCATTCATAAAATATGTTTTTTGTTAAAAGATAATATCTATGCGATATATACAGTATACACACACAGGGCTTCTCGCCTAGAGTGTATAAACCCGTAACTATTAAGTATACAGATAGATTTAGATTATAATATTTCTTTTGGTTCTTTTGATG